>OX596382.1:3797846-5013631 GCA_951394425.1 Tipula unca | reverse complement strand
GTCGTCGTCTCCGATTTTACCACTTATACTCCACATGGTTCATAAGAAAGAAAGTATACAGATTGACGTTCTATTGCGATACCGGATCTTTATCTGATGGTACATAATGTATATACAAAATTATTTCATGCATCTGCAATGGTACCCAAGACCTTCTCAAATCGTGCCTAACACGTAAATCACTAGCTGCTTAAACTTTATGACTCTTCATCCGATCAAAACGCTAAAATTTCACAATCCTCAGTTTATTTTTGTCTATATGCATTAACCACCCAGTGGTGGCAAGCCTGACTTAGTTTAAATGACGTGCGGAATTCCATGTTAAAATATAAAACATCCCGATGCATTTTTAGTTCTGCATGTAGTTCTCACAAATTATCACAATTAGTTTTGTCAAAATTCACATGCAATTGGCAACGTTAGTAAAATGCCCCAAAACGGTTTAGAGCTTCTCTTGGCCTAATGAATGCAATAACCGAAGATAAATTTATCACTATTATGCGCACATTTACCGAATTTGAATCATACATCCCAATTTACAATTGATACCCGACACATTTCAGAAGTTTCGTGCGGGTTGCGCCCCATTCCGCTTATTCAACAATTAGTGATATCCTAGTGAAAATAGTTAGCATACCCCATTCCCGATATTACCGATGCCATCACATTGCTAATGTTTGTCAATCACTCAATATGTATCACATTGTATATCCATGAGCCAGAAACTACCTGAGCTAGTAATTTGAATTTCACGAAGAATGAGCAACGAATTTAGTCTTACGTAAAGAGGATTAGTTTAACACTATAGGTGTTTTCGCCACAATTCGCTGCTTGTTATAACAATGAGTTATGGTTATCTTTCTAACAATCAACTTGTTAGAATTTGTTCAGTATAATCCAGCATCCACAATCAATGTGACATGTTTTGTCATCGATCGGTGCTCGAAATTTAATTTAGTGAATTTAATGAATTTGATCCTAGCCGAATTTTGTAGAATATTCATTTTCTGACTACAATCCAGGAGCGTCACAATTTTGTGATAACAGTGCGCTTGTTATACAAGAAATTCGAATTCCATTTTGATGCCCGAACGCGTGTGGTTAAATATTCGAATGTTCTAAATTACTATCTGGCGATAAGTTTTATCTGTCTTCTATTGTAAAATCTATTTGTTGATTCCCAAATTTTGTGGATGCATCTTCAATGCGGAATACTGAAAACATACATACATAACTACCATTACACCCATTTGCGACCGAACTATTTATATACATATCCATCAGGGATGGGCGAGGTATAGAATGAGCTATTTAATAGGAAACTAACTGCATAGTGACGGCGATGTTATTGGGTCTAAGTTATCCGAAAATTAAAATATTTTTCGGATGGCTTAGACCCAATGACATCTTGGAATATTCGGCATTATGGTGGTAGCTTTCAGGTTAGAAATCCAGGGCCGGACCACAGTATGCTCCAAAGTGCCCGTTTTATTGAAGCCTCGAGGAATTATAAAAATGAAAACAAAATTGCAGATTTTATAAATTTCCGTGAATTTTTAAAGCCACTAATAATCTTTTAAAAAATTCCGAAAATACCAAAACTTACTCGTACCAAATCAAATTTCATCGGATTTACAAATATTCATCAAAATTTATAAAATTTCATGAATTTTAGAAAAATGTTCGAACTTTCATTTTAAATATTAGAAAATTTCTTAAATTCCACGAAATATTTTTAAAAAATAAACAATTTTAAAAAATGTATTCAGCGTTGAACCGTTATATCGGGCAATATTTTTCAAAGAATTCGCGAATTCCAATTGAAGCAGGATGCAAAAGAGTTTTTCCATCTTTGATTTGTGATGTTGATATGTTTATCATCAGGATGATGATAAACATATCACGATCTGGCCAGAATTCGTGGGCCAAAGCATCATTCATGTCAGTACAGACTATGGAGCTATATAATGTGCCAAGTAAATCAAACCAATGGATATATTGGATGAATAGTAGCAATGTGTTCGGAGGCCCTTTATTAATTACTGGCCACAGGGCCTGTAGTATCCATAATCCGGCATTGATGAGGTCATACCAAACTTGATTAGGTCAATCCCTTGATTCCCTACTTTTTGCCAAATTGAAATATTTTTCTGATACCTCAGATCCAATGACCTCGCATTAAACATAAAGAAATCTGGCCACCTTAGTTTAGAACTTGTTCACTAAATTACTCTTTAAACTACACCTATTTTGTGAAAGCGGTAATTGCTTCAATATTTAGCCTACAAATTACAAGTATTTTGTATATATATGAATTAAAGATGATGTTTGGTAAACTATGGGCATTTGGCAGTTTAAGAATGAATTTTCTCTCAATAAAGTGACTACATTTATTTCAACAGGTGTATATAGAGTTTGACAAAAATATTTTAAATTATGCAATTTTATTAAAACCTTGCTCTAATGCTGCTCGGCCTTTCACCTCAACTATGCAATTTTGGTAATAAAATTTTGTCTGCGCGCAACCCAAATATCTCAAACTTACGAAATGTGTACGCGAGCGCTATTATCAATGTAGTTCGAGGTATCTGCCAAAAAACAATAAAAAATTATTATGCGCATAAATCTGTAAAGCTCTTAATTAAAAATATATATATGTAATGTACCTTAAACTCTTACAAATAACCATCGTTACTTTCAATTTCATTTTTAAATTTTTTATTATTATTATCGCAGCCGAATAGCAACAACGCTATAGACAAGAAATATATGCGGTATTGGGTGGGGAAATTTATTATTTTTTTGTATTAAAGCACACACACACAAATTATATTTATGTACATTACAAAGTATGTCATCTTCATGAACATTTTACTTTTATCGATCAGATTGTTACAAGACGTACAATTGAACGCACACATCATGCGAGTATAGTTGCGTGGATTTAACAAAAAAAAAATCAAAGTAAAAAAAATAGTTCGCGATCGTTTAACTCGCAAGAAAGACAACCAAAAAAGAAAAGAAATTTCTTGTATTTTCTGTATAATTTCTATCGTCATTCACAGTCTTGTGGTGAGAGTTTTAAGTGGAAGATCAGTAAACAGTAAACTACATTTATTTATACATGTATTTACAAGTTAGTGCGAATCAAAAATAGTTTTGAATAAAATGAAATAAAATATATTATAAATTTAAGTGAATATATTATAGTGATTTAGTGCCAAAAATATTAAATAAAACAAAAAAAAACTATATTTAAAGGAATAAATAAATTGTTAAATAAATAAATTGTTAATTAAACAAATAATTCAACAATGAAGGTAAAAATTTTTTTTAAATAATTCGGAATTTATTTATACGTTACTGTTGTTAAATTCGTCGAAATGTTTTTTGTTTTTTTGGTAATACTTTCTCCAATCTCTTAATAAGACAATGTACAATAAAAACATCAAACAAGATGACGGTTTTTTACACCACTATATATACGTATATATGATAAAAATCCGGTTGAACATGTGAAAATGTTATATTGATTTTGTACATGTTCGAGATCATTGAATAAATTAAATGAAAATTGCTTGCCATCAAACACTCGACAATACTCTAATAAAGTACTTTGGTACTCGTCAATAAATTCCACCGAGGCCGCTGCTCTAAATGAATTACACGATCACAGAACTTGCTTCAAATTCATAATCGGCATTAAATTTCGAAATTTAACCATTCCTAAATTTGGATAATACAGTAACGATTTTTAGAATCAGAAATACGATTTCAAAATTTAACTCCGTCTGCTAAAATTAAGAATATAGTTGACTTTCGATTGTTACACCATACTCCCCCAGTAAATTACAATAAATAATTACGTGCATTACTCAACACATCCAATTTATATGTTTAATTACGATTTTAACCATTAACTCATCTTCCGTGCCCAAAATAAGTTACTCGCGCGCGTATACATATGTATCCAAATTTGTGTATACAGACAGTAAAAAATTCACTTAACTTCCGTTTTGATGAAAGTAAAATTAAAAATTTAAAAAAATAATAATTTCTTTTCGACCATTAGTACCTATTTGTACGTGTCACACAACGCTATAGATCATATTACAAATGACGCTATTAAAATACCTAACCTGGATTTATTCAATTCTTTACGATGAATCAATCAAAAAATTTCTCTAATTAAATCAAAAGTCTATCATAAAAGATGGTTTTTGAAATATATGCATTGAGTGGATCTAAATTATGTGTTTATTGGATAATGTAACACCACTCAATTTAGTTGTATAAGCAAGAGTATAGTATATTGCCAAAAAGTGAATGGACGCACCGTCGTCTTCTTTAAAATTCAACTCTTAGCTATACAGTTCAACGACATATGGTATTTGAATTATAATTATTTAGATTTAATTACACGAGATGGTCGATTAGTACATATACATATATTATAGTGATGCAATCGGTTTTCGGAACAATCTCTAAAATTGTTTATGTTACTTAATCGCGCTTAGAGAGGCATAACCGCGATATAGGAATTTTTTCTAGAATTGTGCAGTGGTTATTGTTTTGGATCAAAATATTCAACTAGCTTGGGAAAACCGCGCGAAAGTTTAATCGGAATTTTAATAAGAAAGTGCTAGATTCAAATCTTTAAGAAAAATATTTCGTTCGTATAATTTAATTTGTCGGCCGCTCCAACCGTATTCACATATGTAAAACAAACGAAAAATTGCCTTTCTTCAGTGCTATAGGCAAATTTTTGTTTGTTCTCTTCAAACTCTATTGTATAGTTTAACAAATTTTGACATGATTTATTAGAACTTTTAAGGGTCCATTGTATATTTTAAAAGTTATGGTTATTGAGAAACTAGTTAACTGAATTTTTGACGATTTTTTGTTATAAACGAAACCAACCCTAAAATTAGATATTTTTTCAGATAAATATGTCAATTTGTTTGAATTTTTTTCTTGACAGTGAATAACTGCTACAAAAAAAATGCTATTTTTTTTAAATAAATTGATAACTGAAGTTATAATCTTTCTTTCACCACTCTTCTATTTCATTAAAAATAAATAAGTTATGTAATCGACTTGTTTAAATTTTCGTTTTGTTAAAACTAGTTATCTTTACTTAAAAAATACCTTTAGTTTGTGTTTAAAACTAACTATCTGTAGATATCACCTTTATGAAAATTAAATTCTGATAGCCCAAAACAGGTATCTGACGTCTTTTCAAATGACAGCTTAATACAATTATTTTTATGTAATATGTTTGCGAATTGTGTAATTTATTTGAATTGCAATTATTTTTGTTTTAAATGTGATTTCTCAAAAATGATGTGTTTACAGTTAACTAGTTTCTCAAAAAATCACGGAATTATTTTTAGATGTATACGTACTTATGATTCAGACGTGATTGGTCTCGTGGCATGACAAGTTAAAAAACAAAAATTTAAAAATTTCCATCGGTTTGAAAAAACAAAAATTTTTCAAATTTTAAATTAAACTTAAAAAGATTCTGAAGATATACTGTGAAATCCGAATTAACAAATTTTTAAAATTTGAGTGTTAAACGCTCATGGAAATCCCAAATTAATGGTGGAAATTTTATTTCCATTTGAGCATTTCTCCAGTTTTTGCCATGCTCACTAATTTAGTATTTTTCAAATGTTGAATTTTAATTCGAATTTCAGATGATTATTCGATTTTTGGAATTTCACTCAAATTATAAAAAATTTAATCAAAATTTAAGAAAATTTTCCAAAATTTCATTTTAAATATTAGAAAACTTCTCAAATTCCCCAAAATACTTAAAATTGAGTAAAATCTTAAAATTTTGAACAATTTCTTTAATTTTTGGTTGATTTTGTTTTTCAAAGACTTTTTTAGAGGAAGCCATTTTTTAAAGTTTGAATAAAGCTCCACAGTACATACATTAGTAAATTAATTACAAAACTTCGAATAACTATAACTTTAATTATAAAAATTTAGTTATTACCTTTCAAAAGAACAGTGTTAATTCAATTTGTCAAAAGTAAACGAAGTAATCGAGGCAAAGTGCGAGAGGCTTGGAGAAGCCTTGAGTAGACCAAGTAGAAAAATACAACAATGGTATTGGTTCATGATTTTTGGTAGAAATATGTTCGGAAACTGTTTATCTACTAATACACGCCCTAGGGCTCAGACTATGCCTATCTCAATAATTAATATAATCGTAAAACAAGGAAGTCAAATAAATTTTTAAGTTGTAATGGGCAATTGAGCAGTGCCTAAAATGTTCGCTATCTGAGTACTTGGTCGACTAAAATTTTATATCGATATCTTTTTTTTATCAAGAAATAATTTCAATAATTCAGTGAAATATTTAATTTGAATTAACGATAAGAAAATGGTAATGTATTTTGCCGATAGATTTATGATTGTTTACAAAAATTTCGCTTAATCATTTTTAGTCGATCAAAATATTGTGACCATTCCGTAAAACAATTTTCTAAAGAGACAAATGTTCAGTCATTTGTGCTTCTTACTGGAACATGGATGTAATTTAAAAACAATTGGCTCGAAATAGATTAGAGTTACAGTTGAATATAGCAATCGACCAACAATAAGTACCGGGAGTTAAAAACTGATAGTCTTTGTCAGCCGTTTCTTTCATTGCAACACTTAACGTTATGATGTTAAGCTTCAGTTGAAAAAACAAAAGAAACCGTATCAAGATTCATTAGCTGGAACGAAAATTATACAGTTTTAGGCCTATAGCTTGCCAGTAGGGGCAAACATTTTTTAATTTGAAAAACGCAAAAGGGTACATCTTTTGCAGATAAATTTACAAAAAAATATTCATCAAGTCAGCTTAGTAAAAAATATTGATTGTCGGAGACGCATTTTTTGGGGTTTTTAATGACCCAACTGAGCCTCTTACTTAGCAGGCGTGAACCATATTGGTCAAGGTGCATAGTACGCACACGATTGCTTAGTGATCTCGTTAAATTCACAAGCGAAGAAAAATTTGGTCATTAAAAAATGAACGACCTGTCCTACCACTCTCATAGTAAAATACACCAAAAATTATCTTGCATTAGTGCTAGATACAGTTTTGTGTGTTTTATTATGTGAGTGCTTGGAAAAGCCTAGCAAAATTGGATAGCGCAATTTGTTTTATTTTTAATTATTAGTTATAAATGGAATTTTCTAATAAACTAACATTTCAATTCTAAATTTTAATCGACCTTGCCAAGCACTCATATATAGCAAAACCCATGAAAAACTATCTAGCACTGATGCAAGGTTATTTATCGTGCGTTTTACTATGTGAGTATTTGGAACCAATACCGAATAATATAGGTGTCGAGGGCCGGTTCACAAATATTTTCTGGAAGAGGTTTTCTACTTGTCCTGTGGCCCAAACCTACCTCAAGTCTTTCGCAGCTTACTTTTTTGAGTTGCCTTACTGGTCTGCAACGACATGAACGATGTTCGGGACATGAATTCTGCATAATTCGAGTGGAACCGAAATTCTTTATATTAAAATAATAATTCGATAATTTTAAAATTTTCAAAACCGAGTTAAAATTCAAAATTGTAAACGTCAAGTTTGATTTCGAATTGTGATTTTCAAAATATCGAAATTTGGAAATTAAATTTACAAAGTTACCAATTTTATTTTGGCTTGCGCCAAACTCACGAATCTTAACATACGTTTGGTGTATCTTAGATCGATTGAATCAATAAAATTCAAATATAAATACTATCGAAACCAATTTTAAAAATTCTGGATTTTATTATTAATTTTTACGAAACTTGACGACCTCTTTTATATAAATTAAATACCGTTGGGTTTTCCAATTAATGAAAATATTATACCAATCTACAAAAGCTTTTTAAAAAGCATATCTCACATCACGTATAGACTGTCTGTAACATCATTCATTTTCAATTGCAATGAGGATTTTGAATAAGATATTTAATGACTACTTTCGGACCTTTCGAACTTAATCAACACAAGTGATAAGGGATTGGGTTTTTATGATTAATTTTGATTTTAAAATTCTTTAAATTTGATAAATATTGTTAAATTCAAATGTTCAGCGCAGAATATATTTTTTTAAATTAATAATTTGAAAAGTTTGCCAAATATTTAATGGACAGTCGGAATCTAAAATAAATTTTGATGAATTTTTAAATTTTGGTATTTTGTTTGGGTAGTTTTCAAATTTTTTTTTTTATATATATTGGTGACTTTTAAAAATTAACGAACATTTGATAAATTTCCAAAATTTTGTTGTAATTTTTTATAATTCCAGTAATATTCGGAAATTCAAATAATCATCTTAATTTCGATTCAAAATTCCAAATTTGAAAAAATTGAACAATTCGAATTTTAAGTTTTACCGCCAGAATTTGATATTTGAAAATTATTTTCTAAATTTTTCGAATTTTAAAATTTAATTAAGAAATTTAAAAATCTATAAAAGATTTTGGTTTTTCTAAACCGAGACAAAATTTTTTCCATGTCGTAGAATTTTCAGAACGTGATAACTGATAAGATGTCAAAATTTAAAAAGCATTCGACGAGAATCAATAACGTCTGATTCATAAATACGTATGACACATCTTTATGATAACTTAACCTCTTAGCATAGGTAAATGTTCGTTTCGTATACAAACTTATTACATTCATTTTGTGTTAATAATTTTTTATCTATGCCCGGCTCCATTTGGGACATAATACTATGATCCAGCTTTGCTTGGAAGTTAAAGTGTTGAAATTCGGTTTCTAAAAATTTAATTTACTTAAATTATTCTTAAAATCCTAAATTTCTGTTGATTTTTATTTGAAATTTAGAATTATGTATAAATAAATAATTTTTACAAATCGGATTGAAATTTCAAATTCTAAATTTTGTTAGATGTCTAAAATTCGATAAATTTAAATTTTATTTCCAGAATTCACAAAAATTATAAGCCGGAATTTTCAATTTTTTTACAACTTTGTAGTGAACTGAAATTTTTAAAAACCTAATATTTAAATTCCCACAAAGTTTTGTAATCGAACAAAGTCGGTTAGGTCCTAAGACTATATCAGCTCAACATTTTATAGAAAGACAAATAAAATTTACAACCTCAAAAATTTAAAATAAAAACAGTTGAAACGCTTATTGTGACAACAATTTGGCTACAACGGTTTCGATCTTGAGCATGGCCTTCATATTCTCTTAGACAATCTGAAAAAGTCAAGTCGTCCGCAACAACCTCTCATATGGTGGCTCTCCTTTCAGAGTTTGCTGCACAATTCGTTCCAGATCAGCACGCAGAACGTGAACCGAGCCAGCGTACCCTCTGAAATCTTATTTCATGTACAATATCAAGGATCTTCATCAGATCTTTAATCTCGATATTGTACAGAACTCGGTATGTATCATCTATACTCGCATGATTCTTCTCTCAAATGTAAGGAGCCATTTCTCGTATTTATTCGTCAGCGCCCAACGTTCCAATCATCCATATCAAACATTTATAATGTTGGTATTATGCACCAACTACTAATTCATATAATATAATACAATATCATATCATATCACACCATATCATATCATATCATGCTATTATGTATATGAAACTCAAGCTCACGCTCAATTTAATTCGTACGCAGCGCACAAAATTACAAATAATTTTTTCGTTCAGCGCTTATTGTACTTGACTTTGACACTACTTATGGGACACTTAGTTCGACATTGTGGAATTGTTTGCGCCACTATAATAATAGTAACGAATCCGTTAAAAGTACAGCTTTCGTCGAAACATTACTGTTCCGTAGCACATCGTTTAAAAATCCCTGCCAAAGCATTTCTTTTGATTTTATCGTTACAATAAATAAATGTCTTATGATTTTAACCTTCAAAACCTTTAGTTTTGGTTAAACTATATCGCATGTATATGGTTTATTGTATTATACAAACGTATTTTGTTTTCATTTCATTTTTCATTACCGCGCGATATACTGAATCTCGTATCGCGATCGCGAGCGCTCTTAACCAACACATATATATGAATATACAAAGAAAACATTTTTTAAAGTTTGAATAAAGCTCCACAGTACATACATTAGTAAATTAATTACAAAACTTCGAATAACTATAACTTTAATTATAAAAATTTAGTTATTACCTTTCAAAAGAACAGTGTTAATTCAATTTGTCAAAAGTAAACGAAGTAATCGAGGCAAAGTGCGAGAGGCTTGGAGAAGCCTTGAGTAGACCAAGTAGAAAAATACAACAATGGTATTGGTTCATGATTTTTGGTAGAAATATGTTCGGAAACTGTTTATCTACTAATACACGCCCTAGGGCTCAGACTATGCCTATCTCAATAATTAATATAATCGTAAAACAAGGAAGTCAAATAAATTTTTTAGTTGTAATGGGCAATTGAGCAGTGCCTAAAATGTTCGCTATCTGAGTACTTGGTCGACTAAAATTTTATATCGATATCTTTTTTTTATCAAGAAATAATTTCAATAATTCAGTGAAATATTTAATTTGAATTAACGATAAGAAAATGGTAATGTAAATATAAATACTATCGAAACCAATTTTAAAAATTCTGGATTTTATTATTAATTTTTACGAAACTTGACGACCTCTTTTATATAAATTAAATACCGTTGGGTTTTCCAATTAATGAAAATATTATACCAATCTACAAAAGCTTTTTAAAAAGCATATCTCACATCACGTATAGACTGTCTGTAACATCATTCATTTTCAATTGCAATGAGGATTTTGAATAAGATATTTAATGACTACTTTCGGACCTTTCGAACTTAATCAACACAAGTGATAAGGGATTGGGTTTTTATGATTAATTTTGATTTTAAAATTCTTTAAATTTGATAAATATTGTTAAATTCAAATGTTCAGCGCAGAATATATTTTTTTAAATTAATAATTTGAAAAGTTTGCCAAATATTTAATGGACAGTCGGAATCTAAAATAAATTTTGATGAATTTTTAAATTTTGGTATTTTGTTTGGGTAGTTTTCAAATTTTTTTTTTTATATATATTGGTGACTTTTAAAAATTAACGAACATTTGATAAATTTCCAAAATTTTGTTGTAATTTTTTATAATTCCAGTAATATTCGGAAATTCAAATAATCATCTTAATTTCGATTCAAAATTCCAAATTTGAAAAAATTGAACAATTCGAATTTTAAGTTTTACCGCCAGAATTTGATATTTGAAAATTATTTTCTAAATTTTTCGAATTTTAAAATTTAATTAAGAAATTTAAAAATCTATAAAAGATTTTGGTTTTTCTAAACCGAGACAAAATTTTTTCCATGTCGTAGAATTTTCAGAACGTGATAACTGATAAGATGTCAAAATTTAAAAAGCATTCGACGAGAATCAATAACGTCTGATTCATAAATACGTATGACACATCTTTATGATAACTTAACCTCTTAGCATAGGTAAATGTTCGTTTCGTATACAAACTTATTACATTCATTTTGTGTTAATAATTTTTTATCTATGCCCGGCTCCATTTGGGACATAATACTATGATCCAGCTTTGCTTGGAAGTTAAAGTGTTGAAATTCGGTTTCTAAAAATTTAATTTACTTAAATTATTCTTAAAATCCTAAATTTCTGTTGATTTTTATTTGAAATTTAGAATTATGTATAAATAAATAATTTTTACAAATCGGATTGAAATTTCAAATTCTAAATTTTGTTAGATGTCTAAAATTCGATAAATTTAAATTTTATTTCCAGAATTCACAAAAATTATAAGCCGGAATTTTCAATTTTTTTACAACTTTGTAGTGAACTGAAATTTTTAAAAACCTAATATTTAAATTCCCACAAAGTTTTGTAATCGAACAAAGTCGGTTAGGTCCTAAGACTATATCAGCTCAACATTTTATAGAAAGACAAATAAAATTTACAACCTCAAAAATTTAAAATAAAAACAGTTGAAACGCTTATTGTGACAACAATTTGGCTACAACGGTTTCGATCTTGAGCATGGCCTTCATATTCTCTTAGACAATCTGAAAAAGTCAAGTCGTCCGCAACAACCTCTCATATGGTGGCTCTCCTTTCAGAGTTTGCTGCACAATTCGTTCCAGATCAGCACGCAGAACGTGAACCGAGCCAGCGTACCCTCTGAAATCTTATTTCATGTACAATATCAAGGATCTTCATCAGATCTTTAATCTCGATATTGTACAGAACTCGGTATGTATCATCTATACTCGCATGATTCTTCTCTCAAATGTAAGGAGCCATTTCTCGTATTTATTCGTCAGCGCCCAACGTTCCAATCATCCATATCAAACATTTATAATGTTGGTATTATGCACCAACTACTAATTCATATAATATAATACAATATCATATCATATCACACCATATCATATCATATCATGCTATTATGTATATGAAACTCAAGCTCACGCTCAATTTAATTCGTACGCAGCGCACAAAATTACAAATAATTTTTTCGTTCAGCGCTTATTGTACTTGACTTTGACACTACTTATGGGACACTTAGTTCGACATTGTGGAATTGTTTGCGCCACTATAATAATAGTAACGAATCCGTTAAAAGTACAGCTTTCGTCGAAACATTACTGTTCCGTAGCACATCGTTTAAAAATCCCTGCCAAAGCATTTCTTTTGATTTTATCGTTACAATAAATAAATGTCTTATGATTTTAACCTTCAAAACCTTTAGTTTTGGTTAAACTATATCGCATGTATATGGTTTATTGTATTATACAAACGTATTTTGTTTTCATTTCATTTTTCATTACCGCGCGATATACTGAATCTCGTATCGCGATCGCGAGCGCTCTTAACCAACACATATATATGAATATACAAAGAAAACAACAAAAAGAAATTTCACTTTCTTAATCATCATGAAGAACATGATCATCATCATCATCATCGTATATTTTTATTTATTGTCATTTTTGTATATATACATATGTATATTACATATAGATTTTTTAACGGTTGATCGAATTTTTTCGTATAAATACTTTCTTTTAAGATTTTGGATAGTTCGTTGCCGCTTAAATAAATAGATTTGATTGATTGCAATTTTAGCACACCGTGCGTATAGAGTAGCTTAACACAAAAACAAGGTCAATGTTACCAAACCGTGGATTTATTTTTTATTTTTTCCAATTTAATTCAATTTTTTAATCGCGTCGGTCGGCTGTATAGCTCTAATTTGGTTCATACCAAAAAGTGAAATTTTCATTTCTGATTTTTATTTTTTAACTAAACGAGTATCGTACATACATTTTCCAATATATAGTCTATAATAGCTCTGCAAAGTAAATATTTATAATATTTATGATGTTTGCATTACATCTAAATGTTAAAATGAAAAATCCTGATTTTATAAATGTTTAAGTGTACTCGTATCGACATTAAAAAAACGAAAGGTAGATTTAATTATTGGTGATAAATTTGAAAATAGTTTTAATGAAAGTATATAAAAATTGTTTTTCAATATATTGGAAGGGAACTTTTAAAGTCGATCTGTTACATAATCAGCCTATTACTTCCTCGAACTGATCGCATTTATCTATCACGATTTTACAAAGATGAGATTATCACTTCAATGTGTTTTCATTTTAATATACGATTTTTGGTTTTTGTACACAAAAATTGGAGTGGATAAGAATAGTATAGGGCTAATGACGCACCCGCGTATTTTCATTCCATGTTAAAATCACCTTGAGGAGAAAGTATTTTCCGAAATAAATGAGTTATGTCCCCTATTGATGCGGCTGCAGTTAATATACCAAATCATGATTACGCCACTAAACAGTCTATATCCAATCCCAATTAATTATTACCTGATATGTTTATAACGTTAGACAGACACGTTAGATAATATATCAATAATGATGATGTTAAATAAATTACAATACCTTTCGTTTCTTAACAAATCAAAACAAATAAGTTTTCTTTCAATATTTTTTTAAAGTATACAATAATTACAATTATCATTGTTTGAATCACATAAGACAATATTTTCGGATAATTAATTTTATACGTTTGTTACTGTCACTTTCACTGAATACCTTCAGTTTTAATTTAGATCGTATCGCAAAATCATCTCGTTTATTTCTGAATCAAGCTATCCCGAAATATAATTTTTTTTTAAAATTTTAAAATCAAAATTCAGTTTTGAAATTTTAATTTAAGAATTTAAAAATTTAGCTTAAAATAATATTATTTTAAACTTTTTTAAAATTTGGACACCAAATTTCTTTTTTTTAGTTGCTCTTGATATCGACGATACTAATTCTACCGATTTTAATTAAATCACATCCGAATCATGACGCTGATGATTTAGCCGATCAGCTGCGCGTCAAACGAGCTGGAGGTTTTGATATCCTTGGACTCCTAAAAAATGGTGTTGTCTCCAGTGTTGGTTCAGCATCAGCTGGTGTGGCAGCCGGAAGTAGTGGTAGTAGCTCATCAGGAGGAAAAAGCGCTCCGGTACATCAACCTGTTGTTGTAAGTTCGCTGCTCTTATGCAAAATATATCGATGATTAAATTTTGTGTGTCAATATTGAGCTAAACATTTATTTTGTTTTTTTACGTTCGTCTATATAGGAGGAAATCAAATTTGACGGATGGACCTTCAAAAAATCATTGTTTAACACAATATTCCAAGCGGTTAAAGCAATTACTGGTGGGGTGACAGCGCTTAAAGGCAAATTAATTAAAGGTAGCGGGTATTTAGTTAGCGCCAAGGGCAAAGTAAGTCAATATATGGTTAATTTAATTAGTAAATATATTTGTTAAAACTATTTTGTTTATAGTTAATTGCCGCTGGTGGTGACGCTGTATCAAATGTTGGTAAAAAAATTGCACTATCCGCAAAATTAGTACCACCATCGGCTGGTCATTTTGCTAAATTAAGTGGTGCCGGATCAGCCGGGCCACTCTCTGCGCATTTATCATCCGGATTATCGGGTTCGTCATCGGGTCATAACGCACCTTCAACAGGACACGGTGAAAGTATATACACACATTTATTTATGTATTTGATAGTTCAATGAACGCCCTTACACCGAAATTTATTTTCTCTTAATTTATAAATCAATCAAATGATGCGGTCTCAAGTGACCTCAATTTACTTTCATTTGAAAGTGCGATTTGAAAAAAAATAAATTGTATTTTGTACACTGTATATAATTATTTTCAGGTTTTACCAGTTTTGATAGTCCAACCAGTGGTGGTCACGCTAGTTATGGTGTTCCTGCACCATCTATTCCCACCGGAAGTTATGGTTTACCCGGTGTATCGTACTCAGTCCACAAACCGGTTGCTCAAACGCTTAACTATCTACCACCATCATCCCATTCGCACAGTACATCGTATAAAGGATCACCATCGTCATCATATGGAGCACCATCAGGTAGCTATGGGGCATCATTCGAGGGGCCACCATCGATCACCGGGTACTCAAATACAAACCATGGCAGCTATAATGAAGGTAATTATTACTAAACTCGTTTCTTAAGTAATGTGTTATAGTTTCTGTTGATTTCTAATATTTTTTTACTTATTGTTCATCAATTACGTGATTCTCTCAATAGAAAGGTGTTGGATAACAAACACACTAGTAACTAACATAAACTATAATTCTAATTAAAAAATACAATGCATATGCGTATATGTTATTGTGAAATTTAGCTTTTTCACTTCAATCGACCTTGCGCAATTTTATATACATTTTTATTCTAATTAATTAACAAAACTAACAACAAAATGGTTTCGAGTTAAAGGCTCAAATTTCAAGTTTATTGATATTGTAACTAACGATGTATAAACATGCAATATATGTTGTGTATAGATAAATGTTGTAAATTTACATAATATTTGTGATAATAAGTAAATCATGCAGGACCACTATACTTATTATGTATGACGCGACTATTACACGGATATAAATATTTATTAGACCATCGATGTAAATAAAGACGGCAATTTGTAAATACATTTTTGTAAATACACTATAATTTATTCACCGACTGTACATAAACATAAATGAAAGCTTTTCATAATAATTAATATTCAATTTTTTTCTTTTTTTCAAAAAATATTCAAAACTCTATAATTTCACGATACAGTAAACACACATGACACACACAATTCATACGATTTTTTGTCATCATCGTCGAGTGGATCGATACCCCCCGCTGGTGCGTATAAGGGGCCTACATATCCAACCGAGGGATTAGCCAATGCCGCCGAAGCATTACGTCAACTATTACAAAAGATACCAACACATGGGGGGCACAGTTCAACCGATGGTGGTACCTATGAGCTTGGAAACTCCGAATATTCTGGTGATGTGCATCCGGGCGAAATAGATATCCAAAACGATTACAAAGATTATAAAATACAACAGTATCCTATACCAGCGGATCCAGTGCCAGCGTTTAAGCCATTATCAAATTATGTAACATTACCAAAAGTACCACAATCCATGTATGGCGTACCATATGAAATAAGCCACTCGCAATCGTTGACAACCGCATACGGTACACCAATCTCAGACTACCAAAAACCATCACCACTAGTCGATGTACCATCACAATACCTGACACCAGTCAAACCATATCCATCATTATCACATAACACATACAATTTATATCACACAATGTCGTTGCGGCGAAATAATTTGTCGCCAAAAAATTCAGCTCATGTGAAGCGATCACAATACAATACAATAAAACAAAAACCACATCAAACACTAATACGGAATAATACACCGCGAGCATTACTTAAACCACAACAATTACAATCACAACAACAACAACAACCACGACCACAACAACCCGTTACAGATATGGACAGTCATGTCCATCAGCAGCAAATAAATCAATTACATAACACTTTAGGGACCGATTTTGAAATTGCAAAATCAATTGGATTCGAGATCAAGAGCCAACAGCCAGCCCAAATAAAACGTAGTATTGAAACAACATTGGCTAACGATGATAAGCATTAGTAGTATACCAAAAAATAATTTTTAATTATTTAGAGACGTACGCGAACAGAACTAAATCGATATAATAAATATAAATAGAATAAGAAATTTATGAGTGTGTATGGAAGGTAAAAGTAAATCAACTTACAATAAAAAATTATTTTTTTTAAATTTAGTATAAGATTATATGCCTATATAGCGACGTTTGCTCGAGACAACAACTTTCTTCATTATGGTGCATTAAGATATATATGCAGTCGTCCGCATCACTTTAATTACCTGTCACTATTATTGAAACGTGTCTGTACAAATCTGCAGTACGTGATCTATGCAGACAAAATTATTTCTATGACAAATTTGCTTTATGGTCATATAAGGTAACAATAACCGGCCATAATGCAATAACCGGCTTTTCAGAGTGTGATATCTAAGACAGACAACTTTTACTTTTTATATTAGTTTGCATCTTTTAAAGTTATGCTAAAATAAAAATTACGTGACGATTGTTGATTTAAAAAAAAAACAATCAAGTAAAGTAATCGCGATTATATATAGATGTGTGGAAAATTGGAAAATATAAATAAAATAATAAATTTATTTATGTTACGACTCACAAATGAAATTCACAATTAAATAAAACCAACAAGTATAATTTTATAATTCGTTATCAAACTGAATTCTATAAATTCCTTAAATTGAATTACAGTGAAACCCTTTTATAAAGAACACCCAAGGGACTATGATAATGGTACGCTTTAGACCTAGTGTACGTTATTCTCATGGTGACATTGAAAAAAAGTTGTATACATAAGTATGTACATATTTTTTAATGGTTAATTAGTGTATAATTTCAAATTGTTAGGTATAAAATAGTTATAATACATAAATAAAATCACAAAAAAAGGAGCTCAAGTTCCAAGACTTAAAAATTATTCATTATTAAATTATAAGAACTGTGGAAATTATAAAAAAAAAATTTATAAAAACTGTGAGGTTCAGAATGATTCCAGTTTATCTCACAGTTTTTCTATTTTTATTAACGAGACGAACACAAAAATTTATCAGGACATTTAAATTACGGTGTACATACATAATATATACGTACGATAAAAATTATGCGTACGTTATAGCCATAGTGAGTTAACATACAATTGTCCTAGAGGGGCTAAATCGACGTACGTTATAACCTTATAAACGGAGTACGTTAAATCCAGCTAAAATTTCATATAAATACATGAATTTTTAGACGGGATAAGAAATTGTACTCTTTATTGAGGGGGTGTATGTTATAAACAGGGTACGTTAAAAGCGGGTTTCACTGTAGTTTTAATCGAATTTTTTATAACTGATCAACCTACAAACTCTTGCAAGTTATTTTAAAAATTTCAAAATTATAAAAATTCTATAAACTAAAAAAACCTCTATGAAATCTATAAATCTATCTATCATCATCAATTAATTTATTAATTTTAAATTAAAACTTTTAATTAAAACGTTTAATTTTATTAATTCTTCATTTCTACTAAATTGTATAAACTTTATAAATTCTTAAAATTTATAAACCCTATAAATTCTATATACTTGCTAAATTCTATAATTTTTTATATTTTTCTTTTGTAAATTCAATAAATTTTTTAAATTCTATAATTGTTTAAATTTCTTTAAAATTTTAAATTTTATTGAATTCTACAAACATTACAAATTCCATGAATTTTATCATTTTTAAATCTACAAATTTAATAATTTATTTATTTATTTATTTTTACAAATAATAAAATAATAAAATTTGGTGAATTCTTTAATATTTATAAATTCTATAAAACTCTATACATTCCTTAAATTTTAAAACTTAGTTTAGTCATTTTGCTAGAAATATTTATTTGATGTTTAAATTGACTTAAATATTTTTTTTGAAACAAAAATAATTGATTTATAACTATTTAACGATATATTATAAAATCGAGTGTAAATTTATTGCAATAATGTCAAGCAAAAATGTTATAAAATTACATAATTCATAAATTTAAATTTACTTTTTAGTTTGTTTACACCGTTTTGATATAAAATTTATTGTGTTGTGTAATGGCAACTAATAATTGTATCGTGGAATATACGTAATATAATAATTTATTTGATTCTTGTGTAAAAATATTAATTTATTTAATTTCTGTAATACTTCTGATACGACAAATTAATTTAACGATTTCAATTTTGCAATAAAAATTAAAAATATACCAAATTGATAAATATAATAAAAACTATATTTTGATTATTTCATGGAAACAATTTTTTAAAATTATGTTAATTCTGTAATTCTATCAATTTTATGAAGTTCCATAATTTATCGAAATGTACTTTACCCTATATATTTTTAAATTATTATAAATTTTATTTATTCTTTGGCTCCATCAATTCTTTAAAGTTTAAAAATTCAATGAAATTCATAAATTTTCTAAATTTTTGATATTCTGTAAAGTTTATATAATTTATAAATATTTTAAATTCACAAGGTTTCATAAAAAATATTATTATTCTATAAAATCTGTAAATTCTATTAATCTTTAAATTGATAAAGTTCTGAAAACTAACTTGTTTGTTTATGTAAATTCCATAATTTTCGTAAATTATATAACTATTCTATCATCTATGATTTTTTTAAATTATGCAAATAATTAAAATACTTGAAATTTCTTAAATTCTTTAAATTCCACTAATTCTAAATTACTTACTAACTAATAATACATTTTAAGTAAATTACTTAAAACGAAATTTACTTACAGTAAATTCTGTAAATTCTATAAATTCTTCAAATTCTATAAATTAGAAAAATTATTTAAATTTTATAAGTTCTATAAATTTTATAATCTCATTAAATTCTATAAATTCCATAAATTCCAATCCATAAATTTTTTAAATTTTATAAACTCTATAAATTCTTTAAGTTCCTTAAATTCTGTAGTCATTTAATTATTTAAATTTTTAAAAATTATGTAAATTCTATTAATTTTATGAATTCTTTTAATTTTATAAATTCAATAAATTCATTAAATTCTATGAATTCTTTAAATTCCTTAATTTCTATAAATACTATAAAATCTATAAATTCTATAAATACTTTAAATTCGATATATTCGATAAATTGTATTAATTCTATAAATTCTCTAAATTCTATAAATTCTATAAATTTTATAAATTCTTTAAGTTCTATAAATACCATAAACTCTAAAAATTCTATTAATTTTATAAATTCTATAAATTTTATAAATTCTGTAAATTCTATAAATTCTTTAAGTTCTATAAATTCTATAATTTCTTTAAATTGTTTAAATTTTTTATATTCTCTAAATTCTGTAAATACTTTAAATTCTATGAATTTTTTTAATTTTAAAATTCTATAAATTCTTTAAATGTTTTAAATTATTTAAATAGATTATAGTTTTCAAATTCTTTAAATTCTTTAATTTATTTAAATTCTTTAAATTTTATAAATTCTATAAATTTTAAAAGTTTTATAAATTATGTAAAATCTATAAATTCTTTAAATTTTTTAAATTTATTTAATTCTATAAATTCTTCAAATTCTATAAATTCTATAAATTCTATAAATTGTATAAATTCTATCAGTTCAATAAATTCTACAAATTCTACAAATTCTGTAAATTCTTTAAATTCTTAATTCTTTTAATTTTTTGAATTCTCTAAATTGTATAAATTCTATAAATTTTACAAATTATATAAATTCTTTAAATTCTTTAAATTCTTTTAATTTTTTAAATTCTCTAAATTGTAAAAATTCTATAAATTTTACAAATTATATAAATTCTTTAAATTCTTTTAATTCTTTAAATTCTCTGAATTCTCTAAATTCTATAAATTTTACAAATTATATAAATTCTTTAAATTCTTTAATGCTTTAAAATCTTAAAAATTTTTAAATTCTTTACATTTATGAATTCTATAAATTTTATAAATTCTGTATATTCTATAAATTCTTTAAGTTCTATAAATTCTATAATTTCTTAAAATTCTTTAAATTTTTTAAATTCTCTAAATTCTCTAAATTCTTTAAATTCTATGAATTTTTTTTAATTAATTCTATAAATTCTTTAAATGTTTTAAATTCTTTAAATAGATTATAGTTTTCAAATTCTCTAAATTCTTTAATTTATTTAAATTTTTTAAATTTTATAAATTCTATAAATTTTAAAAGTTTTATAAATCATGTAAAATCTATAAATTCTTTAAATTTTTTAAATTTATTTAATTCTTAAATTCTTCAAGTTCTATAAATTCTATAAATTGTATAAATTCTATCAATTCAATAAATTCTACAAATTCTACAAATTCTGTAAATTCTTTAAATTCTTTTAATTCTTTAAATTCTCTAAATTGTATAAATTCCAAAAATTCTATAAATTTTACAAATTATATAAATTCTTTAAATTCTTTAAATTCTTTTAATTCTTTAAATTCTCTGAATTCTATAAATTCTATAAATTTTACAAATTATATAAATTCTTTAAATTCTTTAATGCTTTAAATTCTTAAATTTTTTTAAATTCTTTAAATTTATGAATTCTATAAATTATTTTTATTAATTTTATAAATTCTATAAATTCTTTTAATTCTATAAATTTTATAAAATCTTTAAATTCTTAAAATTTTTAAAATTTTTTAAATTCTTTAAATTTAAAACAAAAAAATTTTTCAATTGTGTTATATTCTTTAAATTATTTAATTTGTTTAAATTAAAAACACAAAAAAATCAAAATCTACAGTATATAAATTATTTAAAATATTTAAATTCTTTAATTTCTTTGTATTCTATAATTTATTTAAATTACATGAATTTCAATAATTCCTTTGATTCATTAATTTCTTTGAATTTTGTAATTTTATTAATTCTATAAATTATGTAAACTCTATAAAATTTTAATATTTCATAAATTCTATGAAGTAGTTCAGGTATTTTAAAATTTGTAATAATTAAACCGAAAATTCGAATTATTGATTTTTTCTCAAATTTATGACCTTATTGACTTTGAAATCGTCCCGATACTTAAAAGACATTCAACTGAAAGCTAATGTTTTTCTGTAATGCAATGCCTAAATCATAATAAATCGTAAGTTATATTTTAAATTTTAGTATTGACTTTATTTATAAAATTCTGAATTTTAAATCTCAATTCGAATTATTGAATATCGATTTGAAAGTTGTGTTGCTTTCCAATTTACATCTACATGCTTTTAAACCTCCAAAATTTATTATACTTTTCAAATCTGAAAGCGGTTTTAACAGCTAAATTGTTTCATATAATTTCAATTTTATTAATATATAGGAAATTTTTTAAAATCCACTATCAACTATTTTAGAATGGAGCAAATCATCTAAAATTAAAAGAATTTGTCAAAATTACAAGAAATCTGCCAAATTCATTTATTTTAAAATTTACGCTTAGTATCGAGGTCGGATTTAACTTCTATACAAATATAAATTATGTAAAAAGTAAAATTAAAAATTATTACATAATTGGGATCCTTAGCTATTTATTTAGTTGCCCGGCATTCAGCTCAAAGCTTTCAACTCTGTCATGTAATGAAAATCTTCTAGTCTGATATAATCACGAAATTATAGATTGTAATAGATTGGAATTGTGAAATCTATATTACATAATTTATGTGTTATATAAGAGTCACAAATCTAGTTCGTAATATTTACACAGTCATATATTGCATGTTAAACATTTATATAATTATTGACCACACCTTCTTCGCATTCACGACATCAAATTATTATTATGTGAAAATTCATTGGAATTTCCTATAATACAGCAAATAATTATTTTGAAATGAAAAACATTTTCTGGTTTGATTATACGACACCCAAACTAGTTTTAACATTTATTTATTTAGAATTACACAACATTCATTATGATTGAAAATACTAAAATAAATTTCGATTTTTTTATTTTTTTTTTATTTTACAGATCATTACAACAGTGCGATACAATGGGGCTAAATATTTTTTATTTTAATTAATTTATTTTATTTTAAAATTAATTAAATAAAAAACGTTTAAAACATAAATATATCAGTATATTTAATTATATAGAAAATATTAAATAAAATAATTAATTGTACATTGTATATGGAATTGGATTATGGATGAGATATAGTTTAATAATTAAGAAAAAACAAAATGACAAATATTTAATATTTATGTTTTTATAAATCACCTGTTATTTTTATTATTTTTTTATTATTATTATTATTTTTGTTGTAATTATGTATTTAGGAAATAATTGTTTTTCTGTATTTTTTTTGTAAATATTTTATTACCTATATGTTTAAACTATTTAGTAAATAAAATTAAAAATAAAACAAAATTAAAAATTTCATTTTTTTTTCTGCTTGTTATCTAACCAGGGTCAAGTTCAGTACCAATAATCCATTGTTGAATTAGTGACTTAGCGCACGCGTTTAAACATTCTCAATTAAGTTAATCCAATATACAAAATTACTTGCTTAATATTGGTTTTTATGTTCACACATAGATGTCAGTATCATAAACAAATTTTAGAGCAAAGCTTTAACTCCAATTATTATTTGAGAAAAATATTTACACGACAGCAACATAAAATAAGGTGGTCACCAAATTTGAGAAAAAGTTCAAAGCTCATGCAAAGCACAAAGCTTAATAAATTAATAAATTATTATGCTTACAGCGTGTGACACCGTGTAAAAGAAAATCAATAAAATATTTTTACGATCGTCACTGCCATCTATGTGAGGCTTATATAACCGTGTACGCCTGAATGTTTATTTAATTATCGCGTAAATTATTTATTATATATTTTACGATCATTAATAATGACGTACTAAATAATAAATTTTTCTTATCTAACTTTTTTTTAATTAAGTAGTTCCGTTTGATCAAACTTCATTTAATTTTGTGTCGATTTGAAACGGATCCTCGCGTATTAAACACTATTAATTTATTACCTTTCACGATTCAATAATATGAAAAATATACAATCACTCAGCATACAGCATAATAATAATGCATAAATGAAAATCAAATCCGGCATGATATAATAATATCATATGTAATTTAACCGTGCTTGTCAAAAGAGATCATTTCACCAAGATCCGCAAATTGCATAATTTATCATTATAAGAGGCCGCATTTATATATACATAGAATGTTTACAAAATTTTACAATATTCAAGTATGTACGTACATTTAAAAAAAGGCCAACAACATCTATACATACCGCATTTACTATAACAGAGCAAAAATATAAGTTTGATTTACTTTCACTTTCGATGCAGCAAAACACGTTTGGCGCGAAACTTTTTGTATTTTATATATGTATATATTATGTACATTCGGCATTAACGCAAGAACATTAAATTAATTGCATTCAATATTTACCTTTTTAACGTAAACATGTATTAGTTGATACAAGAAATTTTTTCTAGGAAATTCATCATGGGGTGTATCAAATTAATGCACGAGTGCAATGACATTCTTTGCTTAATTATATACAAATTATTCAGTTTAATTATTTACTTTATTATATAAATTAGAGCTTATCTGAACTATCTGAATTTTTTCTATTTAATCTGAAATTTATAAAATATATCAAATGTTTAGAAATTGTTACAGATTTTCGGTTTGGTCGATAATTTTAAATTTTACAATTAAATGATTTATAATTTTTATTCGAATTTAAAAATGACGAGAAATTGCCATAATTTAAAAATCTATAAAATTAAAGAAAAACGATAATCGAGAAATAAATTTGATATTTAACATTTCCAAAATATACTAAAATTTCGATAATCGATGCTATAGAATGTGGTTCTTCAGAAAGTTTGTGGTTTAAGAATTGCTAAATTTGAAAAATTATTGTAAATAAAATTATTCTCAATTGCTAATTTCGACTACTCTAATAAATTCCCATTTTTCAGAGAGTAATTATCTCCTGATAATCCTGTTCATGTTGAGTAACGAAATATTAACCTCCTTGTAGACACGTTTATGTTCATTAAGTCATCAGAATTTTTGAGAGATCAAAAAATTATTTTGAGAGATCTAAAAATTAAAATTATCCTGAATTTCTAAACCAAAAATATAAATTATCCCGAATTTCAATAATTTTATTTTAAATACATGATTTAAAAGTAAAATTTGAAATTTAATATTTGAGAACATTTAATAGAAAATTGAAAATATTCTTGATTTCCGCGGAATTTTTATAATTTATTTTAAATTTCATAATTTAAAATTTTAATTTAAAAATTTAGATGTCGATAAACTAAATTGAAAATTTGAACATAAGTTTCGAAATTTGCAGTTCTGAAGGGTAATCATTTTAAATAAAAAATATGTATTAAAAATTTAATTTAATTTGAGAGACCTAAAAATTTAAAATATCATAAATGTTTGCTGAATTTTTACATGTTTTTTTAAAATTTTAAAATTCAAAATAATTTCGTAAGAATTTAATTTCAGAGATTGTATTTTCTGGAAATATATCGAAGTTTTATAATACATATTTCGAAAAATCCAAAAATATAAAATATCCTGAATTTAATTTTAAATTTTAAAGACATTTACTAGAAAATTGAGAATATTCTGAATTTCTGAACTAATTTTTAGATTTGTATTTTACATTTCTTAATTAAAGTAAATTTGAAAAATTTGAATTTGAAAATTTTAATTAAAATCCAAATCTAACATTGGAAAAAATTCAAAATTTACAAAATCCGACCATTAGAATGGAAATTTCAAACTCTGTACTATAAAATTTGGTTTCATCGAAAATTCGAAATTTAAAATTTAAGTTCAGAAATTTAAATTTTCGTAAACATATGTGCATACATCCAAATTTCATAATAGAAATAGAAAATATAGAATATTTCTAAATTTTTTTTTAAATATAAAATTTCAAATTAATTTGAAAAATTGGGATTTAGAAAAATAAAATGTTACAAATGATACCAATTTAGTATCGAAAAATATTCAAAAATTTTAAAATTCGACCAATAAACAACAACATGAGTTGTTAAATTTGAAAAATTATTAAACTAAAAATTTAAATATTTTAAAACTTTAGAAATTATAATTTTAAAAATTTTTAAATTTATGAAATTTAACAAAATATCTGTAAGAACAATTGAGTTCTAAACACTATAGAAATCGGCTGGTTGATCGAACTCAGGCCGGCGGTGTGGTAGATCGGCAACTATACTTAATTCTATAAAATAATAAAACTTAAAATTTAAGAAATCGGGAAACTATCTGAAAGATAGTTCCCCGATTCAACTTTCCAAAATATACGAGTAATCAAAATTATCGTGGCTTGTATCCTTTAAGGCCACTGGTAAAATCTAAACACTAATCAAGTGCCGTGAGGCTGAAGCTTAACAAAGCGATGATCAGGCCCGTTGTTAGGTTTGGATGTGAAAGTAGGGCGCTGACGGATGAGTACAAGAGATGGCTCCTTACATTTGAGAGGAGACACATGCGTGTAATTTCTGGCTCAAAACACGAAATAGATGGTACATACCAAGCTCTGTACAATATCGAGATCAGAGATCTGATGAAGATCCCCGATATCGTACATGAAATAAGATCGTAGAGAGTACGCTGGCTCGGTCACGTTCTGCGTGCTTATCCGGAACGAATTGTGCAGCGATCTCTGAAAGGAGAGCCACAATATGGTAGGCGCAGAGGTCGTTGCAGGCGACGATGGCTACACGATATAGAGAACGACTTGGTCTCTTGAGATTGTCTTAGACAGTATGAAGACCATGCTCAGGATTGAAACCGCTGGAGCCAAATAGTTGACTCAGTAAGGGGCCAGTAATGGCCTTTAAAAACTGATTTGAACATTATTCGGGTATTTGAACACTAAAATTTAGAAATTTCAGATAGGATGAGCAAGCTAATGTCGTTTTCGTTTGATTTATTTCCCCTCATTGGCAGAGTACACTGATTTTGTGCGTTAATCGAACATGAAACCGATTTACTCTCATTTATATTTGTGTTTTCTGAAAAAAAAATGAATATTCACAAACAAAGCCGTTTATAGATAGACGGTTTTGTTCACAAAAGTCATAATGGCAGCACAGTGACAGATAAAATTATAGTATTGGTGTAAAATAGGGGTAACTCGATCGAAAAAACCAGTGTAGACAAAATTGCACTGAGTGCAAAAAATTTAGCTGTCAGGCAATTTTTTTTGGTTCAAACGAACGGTTTTAGTGTAATTGTTTGCACTCAGTGCAAGTTTTTATGTTCAAACGAAAACGACATAAGTTTGTGAATTAAGAATTATTAAAATTGAGGAAAATGTTACTATGGCGAATGAAAATGAGATCGGATGTCGCAAGGTTGCAGATCAGTGAGCGTTCAATTATATTTTGTATGTGTCATCATTATTTGGCATCGATTATCGGGCGATATGAATTCGTCCAAAAATTTGCCAATAAACGATTACATTACATTACGAGTACATACACAAACAGATAACACAAATTTTTGACGAATTGCAGCGAAATATTTCGTTTTGCTTCCTCGAAGTGTATCCGTGAAGTCGGAACAGGCCATTTTTCGGATTTTTTATGGAGAATAACTCATATAAATCATACGTTGGAAGCAAACATAAAAATCGATGACCAAACTCTAATCGTTTCGCTGAATGATGTACATGAAGTTGTCAATGTTGAATTCATCGAAGACTGCATTGATAACCGATCGCTATAAATTCTATGTAAATGCTAGACCATAAATTGTAACGCGTAACCAATTTAGTTACATATAATTGAAAATGTACTAATAAAATTCATAGAACTCATTTGTGTTGACATCAACCAATCTTATATACATATGTATGTTAATTAATCTCGGCAGATAATTGTACAATACATATATAGAAGTGCAAATTAAGGTGACCAGATTATCACAATCCACTGTTAGTGATCCATACAAATGACCTATATTCCTTATCAAGCTATATATACAATTCTAAAATTAGAAATTTCTGTGTGTTCACAAACCACAATAAAAGTAAATTTCAAACAAAACTAGTTATTGGCTTTACATAGTACATGTATATATAGTTTATAAAAACCCATTGATAAATATTGCGAAAAAACCCCAAACCCAGAAGGTGATGACCCAAAAAACAAAATGAAAATTGGCTTAATTATGTATATACACAAAATCGCGACTCACAAGACGTACAGAATCAATTTTCATTTGTTTTGTTTTTGGAATTTCCAGTTTATTAGGCATATAAACTACGTAATCAAGATGAGCGCGACCTGTGTGTCTTATGTAATGATGAATTGAGTTTTAGCATCAAAAATAGTTTTAGAATATACGACTGGTTGCTATACACCAAATACTTTTTATATATAGCTAGTAATTGTTCATAAAATTTTATAATTTTCGTATACGTCAAACCTGCATGACCGGAAACCTTAATCAGCGCGGACAGTAGGTTGCTTTTATTTATCATAAATAAGCATGATTCGTTGGTTTTAGTCACACGAACCGACCAAAAAATATTTACAATATGTTTTGTCATTTATGGCTGGAAATATACATAGTTTTGTTTGAATCGGTATACGTCGTTATGCGGTTTTATAGGAGTCATTTTCTTTGGTATTTAGAAGTTGTATGATTCATGGACCGAAATATACAGCCTCAAGAAATTTTATTTTTTCTGCATGAAATTTTTTAAAATGGTCATCATATGTACGTAGATGATATAATGCATCATAGTAAACATGCAAATGCATTTAAATTGGCCGACAGTAGAGGTCAAATAATCTAATCCAATTTAAAATATTACATTTTATTGTGACTTCTTTGTGTTTGCATAATTGGTCAATTTCCTTTTAATTTGTGAAGACATAAAATATAAACAAGAGAGTGTCGGTGCAATATATTACAGCGCACCAACTTTAGAAATTTCTATATGTACATCATAGTTAAAACCAATCTTAAATAATTGTCATTGCAAAATTAAAGAGGAGAATGGATGTTCCTTTTATATATAAGCGCCCACAGTAACGACCAATCAGTGACAAACAAATTTGTGTTAAATCTTCACAAATTCACCATAAACCATAGCTCTCCTACATCATGATAACCATTAATCTAGATGTGTAACTCTACCAACAACATAATTACTTATCATGTCTTTACTCACCACGACCTAGGGTAAATAATATTAACGGACAAAAGTAACTAAAACCAGATAACAAGTTAAACGCACTGAGGCATTTCAGTAAAAGCTGTTATCATCGAAGCTCGACGAAAATATTTGAAGGTTTTGACCAAAATTTAGAATTTTATTTGATTTCTATGGAAGCCCCGTTTTCCGGAGGAGTCGGATCACTTTAAAATTTCAAAAGATCAAAGCGCAATTTTCTTCAAAATATCATGTCAATTAAAGCCTCTGAACCCCCGGGATCAACAATGCTTTCAAATTTCTTCAAAATGTGTCAATGGGAGGTACTTGACCCTTGATTTTGATTAATTGAATTTTGAATATATCGAAATGATCATCGGTGTAGCAATTAGATCAAAGCGTCCAGCACGAAACTGATTTAACAAATGTTGGCTCCTTGTGATGTATTGCCAACCATTAAGATTAAATCGTAATTAGATTAGTCTGACATTATCTAAGTTAAGTTTGATTGTGTTTGAATACAATCAAACCTAATAAAAAAGACACATTTCAAATTATTTTGATGAGTATTTGATTAAGTTTGGCACTATTTTGATTTGATTTGACGAACAATTTAAACTGTTTTTTATATACTTTTAAATTATTTTAAATTCCTTGTCATCGCAGAGTTGAATTTAGCCTAAATGTTTTACGATTTAGATGGACTTGAGATAATCTGAGTTTGATGCAAGTTTGAATGTAGACTAAGTCATACCCATCAATATTTTTGATAATACTACACAATAAAACTATTTGAGGTAGATGTCCTATTGGTTTGAATCAAGTTTGATTTGGATTTGATTCAGTTTGATACTTTTGAGTTGATTTAAATGTTATTTATATAGTTGAACGCCACAAAATCATAGTTGATTTCGATTTAAAGCGGATACATTTGTGTTAAATCTTTGGACATAAGCAGCCGTTAGTTGGCCCTGGTTTTTTTGTTTGAATGGTCGGCTAAAAAATTGGTTTTCAGTTTGGTTTACTTTAAGGGATAAATTTTGGCAGAAAGTTAATTCCAAACGTGACACATTTCGTAGTTTTTTTGTGACTGAATACAATTTCAATCAATCTTCTGAACAAAAAAGATTTAAACCAATTGAACCGTACTCTATTCTTAAACTATTTAAAATCGATAACATTAACATCAAACTAATTTGATTAAGTTTGACTCTAGTTTGATTTGATTTGACGGACGACACAAACTGGATGCTTTTTAATTTTCTTAGTAATTTTCTTCAAAATATCATGTGAATTAAAGCCTCTGTAACCGCGCGATCACGCTTTCAATTTTCTTCAAAATGTGTCAATGGGCGGCCCTTGACCCCCGATGTGGATTAATTGAATTTTGAATATATCGAAATGATCATCGATGTACCAACTAGATCAAAGCGTCCTGGTCCAAACCTATTTAACAAATGTTGGCTCCTTGTGATGTATTGCCAACATTTATGACTAAATCGTAATTAGATTAGTCTGTCATTGTGTAAATAATTTAAAAGATTGAATTATGATTGACAGATTTCAATCTCGTTATTAAGTTTGATTGTGGTTCGAATGCAATCAAAGCTAAGACAAATTGACACGTTTCAACATACTTTTCTAAACTAATTGATTTAATAAGTTCAAACTATTTTAATGAAGATTTGATTAAGTTTGACAATGAATTTGAATATTGTCATCGCAGAATTGAATTGAATTTACCGTAGGTGTTTTACGAATTAGATGAATCTGGTTTGATGGAATTTTGAATACAAACTGACCATATCCATCAATATATTTTGTAATAATACCTACACAATAAAACTATTTGAAGTAGATATCATAATTGTTTGAAACAAGTTTGATTTGGATTTGATTCAGTTCAATATCATGTTTGATTTGATTCAGTTTGAATCAAATGTTATGTTGTTATTTACATAGTTTAACGAGACAAAATCATAAGCGATTTCATACATACATACATACGATACATTTTATTTTAGAGTGATATGTATTTTGAATTAAGCGTTGATGATTAACGAATAAGGGGAGGGGTTAGAAGCTATCTAAGTTTGAAAGTGGTTTGAATACAAACCAGGCCCCTCACATCGATATTTTTTGTAGTAAGCCACTGTATAACTGTCTTAGATTCGGTGTCTTAGTTATTTGAATCAAGTTTGGCGCAGATTTGACCCGGTTTGAAGCTAGTTTGATTTGGTTTGAATGTGTTTTATACCGTTTAACGCACTAAAATCATAATTATTTTGGATTTATAGTGTGTTTAGTTCGTGCTCTCAATTTGTTCGGTCGATTATTAACACACTCTCAAAATATATTTGTGAAAGTATATTGTATTGTTTTTATTATTCAAAGCTCCCTCCACTTTAACGATGCGTTTAACTATGCTCTGTATACGCACTGGACACACGTTAAATGTACTAATAAAACACCGTATACATATTAATCTCTTTCTCATTTCCACCTTAATTATACTATTATACTACTACTACTACTTTTTTAATACTCGTATATGGATTGTTAATTTATTTTTATTTTTTATTTAGTATACATTTTGTATTCAAAAGCTTTATAACCATTGAAATTTTTATTCAAATCATTCAGTTTGATTTTTGCGTTGCGTTAGTGTGTCGTTCGTCGTTTAATAAATTCGTTTATACATATTTTTTTTCGTTGTCAGTTACATTTGATAATAATAATTCCAGTCAGTGTGAGGCGCCCTATCATCATTTATATTTTTATAAATAAATCGTGTGAAATGAAATTTTAATTAAATTAATTTAATAAAATATTAGTTCAAGTAACCAACAAGTGAAATTATTTTGTAAAAAAAAAAAAATTGAGAAATGTGATCAAATAATAAAAGTGAGAATAAATATTTTGTATGCATACAGTGGATTTAAAAATTAGTATATAGAAACTATATAAATAGTAGTTTAATGTATATTAATATTATTATTATTTAGTTGTGCGTATTGTGTTAAAATGTCACTTAGATTATTTATTTGTGCTCTTATCATTGGAATTTTAACGGTAAGCAGACAAGAAATTTACACACACACACACATATTTTGCATTTATATAATAGAAAGTGATTTGTTATGTGATTATGATGATGATGAACCAGTTTTTTAAATTTTTTTTTGGAGCTTTGCATCCAATTATTTAGTTTAATGATTTAAAACGAATAATATTATTTTTATATGCGATGGCAATCAAACTAATAATGTTTTTATAATATTAGGAAGCCGGTCTATTAAACGAAAATATATGTACATATAAATGTATGAACTTGACACGAGCAAGCTTTTTTTCTGACTCAGAATTCTAATGAATTCGCGCCAATCTGTCCACAAATAATTATAAAGCTTTGTATACACAAAAAATTAAATTATATGCAAATATAATATTATTATACAAATATTAATGAGTCATGATGGACTAGTATACAAAAACTTCTAATCTATTCCTCCAAAAATTCTTGTCTTGCTATCTAAAAGAATATATACATACGAGAAACTAAAATAAGAATTTGTGTGATAAATTATTAGCATCACTATGAGCTAATTGATAATATAACGCAAATTTTGCGCGCGGTTATACCAATCAGGAAGTTCTTAATTTGTGTAAACCGAACTATATAGTGTTCACGCATTTCACATGTATACAAATTGGCGGTCAACCAGAATTGCACACATAAATATATAAAATTGAAAGTTACTATTCGATATATACGCATGACTCACTCACAAATTTAATGTTTGTAACTATACATATGTAACTACGCGATATGTTAATTAAATTTTTGGGCAAAATAACAAATACACTTATTTAAGAATTAATTGCTATAGATATATGTGAGGCAGTAGTCTTTAACCGTCGTTAAAGCGGAATAATTTAGTTTCGCTAGAAATTTATCTAACGTAAATAGGTAATAAATTCATTTCGTTCTGTGTGATTTTGTTGATTTGATTGATCTTGACACTGGTCGTGACTTAATTATCAAAATTGGACAACATTTTTGAAAAATCAGGAATATTTTTAACGTTTGACGTAAAATCCAAATTTAAAAATAAAATAGAAGCCTTCAAAGTTACATCGAAATTCTTTGAAATTTTTGAAAATTGGAAAATATTTTAGTCACAACAGAATTTCTGAAAATTGTAGAAAATTTATAAATTCGTATTCTTCTGGTAATTCCGGACGGTATTTTAATGGCAGCTGAATATATTTTTCCGGCGATTTTACAGTTCACATCTCTGTAAAAACATAAAACATTTTTGAATGCCGAAAACATTTCTTGAAATAATCTGAAAAATTAGTTTTTGAAGTCATTATATTCGTTCTGCTAGTTTGTCAAATGCGGCCCCAATATTGTTTTAACGTCCATGACAGAATATTTTTGAAAATTCTAATTTTTTGACCGCTTCAAGGTAATATAAATGAGTACTTAAGTGATCTTATACCATTTAAATTGAAAACCTTCGAATTTTAAATAATGATCACGTAATGCAAAGTACTCAAAGGTCCTCAACACATTTCAAGGTTTGTGAGTGTACTCCAACCTAAAAATGAATAAAATTCAACTTTAAATACAATAATTTTGTCGTTACATTGTTATGATGGTTCAACCATTTTTTTTGAGTCACGCAAATTAATTATTAATCCTCTTTATACAGGATATTTCTTCCAGTTATTATCAGTTATTATATTTCTTCCAGTTATTATCACCAAATTAGCAATTTTAAGTTTAGGTGATTTTGCCATTCATTTATGACGTTACTGCGGAGTGTGGAGGTCTTGCGGGCATTAGATTTCCGCACTTATGTGAAATCCACTGGTACACTTCCAGAAAAGCAAACAGAAACTACTTTATCTTTTCAAAGAAAAAGGGATTGGACTAAGGCCCATCAAAACAGAACGAAAAATAGTTTTCTAGCCGAGGCAAGGGCCCTGATAATTGAGGTGCAATTCCTGGAATAAACGCTCGAACTCTTGGTAGTTGCCCATTGGCGGTCGTAGATTGGTGTTCACGGGTTTTGTAAGTTTACTTGTGTGACTTTGTACCAATTAAACTATCTATCTGCATATCTACTATACATCTGTAAAACAATTAGTTTTTATTTATTTTAGATAGTTCAACTATAATAATTAATAACATTTGAAATCTAAATAACTAATCAATGCATCCACATCATCAAATGGGGGAAATTTTGAAAACCGATTGTGGTGAACCGTGTCATGTTCCAAAATCTCATTTATACTTCCAATGGTCACAAACACTCCCCTAAAATTATTTGTGGACTGGCGAAAAGTTGCAAACTTAATTATACATTTTTTTGGGTGACTGTAACAGGCACATTTCGACCCCAGGCTACGGAATGGTGCTCAGATTGCCTGAGAATATTTAATATTTATTTAATCAACATTTATCTAAGTACGTCGAAATTTATTGTTTGAGAAAATTCAAAATTTTTCAAAATTCCGCTTATAAAAATTAAGAATTGTAAAATTCGATTTCAATCAATTTGTTTACAACATATAAAATGTCCTTAAGGTGAATAATTTGATTTACCTTTATAATCTTAAACTTCGGTTAAATTCCACTTTAAATTCAGAATTTATAATTCTATAATTTAAAATGAAATTTTTAATTCTAAATTTTATAAATAGCGGATTCACAAAATAAAAATATCCCTTTTTATTTTTAATTTTAAAAATTGTTGGCTATGTCGTTTAAATCCAATTTAATTTTCTAAAGTGGACAGATTTGTCGAAATTCAATAATTCAAATTCAGAATTATGTAAATAAAAATTCGAAGAGTTCAAAATTCAAACTTTCTAAGCTTTGACTAACAAGGATGAGGTATTAGCTACTTTTAAATGTATTTCAACGAGCTTCGAATTTTTTGTAATAATGATTTGTCGTTCTTTACGATTTAAAAAAAATCAGACAACTTAAACCTTTACGTTAACTCCAATTGTTAAAATTCTTTTGATAGATTCAGGGTCCACTTTGCTAAGATCATAGAAAAAATTCTCTCAGACACCTTTTTAAAAATTCAGTGGTACAAATTTCATTTACTTCGTTGAACTATTCAACCCATTTCTCGCAACTCCGTTTATTTTTAAAAGAATCATCTTCAATTTGAGAGTTGAATTTCTTTTAATTTTTTTTACCCTTTGAGTCCACAAATTGTACAGTCCCTAAACTACGGTATCATAATGTTACTTCATATAGAAATATGAAATTTATTCCTTAAACATACTTGCTACCGTCACATAGCCATCCGCCATATTTTTCTTAATAAACTTTTTACTTTAAGACGCGTGAAATTTTATCTGCGTCTGTCATCTTAAATATTTTTCATTAATGACATTTCTCTTTCCCGGAGTACGCAAACCATAAATAAGCCTAACCAAATACAGTTGTCAGCCAGAAAGTCCAATACATTTGTCGAATAAATTGAACTCCCGTAACGTCCCAACTCAAAGTATTGAATATTTACCAATGAAAATATTTTTGTGGACTCGTGATTACTGCTTCCGTCAGTTGACACGAAAAAGGATGGAATTATATGTCCGTTTCTGTCTTTGTATTGGCTGTAATATAAAAAGTGACAACACATTGTTCCGTTGACACTTGCTTCCGTTTTAGTACGTGCAGTCTGTAGATTTATAGCTGTATAGTATATGTTTCATACAAGTGAATTCCACAGCCAGTATTTTGAATTGTAATGAGGTGAATTTTTCCACAAAAAACTTTTCAATAGTAACATTCATCTCATATTTACGCAATTTAATTAATTTTAGAACTTATTTCTATGTTGTACAGTTTCACTTTTCAAATACCTTTCGTGTTAATAACGTATTTCAAAGTTTAATGTTTGTGGATTGTAAGCCATTTGGTTTAACTATCATGAATTCGTCCGGTAAAGTGTACGGGTTGAAATCAGTCTCTAATTCTTCAATTAATTTGTTTTTATCATTTAAAGTTCTTTTGATGATGCTGCGGGCTTGAAGCAACCATCTCCTAGAGACCATCTAAATTAGATTCAAAAGCTATTACTGAACGTTAGAATTTATATTGGACTCATTTTAATGAATATTATGGAAAATCATATAGAAGGATCCACCGTTTCCCCATTTCTAAAAGCTTTAATTATGCACGGTTACAACAGCTTTTCAGTTATAATTTTAATTAAATCATGTGGTTTTACTAACCCATTTGCAAATTATCGTTAAGGATTTAGAATCGGAATTCTATATGCTAATATTATAAAACTTTAACTGGTTTACTCTAAAGCTTGGACTGAAAAACGAAAAAAAAAATTATACTTTAAAAAAACTTCCAGGTTTAGAAAAGTTTATATAAATTTTTAATGTCAAAAAATATAATAAGCTTATCGCCCATGGTGATAGAACATACTTGTGACCTTTAAATAAATCTTATTAGGGGTACATTGAGCATTTCGGGCTTGAAGCTCAAAACTTAACTCTCAGTTGAACGGAATTCTAGTCAAGCTTAATGTGCCTTACCCTCCCAGTTACCGGTAACAAACGAATTTCGAATAGATTTCTTTTAAATATATTTTGTTTTTCGAGAGTTAGCTTTAAGCTTTATACTATGCATTTATAGTAGAGTTTAATACACAATGATATAAACCAACACGATTGAAAAAATCTTTCATCAAAGTTACCAAGAAACATGGTAAATAAATTAAAAGCTTGGATTGCGGATATATATTTTCAAAAGCTTTAACCAAAAAGTATGTAATTTGAAGAGTATTTCTACTGAAAATTTGTTGGATGCTTTTAAAGCCTACTTTTATTTTTTCTAGATGGTGGAAATTATAGAGAATTTTCATTGTGATGCAAAAGCTTTAATAAAGCTTCAAAAATTTATTTCAAAAAATATTTGGTGTGTTTTGAGCTTTCCGGAATAACAATATTTTTATTGTAAAAACTGGATTAGGCTGCCAAAGTAAGAAGTAGTTATATTTGCAGTTAAATTATTAAGAGCTTACAGAGCTTATATTGACACAGTAATGTCGAAGAATCCGGTTATCCAAATAATCAGTTCAATAAGTCACAATTATTAAGAGATGGTTGACATGAATTGAGGTGATAATCTGAAACATCTACCATCGTCATTTGATGGTGCTTCGGGCTTTAAGCAGCCATTTCCTAGAGACCATCTACGAGAGGAATATTCTTCCAAATATAATTCTCGTCCCAGAATATTGTTTAATAATTTGACACTTGTGACAATCTAAATTACACAAATCTAACAATTGATTGAGGCCGGACTTAGCACCAACGAAATTTGTTGTCTAGTCTTCCACGACGTGAAGCAAATCGATCAATTGATCAATTTTTCTGTTGCCGTTTCTAATTCAAGTAAGGCGATAAGATTAAACGGCCCAAAATCACTATCTGGTGGGTAATTGAGGTTCCCCGCCCTATCTTCCGATATATTCTCATGACATCTCCACTGACGGTAAATTTGAGATCAAAAGAAATTTTCCACTTAAGTATTTTGCGATGACAATGAGCATGGTTTTCTGATGGTTGGGCGTTTATTTATCGACTCTAAAATTTATGTTGCGCATCAATTGTTGGGCTCTTTTCTAATTAAAATGAACGCAAACGGCAAAACCATTCTTGAATTCATGCGGCATATACAGGGATGGGCGAGGTAGATTACGCCATGTAATCTACCCGGTTGTCGACGCATAAAATATTTCGTAAATTACATGGCAATTTGTTTCGTTAACGTCGACTATTAAAATACTGTCAACAACCTACAATATTTTAGCGATTTCGAACCGATTGTACCATTGTGTTTTGTAAAGAATTAGAAGAAATTAAAGAATTATTTTAAATTTTCTTATTACGGATACATTCACGCACGTTTTCAGCAACCTTATCGCATCCGCCATACATTTTCAAAATTCTCTCCACTATTGACGAATATTTTTGGATAGCTCGAAAACCGATGGGCTCTTAAGACAGACAGCATTGTATTGATTAGTTTTGTACCAATAAATCACTATAGGAATTCTGTGCAGGCTTAGTATGAAAAATTTCTTGCCAACTCATAATTCTTTTTCCAAATTTATTTAACTTGAAGTGCTTATATTTATTTAGTGGGAGTATTACCACGATTTCTGGCAAGATACAATTTTTGACCTGCTAACTTTTACAAATTTAATTTCACTTACGTTTTGTCATTCACCAAAACACATTCACTAAATTAAGTCATAACGTGGTATTAGATCAGTCTGCATGGTATAGGGAATACAAATTCATCGAATTTTTAATTTACTGGTAAACATGCTCAGTGGTTTTACGGTGGAAAGATAATTTTAGGGTAAGTCAAGAAATCTGCTGGTCTGTTTGTCTACCTCGAACAAAGACAGGGTTTTGAAATTTGATCATACTCTAGCTTCAGTTTTTTCTTAAATGGCTAATTTCACACGCACGTTAAAATGAAATGACATCTTCTACTTCTTCTACAGAAGGTTGAATTTTCATCTCAAGTCTGCTACAAACTAACAATAATTTTCAATATATTCGAATTATTTGTTTTATCTTTACTTCGGGTACATATGAATAACCTGGCCTGAACCTAATAAGAAAAATTCACCTGAACAAACCGCTTCTACCGGCAATTTGAAGGGCAATGCTGATATTATTTCATTCATAATTTTGAAATCATCTTCAGATAATGGAACATCAATATTACGGTCGATTGGGCTATTTTCTTATACAAGTATGTTGATATTTTTTTTATTTGTTTTTTAAATTCGACTGGGAAGTTCTGGTTATCTGGACGATTTGCATTTCTCTTATCGTACTCCTGATCTCGCACTCGCCCCATCAATTAATAAATTAATTGGTTAAAACAAATATGAATAACAGTTTGTAGATAATGTGCTCACCGTAAATGAAAAACCGCAAAGTCTACACAATCGAGTAAAATCCGGTAAACTATTTTGAAAACTATATATACATACTTATATGTATGTAGAGTGTGCTAAACGAGCTATTCATTTATAAATATTTAGATTTTGAAGAGTATTTGCACTTCAGCTGCAAAGGCACACATGTATGTACGTATGGACATGTGTATAGTGCATGACAGTCGTTGGTTACATTATTATATATCGTTACGGTTAACTGATTCTATATATTATGATGATGAGGCACTATACATTCAGTAGTTTTTAATTTACTATGTATATATACTATCTGCAACTAATCAAATAATCAAAATATCTTTTTTATTATTCAACTTATATACATAATTCCTAACTAATTAACAAAACTATTTTTTTGATTTATTATGCAAATTTAGTTAATTTACATTAGTTATAAATAGAAACACAACAATATACATATGTATATGTATTTGTTAGTTTTTTTTTTTTTTTTTTTTGTTCTTTGAGATTTTGAGAACCGCGCGATATAATCATCTGTTGTGTGTGCGCGATCATAACAAAACTGAGTTTTGTTTACCTGCGCCCATATAGTTCTCTTGATAGTCTCTTAAACGATTTGTTTAATATGTAAGTTTGACCAGTTTGTGTATAGTATATATGTGTGAGTGGTTTATTTACTAAACATAATAATTTGAAGGACGAGTTGGTATGTACACAGTTGTCGTCGTATAAACAGCAAGTAAATTATTGCATAAAGACAAGTTTTTTGCTTTTCATACCTCTGTGCAGTTTGAAGGAAAATGAAACTAAAATATACAAAAAAAAATCAATTTTTTTCTTAGAAAACTACAACTACGAGTATGCTATCTATACCTCGTCGCGGTATCAATATGTATGAATATCTAAAACAAAAACTAGTTTTGTTTGTTATCAGTTCATAAGATAGTTTTTTTTTCGTTTTTGTTTGGATATTGTTTGTTTTTGTATAGTTGCGTCATTTCTTGTTAATAGGTTAATATTTATAAATATATATACATATATAAGACAAGATTCAAAAAATATAAATAATACAATTTTAGTTAGATAATCAGCTTATAGACACGAGTATACACACATGATATAAAAGACAATGCAATTTTGTTATCGCGGCGGCTATATAGATCCGGCTCTGGTTGGCGCCTTACAAAATATCTCTTTTAAAAATGTACCGTTTATAAAATATCGATCTGTATATTTACATAAAAATCAAATCATGTTTTATTCATAAACCAATCAAATATTTGAACTAAATCGCTTAACTAAATAGTGTGGCGTACATTCAAATTTTCCCACTATTTTGAGCAATCCAAAAAATAATGTCGTGCATTTCGCCCACTAACGATGTTTTACTGTATACACATTTTAAAACCTGCACAAACCAGAAGACCCTGGCATTGTCGTCGTCATAATATATTGCCGCCTCAAACGTATCAAAACAAAACGAAATTGGTATTGACTTGAATCACCTGTTCAAATTTTGAAATTTTGTTTTTCGCATTTTGTGTTTTTTTTTTCAAGACAAACGTAAACAAAATGATTAATTATCTCTATCATATATTTTATAAAGTAAGTATATTCGAACGTACCAATAACAAGCCAGTGGTTTGAAACCATGTTTTGAAATTTAATACATCACCGCAAGCAGCAAAATTGGCTTTAGTCTATATAAAATTACCCCGTTCAATTTGGTCGTCATTGCGTGATTTGGGAGTACTACGAGCTTGTGATACTGAATGTGCTGGACATTTGACTGCCCAATTAAATTTTTGTTGTAATTATTTAGTGACAAATTATTTAATTAAATTGAGGGGCTGATATTACGTTGACTTTAAAATACTATCAGGTCCGGCAACCGAAGTGTTCGGATTGAAAACCGCTGTCATTTTTGGTGTACACCAGCGTCAATCGCCTTTCAAATGATACACACGATATCTTGGCTTAAACGGCTTTGTCACGAGTCAAATCTTTTTTCAAACAGTCCAAAGTTGTGTGTTTTATTGGCAAGCCTAATTGTTTGTAAAATTCCCCAAATCAAATAATCCAACGAATTTAGATCTGGTGAATACAGAGACCATTTTGGAATAAATTTATTCTGGTTCACAGTAACATCGACATTAATTGTAATGGTTTTGGCAGAAAAATTACCGGTGAACGACCATTTTCAGCGACTGTCGCCCAGACCCTAAAACACTCAGAATTATCATCGGATTATCCTGATTGAGATATTGATTAACGCAAAATATTTTTTCATACCCGAAAATACCAAATTTGGTAAACCTCCACGAGCGAGCAAGCCAAGTAAAACTTTTGATCTTTGGAATCGATTTTTTTTAGCATTGGTGCCAAGAACTGCATCTTTGTTTTTTAAAGGCTTTACATTCAGCTTATTTTTTATTCAATTCATTTGCTACTATTGCTGAATTCGCTCCGGATTACGATACAACCGATTACACACTTTATTTCAGCTCACGATTTCTGCCGCAGCTGTGGTGATGAGGAGGAGGAGGAAAATGTGCGCTCCATCTGCTCTGCACCTGTCCTAGTCTTGCGTACAGCAGAACAAAATTTATGGGAACTTCCCCTTTGAACGACCTCACGGATCTTAGGAAGATCTTAACCTAACCTAACACACTTTATTTACATTTTCTCATCTAGTTATAGTGCTCCGTTACCCATCATCGTTAAACAGAATTTGAGTTTTCTTGATTTTCTATAGAAATCCATATCAGACAATTTTATCGTCTTCGCAAATACCTCTTAACGAGTATTTTTAGTAATTAAGAAAGCTTTGTGTGAAAATGTAATTTTTAGTAAATAAGAAAGCTTTATGATAATTGAAACTCGGCAAAAAATTGAATACTAGGAAGGTTTACTCTCCCTTTTTCGGTAACGATCGAATTTAGAATAAATATCCTTTGAGTGAGAAACATTTTGCCTATTGACGTTATATTTCTAAAGCTTTAAGTAAGTCATTTAATTCTATTGACTATTTCTACTGACAATTTCTGGGATGGTTTCAAAGCCTACTTTTATATTTTCTGAATATTTGAAATTGTTAACGAGTTTTCTTTATGATTTGAAAGCTTTATAAAGCTTTCAACAATATTTGTTATTTTTTAGCTTTGATTTTATTATGAAAGCTGTATTAAGCTCCCAACTTTAAAAAGGTAATTCTTCTTATAATTATTTATGAGCTTTCAGAGCTGAGATTGTACATTAGTAAGGCCGAAAATGTATTTTAGATATTTTAATAAAAGTTCTATAACTTAAAATTTAATGTACTTTAAAAATGTTGGTCTCACTAAAAGCTCTAATACTGCCTATTTTATTGAACGCTACTCTGATACATATGCATTTATTACTCTTTATTTGATAATTATCAATAAAATTTAGAACCAGAGTTTTAAAAAAATTAAAGTTGTTGAGCTTTTAAACACAGACGAATTGATTTAACAAAGAAAAGCTTTAATTGTATTCAATTTTATGGAAGCTCATGTAAAAGCTTCCAAAACTTCACCCTGTTTGAAAGCTTTAACTATACATGTTAAAGACAGCTTTTAAATTATAATTTTGATTAAATCATGTATTTTTCGTAACCCATTTGCAAGTTATTGTTATTGATTTAGAATCAGAATTACATATTATGTTTATATTATATAAAGCTTAATAATCGTATTTAAAATACAAAGTTTACCGGCCATGGTAATAGAACATACTTGTGACCTAAATTTGTAATAATATAGAGCTTTTCAAGCTTGAATCTCAACATCTCTCGGTTGAACAAAATTTACTTAATTTTTCGATAGTTGAGAAAGCTGCTCAATATTTTTAAAAGCTTGGTTTCTGAACTAGTTGAATAGTGAAACAAATCTGGCAAGGTAGCTCAATGTGCCTTACCCTACTATTTTCGGGTAACAAACGGATTTCGAATAAATTTCATTTTGCCGTCAATAAAGGATTTTGCCTATTGACGTTACTATTTTAAAGCTTTTACAAAATATTTTTTTTGTTTTTCGAGATATGGCTTAAAACTTTATAATATGAATTGTAACCTAAACGATTTAAAAAAGCTTTCATCAAAGTTACTAACAAACATGGTAAATATATTAAAAGCTTTGATTGCGAAAGTTTAAACACTAAACATTAGTTGTGAAATTATTAAATCACGAACTATCGATCATATTGTACACAATTCTAAATATTTTCAAAAGCTTTAAGTATGTAATTTAATGAGTATCTCAGAGCTTATAATGACATAGTAATGCCGAAGAATCTGGTAATCCAAATAATCAGTTCATTATTTATTTGGCAATTTCTGTAAGTGGCAAATAGAGAACAGGCATTGACACGTAATCCGTTAAGCTCGTAATTAAACAAATTAGTTTGGTAACCGAATTACACAAAGCCTCATTATTATGAGATGGTTGACAAATTCATATATATACTCTATATGTTGTCATATCATCAAAGATAGTTAATGAGTGTCCAATTTTAAATTCAATGTTCTTTGAAAATGTTCGTTTCACTAAAAGCTCTATAAATATGTACTTGAAATCTACGAGAATAGAAAAAATACTTAAATTCTAGAGTTAAAACGTAGAAATTGATTCAAAATTAAATCTCAAAAGCTTTAACTGAACTTAAATTATATTTAACACATTTCATCAACAGCTCATGGAGAAGCTCCAAAAGTGTATCCATGTTTGAAAGCTTCAATTATACACGTTTACAGAAGCATTTCAATTATTATTTTGAAAAATCGTGTAAAGCTGGGACTTGAAAAGTATAAAATTATAAAATAAGGGTTTTTAGTAGAAAAACGAAATATTGCATGGCTGTTCAAAAAGCTTCCAGATTTTGAGACGCTTGTATAAATTTAACGTCATAGATTATAACTAGTTTATCGACCATTTCTAAATCATATTAAGTGTACATTGAGCTTTCGAACTTGGAAATTCAAAAGAATCAAAATGTCGAAATAAATTATTTAGAATACGTTATTCTTTAACTTTTCGTTGAACAGAATTCTAATTTACCTCAATTACTCGTTATTTTGGGAAAGTTGCTCAATATTTGTAGAGCTTGTTTCGGAACTAGCTGAATGATGAAATAAATCTGGCAATGTAGCTCAATGTTTTATTATAATTATTGAGCAAATTCTATTAAAACTTAAAATTTTAAACTAATTCATGTGTGTCTTGCTCAATATTTTCAAATTGAGTTATTACAAATTAGAATTGAGTAATTAAATTGTTTTAAACTTTGGGAAATTTTTTAAAACGCGGCATGTTTTAACATGGCGTATTCTAGCTTAATAGTTTAACATACAACATACAAATGCCTTCAAAATATTAAAAATTATTTAAAATAGTAGCTCAATATTTTAATATATAAATAAATATTTTGCTATATATGCGATTGATAAAATTTATCGTATTTATGCTTGTTTTGTTTTACAACTCTTCATTTATAGCTAAGTTTATGCAGATATGTAGATTAAGCTTATTGACTAAGCTTTTGATCGATTAAATTCACAATCGCACCAAATTTCAAAAATTGTGATTTTTGACTGGACCGTTGCGTTGCTTGTAACTCCAAAATTCAATATTTTGGTTAATTATTAAAGTTACTCAATATTATTAAGCTTTTATGAGTGTACCTGAAACAAGCTCAACGTTTTTCATAGATACTCGTCATTCTAGACGATAGTTTTATTAAGGGACTTGTTGTTCTTCAAGGTTAATATAGTGATTATTTGATATCCTATTATTTAGAATTTAGAAAAATTAAATTGCAATTTCGCGGATCTTTCTGATTTGAGACTTGAATTAGGAAAATATTTCTAATTAAATACGTTTATTACACGGAATATAAAAAAACTGCAAAAAATTGCTAAATTAGTTTTATAAATCGCCATTTCATCATGAAATTTGTGCGTGTAATTTTCAAAGCGTACCATAAATTTTCCTAATACCTTTCAAAGGTGTGGACCATACATAAATTATAAAATTAGGAAATCCCCTTTTTACTGTATTATATACGTTTTTTTTCTATATTTACGCGAATCCACCCAGTCGTCGAATTATTCGATCAAATGAATCAATATACGCTTCATTGCCATCCAAACCAATCCAAACTATACAAAAAATGAATTATTTTTTTTAAGACAATAAAAATCACATTTTCCCATTTTTTGTTGTTGTATGTAAGCAGAACAATAAAGCCTTTAAGTAAATTCAATACAGTGATTAACCGTAAAAATAAAAATTATGACAAATTTGTACACGGCATGAATACAAAATAGTTTTCATTCATAAATAAAAACTATATACGTATACGTGTATGTTAGACAGCATATGCGGTTAAACACATGGTTATAACAACACTATTGAGATTTTAATAAATGCGCATAGGGAGGCTATATAAAAGAGAATATAACTATCGTAATTACGTAACAAACCTTGAGACAATTTAAATTATAATGTGTGTTCACTACCAGCAATCTATAACATGTATACATATATCGAGTACACGTGTTGGATAGGTAGATCGAAGCTACCTTAACATTAGCAATGGAAATCAATTTTATATTCCAATTTTACGATATACTCTAACGACAATTTAATGTAAATTTTTTACGTAATTAGCATGCGAAATGCTAATTCGTCGTAATCATGTCTGGTGTAATAATTTTCTACCTAATCAAGTTCTAGTTCATATACACATGCATGTCATTAAAAAAATGGGGTTAACGAACACTTTCATTATAGTAAACAATACATACATATGTGTTTTATACAGTAACTAATTAACGATTATTTTATTTCTATAATTTATAGAATTCAATTAATAGTGTGCCACAATATTCACGTCAATACATAAGACCGGTCTACGATTCAACAGCAAGCGCATCAAATTGGTATACAACAAATCGTAAAACCGGAACGATATCAGAAAAATCAAATAAAGATTCATTTACATTTATTGATAGTTCAGAGGTGCGTGGTGGAGGCGGCGGCGGTTACGACAGCGAAATACAACCATTATTAAAACCAACACCATCACCATCCCATCGGACACAACAACAGCAGCAAGTCACATTTCGGGATGACGATAATAATACCAATGAAAATATTAGTATGCCATTATTACCATCGAGGATGAATCGTACACGTTCACGAACGTTACATACACGATCGGGTAAAACAAATGGTGGTGCTAGTCCTATTGTAGTCCATCGTGATCACAACGGTGTATTGAAACATGTCTATCAAACACAGTATACAAATAATGATTACGATATAATATCGCAGGAAAATCGTGTACGGCTGCCGAACGATGTTGAGGGGGAAGTAACGACGCAGCCCAGAGGTAAGCGAGGTAATTAAAATCCAGAAGTTTTTTTTTTGTAATGCGCTGAAATTTGAAATAGATTTTTGGGGGGATACTTATATCTTTATATATACAGGGTGACAAATGCGGTTTGAAAATTTTAATAACTTTTTGATTTGGAAGATTATACAATTAAACTCGAGTTTGATATTAAAACCAAACGGATTCGGAGATTACATTCTATATAGATCATTATTGATCCATCCAGAATTTAACGAAGCCACATTTATAAGTGTTCTAACAAAATCAGTTACTCTGCACAAAAACCATCAATAACAACTTGTCTCTGAGGGACGAGAAACGTTTAAAATGAATCTACCTCTAGGTCATCACATCCCCCATAATACCTCTTCGTTGTTGTAAGGCTATATCATTACCTCCCACTAAACTTACTGATTTTAAAACACAACTTATTCAAGTGGTTTGGATCTTATAAAAGCCGCCCCTATAGAGTTGTATTTAAGACATTACTGACATTTAGGACATTGAAAGTTTCGGCAACTGTAAAGGCGTTTGAAATAACGTTGTCTCTCATCGCGATGCAAAAAATATGATGTTGCTGCTTACATTTAAAAAAGAACTAGCAGCTCGACTAAACCGTGCTCTGTGACTCTCGTGGAGGTAATTTGTGCCATGCTCTAATTTCTCCGCCTCATTGAATCGTTACCTGGTGGTCATTAAGACTTCTGACAACGCACAACATCATACTCCTTACTATCACAAAAACGCATGACTTAGGAGTTTTCATGACTCTCGTGAGATCTTAATGCAAACAGTTACAATTTACAACGTCACCGTGGTTTTGATCGATCCTTCAAATTTCGAAATAGGTTTAAGTTTATTGAGTGCGCGAATGTATGCCTCAAAAATGATGTGCTTGTTCTTACATCTTTTATGCAGCACACAACATATTCAAGTGGTTTGGATCTTAGATAAGCCGCCCCTATAGAGTTGTATTTAAGACATTACTGACATTTAGGACATAAACTATTATGTATGTTGTAAATGGGGATAAAGGTCCATCAAATACATTTGATATTTTTAGCGCAATATACTGCACGGACCGTATACTTTCACGCTGAATCATTTTCATCGTCTAGTGACAATATTTCGACCATCATTCCCAAAACTTTGCTGCAATGTTTGAATAATTTGAAGGCGGTTGAGTCGGTTTTGAGTCACTTTTAACTCGGCCAAATCAGTTTCAACTACCGCCTTGAATGGCTCACCGATCAAAAAAATGATCCGATGACATTCGGGTGAGTGGCCATGAATTCAAATAGTTAGCAGATCTCACCGCTGCCCCCATAGCACTCGAACTGTGGCGATCGTGGCGGTATATGGCGAGATTGGATGATGTATTTCAGACATGTCACAATGAAGTGTATGAAGAATGCTTCGACGAGGAACTAAACATTTTAATGCGGCGATCAAAGTATCGGCCGACAGATTGGTTCCCACAGCTCGAAATGTACTGCCGTCGTGGCAAAACGCACGAACACCGTGATACACTCCTTTGAGGAACGCTGACCACAATGTTTGTAATGAACCCACACGGTAATAGAGTTCTCATGATTTGCTGATAAAGTCGGGTCGGTTTTTAAAACAGATAAAATATCGGTGAACTACCTTGCGAACGACGGCTCTGCCTCTAATAACTCAAAGTTGTTGATGATCGGTTGCCAAGATTACCCAGTGTGACCGAGCGTGTAGAGTAAAACAGTCAAATTACATTATGTTTTCCACTTGAATACGCAAGAACATCGATGTATGGTCGACATCCAACAAAAAACTGTGTCGAAGATAACCTCTAGCTCTGGAACTACACGATACAGTGTAGATTTGCTTAAAGTTCAGCTGCACATAGCGCAAGGCGCTGTAATGAGGCTGTTTTAATTGCTGCAACACAATAGTTTGAACACAGCTAGCGACAAATTATCCCATCTCGAGATTGCACTGAACGTAAATCCGACTTTCCTATACGCTATACGGTGGACGCATCTTAATAACCATTCAACAATTCACCGTTAAATGCTGTGGACTAAAGACGAACCGGCGAGATACAAAAATCTTTACAGACGATAATTCTTCTCGAAATTTTCTCGAATTGCCAGCGAAAACAGATCTTTTAGAATCGTCCAATAGGACCAAACTTCATAATTGAATTTAGAGATTCTCCCGAGGTCATTTTGTACAAAACATGGTATATGACGCCTGCCTAGCTTGTGGAAATACTCTCGTGTTTTAGCACACTGTGTTGAGGCAAAACAGTTAAATACTTATCAACATCTACATACCAGTAGCATGTGGTTAAAGGATTCGTACTCGTATAGAGCCGCTTCTATATTGATGGTTGGTCTACGGTTTTACAAATATCGTTATCAATTGGACCATTAATATTGACGTCCGCCTTCATCTTTTGTAAAATTAATGCTTGCAGCGCGCTACATTGCACTATTATACCATACTGATCACGAACGTGTACTAGCGAAAACATGGCTGTCTAGAATGCATAACGATTGGAGATTTGTTTTTATTTTGCTCTTCACCGGTTCATTACCATTATTGAAAGTTTCGGCAACTGTAAAGGCGTTTGAAATAACGTTGTCTCTCATCGCGATGCAAAAAATATGATGTTGCTGCTTACATTTAAAACAACTAGCAGCCCGACTAAACCGTGCTCTGTGACTCTCGTGGAGCTAATTTGTGCCATGCTCTAATTTCTCCGCCTCATTGAATCGTTAAATGGTGGTCATTAAGACTTCTGACGACGCACAACATCATACTCCCTACTATCACAAAAACGCATGATATAGGAGTTTTCATGACTCTCGTGAGATCTTAATGCACACAGTTACAATTTACAACGTCAACGTGGTTTTGAATTGATCCTTCAAATTTCGAAATAGGTTTAAATTTATTGAGTGCGCGAATGTATGCCTCAAAAATGATGTGCTTGTTCTTACATCTTTTATGCAGCAGCTTTGGAGTGTCTATGTATTTGCCATCGGTCATCTCCAGTACCTTGATTGTGTTAATTGCAAGACAATTTTGTAAATGCTCAATGCAAGCGATGCTTATCCTTTTTTGCTTGTTCCGACAATAATGTAGCCATTACTGTACAATATTTGAACTTTTCAATCATCTCTTGACAGTATAGATGGATCAAGACGCTCAATATTTGCTTGTCCTGAATCAAAATGATTGAAAAGTTTTACAGTAATCCCAACCGTGTGATAGCTTCAAATTTAGTCATGACCACCGTTATTTGCTTTACTTTTTAATTTTGGTTTGAGGATGGCGGCTATCCCGTAGCGGTTTTCTATATTTGTTGGCCATGAGGAAATTGGTGTCCCTCTGTGTTCAATTCCTTTTTTTGTTGCCGAGGGTATACGGAAATGAATTTCCTAGTTTGTACAGTCCACGAGATAATTGAGTTCTTGGTATTCGATTTGGCTTCATTGTCAACTGTAGTTTAGCATTCTCGGCCTTCTGCTTGACTGTGACCTCCTCGCTCAAACTTCACGAGAAATGTAAATGCATTTTCAATGAGATTGAATTTAATAAATAATTTACCAGAAACTATGTTTTTAAATGTATAATCGGAATCAAATTTGATGAGAATTGAATTCCTCAAAAGAAGTATCGGATTTTTTTTTTAATTATCAAACCGCGGTTCTAAATTATTATTGAAATCACGTAGAATATTTCATTCGAGTAATAATTAGTATCACCTTAATGTCGCAAACACAATGTTGCTCAACATGCCATTGTGTTTCCAGCATATAAGTTCATCATGATCATCTTTAGGCTTGTAAAATACATCCATATATACACATTATGCACCAAAATTAGTTTCATTTTCCTCACACAAAACATTCTGGGTTTTAAATATGCTTCTATATGTATCGAACGTAGCACATCTGTTGTGGAATAATATAATCACATCCTATAGCATCTTGCACATCTAACCATTTAAATCATTTCACATCACACATTTTTTTATTTTAGAATCTGATATCGTATTTCCAAACGATACGAATCCATATCCACATCACGAACCAACTAATATGAAATTTGTACCAAAATGTAAAACGGACGAAATTATATGCGACGACGTCGACAATTACCCGGTAGATTTTATTGATAATATTGTTAAGGAGGAGGTGCATCGGTATCGTGATTTTTTTGGTAACGATATACTACCACCGCCGAACGTAACAACACGGATCGATCCTGGATCGAGCCCGGATTCATACCTGTGCGCTAGCCGGGAGGAATTAATATTTCCAAAATTGGGTCTGACAAGTCAAGATAAATGGAAATATATTGTGAATACGTCAAATTTTACGCAAGGTATACGAGTTGAAAAATGTATCAAGTAAGTATATAATACGAACATAACTTCTTATGTATATAAGCCATAATATAATGTAATTACTTCTTACAGTAATAAACAACCATGTAATTTTGCAAATAATTTCCCGAACGGATACAATCCGGTGTGCGAGCAAAAATATATAATGCGACAACTAGTTTCGCTCACAGATCGTGGTAAAACAGCAACCGATCAATTTAAAATACCGTCATGCTGTAATTGTGTCCTAAAGGTGGCTAATTTAAGAAGCGACGATTTATCTGATGATTAATTGCGAGATCACTCTACATTATATGTATGTGTGTGTGAGTGTGCGTGTGTGAAACAACAAAAATATAAAACAATTTTGAGGCTTTGAAGATTGATTGAATTGAGACATCAGTAAATGATTACGATAAGAAAATGTGATTATAAATAATTTTTTTTAAATTAATTAAATTTATATAATATACTCTAATTAAATAAATAAAATACAGATTTAATTTTGTAAACGCACTTCAGCAAAATAAGATAAAACTAAAAAAAATTTCAAAAATGACACCAAACATTGTGGCTGGGCCAATTGTATTTTTTATTTTTATTACTACAATTAAGTGATTTAGTTAAGTTTTATTTTTTTTTCTAATAAAATAACTATATATAGGAATTATTTATAATATGTTTATAAAATTTATTTAAGATTTAAATTTGTTTGATTGTGCACATCGAGGACCGTACAAAATTCTGAAGTATGCACCCACTCTGCAACTGCATCAAAGAAATCCACAAAAAATAATCAAGTACCTCTTACTTCAATTACCCTTTTATTTAAAAAATTTTCCAAATAGTAATAATAATTTTCTTTTACTACATATACCAACGAAATTTTCCGTCGGCGGACAAAGGAAGGTAATTGACTCAATTGTATATATATCCTCCTCGTATATACTCAGAGTAATTACTTCATGCGAATTGAGGTGAATAATTACTGTAATTGAAAATTAATTTTCAAACAAATAATTTTCTTTTTATTTTATTTAGCATTAGTTTGTTGTATATGTATATAAATTAAGGATTGATTTGTTTTATTTTTCCAAGGATACGGCAAATGAAACGAGGGGATATGCTATATAGCATTTTGAGTGTTTATTGTAAATTGAATTGACTTGAAGCTATTGTTGATGAAATATCAATTTTCCACCAACAACAAAAACCCTCGAAAAAATTTACGTTTTATTATTTTTATACTTAATTGTTACTTCTTATAACCGAGACAAAACCACCGAGGAAACGGCAAAAGAAAATGAAAAAAAAAAACAAAAACATTTCAACGCACAAAACAATAAAAAATATTTTATTGTTTTTGTATGATGCTGTAGTACGTAAACAGTATTCCGCGGACCACTATATACTATTCTCAATAAAAATGTTGTGTTCTCTCTCGGGTACCTATTGTGAATAAAACAACCAAATTAAACTCTAGACAACACTGTCTTACTTCGAAACCTTTACTATTTTTTGTTTCGTGATATCGAGCCTTCATCTGGTTACCTTCTGTATCCAGCGTAATAGCACAGTTCCACGTAACATGGATGGAATAACAGTAGATACTAGGTAGTCCAACTGCTTCTTCATATTCTTATTTCTCCTTCTGAGCCACAATTTGCTCTTTATTTGCGATTTTTCTCGTCTCTCTCTTGTATTGCAACATCCCCGTGAGATGTAACTCGTTATATCACATGCCACACATGTTATGTTACTGGCTTTTGGCGTTCCACCTTTATGTTTTCTTTATTTTCCCTGTTTCATTCATTTTGGTTGATCGCCTAAGTCTTTCTCCTCCAACTCACGAGACTCTGTTTGCAATTCTCGATTATTATTGAGAATATTTTGCTCCAATTTTCCATTTCACAGCCTAAAACATTCTTCTCTAAATTTAATGACCTAAAACCATATGTATACTTCAAATTTTGCACTTTTCCTGTTATTGTTGAGAACTTTCTATTCCAAATTCTTCATTTCTTCGTACCCATCGAGAACTTTCTGCTCCAATTCTTGAATACCTGATTTCTGTTCAACGTGTTGAACCGTCGATAGCAGCTAATCAACCTTCCGACCATACTCTTGATATCTGTAATCCGTATTTTGATTGATCTTCTATAGTCGTTCAGTTCATTGATCATTTATTTCCTAAGTCAACTGCCATGATTAACTGCCAAGGAACAAAACTTCCAAATTGTACTGGTACAGGCTCCACTACTGCATCTCCATCTTCTCCATCCTCATTTGCTTCGTATTCCTGAATAGTGTAGAAACATATCAACTACAATTTACATCTTCGGTAGTTTCCCTACTTAAACTCTATAACTAATCTTAATTCGTCCAGAACAGTGTTTCGCTAAAGTGTATCGAGAACTGCAAACAATCCCAACCCATATTTAATAGATTCTCACGGTGACAATCATGCACATTGCATCTGTATCCTCAGAGTGATAACTAGGGCTTGCATTACCGATTAACCGGTTAATCGATAAATTGCTAAAAAATTCATTACCGAAAAACCGGTAAATTCATTATTTTTTACCGGTTTTTTCGGTAAGAAAGAAATGTCGAGAAAGCATTTAAAATGTTGTTGACTGTTCAACCGACAAATATCGAATCGGAGCGCGCGTTTTCAGCAGCCGGTCTGATCTGCACCAAGTTGAGGTCGAACTTAAATAATAACACGTTAGACACAATGTGTTTTTTAAAGCAGCATTTTAATCAAAAACAAGAGTTGAAATAAAGTTTTAATTTATTTTTTAATTTACGTTTATACTTTTATTTTTTATATATTATAATGTTGTGAATTAATAAAATAAAAGAATGAATTAATAAAATAAAGAATGAATTTTATAAAACAAAATTTTATAAGTAATTAGTTGGAATAAAATATCAACTAACTAAAATACCCTCAAAATTACCGGTAAATTCCCGGTTTACCGGTTTTTCCCACATAAATTACCGAATTACCGGTAACTGAAAAAGTCGGTAAATTTGCAAGCCCTAGTGATAACACAATTTATTCATCCACCTCGTCCCAATCTTGAACTCTAGGGATGCATATGTTATAGGGCAACTGGTTGTGAAATTCAGCTTCTGCCCCTCTAAGCTGACTCTTTGTAGTTTAACTGCTCTTCTGTTTCTCTGGAATTTCGTGCACTTGGCTAAAACTCGTTCATAACTTGACATTTTTTTTTATTCGTCGCTCATTGATCGAGGACATTTGTTGATCATTTGCCATCGCATTGGTACAACCTGTATACATTCCATTACGATCTAATTCAGCTCAGTTTAATTGAATCTTACAAGAGTCCCTTGCTAATGTTACGATTCGTAATCTCATGGGAAAGTGCTAAACGCAGTGTAGTATGGATCTGCGATTTATAAGTGTTGTAGATGTCGTTTCTGGAACATTTTAGAGACTGACTTGTAATATACATATTTCAATCCCTAAATTTTGGATTTCATGAAAACAATACTACTCCAGATTCTATGTGTAACTTCACTTCATAGAACAATGTGTTTAAATAATTTCAAATTAGGAGCCTTCTGTCAACATCAGCTCCTTCAGCAATCGAAACAATCAAATTTTAAAATCAGCTTGAGGCGTCCAGATTTTCCATTATCCCGATTCCCATTAATGCTTTGAATATATACAGAGAATAGAGAATAATTTGGCTGCAAATAATTTCAATCTGGCGATCGTTTAATAATTTTGGTGCCAATCGAATTATTGTACGATAGCTTTCCACCAGCTGACAGCTCCATTTCGGAGAAAACGTCAGAAAATTTCAGAAAATGTACAATTTTTTGTCGAATCTCCGAAAGCTGTTAAATAATAGAATAGTTGTTAACATCATCGACATAAAATTATTGACGGAGCCCTCTAGTTGTTGGCACTCAATCTGGAGATGTTCTTGATCGCCCGATACCTACGGTCTGATATACAGAAATTAGAAATTTAAAAGGTACATCTCTGTTGAGCCACAGTATCAATTAAAGCTTCCGATCAGATTCAGCAATTTAAATTACCGTCTTTTGAGTATCACCAGTCGCCACTTACTGGAATAATCTATTAGTTGCAAAAAAAACGAATAATCGACGCATTGCCACGTAACAAGATTCCGCCAAATACGATTGATCGGGATGTGTGGAGGACATAATAGTCTTCACACCCCTGATCTCTCTGACTCATTTTCAGGCTAGCAACTGGATACGAATTCATCTCTCAAAAATACCTCACTAGTTGAGTACCTGAAACCGTTTGAAAAACCACATACGTGAGCAGTTCTTGATGGAGGTGATCGGGAAGAATTTCTCTAAAAATTATAATCAAAGCAACAAAACATTTCAAAATAATCCAGCTCCAATGAAATAACGGATCGGCCAGTCTTACATCAGTTGGAACTGAAAGCGACTTCATTAAAATAAATGTTCGAACGTCGATAATCGTCGGTAAAATGATCGCAATGATGAATAACGTATCAGCTGTGCCATATATGGACTTAATGGTAAGTTGACTTAGCCACTTCGATGAAATATTTGATGCTCCGATTCGTCCAGGAGATGTAGTTAATTTGTATACCACTAGATCTATAGCTACGCGGGATATGGAATCGGAATATTTTCACTGAAGCTTCCATTTGGGATATGGTACGCTCAGTATTGAGAAAAGGTAACCGAATTTCAGTAAAATCAACATCATCGTCTATTACCAAGGACTTGAATTCGATTCAATTCGATTAGAATCTCCAAAATTCAGATTGATTTTGACCGGAGCAAGCCTCATATTTTGTTTACCGTTCAGTTGTTTGACGAGACTTGATTAGAGTTTCCTAAATGAATATTCGTGGCTTCGTATCTAAACTCTCTGAACTACATAATCTTTTATACTAAATTATTAGTTTTTAAAGAATTTGTCTCACAAAGCTTGTAAATTGAGATTTGAAGAAGTCCGATGAGACTAAAAAACCGTAGAAATATCGTGCACTTTGATTAAATCGAACATAGCGAAACCATTTAATTCCAAAACCTGCATATTCAGATTCAAATTCCATTTGCATGGTAAATATCAAACGTAAATGATTTGAATTTTTTAAGCAAATAAAATGTTGGTACTAAATTTTAGTCAATTTTAGACAATTTTTCGTGTGTTTTACTATGTGAGTGCTTGAAAAAGCCGACTAAAATTTGAGATTAAAAAAGTTTAATGCTTTTTATGTGTTGATTGTATTCCGGGGTATCATTTTAATTCCGGCTTTATACACTAATAGTTTAACTAATATTTTTTAAATTCATTGAATTGCTATATGTTCCACAGTTGTAACAAGGTTAGGAAACACTGCCTGTGTCGTGTTGAAAGATGTTCAAATTATTGAAAAGTGTAAAATCACTGTCAAACCTGACTCTTGAGTACATATACATTTATATATTTTCTTCCGTATTTCAACCTTTTTGCTGTATAAATATACATATAGTGTTGCTTCATTCTACACACTTTTGTGTTACGTTTCCGTTTTTATTTATATTTTCTTTTATCAACAGTTTTCCTATTGTAAAAGTATAAAGTAAAAGATGAATGCCCGACAGCCTGGAGCCAAATTATCTTGTTCCCTATTTTCTTTTTGTGTATTTACTATATTTTACGATGATAGGAAAAATGAAAAAATTTTCCATTTTTTTTTGGTTTTGTTCGTTTTTTGATTGTGTACAAAAATAGTTGAAGATTCTAAAACACGATAGTTGATTTAAATACATATACATATGTACAATATTTAGAAAGGTATGGCATTACTCCTAAAAGCCACACGACGCTAAATCATCCATTGTATATTCAATAGTTAAACGATTGTGTACGTGCTTCAAATATGCTCAATCATCTTTAACCACTTATCAAATATCTCCAACAAATCTCCATGGATCATGTATATACTCGTACACATTCATCCCCGCACACTTTAATTCAGTTAATTTTCAGGTAATTCGTTGATTATGTTTTATTACAATTTCCCTTCGCAAAACATTTTCCATGATTGAATTATTTCGTCAAAATTTCTAAAATTCAGCTCACGTATCTCCAATACGGAAAATTGTCATTTCCTATTCTTTAAAGCACGTTAGAGTTGTATATATATCTACAAGCGCACACACACATTTACACAAAAAAATAAAAATGAGTCCGTTTCTCGTTTAATAAAGACAAACGACCGAGAAAATACAAAAAAAAAAAAAATGAAAGAAAATTTGATGAAAATTAAGAAAAACCACACGGAAATTTTTGTATTGTGTTGTTGTGTTTTATTTATTTTGTGCTCAATTGAAATGATGATGATGGTTTGATGATGATTTTGTATACATCCATATATTCACCAGGAGGAATGAAAATACCCGAAGAAATTTTTTTTTTTTTATATATTTTCCATTACATTACATTTTATTTGTTCAGGTTGCGATGTGTGAAAATTTTATTGATGATTTTCTTTTTATACACACATATATTGCGTACACATATATATTTACTTTGTGCGGAATGCTTTTAAGATTAAGTGATCCATTTATATAAATTAAGGTTAGATAAATAAATTCGATATACGAGCCATGAAGGTAACATCATGTGGAGCTGCGCTTCTTGACCTAAATACTTTACATGTAAGTATATATGTATCAAACAATTCGATTGGAAGATTAATTACCTATCAATAATCGAAAACCAATTAATACAAAAATCTTTTTGCCAAAAAAAAAAATTAAACTTTTAAAGCTTTCAAATATATAAAACGGGTAACTATACAAAAATTTTGATGACCGACCACCCAAAATGCCAAATAAAAGCTTTATTAAGTTAAAATGAAGTCAAACATTTTTTTGCAAAATTTTTTTTTTGTGCTTTGTCGGTTTTATTTATCACCCGTTATAAAGATGAAAAGCTGAAAGAATATCGTTTCGAACTTAAAGAGAAATATATCCATTTATATAAATTTTCATTCTCCATCTATATGTATGTATAGATGAAAATGATAAATCATTTTCCTTTTTTCTTTTTTGTTTAATTTTTATTTATCCGTTTTTGTTGTTGTTGCTTTTATTATTACTATTATTATTATTATTACGGCAGAATAACAAGACAGAATATATATAGAAATCATCTATAGAACACGAGAAAAAAAAATAAAAAGGAAAACAACAATAAAAAATATGAATCAACCGTAAGAAAATGGAAAAACCTTTTAGAATGGATATACTTACATATATAAGAATACCTTACTTAATATATGTTGATGGATAAAGGATAACGAGGTTTGAGTGTATTCAGGGGCGGCTTTGGGCGTTTAGTTCTTAATCGATGATTTGATGTATGTATATCCCGCGTAGAAAAGTCCACCGATAGGCTTATTGCAATAGTAGAAATTGCAGGTGTTTTGAACCAATAGATTAATCAAAAATGATCCGTAACTATTTTGTCCTCTAAACGAGATTCTAATCCGCATTCCAAATTAGAATATTACAAAATGTCGATCCAAAATATCAAATTTTATACAATAGAATTTGAGTTATAAAAATTCAAACCAGCTGGACTCTTTACTCAAAATTAATCACGAAATGTTAAATTTCAAAATATTTTGTAAATAATAGAATTCTGCAAGGTTACCAAAATTACAAAATTCAATTTATAAATTTTTACACCACCATCTAGAAATTTCAATCTCAAAATATCAGAAGCTTTCGTAATTATTTGATTGGGCGTAGAAACTTAAACGTATATTTACCGAACCAATAGCACAGTGGATAAAGCTATGGTGATGGAATGTCTAGGTATCGAGTCAATTCCAGAAATAAGAACGGGATACTAAATTTTTTATCCGTAATTTCGATCAACATGAAAGAGCAGAATCCATGGTATGCTGCATTACAATTTGCAGATGAGAGGCGCGTTCAAAATCTAACCCATATTAAACAATATTTATGGTTCCTCTCCCTACGCTTATCTGTGAAAGTTGTAAGTCCACAATAATGAAAAAAGCCTCGGATTTGGATAAAGTGGCAAAAATTAATGGAAACAATAAAATGTTCATTATTTGTTAAACTGCAGGGTGTTGAAAAACGTAATCGTCGTCGTCATTCCACATTTCTTAAAGTTAGGACGCTAAAACTGCACAGCGAACAAGAGATGAGAGGTCCAAGAATACCTTTAGAATTAATATGAAAAAACAAAAAAAATTAGGGCTTTGATTTTTTTTTTCAATTTTTTTGTTAAATAAAGGTTGTTGTTGAGATAAGCTGAACCATTCCTAAGTCACCAAATTTTTCTTATTTAGTTTAAAGTGATTTAGTATATGCAATAAAAATAAGAGCCTAATTTTTATCGTCATACATTTTTAACTATTTTACTGTGCTATTAAAATTAACTGATAAATTGTAGACAAATTTAGTTAGCCATGGGATCAGTGCCGCATTATGGGTACTCCGGGGTCTGGCGCCAGTAATAAATAAATGGTTCTCTAATAAATGTTTGCCAAAAATCATCAACTACCTTGTTCATCCAACATATTGATTCGTTTTGATTCTTACCCAGTACCTCTCGATCCAAAAGGCACAACTTTAACCACTGTGCTATTTGCTCGATATTATTTCTTTTAATCTTCTTAATCGTATACGTGAAATTTGATTTTGAAATTTTAAAATTTAATTAGGTAATTTGAAAACTACTGGAAATTTAAAAATAATTTTTACAATTTGGAAAAATATTCAAATTGGCGTGGCGTTTATCGTTTTTTATAAATTCAATGTAGTGAGTTTTTTTCTGGTATTTCATACTGCAGTTTGCAATTAAAACTAGTTTTTTATGTACTTTTGAATTTTATTCAAACTGACACTGTTGTGCATTGTAATCCCTCTATGACTATAGCTCATTACAAAAAACATATTCCAATTTCTAATGAGCGTGGTATATAGCTGGATTCAATCATATATGAGTTGCCTCAACATTCAATGTCAATCATAACGAAGATGTTGAATAAGCCTTTTAATGTCAGTCCTAGGACTCGTCTCACCCTTCCAAAAAACAATGGATTGGGCTTGGAATAATATAGCAACCTTGATAAAAAAAGGCCACTTCTAATCTCGAAACCACAAAATTAAACTAAAAATTACAAAAGATACTTTTCAAATTTTTTGAAATTTTCTAAATTTTATACAGTTTGCAAATTTTTTGAAAGTCCATGAAATTTCATAAATTTTTGAAAATACGATAAAACTAGATTCTGGTGACTTTTAAAAATTTACTGAAAATTGTAAAATCTGCAAAATTTTGTTTAACTTTCTTATAATTCGAAAATAAGTTATGTAACTTAGTTAAAGTTAGTTAACTTTCTCAAAACATGTGAATTTTGAAAATTGCAAAACTTGGAGGAATGCTTTAAAATTCACAAAATATCCGCCATAAATATGAAGATTTTCATGAGCGTTTAATATGCAAATTTTAAATTTTTTAAAAAGTTTGGGTTTTACAAAACTTGTTAATATTTCGAGTTTAAATTGAGAATTGCAATTTTATTTCAATTATAGATAATCTTAATTATAGGTAATCTCCGTTTATTTTAATTAATTTAGTATTTATCAATTTAGTATTTCGACCACTAATATGTGGAAATGCCAAAACCACCTACGTAAATCATTAAATTAGTTTAAAGTAGTTTAGTTTAATATCTGGACCCTACAGTAAAACGGGCCCCGAAACCCAGGTTCTTTCGGAGCATACTATGATCCGGCTCTGCGTGGGAAAACACAAAAAATGCATCATTTTGCTAAGCACTCTGCCTTATAGTTAAAATCATTTTCTCCTTCGCTATAATAAAATAAAAAATCATCTGAAATTGAGATTCGTTTTGATACCGGAAACTATCCAGAATTGAACGATATTCGAATTTCAGTCGACCTCAAAACTCCGTATTTTTAACTTTAATCTGTTTAAATTTAATTTTAAAAATTCAATCAATAATCTTTAAAATTAGTTTTAAATTGTGGGACTTAAGCAATATTTGAGAGTCTAGATATAAAATTTTACATGAATCCAACATTAAATTTAAAATTGATGGAATTCATGAACAGAAATGAGGTTATTTGGAAAATTTTTGAGAGCTGTGGAATTTTTTTGTTTGGCTTAGTCCAACAATATTGGTTCAAAATTTGAAAATATATCTGATTTTAAGAATATTTTATGAGAGTAATTTTGAGAAAATCTTAATAACTGTTTAGATCATAAGCTACAATTTATATACACTACAGCAATAAAAAAAATCGGGCCTCAAGTTTCTGGCAAGTTTCAGGTAACGTATATGATACACTGGTTTTGGTTGCAAAACTTCCTGTTGCATCTCGTGTGCAGTAGCTGAGCAACTTTAAGAAAAGTTCTAAAATCTTTTACAAGGCTTTTCGTAATGTTAAGGTTTTTCTGCAAACGTGGTATTGCTCCATTTATATTAGTTTGTAATAAATTTAATTATAAAAGTTGGCTAATTTAGTAAAAATATACGAAGAGTTTTTTTGACCAGTTCCAATAATTTGGTTAAAATCGTGTGGTTTTGGTTATTTCTGCAAATAATTTGATCAGCCCAACAACCCAATACCTAATTTTAAAGTTTTTATGTGGAAAAGTGAACAATCATAACTTTTGAGAGCCTTTCAGTAATGTGAGCTTTTTAGTCAATATATATTTGGCATTGTTAATATATATGTGGCATTGCTCCATTTGCTTTGCTCAAGTTCAAGCTCTAGAATAGTTTCAATTCATGAAAGATCATTGAATATTGTATTCGATAAGCTATACATTTGTTTCAAAATCTTGTAAACATTTTTTGATCAATTGTTCAGAAAACTTCAATCAATAAGCTTTGAACTTAAAAGCTCAATTAAATAGATGATTTTTTAAACTAAGTGATAGTATCTTCTCCGAACTAATGACTTAATAGTGTACTAATGCGCAATGCTCAAATTTACTGTTAAAAAGCTTAAAATGCTTGAGCACACTGAATTTAATATCTAGAATTTTGTAATTGACCAAAATATCTCAAAATGTTAAGTACCAAAGTTGACTTATCTTGCAAGGATTTCTGGTGGTTTGAGCTTTTCGAGAATAACAGATAAAAGCTTTATTTTATTGAAAAATACATAACTTTAAAAGTCACAGAGTTCCTTCAAAAAGTTAAGAGCTAAAGCTTTTAATTCCAAATAAATACTATAAACTTAACAATTGGATCATCGAGCTATGACACCACGATTATGACGTACTTGCTATACATCGGTCGACAAACATATATTTAGTTACCTGTGCCTAGACTATGGGCTACGAGATATCATAAAAATATATTTGTGTTATTCTGTCACAGTAAGTCGCGTCGCAAAGTTATAACTTTTCTTGCCTATGCATGTTTTTTTTCTTCTCAATACGCCAGACATCATATATCTAGTTTTCGAGCAAAATTTTGAGATACAAATTTGGAAAGGAAACATAAGAAAGACATATCAACACACTGTTGATATATGCTCGACAACATATATACTAATAGGTATATACAAATAAAATGATTCTTAAAACCAACATTTTAATTTTCTAATGACCACTTCATCATTTCGTTATAAAAACACAATACAATCTATACTTCTATATTCATTCATGGAAAATTGTATTTTGGTTCTCATACCGCGCGCGCTCCCATCCACAGACATGCATCGCATATTATTATAAATTTTCAGATACCAGACCATCATCGCCAATATTAAAAGAATATCTTGACAACAACAACAACAACAACCATAAACTCATGTAACATCAAACATTTTCTATGTTTTGTTGTTAATAAACAAAACATATAACTTTTATTTATTTTTTTTGTATCTAAAGTTTTTTTTTCCATTTTACGTTTTTCTCGTATTTTCTTTATGATTTTCCATATCCAAAGTGTATATATATACCGAAAAAAAAGTAAAATTTTTATTTTTATTTTTAAACAAATACATAAAAAAAAATTTTATATACCCGATTTTCTTTTAAAGTACATACATGTATATACAAAAGAAAAATCATAAAGTGACTCCTCCTACAGTTGGAAAAACAGAAAAGTACAAAAAATAAAAACAAAATACAAAAATTTTCACAAGAATGATGGGTGGATATACCAAACTTTATTTTTTTGTTATATATTTCTCAGGTTTTTTTTGGTATTTTAAAATTTTTGTACGAAATTTTTTCCATCAAGGTGACCTTTTCGGGAAAATCGTCAATTTAGTTGTTGTTTTTGTTTTGGGTACCGGATTATAATATCGGGCGCACGAATTAAATTAATTTATTTAGTAAGTAATGACTTAAATATATATATATATATATTTTCCATTTTTGAATAGAGACAATTTTCACAAGTTTTCCCGATGGAAATTAATAAATAAAATATAATTTTATTGTGAATTTTATTATTTCGATGGAAATTTCTTAAAATCTCGTTACAATACCTATATGTGTACTGTGCGCGCTCTCTCACAAATACTAGCGCATGGAAAGCGGGAAAATTCGTTTTGCGTGTAGTGGTGCGAGAGAGAATTTCGTTACAAAAATTCGTTACATCTTTGCATGTACCGTACACAAATTTTTTTTACCAGCAGTTGACATACAATCATCTGTGGTATAGCATCATCGCTCTATATACATATACACATACAAATGTTTTTGTTTTGAATTTTTCGTAAAAAAAATAAAATTTTCGCCGAATTTTCTGTGTCATTTCACTCATCAATTTTCTTTATTTTATTTTAAGTCAATTGATTGATAATAATTGTTTTGGTTTGAATTTGAAAATTAATTTGTTGATATTTTCGTAACGATATGACATTTTTATTGTTTTTGTTGTTGTTGTTGTTTTGTTTGCTGACTGCGGCCAAATGCCATTTTGAGATTGAAAAGTGTCGAATTTGGATTTGTATATGTAAGAAGATAAAAGCCGAGTATAATTACAGCAAAATAGTTTTTAGAATCGTTTGTATATGTGTGAGAGATGTGTGACATATAAATTGGCGGGTTAGGATGATGACATGTGGCAAATTATAATTTTTTGTTTTTGTTTGATATTATTGTAGGTGGTGTGTTGTGATCTGAACATAGTATATGCGCGATATAAGATTTGACAAACAAAAAAAAAAACAGAAAGAAAAGTGCGGTTAAAGATCAAAGACCTTTGTTATGTTGTACATATATATATCCACCACTCGGGTGCCTTTGACACAAATTTGCGCACGCCTTTCATTAAATCGAGCGCTCATATCTATCTATCTACCTTATCGCTATTTTTATATCATCATCATCCGCCTGATTTTCGTGTATCTATTTAAATCGAGTTGAATATAAATCATAATTTTACAAAAAAAAACTCAGGGAAAATTTATGACATGAAAAATGAAAAAAAAAATATTGTTGTTAAATTATTTAAAAAATTTTATTGGATGGTGTTGTGTTGGATGATGTTATTGTATTTTAATTTTTCAACAGCCAAAGTATTTAATTTTAAATGTCTTGAAAATTTGTAAAATTTACCCAATATATCGCCTTGTTATATTATATACATACTCGTATAGACTCGACTATATGGGTAAAAAGAAGAAAACTCTCTCGTAGCTATATATAATGATTAATTGTTGGTAATTTATTTTATCGAAAGTGTTAAAATCGTTTTTTTTGTGTTGGTGTTGTTCTAAAGACTTTATGCTTCCAAAACAATAAATCGATTAAAAATTATTATTTTTTTGTTGGTGTGGCAGCACCATGAAAAATTCATTATTGCATTGCATAAATATCTGTATAACATACATAGTTATACGATGAAAAATTGGTATTGGGAAAATTTATTGAATGCTGTTGTTGCAATTGATAATTTATTTATGTATGATTGTTGCCAAACATTTATATCTTGTCAGAGGGTATTTATCATTTTATAACGAAATGTCGCCTCTTCTAACTATCCAACGAATTTGATTAAAGCGTTTGGAAGCGTTTAAATCATAATAAAAATTTCCTAATTTGATTGATTGCTTAAATGCTTTTCAGAATGCTTCAAAAATTAAGATCAAGGTTTTCCAGTGCAAAAGTGCTTAAATATTAGATTAGCTTTTGATGCATTTTCTGCCAATTGATTTCCATGTATTTTATTTTGTTTTCCTGTTGCGTCGATTAAGTATTTGGAAACTATCATAGTATAAAATAGTTTGATTGATCAACTAGAATACCGAAAAGTAAGCGAAGCTTGAAATTGTGTTTTGATCTGGTTTTACAAAAATGGTTTCCAAATTTTGGTTAAATTATAGAGTTTACGAGAGCTTTTCGATAGTCTAGCTGATCAATTTCAACAGAATAAATTATATGGAAATCAATTTGAATATCGTCAGAAATATGTCTCAGGCGAAGTATTATAATTGTTCGTTAATTAAAGTTATTGTACTACACACACCAAATATTTCTCAAAATCCACTTTGTTGCACTGTAGTTAAAACAGGAAAAAATTGGAGGGTTAATTGTGAGCTTCTAATTTTATATTTTTATTCCAGACACATCTATCATCGCAGTAATGAATGAGGCAATTTTAATGTAAAATTTAATTTAACCAAAAAATTCTGAAAACTTTTACAAAGCTTTTCGTAATGTTAATATTTTTTGCAAACGGGGTATTACTCCATTTGTATTGATTTGAATTAAATTTGGTACATATAACAGTACGGGTTATTATTCTAGTAAGCTTACGTTTTCAATAATACGCGATAAGCTTTTTTGACCATTTCCAATAGTTTGGTTAAAATCGAGTGGATTTTGTTATTTCTGCAAATCAGTTGATCAGCCCAATATTCCAATACCTAATTTTAAAAGTTTGATATGGAAAACAATCACAGCTTTTGAGAGCTTTTTGGTAGTTTGAACAGAATAAATTATAGGGAAATCAATTTGGACATCATCAGAAATATGTGTCAAGCTTTTATCGATGTATACATAGCAAAAGAGTATTTAAAACGAGAAGTACAATGAATGGATACAATGCGAGCTTTTAAGTCAAAATTTATTTCAGACACATCTATCATGAGGTGATAATATTGGATGAGATGATGTTGTTGTAAAATTGAATTTCACCATCAAAATGCTCTTAAAGCTATTACAAGGCTATACTTTGGGTGAGGTTTTCATCATGATTTTCTGCATATGTGGTATTGGTGCATTGATCATTAATAAATTTGGCACATATTTTCCAAAATCCTTGACGAGGTTTTTGGACCATTTCCAATAAATGTAAATCAAGTGATTTTGGTAAGTTCTGCAAATAATTTGATCCGCTAAATTATACAACAGTTCACGTAATAGTAATTGTATTTTAAAATATGTTCATATACTAGATGACTCGGCAAACTTCGTTTTGCCCAAAACAAATTTTTTAAAAAATTATCATTGCTGAGTATTAAAGTGGCGATTTTCGTAATAGTAAATTTCCAAATAAATAACTCCAATTATTATAAAGTTATAAAAGCTTTGTTAAGAAGCTATACATTAAACTAACTAGGTAAGAAGAAAATGAAACTTTCATTTTTATTCAACTGCAGCGAGCTTTATAGAACATTTCAATTAGTGCGCTCAAAATCGAGTGATTTTGAATTACTCATAATTTACGAAAGCTTTTCGATATTTAAGTTGAACAATTGCAACAGAATAAATAATATGGAAATCAATTTGAATGTCTTCAGGAATATATCTCAGTCGAGCTTTTATAACTGTTCGGTAATGAAAGTTATTGTTTGTATACACACACCAAAACTCGTTTGTGTTCCAGATTTTTTTTTCTAAACCCACTTTGTTGCAATGTAGTTAAAACAGGAAAAAATTGGATGGTTTAATTGCGAGCTTTTAATTTAATTTTTATTCCAGGCAGATCTATCATCGCTTAGTATTGGGTGCAACAGTTTTAATGAAAAATTTAATTTCCCCATCAAAAAGTTCTAAAAGCTTTTATAAGGCTTTTCGTAATGTTAATGTTAAAAATTTGGCACAAACAACAGTAAATCTTTAGTATAGTAAGCTTACTTTTTCAATAATATGCGAAGAGCTTTTTGGAAAATCGAGTGGTTTTGGTTATTTCTGCAAATAAGTTGATCAGTCCAAAAACCCAATACCTAAGTTGGGTACATTTGAAAGTGTTTATGTGGAAAACTGAACAATCCTAACTTTTGAGAGGATTTCCGAGCTCTAGCTGTTGAGTTTGAGAATAAATTTATGGAAATTAATTTGATTATCATCAGAAATATGTCTCAGTCGAGTTTTTCTCGATGTGTACACAGCAAAAACTTTTGTTATCCAAAGAAATCTTCTAATAACTTTTGTAGTGTAGTTCAAAGAGGAGTAAATTGGACGGATTCAAAGCCAGCTTTTAAGTCAAAATATATTTCAGACACATCTACCATCACTTAGTATTGAATGAGACGATTTTGTTGTTTAATTTAATTTCCAATCAAAAATCTCTTAAAGCTTTTACAAGACGACAATTTTTAAGAGCTTGTCTTAATGATTTTCTGTAAATGTTGTATTGCTGCAATTTTATTAATCTGAAATAAATTTGGCACATATTTTATAAAAATTGTCGACGAGCTTTTTGACCATTTCCAATAGTTTGGTTTAAATCAAATGAGTTTGGTAAATAGTAATTCATATATTGGACTAAATATTTATTAATTATTAAAGTTTAATATTCAATGAGAAAATAATTTTATTCTAAGAGATCTGAGCTTTTCACACCAATCATAAAGGAGCACATGGTTCTAAATACCAGTTTGAGGCAAGTTTCTGGAAGTCATCATACTCTGATTCAAATCTTGTAATCGTTTTTTCTGTTCAGAAAACTGCAATCAATAAGCTTTTGAAATAAAAAGCTCAATTTTATAGATTTTTTAAAAAACATATTAACAATATCTTCTCTGAACTAATGATTTACTAGTGTACTAAGGTGCAAAGACTAAAAGATTTAATGTGGCTTAATATGTTTAAAGCTCAAATTTATTGTTAGAAAGCTTATAAATCGCGTTCACACTAAATTTAGTATCTAGAATTTTGTGATTGACCAAAATTCCTTAAAATAGTACCATAGGAGACTGATCTTGATTTCTGGTGGTTGGAGCTTTTCGAGCATGTGGACAATTTATTCCTCAAATCATAAGTTATATCATTTTAATTTAGATTAATAAATTCGATCATGTTATCATACATATATCGATACATAATTAAAAGCTTGTTGAGAGTAAAAGCTTTATTTTACTGAAAACCACCTAAATTTATAATAAATACCAAATCTAGAAGTTTAATTTGCCTTAGTTTCTTCTAATAGTTAAGTGCTTAAGCTTGGCTATATGTTGATGTTGTTTTTTCAACCCAAAGCTTTAAAAGCTTTTTACAATTATAAGTATTTTGAAATTAAAAATTGAACTTAAGAACTCTGCCACTACGATTAAGACGTACAAAATATATTTAATTACCTGTGCCTAGACTGGGTTATGAAATATCATAAAAATCTCTTTTTGTGATCCTGTCACAGTAAATTTTGTCTTTTATTCAAACGCAGAAAGTCGCGTCGCAAAGTGAAAATTTATAATTTTTTTATTTTTATTTTTTGGTAAATTATGAATGAACAGATGAAAATTTTTGACACCTAATTTATTTTTGTCTTTTACACGAAAAAATAACGATGAAAATGTGAAAATAAAAATTTTCTCACGTTGTGTTTTCATCTTAATGATATGTAATTTTTTTATTAGAAAAGAAGATTTTTTTAAAATATTTTTTCGCAGTTTGAGTAAGATAAGTTTACGAAAATTAAATTATTTGAAAAATGTCTTCGAGGCGCGATTAATCAAACTGATTTTATATATTTTTTTTATTTTTTTGGAACACAATGTGGTCAAAAATAATTAGTCTAATTGGATATGACTCGAGGTACAACCTCTCGCATTATTTTTATAACGCCGACGTGATATGACATAGTGCTATAATATTATGTGACACGTTGAAACGTTAGTGGGGGCGGGTGGTTTACATGAGATATGAGCTTGTGACACACACTCTTACGTCATATAGATTTTTCATAAATCATTTAGCAATTCGGCAAAACTGTTATGTATACAATTTGATTTATTGAAATACATCAAAATATATGCAAAATCTCTATATTCCTGTGCATGACAGTTATGAAATTTTATAGTGGTAACCGCCTCTTTTAAGTAAAATATCTTATGGTCAATAATTTATTCACTTAAAATAAATTTTGTCTTTTTTAGATAATTTCTTCAACATATCTGTTACATTTCATGTTTATGTATGGGATGGGGTTCATATGAGTTTTATGATTTCTATCACTATGATTTATCCATTAAAATAATTTTTCATAATTATATTCTCAACCTTATCATACAATATATGTGTCTAAACATCAGTGATTCATACCTTGTGGTCCGCGAAATAAAATGACTTGATTTTGGAATTTAGAATTTTAAACAAAATTTAATTAGAATTTCAATCTTTTTTAAAATTTGGGGGTGTTTCAAATTTTTAGCCAACTGTCCTTATCGAGTAATTACTATTAAGAGTTCCCCAGTTGAAATAAGTTTAAGGAACACTGATCTATATATAATCCTTTATGTCTCTAACATTCAACACAATAAAAATCAACCATATGTGAATGATTTCCATATGATATGTGTATCCTCATATCATATATCTATATCGTATACATATACATATACAACAATAAGAGTTATAATCTCTTTAATAAATTTTTGGCTAAATTATCGGAAGGAGTTTTGTGAGTTTTAATCTTCTACTAGCTATATAGTCTGGAAATATAGGGAATATGCTTTACTATACATAGAAATGTGGTCAAAGGAATTCCCGATGCAATTAAATTTCTCGTATACACATTATGATGACAACGGTGTATACTGTATACATATATATGTATATATGTATATGAACAACATAAAGGATGTTTAGTTGTTTTTCATAATATGTAGCAAAAAATTAAAGGACTAAACATAATGTACATTAGAATCTAGTACATAACATACACACACACACACAGTTTCAAAAGTTGAGTCGAGAGATATGCGGAGGAAATATTTTTATCTCTTCATTTCCCAACATACAACCAACCAAAAAAAAAAAATAAAAATAAAAGTAAAAATTATTTACTTTTCACCATGAATATGTTAACGTTGACTACCAATGGAAAATTGAATTTTCGTTTTTTTTTATTTGACTTTTTGCGGTATGAAAAAAGTAGATTAAAATATTTTTACAAAAATAAAAATTAATTTTATAACTTCCTTTTTTATTTTTATTTTTTTTTGTATGTTTTGATTTTTATTTCTTGTAATTAAAATTTTCCCATTTTCCTGGAGTAAATATATTTTATTATATGAATATATGTATAAATAAAAATAAAAAAATTATTGCTTTGAAGTCATGTTGGTTACGTGCACTGAATTACAATTTATATTATAAAAACATCTTGGTGTATATATTGATGAAATATTATCGGCTTATAATGGCCATGACCCTTAGAATTATTGGTGCAAATTATACTTCTAAAGCAGCTCACAAATTTTCATCAAACGTTGTGCCGTTTCGCCATTATTTTTGGAAAAATTACGCCTGTTAAATATCTATAGCTGTTGGCGTTTTATTTCCAATATAAACAGGATGTCGTAGAAAATAGCCAGGGATGAGGGTTTCCGCGTCATCTATAATATTCTACGTCAACGAGTTAACAGCCCGTAGACACGTCGACAACGTAGACAATGTCAATAATGTAGATAATTCCTAGTGTGATTTTGTGAATTAGTGCTAAACTACAGTGAGTAAATTTCTAATATAAAGATGGTTTCAGTATAGAAAAAAGAATAATTTGGACTCGAATTGGCTTCCTTCACCGGTGATAATGTCGGCCGGTACAAAAAAAATTAAATAAGGAGTGTTCTACAAATGTGGTCACTATGGATGCTGCACAGATAAAGCAATCGACACAAGTTGGAATAAAAGTAAATCCATTAGGTGGAGGAAGAGTTTCTACGATATCTAAATGGATATGCTCGAATCTACCTGATGAAATATTGAAATGCCCATGTGGTAATTTTGTATGTCTCCGTATTTTACATTTTTGGATGATAAACAAGATTGTACCCACCGGGTTACGTCTTGATTTATCGTTCACCGAGATGTGATTAATTTACGAGTGGCACGGATGAGTGCGATATATTATGCAGGCTATCGAAAACGGTTCGATGTAATGGTTCTGCAATGTAAGGGCGATTATTCTCTGTTGATATGTCGCGGTAGATTTCTAATGTAAATTATTAAAATCTAGTTTCATTCTTGAACTAGTGTGACATATTGAACCAGAAAGTAAATTCTAAAGTTCTAAGTGAGTCACGACTGTGACAGGCTCGTGATCTGATGTGCGACATAATGTATCTGTGACCACATTATTTTGTTCTGAGTGTTCTGAATAGCCGTACGGTAAATTGAGATTAAAGTTTTTAACTAAATTGCTATTATCAGAGGTTTGCTCAACATCCTTTATTATGCTGTTGCAGAACTGCTTCGACGGCAGTATTTGATGCGTCAGTGTGTCAGCGGATATGTTAGGAGAGCGATATTGCTCAGACCAAGAAAAATTCTTGGCTGACTTGGGCACTTTGTGTAGTTTATGAATTGGAGCGAGTGTTCCAGTAAGTTTGGGTATAAATCGGTGGTACAAGTTTAGTATAAATCGATGGTACAAGTTTATCGGTGGTACAAGTTTGACGAATTGCTGAAATCGTTTCATTGAATTCGGTGCTGGAAATTCTCTAATGGCAATAATTCGTTCTTCAGACAGAAGACTATGGAGCAGAAAACGATTTCGAGATCTCGAGCGATTTCGGCCTTGATTTTTGCGACATTTCGTAATCCAAACGACATTGGGATGTATTCGAAGAGGTCCAATGATATCGTTATGCAAATGTCTTGAAGTGTTACGGGAGTTAAATGGAATGCTATGATCAGCTCGTTCTTGGAGAAAATTTTGCAACCAAATTTTGCAAACATAATGACTAACGATAAACAAGATATAACAAAAATGGAAATGAACAGAACAGAGCTCTAAGCTTCAACGCAAACAATTCTCCTTCCAACGTTTTGGACAAAAAACTCAAACATTTGGTTCATTATGATCCTCGTTATGCATATAGTTGATCAAACTGCGCGGCGCATTTGAGCTTGTATATAGTTACTAAAATTTTCATTCAAATTTCTTTAATGCTTACACAAAATTACTTACAATTAAATTCTTTTTCGAGAAATGGATATTTTCAAATCACAAAAATGGTCAAATCTTTTCCGATGTGTGCACTAATCAAATTTTACTCAAACCATATATTGATTTCAAAATTAAAATACAAATTCATTCAAATTATTCGGTTAGTACATTTTCTAATAACATTGGCGTCAAACACATAGAACTAAAATCTTATTTGAGTAAAAATCAAGTGTAGTAGAGAATTTGACAGAAATGTTAAACAAAAATTAGAGAAAAATACCAATCAAATCATTCTAGCTTGAATGTAAATTGAGACGAGTAAAGAAAATTTTGATATAGAATTTAACTCAAAAAGGAATGACTTTAAAATCAAAATTGAGGCCAGTTTGAAAGAAGTTTGAATAGAAATTTTATTTTAATTTTCGAGGAATTTACAATCGGAGGTTGCCTTTGGGATTATGAAATTTGTCAGATTGGAGTTCTTTAATTCAAAAACCTTACAACTTATATATTTCTCTGGTTAAGATTAGAAAATTACTTTAATCTCCTTTCAAGCAATTCACTTTGTATTCAAACTCATTTAAACTCTTTCAAATTTGGTTTCAATTTTTATATTATTCACAATTTTTATAAACCTCAGTTTCATTTCATTTTAAATTTACTTTTAAATTGATTATATCCTAATCAAACTTATTTCAAACTACTAACTGCTATACAATTAAATTTGCCTTGATTTTTGTTCTAAATAAATGTTAATTTGAACATTCTGAGATATTCAAACTATTTGGAGATAAACTTTAAATTAAACATTTTTCAATCAAACTGTCACAACGCTATTGATTAAAATTGTATTTCAAATTATTTTAACTTTATGAACTTTAAATTCTCTTGATTTGGTCAAACTCATTTAATCACAATCAATCACATTTAAACTAAAATTCAACTCGAGACACTTCGAATCACATCTGCTTACGATATTCGATAAAATTTGAACGGAGGTAGAAATTAATTTGAAGGAAAATTGAAATAAATTTGCTTTCCATGGCGAGTAGTAGAGGGAATGTAAGCTAATGTGTCCTGGACCGTTTTGCGTAAATAGGTTTAATTAAATTAATGATGTGATCTGTGTTCACTGCATAGCTCGGGCACAGTTTTAACATTCTAGTATTCTTCCGAGGCTGCAGTATTCTGGGCTCAACTGACAGGATTGTGGGCCCTATTGTACCCAGATTTTGTAAAATATTGCGTTGGACATTTTCACCAAAGTTTGGACGATGCAGATTAAATATTTTTTCCAGAATTTATCCTTATCACATGTGTGTTAATCAATTTACTCAAACCATATATTGATTCTAAATTTAAAATTAAATTACAATAACGTTGATTTCAGAGTCGTTCAAATTATTCGTTTCGTAGATCTTCGTATATGCTAATAACATTGGTGTTAATGGCAAACACATCGTGTTCAAACCGTATTTGAATAATAATCAAGTATAGTAGAGTTCGACAGAAAATGTATAACAAGAATTAGAGACAATCAACTTACCAAACAAATCATTCAAGTTTGAATGTTAATTGAAACGAGTAAAGTAAAGAATATAGCAAGTAACTCAAAAAAGATTGAATTTAAAATTAATTTGAACAAAAATTGAAAGAAGTTTGAAAGTGGTCATAAAAATAAATCTAAATAAATTGTAATTGTATTTACTTTGCAAACAAACTTCGTTGGAACTCATTCAAATTCTCTTGAAAATGTATTCAAACTCTATCAAATTTCGTTTATAGTTCTATAAACTTCACTTCCAATTCATTTAAATTCCAAATAAAATATATTTTTAAATTGATTATTTTCCAATCAAAATACTTAGTTCTGTTTCCGTTCGTACGGCTATAGTATCACAAAATTTTTTATCGCAAATTTATTGTTTTCTAAAATTCCAATTTTACTTTCATTTATAAATAACAAAAACAAAATTCTCGATACCAAATGTTAGTTGTGATTCCAAGCAGTCACATAGTAAAACACACGAAAAATTGTCAAGCATTGATGCAAGACCATTTTTCGTGTGTTTTACTGCATGAATGGTTGGCAAGTTAACCAAAGTTTGGTATCCAGGTTTTTTTATTTTTTATTATTAGTTATAAATTATAGTTAGTGGAATTTGGAGAATAATTAAATTTAGATACCAAGTTTTAGTCGACCTTTCCCAACACTCACATAGTAAAATAAGCAGAAACGCACGACCAATTTTTGATATGTGTGCTTGTAAAATTTGCCTAAAAATTGGTATAGAAGATGATGCAAAAACGTGTGGTTTCCCGCGAATTTAGTTGAATCGTATAAGGAAGAGTAAAAAATCGTAAAAAATAACCCCTCTGCTGGTTATTAAAATAAAATCGGGCTGACATGCGATCAAACTGGCTGAACACCTGAAATGCATGTTAAATTCGTGTTAAACAAGCAACATATCAACTAAACAAATATTTTCCATATACACATCAAGTCATGTACCTACATATATATTATGTATGTATACACAACCCTAAAACCCATCCATCTGATCACTCTACTGATAAACCTTTATAAAATGTATCCGCTTCTTTATTGTTGTTTACACGAATTTATATGTTGTTGTTTTTGTACATCTTATAAATGTTTGTGTGTGTTGTTATTATTATTGTTCACGAGGAAAGTTTTGTTTTTGTTTTTGTTGTACCTTACCTTAAGAAAATTCTCGTATGTCGGGATAAAAAAAAATCACATATTCATACTCGTTTTCGAATGTAATAAAAATGAAAATGTTAGATACGAGCGAATTGAAACTGAAAAGACAGGAAAATTTATGGTTTTTCTTAATACATTTTCTTTTCGGAACTTTTTATTTTTTGTGTATTTTTGAGGTTTTACGTATTTCCATGTTTTTTTCCCCGTATCAGTATATGTATGTATGTAGAGCAAAAAGTTTGTAGTTTGATAGCTTTTTTGTTGTTGTATTGTGTTGGAATATAGCTGTGTATATAAATTTGGTTAATAAGAGTTACTTATAAAATGGTAAGAAAAACGAAAAAATTGTTTTTCTTTCCTCCTGTGTGATATTTTTATTAATGTTTTGGAAGAAAACTTTTTTCGAATGTATATATATATGGTTATTAGTGGCTAGTTATTTGTTTTTTGATACAATTTCAAGAAGTACCACTCTTCGTAATGTTCATGATGCTTATCTGATTTGAGGAAAAATGTATTTTATGTTCGAAATGACAAAAGCTTTATAATTGAATTCACCCAGGTGAAATTTAATTTTTCCTATCTCGTACTGTGTACATACCTATAGATATTCTCTTACATATATAAGTTAATATATCAAGGATAAATCTAAAGCCATTACCTAATTTTTATTTTATTTTGAATGGCCTCAGGGCATTCTATATACACAAAACTGACCAACAATTAAAGCACATAATAATTCAACAAACGTGTTAATGATTTTTTGCTACTCTACTAAAATAAAAACAAATTTACTATCAAAAAGGATTTAATAGTAAATAGTTTTTTTGTTACTATACATATATATTATAGTAGATATACCTTTCGAGATAATTACATCTATATCTCGACCAATCCTACATCTAATATGGGTCAGTGTCTTCATAAAACACAAAACTAAATTACATACGTACGTATACAATTTAACCATAAACTGTAAAAATTGTTACCTAGAAAATTAAGTGTAAAGTGAGAAATGGATATAACAATTTTGTAACAATATCCTTTTTAAGGATTAAACCGAGAAAAAGCTTTATCTGTATACCTACATACATAAGCACATACATATGTACATACAGTAAAAATATATAGAAAGAAAATGTGTGTGTGTGTGTGATTTAATTTGAAATATGGATAAGGTTTTTTTTTCCGGACTGCAAAAAGGTATATTTTGTAAAATGGAAATGGCTTGAGGTTTTAATTTGTTTGTTGTGTACTACATATACATATGTATATAAATGATAGAGTATTATCCTCACTTAATAATACGTGTAAAAATGTTTTAATTGATTTGGGATCTGAATTACTATGTGAAGATTATACGTTGGAGATAGTTTCGTATCATATAGGTGTGTATTATATAGTTACACAGATAGATAAATAGATACATAAATCAATTTGCAACAGTATCACCTTCTGAATAATTATTAAACCAGATATACTTGGATTACTTAAAATTTTAAAATGCTGCATGCTTTTCATACGTAAGTATATGATAAAGTAAAAAGCGCTGTGTCTATTGTTTGATTGTGACGACCATTTAACATGTCAGTTATAACAATATTTTAGTTAAATACAATTACACATTTGTAAAAAATGTTTTTAAAAATATTGAAACTTGTAAAAAAATCTGGTAGTAAAAATTGAGTATAAAGCATAATCGGAAAGGTATATAAATAAAAATTAACGTAAAAAAATTCGAAAGCTCTTTAATAAACATAAAATTATTTAGAATACGTTAGTCAATTTTGTATAAGTTGGACTTTATTTGTTGCAATTTATTGACAGCATTATACTCATGGGTGTGGAATGAATAAAATCTTTCTTGAAATTTTATTACCATAATCATTTGTGCCAAGTTATTATAATAAATATTTATATCCGTTGTCTTCAAACCGTTAGATTGTAAAATCTGTTTTTTTTTGTGAATCAGACTTGAAAACTTTTCAAAAGCTCACAACTTTTTTTTCTAAACGCTTTAACATTAAATGTTTTTGTAGAATTATGGAAAACCTGAAGCTAGAAGCTTTTGTATAACTTGAAAGGTTTTCAAAAGCGCGCAGCTGAGAGTCATTAAATTTCATTAAACAATTTAGTTTCTTACAGCTTAAACGTTTTAGTGTTTTTCTAGAAATATGGCCAAACCCCAAACCGAGAGCTTTCTAACGCCAGCTAAATTCAGACAGTATTTTTGAAATTTGTTATTTAGTTACACAATTAGTCTTGAATTCATTTTAACTTACAGCTAATCCTAATTAAGCTAAATTATGTATTTAAATCGCGCTTTTGTATTAAAATTCTCAAAATTTATTCAAAAATTAAATTAAATTTTAAAAATTATAGATCCAGAAGCTTTCGTTTGATTTGCCCCCGACAATTATTTCAAAAAGCTTTCGAGAATCAAAAATGTAATTTTACCAAGCTTTCTATTAATCGTCTTTATTCACACCAGAATAATTCTAAAAGCTTAAAAATGAATTAATCAATTTTGTGTAAGTTGGACTATGTTTATTGTTATTTATAGAAAGCATTATTCTGATGAGTGTAAAATAAATGAAAGCTTCTTAGAAATTTGATTACCATGATCGTTTTAGTGATGTTATTATAATAAATATTTAAATTTTATTTGGACTTTATTTATTTACGTCAGTATATTGAAATCATTATACTGACGGGTGTGGAATGAATTTTTATTCATCTTATAATTTGATTCTCGAAAGCTCACCACTGAAAGTAAGTAAATTGCATTAAAACAGTAGTTTTTTAAAGCTTTAGCATGTAAGAGATATTTTAGAAATATGACCAAACCAGAAATCAAGAGTTTTTGAACGCCAGCTGAATTCAGACAGTGTTTCTTAAGGTTTTAAAGTTTAATGGATTAAATAAGTTAGGTACGAAATCAATCTTACATTTATTTTAACTTTAAAGCTAATCTCAATTAAGCTTAAAATATTTAAAAATGAAGCTTTTAAATCGTACTTTTGTTTTATAATTTAAATTAATAAATCTAGAACCTTTAATTGACTTATCCCCGACAACTGGGAAACCAATAGCTTTCAGATATAAAACTGTAATTTACCCGAGCTTTTCATGAATAATCTAAATTTACTCCAACTTATAGTGTGTAACAAAAATAAATGTTGGTAGGAGCTCTTTAATAAATAGAATAATGCTTAAAACTTTGAGTGCGTTAATCAATTTTGCATTAGTATTTATTGTAGGTATTATACTATTGGGTGTGAAATGGATAAAAGCTTTTTGGAAATTTAATTACCATGGTCGTTTTTGCGATGTTATTGTATTATTTTTAAAACGTTTGAGTTTTTACAAACTATTTCCTTCCGCGATTCAAAATTGTAAGCTTCTCAAAAGCTCACAACTGTAGGTAAACTTCAATAAAAAAAAGAGTTTCTAAAAGCTTTTTCATTATAGTAGTTTTCTAGAATTATACCAAACTTGAAAACGACTCGAGCTATTGAATTCCAGCTAAATTTAGACGATGTTTCTCAAGTTTTTAAAGCTAAATGCGTTACGTAAATTAGTTATGAAATCAATCATTAATTAATTTTAATTTTAAAGCTGATCTCAATTAAGCTTTACAAAAATGTAAAAATGATTTAAATCGAGCTTTTCTTTTATAGTTTTCAAAAAATTTATTTAAATGTTTAATTTACTTTTTAAATTAATAAAACCAGAAGCTTTAATCTTTGACTTATTCCCGGTAATTATTTTCATGGGAGAAAATTGTAACTCACCCAAGCTATGAATCATCTATATTTACACCAAATTATAGCGTGTAGCGAAATATTAAGACGTTTGAATAAACATATTAATGCTAAAAGCTTTAAATGCTTTAATCAATTTTGAAAAAGTTAAACTTTACTTGTTGCAATTTAGTTTAAGAATTATACTGACGGTTTTGGAATGGTTAATTGCTTTCTGCTTAAAACTGTTTAGTTTTGGGATTCAAATATGAAAGCTTTTCAAAAGTTCACAGTTGAGAGTAAGTAAATTTCATAATAAAATATAGTTTCTTAAAGCTATAACAGGTTAGTGGCTTTCTAGAAATATGACCAAACTCGAAACCAAAAGCTTTTGAATGCCAGCTAAATTCAGACGGTATTTCTCAAGTTATTAAAGATAATTTCGTATAGTAAATTAGTTATGAAATAAATTTTGAAATAATTTTAGCTCAATTCCAAAAGCTAACTTCAATTAAGATCTAATATTATTTTTCAAATGATTTAAATCGAGCTTTTGTTTTATAATTTTCAAAATTAATTCAAAATTTTAATATGCTTTTTAAATTAATAATTCCAGAAGCTTTAATCTTTAAGTTATCTCCGATATTTATTTTGGAGACCAATAGCTATCAGATACAAAAATGTTAAATTACCCAAGCTTTTCATAAATCATCTATATTTACTACAATTTATAGTAGCGATAATAAATGTTTAGGAAAGCTTTTTAACAAATAGAATAATGCTTAAAGTTTTGAATGCGTCAATCAATTTTGTATATGTATTTATTGTTAGCATTATACTGTAGAGTGTTAAATAGATAAAAGCTTTCTGGAAATTCAATTACCATGGTCGTTTTTGCGATGTTGTTGTATTCCATTTACATTCGTAAGCTTTTCAAAAGCTCACAGCTGAGGGTAAATACATTTCATTAAGAAAATTTTGTGTCTTGCTTTAACATTTTAGTAGTTTTCCAGAATTATGACCAAATCCGAAACCAAGAGCTTTTGAATGCCAGCTTTGTATTTCAAACACTAATTAACTTAATTTTTAACACGATATTTTGGTATATGAAAACTGATTCAATTAAGTTTTGGGCTAATATAAACGATTCTTCTGTATATTTGAAGAAGAAAAGATATTCGAAGATTTTATTGGCACTTCTCGTCTGCAGGTTTTCCCGTATGGACTCATAAAAAATAAAATTAAAAAAATTATGTTCGTTACACATTAAATTAAAATTTATTACATATGAAAATTCAATTAAAATCTAATATTTTATTTTCTAGTCGTTCATTTCGTATAATACATTATATTATAATGATTTGACTAATTTAATTAAGAATCAACTGAAATATACAAAAGTCATAAATTTTATAGCTATTCCGAGTCTATTATATACCGCACCACGCATATTATATATAACATAATTGTGTCTGTCTGTTTTATATATAAAATATATAAAATTTAATAAAAATAAAATTTTCTTTCTGCTCCATATAAATAAACGATTTTTCTTTTGCCCCATTCCAAAAATTTAACGTTTCTAACGATATATACGTATGTAGGTATACATATATAGAGCAAAATCGTAAAGGTAATATAGTTTTTATGTTTCACAACATTCTAGAAATTAAAAAACATAAATTTTTTTATTATACCATATAGGCGGACGATTAAAGTTCGGGAAAATATGGATAATAAATTTTCCGATTTTACGATACATACCTTAATTAGTCCGCGCACGTGTTTTACGATATGTCAATTAAAAATTATCACCTGTTTTACATAAAATACTAAATTTTCAATAATTTTCCACAAATCTATTATTATCCCAAAAAAAATTTTCTTATGTAGGTATATGCTCCAAACAAATATTTCGATTAATTTATGCGCAGGATGAGTTGAATTGGAAAGATATTTTCCATTTCCCAAACGTACTTTTTTATTGTGACTTTTCCATTTAATAATGTTACGTAAAATGTCATATGTGAATATGACACCTTTCAAGTGTGTAAAATAATTTACGGTAAAACAGTTTATCGCCCCAATATGCTGATTACAAATGTGGGGTGGCAAAATTTCATACAGATGTTTTAATTACTGTGAAAGGTTTGTGAGTTTATAACGTTTCTGTACTCATATGTTATTTAGCAAAATGGGTGGTTTTGTGTAATTTTTGTGTATATATGTACATATTCGCATACATATGTAGTTTTTAGCAAAATGATTCTAATTTAATTTGAAAACTTCAATTAGTGGTAATGTTTTAAAAAAGCAATAATAACATCGTACCCGTATATTTGTATACCAGTGTTTTGTAACCTTTGGAAAATTTTAGAATTTTTTAATCGACCTAGATTAGAACTTATTTTAATTTTTATATTTTCGTTTTAATTTTAAATTTAAATTATTCTTGGAGTTTGTTAAAAATTGTTTATGAACAATTATCCAGCTATATACATACATACATATATAGGTTTGAGGGAATAGGTACATGAGTAATTGGTATGTCAAAAATATCCCAAATTTTTCATGTACTATTAATTTCTTTAAAGAGATTTTAAAGTTAAACGATCACCCCGATTGTTAGTCAGCCCGCCGAGATAAGTTAGCCCAATAGAAAGCCATCTAAATATGTGTGACGTTTTACCTAACCATTTCGAAATAGTTTGCTAAGAGTTGTGGCATATCAGAATACTTTAATCTCATTTAATCAACCGCGTCTGATCGCAATGCGTAGCTAGTCAAGAAAACCAAATTCACTAGCAGCGGATATACACTTCTCACTTAATTATTTTTCAGTCGCTATCTTTTGAGAACTGTTATTAGCAGGTAAGGTGAGGTTATTTAAAAATTGTATAGTACTGGCACATGAATGATGAAATCATGAATGACAAATCTCTTTTGGATTTCGCCGTTGTCGGAATTCGATCTTCTAGTCTAAATGTCACAGCTTTATCCACTTTGCTCTTTACTCGGTATCTGTTTTGGTTGAGTTCCGGTATATTTTACAGCTGAGCTCGAAACAGCATAAATACAATAATTTCAGATTCAGAATAACGCATGTCCGTAATGGATCTCAATTTACATTTTGAAAATTAGAAAAAAATTATTGTCACTGCAAATGGTGGTGATAACTTAAAAAGGTGACAAATAAGGTGTCAACTGATGGCTTCATCAAAATACCCTGGTTTAAATAAGGTGCGACGACAAATGAATTAAAATTGAAGAAAACAAAATTTAAGTTTGAACCGGGTTCTTAAATTTAAAGGTGAACGGTTTACAAAAAAAACAGTTCAAATTTTTTTTTGATTTCGTGGAACACCGATTACGAACCACTGAACTCTTAATATATAAACATATATACATGAAAATAGTAACATCGTCATTAGCAGTAATTCATTTTCACGATTTTCATGAGATAAACGTATGGAAAAAACAATTTTTAATTAACGTGAAAATTTATAGAGACACCTTACAAAGTGGGAAAAAAATGTTTTTACTTTATAATAATTATTATTTGGGCTATTTTTAATTTTCCAGACAAAATCGTACAGATTATAATTCCTATGCGACATAAAAATTCTACCGAATGTACCAAGTACAGTCAAATATTTCACAACTGTCCGTCATATATACATTTCACATGTAATTAGTTGTTAAATCGTCGATTTATTTTTACAAAGTATGTATATATTTATACGAGAGGTATTTTTAGCTGCATCTAAAATAATATCTATTAAATGGGGAAAATTAAATAGTTTTTCTTTTTTGTACAGTGAAAATTAAAATTAATTTTCCTGTGTTTATTTGTCTAAAGTGTATATATGTATATAGTTGAATAATGGACGTACATTTCCACAAAGGTTTGTATATTTTTGTATAATAAAAATGTAATGTTTAAGGTGTAAATGATTGATCTTTGGATTGAAATCAAAAAGATGTTTTTGTGTTCGAACGGCTATAGCCGCTATACAGACGTAATAAAAATTGGGGACAGGCGTCAGACTGATTTGAATGGAATGCAATGGAAATATAAATTTAACACAAATCAATCAATATATAATTCGTTTAGAATATAAACACAATATTTGATTTGATTGACATCGGTTTGTTTACAAAATGCAACACAGATTTTAAAAATGTATTTATTTAATTTTTCATATGGATTCATATCCGCATATTTACTGTGTTGGTTTCAGTACCGAGAAACTCTTGAAATATTTACCTACATCGATACACTAATATTCAGCACCGTGCACGTTTCTCACCCATTCAAACCGTACATTTTTTTTGCGAGGCAAGTATTTTCCAAACGTAAAAAACAAATTAAGAAAAGTGAATAATGACCATTTTACTAATTAACGTAATTTCGACAAATTGAAAAAAACTATGTATATAGCGTAGCTAGGGTGAAATTTGTGTTCCGGGTTGTGTTTTTATGACTTTTGAACTCTGGAAAAATAATTTATTTTCCAAAAAAAAAAAAATTCATATTATTAATTGCGCTCTCGTCGCAAACACCTCGATTACACAACACAACATAAAAATACATTTTTTATTATTCATTTATCCCAAATAAAAAATAAAACCGAAAGTAAACAAGCTCTAAATTATTCATTTGGTTCGCAAAAATTTCCACACACAAGAAAAGTGGAAAATATGTATATCAAAAAAAATAATATAAAGTAAATGGCTTTCTTTCACTTAACACCGCAAAAATAAAAACAAAATTCCTTCAAGTGTTGAATAAAAAAAATAAAATCTGTATAAATATTCCAGGAAAATAAATTCATTTTTTCCTGAATATACATCCCATTTTATTCCTCTTCCAGAATGTTGAATCTCTATAAATAATAAAAAAATATATTTTATATACACAACAACCAACAACAAACGAGCCATGATTTCCATTTCCATATTCGACTTCTTTAAATTATCATAAATTTTTCCATAAAAAAAAAAAATATTTTCCTTCTCTCTACATACACAATTCATAGACACTTTCACCTTTATTTTCTGTATATAAGTGAAAAAATAAAATAAACGGGAAAAATAATAATAACAAAAACACTCAATTTAAATTTATCATTTAACAGAATTTTCCATTTTTCCACTTATATTCATCTATGTGTATGTATGTATGTATATACCTACTTGTATACACTCTTGGCTTGTTTTGAAAAAAGGCCAATAAAGTTTTCGGGCGAGGAGGGAGCCGGGAGTTAAAATGTATATGAAAAAATAATTTTGACGGTTAAAAAACGTAATTGTTATGTTGTAATTTATATTGTAAAACTTTAGAAAATTGTTTTTCACTTTATCGTGGTTATCGCACCGATTTGAGGAAAAAAATGTGGATGTTAAACGTATTGTGTCGCTGATATATAGCATTATTGATCAGAAAACCACTATCAACAAGCCTATAAACTTGAAAGCATGAACTAAAATAATATATCTCATTTAAGTCATGATCACCTAGCTGTTATGTTGGACTCGAAAATATGTGTAAACTCACATACCAGTTATATAGCTTTGAAAGATTGAGATCACGAAATTAAAACATAATATTCAGAAACCTGAAAAAAAGCTCACTGATAAAAATAGTAACTTTATTTAGGTCGAAGCTTTTCCTGCATTACAAACATATATTACCTACAACCAAGGTCATATTTGTGAAGCGCTCAAATTTAAGGTTTGAAACTTTATCAAAGTTTGACAGGTAAAGGTAAAAATAAAAGTTTGCGAATTTATTAATTTAAAAATTGATTCAAATTGTGAATAATTATGAAAATATATATTGAAAAGCTCGATTTATTTATTAAAATTACATATACTTAATGAAACTAAATTTAACATTTGAACGACAATGCTTTGTAAATCACAATTGAGATTTACATCGATAACTTTAATTAGCATATTTTAAAACTGAAAGCCTAATTTTTACAAAATCAAGCTTTTTTAAGGCAATAGATGTTATATGTATAGTAAAGCTCTAAAACAGTGTTTGTAATATGATTTCCAGAAACCTTTCTTTATTGGGAAGCAACATTTTTCTAAATTTCAACTAATAAAGTCCAATTTCAATAATGTTTCAACTGAAATGGGGAGCTTTATAAAAAAATTTATGAAAAAGAGTGTCTTTTCGTTTAGTTTCGTTATAATTTGATGTGTATATCAAACGAAAAAGTGCAATCAATTTTATTTTCAGGTTTACGAGAAGCTTTTTGACAAATTTAAAATTAATCAATCAATGAAAAATCTTTTAATTCAAATTCTATTGAAACTTTTGCAAACAAATTTAATTATTCCCAAAAGTATTTTGAGTACTAGGCTTTCATATATTACATCCAATAAAGTTGGAATTCGAAGCTTTACAAAATTTTTATTTAATATTTTTTTTGGGTTGTGTCATAATATTTTATTCATACAGCTGCATATAAAATTCCACTTTGCACTAAGCTTTCGATATTTGAAACTATCAGAATAAAAGCCAATAGCATATGGAATTTTCGAAGATCAGTTATAGCTTACTTTAGAGACTCAGTTGTCAAAGTTTATAGTTTGATCAAACTTTCTGACGTAAAAGTTCAACAAAATATTTTTTCTATTTTGGATAGCTTTTGTCACTTACATTTTTAACTAATAAAATGAATATTAATGCTTGAATTCGAACAGTTTTGTGCTGAACTTTCAAAATATTTTGAAATAATTTTTTAAACGATTCGAAAGCTTGCTTAAGTTTTAAAAATGACTTTTGAAATTATGTTGAAGTATTTTTCTTTGAATAAGCTTAGTTAAAAGATTATTAACTATAATTGAAAATGTTAAAAGTTTGATAAATTGAGCTTTCTAAGGCATCAATTAAGCTTTAAATAAGTTTTATAATCGGATTTCCAGAAATATTTTATTAATTCTAATTGGTTTTATATGAGAAAAATATATTTTTTTAAATCATACTTTGAAAATTGAGCTTTCCTAAGTTTTAATTTAGCTTATCACTTTTCATAAAACTGAATTTACTCTGCCTGGTGATTAATCTTACAAAAACAAATTTGAAATTTATGGTTTTTTTAAAGTAAAAGTTCAAGGAAGTTTTCTCAAATGTTTTTGAAAAGCTTTTGTCTAATAATTAATAATTAATAAAATTAAAATGAAGTTCAAATTCGACATGTTTTCATGGTTTAAAATTTTGATAATTTTTAAAATTATTCAGAAGCTTTCGTTTATAAAAGCTCTATATTTTATGAAACGAAAAATTGGTATACTTATTTCAAAATAGTGTTAAAATCTCAATTTTCAACAAAAGCTTCCCAGGTTATCCAAAAACTTGCCAATTAATAAAAGCTTTTATGAAAACACTGGAGTTGTTCCAAAAGTATCCAAACGCTTTTAAATTTTTCATATTTTGTCGTTTTTGACGGTTTAAAATAAAGAATTAAAATATCCAGATACGTGAAAATAAAAAACAAATCTTTAAAAACATAAATACCAAAGTTGATGAAAAATAGCAGCTGTTTCACTTCAAAGCTTTCAATCAGTAAAGTCAAGGCCATATAATTATCGGGCTTTATTGTAAAGAAAACAAAGCTTACTGTATGGGTACTCAAACGAATGTTTTGTAAGACATTCTTTTTCAAGTTCGAAATTTTGACCTATATAATTCGGAAAGCTGAAAACTTTATTAAATAAAAGTTTTCGAATTTAATAATTTAAAAAATTAGGACTGCGGACAAAGAAGTTCAAATATTTATTGAAATTAGTTCTAATTAAACAAAACTTTTATTTTTACATCGAGAAGTTTTATTAACTTTTTAAATAATCGAGCTTTTGAATAGATACAACTTTTTAGAAAAACTCTAAAATGGTTTTCGTAATCAGATTTAAAAAAATCTTTCATTATTATGAAACAAGCTTTTCTTAAATTCTGGCTAAAAAAGTTCAAATTTACTAATCTTTCAACAAGAATGGAAAGCTTAATAGAGAACTTTATTATAAAATTATCTTTGGTTTTATTTACTATAAAATTTGTGTAATATTCCCACTTTTAAGAGATTTTTATTTAAAATTAATGTTGGGTGATTTTCGTTACAAGCTTTGCGGTTATTTTATAACTAACTCCAAACAGCTAAATATAAACTTCCACTTATCATCAAGCTTTCGATGTTTCAACTCATTAAAGCCAATAAATAAAAAGATCGTATACAGCTTAATTTAAAGACTTAGTTGTCAAAGTTCATGGTGCTGTCAAACTATCAGATGTCTATTTTGAGCGAAATTGAAAGGCATTTCAAAAGCTCTCATAATATTCCTAACGAAAAATAAAGTTAACATAAAATGTTAATAAAAGTGATTGTAAAATGTTTAAACACAAATTACAAATATTTTTTAAGATTATTGAAAAGCTTTAGTCCAAACAATTTCTAATTAATAAAATTAAAATGTAGTTTAAATTTGGCACGTCATGTTTTTTGTAATTGTCTTGAAATTATTTAAAAAAAATCGAAAGCTTACGTTTTCCAAAGCTGTTTGGTTTATGATCGGAAAACTGCTGTTCTAATTTCAAAATAGTGTTAGAATTCCTTTCAAAAGCTTTAAAAAGATTTGTCATATTCTTCCTAAGTTTTTTACGATTCAAATCATCTCTCATTTTCTCTATATATGTATTTACAATCCGCACATACACCTCACAGTTCTCCCCCGCATATCTAATTTGTTTCCCAACCACACAAAAAGCTATTCTTCTACTTAAATAAACTCACTCCCAAATCTTAAAGGTATTACACTTCTAACAAAAAATTATTTTTGCTTTTTGGAAGGGATGTTAAATAAAGTAAAAATTACAACAACAACAACAACAACAAAAGGACGAATGTACGAACAAAAAAAAATAAACGTGTGTTATTTATATAAGACACACAGAGAGACGACGGTAAATAAACACTCAACTGTTAAAGATAATTTTAAGGAAAAACCAACATTATATGTGAGTACGTAAGAAAACGGAAGAAAATGGATTTTAGCGTATACATATATACATTTTTTTTTTGTTTACGATTTTTCATGTGTTCCGTCCTTTCACACAACAAAAACAACAACAACCACAGATATACCTAAAAAGAAAAGAAAATGATGAAATGTGGATACAGTTATGGTCAGTTGGAACGAAAAGAAAATTATTCTATTGTAATAAGACGGTAGCCGACGGAAAAAAAATAAAAATAAATAAATATCTAAGAGGTTATAGGTTTTCATCTTGACATAATAGCTTTTATGTGTATTGTAGATATTTTTTTTTTTTTTTGCCACTCGACTCGGTAAAAGTATAATGTATTAGATTTAATAGGTTATGTGAAAAATACTGGCAACGATTTTCCCACTTATATACCATCCGCTTTTCCACCAAAACAAAAAAATAAAACCAACATAAACTCGAAGAGGGTATAATGAAAATACCTTTATCTTAAATTATTGTTACATCACCATCATCATTGTGATGTGTGACCGAATACCGAACACAAAATTTTTGGAACGGATAATTTCTACTTTACGTCACATGTTAATGTCAAGTGTGATATGGTTTTGAATTAAATCTTTTGTAGTTGTTTTTGGTTTTGTTGTTATTATTTTACGACGAGCATTTCGGGGCGGGTTTGGACAATGGTGTTATGTACGGTATATTGTATATAAATATATTTGAAGATGACCTGACAAAAATAATAATTTAATTTCAGGATATATAATTGTGTGCTCCTTTTTTTCTGGGTGATGACTTTATTTATACATATCCGTAAATATCGTATATATAATGACGGAATAATGTTTGGGTGGTGGACTTCTTGATTTATATGCTACCAAAGCTTTGGGGTTACACATTATAGCATATACATCCTTGTACGCTTGACTTAAATTAAAAAGGTGTACAAAAATTTGCCAATTGTATATATGTATCATAACACCGCCCCTCATTCCAGTTACCAAGACTTAATTTTTCGTTGTCATTAACATTATTCCCTGTGTATATACGAAATAAATCAAATTTCATTTCGTACACCGTACACGATATATCTACATACATACACTCGAAATTAAATTTCCATGCCAATATAATACATCAAATTTAATTGGTTGATATATAAATATATCATAAAATATGAAAAGGTAGAAAATGGTATGTGAAAAACAATAAAACTCTTTGTATAGTAGCCGACCCCGAACAACATCCCCCTCGGTGCATAAAACTACCCCATTTATTTTTCATATACATTTATATGATTATTATATTCACCTGAGTGATTTTAATTTTATGATTTTATATCCTTTTTTGTTGTGCTTGGTTTATATACGCATATATCTGAATCATCTGGATAAATTTTATCATGCGGTAACAAATTATTTATCCAACTATGCCAAATTTCCATAAATCATATGCCAAACCATTCGATATACCTTTAGTTCTTATTATACATACATAGATGCATTACTCATCCTTTGATTAAAAATTAATTTCAGGATATATATTTTATGGTATTATGTATATAGGGTGCATCGAAAAATCAGGTGAGCAAACCAACAAAAATTGAATGAAAGCAGAAGAAATCCAACTGTATATATTCTGAAAGAAAATCAAAACAGACATTGTTATTCCTTTTACTCCGTTTATTCATCCCAAAGGACCAGTTGTCCGCATTTCCTTATACATATGTATATACAGTACAAAAACAATAAAAGGAAATGAAAATTAGAATTAAACAAAAAAAAAAATAGTTTTTCCAGGAACTCTCATATTTTTTATATTCGTATTGTTAGTAAAAAATGTCACAACCTGAGAAACGAGCCAAAAGCTCTATACGTATATATATATAAAGGAAACTTCATCATCAACGATGGCAACACCTGGTCACGTTATTAGCAGTCCAAAAAAATATAATTTCCAGCCCTTCTTATAAATGTACATACATACATATAATAAAACGGCACAGATGACCGAAAATAGTTTTGTTGTTATAGAAAAACCTTTTTTTTTTACGTTTCAGATAATCCGACAATGTTCATTACAGCATTGCACCTTTAAATTTTTAAATCCTTTAATATAGGTACAATCCTTTCATTTCATTTATTTATGTATAATATGTATAATACATTTTCCTATTTTCCTCTCTGTGTGACTTGACCGAAACCAAAATAAAAAGTCAAATTAAATTTATTTGGTGTGAAATTTGTGCTGCCTTATGTGTTGTGTTGTTGGGATTTTTTGTTTTTGTTTTTAATTTAATTTTCCAAAATAACTTTAATTCAAAAATACGTTTATCTGATTTTTTTTTTTGAGAATTGTTTTTTTATTCCTGGGATATTGTATATAAATAAAAAGGGGATAAATTATTTTAAATAGAATATAAAAGGATTTTATTATTTTAAATATTTTATTTTTAATTTTTCCTTTTTACCGTTCTTTGGTGATAAACGTATTTGCGGTTTTCATGGAAAATATAAAAGAATTGAAATATTTTGTGTTGGTGTTGGTCATTTGCTGGTCTATAGTGGTTGAGATTTTTGTCACCTTGACAGAATTTCGAATGGCGTAATTTTGTATATTAAAAAATCAGGATAGCAGTTTTTATCTTTAGTATAAATGAAATTTAATAACTAAACAATGTTAAACGGATTTTTAAAACATATTATTGAAACAAAATTTTTAACCTCTTAAGATTTGTCCTAAACATTTAAAATAAAATTAAAATTTTTATCAATTCTAAACATGTTAATATAATATTACTTCTTAATTTTATAATTTTATAAGAACTCACATAATTTGTGTGAAAACAGCTTGAAAATTGCTTAATTTTACAACTAATATTACTCAATAATTTTAAAAAATATATTAAAACTAATTTTATTATATTTAAAATTAGTTAATTCTCTAGATTTCATATTGTTAAATTTCTATATTATTAATTGCAAAAATCTTAAAAATTTTATTCTTATTTTTATAAAAATCTTAATATATCCAAAAAATGTAAATTCTTATTTTAAAATTAAATTCTAAAAATTGTAAAATTGGGTAATAATATCACCATAAAATTAGGGATTAAATTGCACCTTAAAAATCTATATAAAACCTTAAAACTATAAAATTAAATTTTAACTATCGCAAATAATTGAAAAATCAGATTTTTATAGGCTCTTAAATTTCGGCATTCTTTATAATTTAAAAATTCTGAAAATGTTAAAACTAATTATACCATTTAAGAAAATTAATAAAAATATTTGTATGAATTTTAAAAATTTTGATAATTCTTAAAACATGAAAAATAAATATAAATTCTAAGAACATAAATTCTTAATTTTTTAACGCAAAACTTGAAACATCGTTTCGACATTTCAATTAACATTTTCAAAATGTAGTAGGAGTCGAAATTACAGTTAAATATTTTACCACCACCACCGATTGACAAACTCCGAAATAGTAACGGCAAAAGTAGTAGTAATTTTTAATAATTCTTAAAATTTTTGATAGTTCCCAGATTATGAAAAGTAAATATAAATTCTAAGAACTTCAATTTGTAACTTTTTTTTAAATTCAGTAAATTCTAAATTTTGCTTGTTAACATTTATGTAGGTGTTTTCAATTAATATTTCCAAAACGTATCATGCCAATTTTGGTTTAAATTTTAAATTTATAGGAGTAGAAATTACAGCGAAATTTTTCACAAAATTTCATCCACTCCAATTTACAAAATTCGCAATACTTTAAGCTAAATAGATTCAAATTCTAAAAAATTTGTCTGTTTCTAATTCTTTGAAAAACTATATTTTAAAATCCCTTAAGATTTTTCCTGCACATAAATGTAAATGTTTTCCTAAACAAAATAAAAATGTTTGTAAATGTTAATTTAATATAACTTCTTAATTTTATATATTTAAGAATTCACATAATTAGTAAAAAGATGAAAACAATTTAAAAATCGTTAAAGTTTAGAACTAATATTATTCTTTAATTTTTAAAATGTAATTTTAAAAATAAATACAAATAAATGTTAATTTCTGTAAGAAATTTTGTAATTTGGAAAATTTCTTAAAATTGTCATAATATATGCAAATTCATTAGATTTCGTATTCCTTAAATTCTAGATTAATCAATAAGAAAATCTTAAAAGTTTAAATTAATTAAATTATGTCGAAAAATTTTTAAATTGATAATATCACATTAAAATTAGGGAATACATTTTACTCTTGAAATCTATTTAAAACTACTTAAAATATTATAATACAGAATTTAATTTTAATTATTTTTAATTTTGATATTCCAAAATTCGAAAATAATTAAAAAATCAAACTGTTAATATAATCTTAATTTTTAATTTTATACCTTGAAAATATGTTTAAATAAATGAAAACCATTTCAAAATTGTTAATTTTTTAAACTGATATTCTTCTGTAATTTTTAAAAATATATTCAACCTAAATAACACTAAAAGATTTCAAAATGTTAAATTCTTTAAGAAATTTTGTAATTTAAAAGATATCTTAAAATTTGATATTCAGTAATTTGATAAAATTTGATATTCTTAAAATTTTAAATTAATAATTCAAAATATTTAAATAAATTTATTTTTATTTTTATAAAAATTTAATTTATAATTATAAAACACTTGTAATTTTAAAAATAAAATAAATTTTAAAAATTGTTAAATTGTAATATCACAATAAAATTAGGGTTTAAAATCTATATAAAAGTATTAAAATATTTTAAAAACCGTAATTAATAAAATACGATTTTTAGAACTTGAGCTCGAAAGTTATAGCGATCTAAATAACTTAAAAATTCTGAAAATAAGTTAAACTAAGTTAAACTAATAAAAAATGTAACTTAAAGAAATGCTTCTTCATAATGATATTTAAAATATTGATAACTCTTTAAATTTATTAGAAATCTGTAAATTTATATAAATGAAATATATTAAAACTAAATATCACAAAAAAATTTCTAAATTTCCAATTTAATAAATAATTTGGAAGATTTCTTATAATTTATGATAACGATTATTTAAAATCTGTAAAGGAAATTCTTAAAAATAATACTATTAAAATTTTAAATCAATAATTCCGAAATTTTTAAAAATTTTATTTTCAGTTTTTAAAAATCTTAAAGACTTCTGACTTACTGACTTTACAATTCTAAATTTAAAATTTGCATTCTAAATTTGGTTTAAATTTTACATTGATAGAATTAAAATTTACAGCTGGATGAATTCCACACCAATTTACTAAATCCGCAATATTTTAACATAAATAGATCTAAATTCTCCAAAAACAGACGGTTTTTAAATCTATATTATATTTACACTAATATATTTTAAAATCACTTAAGATTTGTCCTGCAAAATTAAAATAAAATTAATTTTTTTGTAAATTCTAAACATGTTAATATAATCTTATTTTTTAATTTTATAACTTTAAAATAATTTTAAAAGTGTTCAATTTTAGAACTAATATGTTATTCTGTATTTTTTTTAAATTTATTAAAATTAATTTTCACAAAAATATTTTAAAATGTTTGAAATTTCTTATAATTTATAAAATAGGCAAATTCTTAAAATCGGCGAATTCTTTAGCTTTCGAATTATTAAAATTCTAAATTAATGATTAAGAAAATCATAAAAGTTTATTTTTGTATTTTTTATTAAAATTTTTGAATTTAACGCAATCAAATTCTAAAAATTGTAAAATTGGGTAATAATATCACATTAAAATTAGGGACTACATTTCACTTTTGAAATCTATTTAAAACAACTTAAATTATTTCAAAATTAAATTTTATTTATTATTTAAAATTTTGATATCTTAAAATTCGTTATTAATTGAAAAAAGTCAGATTTGAGAACTTGAGGTCTTTATAATTTAAAAATTCAGAAAATGTTAAAACTAAATAAAATATAATATAAAGAAACGCTGTTATTTAAAATATGGAAAATTATTTAAACTTATATGAAATTTGTAAATTCAAAAGCCATATATAATCCATATCTGGTTTTAAAAAATGTTAAATTTTAGTTCTTTAAATCTCATTATGTATTACTATATAATCGAAGTAATGAAAATATTTTAAAATTTTGGAACGATTATTAAAAATTTATAAATAAAATAAAACTTGTAAAAATTTTAAATTCCTAAAATGTTAAAAAATTCTCAAAATTTGAAAAATAAATATAAACTCTAAGAACTTCAATTCTTCATTTTATTGATGTACAATAACGACAAATTTAAATTTTCTGTTTACATTCAAAATTACAAACCCTACAAATTAGTTTGGTTTGAAATATTTTGAAAATTTCAATTAAAATTTTTAAAAGGTTTCTTACCAGTTTACACGGATTTTCAAAATTCATTAAAAAAAAAAGATTTCTTGAAATTTATGATAGTGATTATTTAAATAGCTGTAAATGAAATTCTTAAAATAAGAATATGCTCTAGAATTCATATTTTTTAAATTCTAAATTAATAATTCCGAAAATTTTATAAATTGTATTTTAATTTTTAAAATAATCTTAAAATGTGCGAAATGTAAATTCTAATTTGTAAGCAATTGTCATTTTAAAACTTAAATAAATTCTAAAAATTATAAAATTGTCTATTAATATCACAATAAAATTAAGGTTTTAATTTCACCCTTAAAATCTATTTAAAACTCTTAAAATATTCCAAATTTAAATTGATGTTTTATTAATAAATAATTGAGCAAATAATTGAAAAAAATTAGATTTTTAAACTGGAACATTAAAATTCTAGATAATTTAAAAATTCTGAAAATGTGAACCTTGACAATTTTTTTCAAAAGGTTTCTTGCCAATTTTGCTTTAAATTTTACATGTATAGTAGTCGAAATTACAAGGAAATCAAATCCCATCCACACCAATTTAACAATCAACCCAAATCAAATCAAATTTGTTCATTTTAAATCGCCCGCATATTTCCTTTGCCTCCAAACCCTATTCTAATTTACCTATCAAAAATAGATTTTAAATAATCACTTCAAAGTATTTATTAATTAGAAAATAGCAACAACAACACCGATATAACGAGAGGAAAATTGTAGAAAAAATCTTATTTATGATGGACGATAACGTTAAATATATTAATATTGTTGTTATCAAGGAATATAATTCGTTGAACTGTGTTACACTTCACAATTTGTTTACTGAAGTGGAAAAGAACAATAATTGTACGGGGGATGGGTAAAAAGGGGCGAGGGATGTAAAAAGGGCACACAGGAGTGTTACAATTTTTTTTTAAGTAAAAAGGGTGAATATTTAATTAAAAATTATAATTTTTTTATTTTATAACAAACAGCAAACACAGAAAATCATGATAATTAATATATAGGCATTATTCGGTAATGGCTATGTGCGGCTGAGTGTATATATATGTGCGGTGGTGGTCAACATAATATTCGGATCGTCCGTTGATTTTATCGGTAAATAAAATGTTTAATAATATTCCCACGCGTGTCTTTTATCCTCGAAATATATATATAGGACGCAAAACCAGGGGAGGGGGCGGTATATTATAATGACCATTTAAATTTTCAAAATTAAAACTCAAAACGTTAAATTAATTAAAAGACGAATGAAAAAGGTATAATGATTTTCCAGATGGTTGTGATAGCTTTATAATAAGTTGATTGACTATTATATACGAATATATAGTGAAACAAGTGGAAAACGAATCGAGGAAAAACACCTATAGCACAACAAAAAACAAAATGAGGGTTGGAAAATTGGTATTATATACTAATGGCACCGTAATTAAAACAGGCAAAGTGCTGTAATAACCATTCAGTTTTATTGGGATTATTTATCGATAAGCAAGTTTTATTTTTTTGTTGGGTATCAAACACCTTTCCTGATCCTCGTCACCGATATTTACGCAAGATTTTCCTTCCTTCGTCTTTTTTTTTGTTTTTGTTCTGTTAAATTAAAACATCATAAACATAAAAATCATATAAATAAAACCAAGTTTAGTAGAAAATTTATAAATTCGAATTGAAAATGGAATAATGAAAAAAAAAATAAATTCTTCCATCATCATCATTTCCTATATACAAGTTTATTTACAGGTCGACTACATCGAGCGCTATACCTCACACGAATCTCAACATTTTTGAGAATTTACGAGATTTGTGGCGCTTTAAACGTCGTACATCTGTACATTATTTGTTATTTGTTGTATAACAATTTCTTTATCTGTTTCCCACTTCTCTCTACCGCTGCTCATCATCGAAGCAATTAATATGCAAATTTTTTTTTGCTTCTACATTTTCCTTACTTTTGTTGCTTTTTTGTTGTACAAACTAACCAACAAACCATTTCCAACCCCCTTTTTTTTTTGTCAGACTCATACGTACGTACATCTTTGGTTTCCTTTCAAGACGTTAGAAAAGTACGAAAAAATAAAATTAAGACAAAAATTTAAAATTCTTTTTGAAAATTTACAAAAAAATTCATTGTTTGACTTTTTGTTTGTTTTTTACATTTTTACGTTATTCATTTTTTTAATTTCCAAATTGAAATTAAATTAAAAGAATATAAAAAGGAAACTGAATATAGACGAGTACATATACGTACATAAGAAAGGTAACATTTTCTTGTATTTTAAATTAAGAATCAAGGCAAATTCTTCTAATATATATAGTAAATTAGTTGCATGAGGGGTTCACAATTTAATTATAACAAACAAAAGGAAAATTATATAAAAAGATTTGTGTACTTTACATTTTCCTGGCAAAAAAATAAAAATAAAAATCCGAGATTAAGGTGAACTTTTATTTAAGATTTGGATTACTGTATATGGGAAGTAATAAAACAAAAATTTCAAATATTTTAATTGGTGTATGAATTACGGTTGGTATCATTATAATGAATGCGGTATTGAGGCCATGCCATATCATAACAATAATCATAAAAAAATGTAAACGTACGTGTGACATCTGCTTTAAATTTGTGTACAGCAATTTATAAATTCATATGGATACGCAATAAACTTGAACATTTTATTTATGCCGAAATATTATGTTATCCTTTATCCTTTTTTATTTTTTGCTTTTCTTTGTGTCCTGTCTGTGTGTGGCCATTTAATAGACCTGTGTGCAAAATTGTGGAAATGAATAAAATAAAAATGACCAAAAGGAGGAAAAATATGATTTTTTTATTATTTTTGTATACTATGAATGGATTTATAAATTTGAATGATTTTTTATTTTAAATTTACAGGCTGACACATAAAATTTGATTTACAATAACCCAAACATATATTATATACCTATCTATCGTACACTCTCTTGTATCACCAGCTGTACATATACCCTTTAATATATTAACATCAATAAAAATGGATACAAATATGATCAAAACATAAAATTACATCCATTATTACAGTTGTTGAGGTATCCAACATAACCAATTTCGGAAAACCAAAAACACGAATCATATATACAAAATAACAACGGGGCGAGGAGGTAGGTTCTCTATATACATACAATATGTAGAGAAAATAGACAAAGAAAAAAACAAAAAGTTTTTCCCAATTTTACCAATAAAAAAAAATATTTTGTAGCATTTTCTTATAATATTTTCCATGACCAATAATACAATATTTTAATATAACGTATAGAATAATAATAAGACAAAGAGTATCACACACATATGACGTCCGAAAAATTGCACAAGGGATGATTTTCCAATTGGAAAAGGTCGAATTTATATTTCGAAGTGAATATTTTATTTTTTGTGTGTACGTTCGTTCGTTGGATGTATGGAAATGAAATCATAAAAATTTAATTTCGATTCTATATATACGATAACGGAATACCTGCGCAGCCCGATACTCCTACGAACACATAAAACCTTTGAACTTTTTTTTTTTTTTCGTCACATTAAGATTGGATCGTCTCACTTTTTTTATTTTTTTTTTATTAAAACGGTTGGAACCTATTGAGATTCCGAACTCAATGCCACAATGGGGCCACGGTGCAAACCAAGATGATCCATCCTAAATCAAAAGAGCGTACTGCAATCTTAGCCAACTGTAAAAGTTTGAACCAAGGAATGGATAATAAATAATCTTCGTTCAAAGATCCGGAAGAGAACACTTGGGATCTAGCTTCGACAAAGGCCAGATATCTGCAGGGGTAGTGTACGCAGTCGTCCACATCCTCTAAGCAGTTGTCACAAAGAGCATCCTGTGCTGGTCCCATGTGTTGGAGATGAACCTTGAAGTGTCAATGGCCGGTAATAAGTGCGACCAGAATTCTGGGATGGTTCTTTTTTAAGGATAACAAATAATTAGTGAACCTCAGGTTGGGTTCAATAATGAAATGTTTCGCCTTTCGACAGCTAGGAGTAGAACGCCACTTCAGTCCCAGTTCAAGTAGATTGAACTTCTTAATAGCGTCTTTACCACCATTGAAGGATATCCCACCCTAAATCGCCAAACTTAAACGCCTCAATCGCACTATTAAGGTATGTGCAATTAATTCAGCTTGAAAACCCGTGCAGTGTTTGCCCCGACTACCCGAGAATCTTAGATCATACTTAGGTCAGTAATATCCAGTCCCTGCACTGACTTCTGAACGAGAGAAAAAAACTATCGACTCAGACATCTGTTAATAGAAATCCTGATATAGGAACCATTCTCTCGAAGGGAAAACGACGGAGAATGAATTGATGAAGTTAAATTCAGATAATAGCCTGTTATTCTCCATGTCATTCTCCATTTAAACTTATTAAGAATCTCTCTATGCCCTGTACAAGTCCGAAAACATTCCATTCGCCAATGCACCTCAGTCGATACGCAGCAGAACACGCTGTACCAAGAATGTAGGACTGCAGTTCGGGCAGATATAGAATAGACCACATAGCAAGACGAGGAGCAGACGACATAGCCCCGGTTACAAGTTGCCATCTGCAATCCATCCAGCCTTGCTAACGAAGACGTCAGTTTCACAACCGGCCGCACCAAACAATTGAAGCCTAGGGCAGTAAGGGTAAAACCAGTGATTTGTAGATGAACGACATCATTTGCGGGGGTCAGATCCTAAGAATTGCCAAAGGCCCTTCTGCATTGCCAAAAAAAACAATCGCCTTTTGTAGCTTATAGTCAAGGTGAAACTTCCAGGAGAGTTTATAATCTAGAACGATACCTAGATGCTTAACGTGCTATGCCCTAGTGATCGAACTACCAAAAAGAGTGGAAACAGTCTTAGAGGGATTGACTTACAACCCCTTTTCAAGACACCAAACTTCTACCATATATTAAGGGCGTTCTACGTCAAATCAGATAAGATGTTCAGGTATTTTCCAGACACTGTCAAAATGAGATCATCCGCGTAGCTTTGAACAATAAACCCAGATCGCTGCAAATTAACAAGTAGTTCAACGATAACCATGAGCCACAGCAAGGGTGAGAGAACCCCTAATCTTGCCAGCATTAAGTATAAAAACTACTCTAGTCCTGCACCAGGCGCGTGCTACAGTGCTATAAACAACGCAGGCCTAGAACAGATTGAGCAGGTAGGTGCTGATGTAGCAGGTAAAGGTACTCGATTTGAAGGGTGCAAACGAAGTCGACTTCTCGCCTGCACTTGTAAACTAACCTGCCGGAAGGTAGACGAAGATTATCGAGTCTACACGTATAATTCTTAGCCAGAGTTTTGTTAAGTCTGGCGACAATAGATGGACTGTCAATTTCTTCACAGAAGATTTTCCGCACAGTCCTGTGCGCGGATCTTACGCTTTTTTTATAAGCATTTTGAGCTAATAAAAATCGATTCCAATGAGATTCATTCTTTTTGCTTTATTTGTTATTCTACGCAAAATCTTCTTTAACTAAGTTCGGAACTACTTCTGTTTAAGTTCGGAACTGACTTCTTCTGGTTGTTAATAAGAGGGCATGACTTTTCAAAAGTAACCAAGATCGCTTTAGTTAGTACAGTTGCCTGCGATAGAACTAATCTGGTTAGGCAAATCTAGTAGAGAAACGAGCTCAGAGGAGAAAGTTTCGCAATTCGTAAGTTTTCTATTGCGTTATGGAGAATGATCTTTTAAAGTTAATATTAAAAGAGATGCATCTATGGTCAGAGGTGAGAATATCATCCGTGACTCTCCAATTCAGAATCAGGTCAACGATGGACATAGAGCAAAAACTAATATCCATTACTTTTTTTCGAACCGAGTTGACAAACTTAAAAAGTGAGTCAGATGACAAGTTTAAAAAGTGAGTCAACATACACGAGAATGATTAGCAATGCCGTAAGATCAGCAGTGCTACTTTCATTAATTAGCGCGGAATTAGAAATATAAATGCACGCTCTAGTTTTAAGAACAGTGGACTTATGAAAGATCCTGCCAAACTTCGATTTTAAAGAAGAAACCGCATCATCAATAAGATACGGTTCCTGGATAACACAAAAATGTGTATGCGATATAGCAAGCAGGTTGATCTGTTTTAATTCAATCATGGATGTCATCATGAAGACCAGCTATAAACAAAATATAATAATAAAATAAAATCATACGGCCCTGAGATAACCCTGAACAGAATCCTCTCAAGGACATACTGTAGCGGTGCTCCAGACCCAGTAATGTGTTCGAAGGACTTCTGGTCAACCCTGATCACAATCGATTGGACGGTTAGACTCTCTCTTGTATCGGATAACCTTCCATCCTGTGGTCGAAATATTCGGATTCATACTACAGATGTTAGTAATATAACTACACTCGCATTCTCAGGTGGCCCAGGAATCCATTGGTGCAGTATAGGAGGTTTTGGAGGCTCGCCAACTGAAAGTTGGCAACCCTCCCAGACGTCCTTGATTCTGTCGATCTCTCCACAGAACCAAACGTAAGTCTCATCATTGCTTGATTGCAAATGATGATACCATCATGATACGACAACTAAGCTCTTTCCGGAAAAGTTGCAATTTTTCGTTCCTTCGTTCGTTCGATATATAGAAATGAAATCATAAACATTTAATTTTGATTCTATATATTCCATAATGGAATACCTGCGCGCCCCATACTCCTCCGAACACATAAAACCTTTGAACTTTTTTTTTTTCGTCACATTAAGATTGATTGAATCATCTCACTTAATTTCCTTTCATCATAATGATTACTTTACTTTGTATATATCTATTACACCTTTTATTCAATAAAAGTAAAACTCTATTATTAAACATCCTTAGAAAATCTCTCCCCTTCCCCGCATTATATATATACGTATAAATATATCCCGAGAACATAATAAGGAGCTAAGCCAAATGATAATAAAATATTAAATGAAAACGATTCACTTTCGTATATACATATATACGCAGAGAAAAAAATGTTCTTCACAACAAAACAAACCAAAAATGTATATCCTTTTTGTGTACATATGTATATCCTTCTGTATGTGTGTATGTGTGCATGTGATTTCCTCGTTTTTTTTCTCGAAATTCTAGTAAACCGAAATGGGAATTGAAAAGATGAAAATGTTAAAAGGTATTTTCTTTATTGTTGTTATATTATCATCCTGTATTCATCTTACTTATATACAAGACGATGAAGACGAAAGTAAAAAAGGATATAATACGTATAAGGATCATTCGAGCTATATGTACTAAAATAAAATACTCTCCGATGAATTAAAATAAAAAGGATTTTCTTTTTTATTGTTGCTATTATGTTTTCAGGTTTTTTATTAGCCCCCCGATCAAATAATGAAAAATCAAGGTAAATCAATCTCTATACCTAATTGGAATGCAATCCTATCGATAGAGGTGTATAGTATGGGGTGCGATATCTAATTTAGATGGTTATGGAATTATAATTCCATACTCGTACATAGCACTGAAACAAAAAACTATTTTCTTTTGTACATGCACATACACATACCGAGTTGTACAAGCATAAAAATCATAAATCATACAAAAAAACCACGCTTTATCCGCAACATAACTCGTACGTGTTAATAATATGTCTATGATTACCTTATTCAGATAAACCTCGATAAGCTAAATTGTATAGACTGGTAAAAAAAAAAAAACTCCCGACGAGATCCTATATAGCAAACAAATTCTAAAACAAAATATTGTGTAATTGAAACCTTATTTGTATTCACAAAGCAAAACATCCTGAAAATATAAATACATAAAATAAAAATCCACCGGCAAAGAACTGTGAATGAATGTCTACTATACTCTATTATATACGAAAGTACAAAGTACCAAAAAAATTTTAATTCCCATACGAGGATTGTTAGTTTTATTTTTTAACCGAGAACACAGGAAAGGTCCGTTTGAATGATCCTGCGATGTTGGCTGATTTTTTTTTTTTTTTTTAAATATTTACTTTTATGTTTGGTGCGGTTTATCATTATTACTTTACAACCCTATCCACCATATCCTATATATGTAGGTATATACATATATATGGTCCGATATATCTGTGTTGTTGGTTTGATTTTTTTTATTCAGCAAGGAAAAACGGAAATTAATATAAGAGTTGCATGTTGATTTTGAAATGGAAATGGAAAAACTAATAATAAACGTGAAATTAAAAAATCAAAAAAAAATAAAATCGGTAAAAAAAAATACAATTAAAATTGACTGCGGAAACGAGATTTAAACAACAGCAACAACAACAAATAAATCGGACATTGATATGGTGACGGCAAGGTATTTTAATTGTGCATGAGATTAATTTGAATACAGTACGTGGATGTATGTATAATACGCGAGACTATCGAAATTTCAAGCGTTATGTAGAATATGTCAATCAATTCCAACTATTGATTAAGAATTTTGGGCTTTTTGATTACAAATGGTTAATCAATAATAATGTCTAGAGTTGACGGTACAGGGTTTGTAAAACTGAAATGAATAAATAAAAGTATTCGACTTTATGGAGAATTTTGAAAAATTTAGGCAACGTGTTTAATTCGTCAAAACTGCTTTCAAAATTCTTCAATTCTCATAACGGCAGTTTATTAGTTAATTTATTTCAGTTTTTCCAATTTTTTAAAATTTTCCAAGGCAAATTGTAAAATGGTAAAGTTTTTCTAATCTATTCAAAAAATTTCAAAAATTCTCAAATTATTCTACACTTTTCAAAATGTTTTAACAGAATTAAGAATAATTCTTTAAATGTTAAAAAATTCGTCAATATTCATCAAAAATAAACTTCCATCAGTTTCTTAAATTTCATGAACCATCAAATTCATGAAACGGTTCCAAATTTATCACAGTTTTGATTTATTTAAATTTCCTGGGTATTTTTGAATATTTCGCATGTTTCAAAATTCTAAATTTTATAACTAACCCTAAAAATTTTAATAAAAAATTTAAAATTCTGAAAGGCTTCTTAAATTTAAATTATATAAAAAAAAAACTTGATCTGCTAAAAAAAACTCAAAATCACAACAAAAAAATGTGAACTCCCTATTGAAATTCGTAAAAAGTATATTTAAATTCTTCAATATTTCCAAAATTATTCTTCATCTGGTTATCTACAAAATTCTGAAAAATAAACTAAAAATAAAATGAACTAAATATTTTTTCAAGTTTTAGAGATATTTGACATAAAATTATAAATTTTGAAAATTTCGGACAAATTTGGTGAATTTTGAATAATTTATAGAATTTTAAGAATATTTTGCTGATATGCACTCGCATTAGACAATTTTAAAAGAAAATGTTGAATAATTTAGGTAAACTTCGAAAAATGTTGAGAATTTTTATTTTTTTTGAAGTTATTTCGGGAATTTGAGAGAAAGAATTTAAATTATTAATAATAATTTTTTTTGGATTATATAGAAAAATTTACGAATTTTCTAATTTTTGTCTAATCTATGTTTGTCCAAACTATTCAAAATATTTAATGTTTTTATAAATTTTACGAGTAAATATATAATTCTTAAAACAAAATTAATGTAATAAAATTTTATTTTTTAAAATTCTACAAAAGTTGTTCAAAATTGGTTATTTTTTTTCAAAATTCTCCAAAACTTAAAAAATTATTTAGTTTATTTAGAAAAATAATTTTTCAAAGACAATTTGTCAGAATTATTTTAAAATTCAATGTTTTAAAAATGTATCTTCAAAATTATTCAAAAAAAATGTTTTTTTCTCAACAAACTAATTAATTTTCCAAGTTTTGGAGAATTTTGAAAAAAATTGCGTATGTATTTTGAAAATTTTGGACTACTTTTAAAGATTTTCAAAAAATTATAATTTTATCGAAATCAAGTAAATTTAGAAAAATTTTAAAGAAATTTTAATTTTGTTTTAAGAATTATGTATATACTCGTATTTGAAAATTTTCAAGTACGAGTATCTCACATTTCAAATTTTTAAAACACTCTTAAAATGTGTTATTTTGATAAAATTTTACCTTTTCAAAACTTTTCGAAAGTTGGCCAAAATTTTCAAAATTCGTTATTTTTTTTTGTCAAAATTCTCCAGAGCTTCAGAAATAATTTAGTTTTCTAGAAAATTTTTTTTTTTTGAAGAATTTTGAAGATACATTTTGAAGAAAATTCTTTAAAATTTTGAAAACATTGATGAATTTTAAACAATTTGGACTAATTTTTTCAATATTCAAATTAATAATAATTTGTCCAAATTATTTATAAATTCAAGGTTTCCAAAATTTATTTGCAAAATTCTTAAAATATATTTAATTTTCTAAATAAACTAAATAGTTTTGGAGAATTTTGAAAAAAATACAAATTTTGAACATTTTTAAAAAATTGTTTAAACCTTTTTTGATTTTTTTTTAACAGTTTAGGAAAATTGTTTAAATTTTGATTAATTTAATTTAACGTAATTTTTTAACAAAATTCTCCAAAACTAAAATTTTTTAGTTTATTTAGAAAATATTTTTTAAAGAATTTTGCAGATTTAATGTTGAAGGAGATTTTTGAAAATTCAAATATAATTCATTGAATTAGAAACAAATTTGTCCAAATTGTTTAAAATTCTTCAATGTTTTCAAAATTTTCAAGATTTTTCTTTAAAACGTATCTAAAAATTCTTCAAAAATAAATTAATTTTCTTAATAAACTAAATCATTTTTCAATTTTTAGAGAATTTTCAAAATTAATTACGAATTTTGATAATTTTGGACAACTTTTGAAGAGTTTTGTAAAATTTAAATTTTATCAAAATCCGATAAATTTAGAAGAATTTTAAAACATTAATTTTGTATTAAAAATTATAGATTTACTCGTAATTGAAAGTTTTATAAAATTTAGAAAAACATAATAATTTTTGAATAGTTTGCGCAAACTTGGATGAGTTTTAAAATATTGAAAATTTTCAAAACTTTGATGTACTCGTACATGAACAACTATTTTTATTGAACGTTTTCAAAAATTTGAAGAATTAGTTTAGGAAAATTTTGAATATTTAGGCAGAATTTGAAGAATTTTGATAATTAAATTATTTGGGTAGTTTTAAAATTTTAAAGGAGGAATTTTAAGAATTTTATATTAAAATTAAACTTTTTTAAATTTTTATGAAGCATTTAGAAAATTTACCAAGGTCAAATATGTATTTTAAACTTCTTCTAATATATTCAACAAATTCAAAATATCTCAATTTCTTTAGACGAGCGGCTCACTACTTTTTATGATAAATTATATACGATCAGAAGTGAATCATGCCGCAAGCCATACCGTGATTCTCAAACTCAATTTAACTCGCAAAAACAATTATTGATAACATCAAATCACAGCCAAAACTCAAATATTATACCTCGAAAACCATTCTCTAGAACACATTAAAAACAAGTTTTCCACAATTTTCTTTCCAAATTTTTTATTTTTTATATGTTATCTCGACAAAATTGCAAACTACGAGTATGTATGTACATACATACATTGTGAAAAATTCAAAAAAAACAAACTTTCTTCAAAAGTCCTTTTGTATACATTTCTCATTCTTCCTTGTTATTTTATTGCACTAACATAAGTTTCCTGAAGATATCGTTTTTGTATGTATGTATGAATGTCCTTTCATTCATTCAATATATGAAGTTTTTATTTTATCCTTCTTGGGTGTGCAACATCCGATATCAATTTGTTATAAAATACAAATTGTAAGGTGTTTCTCTCGATGTAACTATTATTTCCCTTTTTTTTTGTGTGAGGAAAATTAAAAAAAAAGTTTTTTAAGAAAATAGAAAAGGATATCCGATTTATAGGATGTTGTTTTTGGGTTCTTTGGTAGATTTTTGCTTGATTTATGAGATTGAAAATTTCATTTTTATTATATTGTTGTTGTGACGTTTTTTGCACACAAGGACATTTTATTATGTATGTACCAGACCTACACTACATATTTAATAATTGATTAGTAAGGATCGGTATATACATATAGTGTTCTTATGTCGAAATATAATTTATTGCATATAAAAATTATGTGTACATTTTAACATGCTTGCCTGCCGCTAATATATATTTCCTCCACCTTAATGTCTTTTTAATCCTTTCAGACAAGAAAATTTTCTCATCACGTTTTCCCAACATTATACTCTCAAATTGATCCTATTTTACCGTCTACTAATTTTTACGTAGCAACATTTTATATACAATCCCTTGTTACATGTAGACAAACGAAAAAATTCAAAATAGAAAGAAAATTTTAAATCCTTAAAGGTGTTTAAAATTTCCGCTATGCTAATCCAGATAATAGAATGTATCTATACACAAAATTTCATTTCATTGCATGTCTCATCATATGTATATACCATCTATAAATGTTGGGAAATTTTATTTTTAAATAGAAAAGAAAAGCGATTGAAAATCGTTTATCATTTATCTTGGTGCGGAGCAACAAAAAAAATAAAAAATTGGAAAAATTCCATAAATCATGTGTCAGTTTAATAGATCAAGGTATATTTATCAAAGGAATACAACATACACTATGAATGGGAAAATATTTTCCATACAGCGGCGTAGTATTAAATTACGGATATAAGTAAAGTAGATCATCCAGAGGATGATACACGACGATGAAGGGAAAATTGAAAAAAAAAAACGAAATTTGTGAATTGTGCAAATTGTGATAGATGAATTGAGAGAGATGAACCACACAATAACAACAACATCTAAAAATTGGTTTCAATTTATTACATCGGTTTATGCATAATAATAAACGTATGGATGCGAGAACGTGAGAGATTAAATTTGGAAAATTTATGGATTTATTTTACTTGAATTGATTGCGCGTAATCGGTTTTGAAGATCTCAAGGCTTACATTTAGGAACATGCGATAAAATATGAAATTTCCATTTATATCTGTACAGTGCATATTGAATATTTAAAGTTTATATTGATGGGCTAGTGAATAAAAATAGGTTGAGTGACTGAATTGAATTCAAGTAAATTAAAAAAAAATTAGGGCGTTGTTTTCATTTTATAAATACCAGTATTTTATTCTATTGTTGATCCATTGGAGAATTGAATTATTGATTTATTATTTTATTATAATTATTTCTAATTTTTTCAAATTCAAATTTAAGCCATAATATTTTTTATGTTATTATTGAATAGAAAAAACGCCCTAATTTTTATTTTATTCTCATTTGACATAATTCAATAAACGTCTAGAACAATCATAAAAAATTTGTTAAATTTTACGTAGTTGTCATATCTTCAACATCTGGATAAATAGTTCAGCAGTCCAGCCTATCAACTTCAAAATAAATTAAAATCCAAACCGCACAGCCAGGTGTGCCAACAAAAATTAATACAATCATAATCCAAAAACAATCATACACATTTTTTTTTTATGTATATACGAGTATTATGTTCGATGTATTGTAAATTCCCGCAAATAAATAAAAAATTTAAAAAACTCCCGTAAAAAACCCTTATCCGTAACAAATTGTTTTTGTTGTTGTTAAAATTCAAAATAATTAAAAATTTTCATAATTCATAATATTTAATTGTAATTTATTGCTAAATTTATGAATTGTTATTATTTATCTATCTGTAACAGTTTTTTTTTTTTTTTTAGCCAGTTTTGTGAAAAATTATTTTTCAATTTTTAATTTATATATTTTGTGTTTTTCCTGTTTATTTATTATTATTATTATTTGTATATACTGTGTAGTTGTTGTTGTGGGTTAGTTTTTCATATATATATTTGGATTATTTTTGTATAGGTGTATAGTTTTTTATGGTTTATGGCAAAAACATTTTAAGGGGATAATTTATTATTTATTTTAATGGTTTTTGAATATATGTGTAACAGGTATTTATGTTATTTATGTTTGTATGTATGTATGCATGGATAAGAGATTGGGTTTCCAAAATTTCAAAAATATTGATTTTTCAGCTTATTTAATACGAGATGGACTGGTGGTCCGCGAGGGTTGTATTCGTATATATCATCTTTTGTATGGAAATTTCTATGCGTCAATCATACTCATTTCCACATTACATATAGAACAGGAATTGTATTTATTATTTTATCATTTAATAAAATGAAAATTTTTCAATATACACTATTGTACTTATGGTGAAAAATTATGGTTTTTAATCGTCATATACACAGAAAAAAAAAGGATTAAAGGACTGATAACCAATATTTCAATAAACATTTTCACAAAATTGTTCTACCAAAAATAATTTTGCACGGTTATTATACAAATTATTATTTGTATGTATGTTCACATTTTTGGATAGTTTTGATGAATTTATTACACAAAACTATTTTTATTTGTGTTTATGTACATTCATATATATACGTATGTATATATATAGTTTAGTTGTTTGTCAATTACCTTATCGCGGTTTAGCTCCATGTCATAAATATTTTATATTGTTTTATGTGGATTTTGACAGATTTTACCAACAACAAAACTATCCATATACATACATAAATATTTATTCTAATGATTTATTTAATATATCCATATCTAACCGCAGTGTTTTAGAGATGTTCGGTGATTAGTTTAATTTTGATAGTATAATTCAATTCAATTTTAGAATATTATAATTTTTTGTTAAATATTCAGACGTGATTTAGTGTGTGCCGAAATGGAATGAGTAAAATTTGCATTTTATGTATATACATATGTATGTATGTACGGTATGTACATACCCCTAAAAAATTTTAATCAAAAAAATTTTTTTTCTTAATATACGAAAACCACAAAAAATAGTTTTTCTTCTCTATATATATACTCATTTCGAAACACAATACAAACCACACCTTCTCAATATAATATGTTAAATCTTAAAAATACACAAATTTATTTTACTTTTATGCTTGAGATACAAAAACCACAAAATTTTAATAAGATAACATTTTTTTTTTAAAATTCTTAATATTTTTAATAAATTTTGTTACGATATATAAAAGATAAGATATATAAAATTGAAAGATGGACAGTTAACAAGACAACAGATGTAAGTTACATGAATTATTTTTCTGTTGTAAAAACACGTTCGATTTAGAGAATGGGAACGGTTGGGTGGATATGTATGTGTGTATGGGGTTAACATATAAATTACTGTTGTTATTTTTAAATTTGATTTTTTTAATTGGTGTAAGATATTAACATATGAGCCAAATTGGAAAGATCTAAACAGGTTTGCAATGAAAAATAATGTGGAACTTGTGTCTGACTGACTTGTGAAAGAAATATATAAGATGTGGAACCTATATTTAACAAAAACAAAACTCGAATCTTTGGATAAAGGAAACTATTAGAAGGTTTCAAGATTGTAACATGACTGGATGAGAACATATTCCTATATGATGTTCTTACAGTCAAGCACAAACCATCTGTTAACAGAATTTATCCATGCACGGGCCATAACGCGATCTTCTTTCACCAGCTAGGACGCAAGGTATACGGGGTGGGGTTTAATGATAGCATGGATGGAGATGTAGAAAGGAAACCAATCAACAGTACCTCACCTTAAATTTAATTAATATCCTAATTTCCACTTACCTTGATCATTACTTACATTTAAATCATTGCAACAACAAAATAAATTAAATATATTTCAAATAATAAATAAATTAGGTTTTAACATCCTTGAAATGATATATTCCAAGGGAATGGTCTCGATCATCCGCTACCTCGCAAGATACATTTCCAATAAGTCGTATGTTTTTGGCTTCTAGGTATTTCAGAGCCAATTTAGAAGAATAACATGCCACTGCGTTACTTTAGAGACATTTTTGACGAATTCTTTCTGAGTAATATAGAATTTAGGTGGCTTAGTTCGAAGATTATACCGCGGCGTGTGTGTCTTTACCTGAGCCTTCAAATGGTTTTCACGAACCCTTTCAGATATCCTATACAAATTGTCAGGCTCCTGTTCAGGTAGCATATAATTTCAAGCGGTTGTATACACGTCACGCAGCAAGTCATAAATAAATGGCCAAATACTAATAAATGGGAAGCAAATCATATCGATTTGTTTATAGTTCCTCGTAGTGCTTGTGTAACGGCATCGAGGTGTTAACCCCATGTCTTGTTATCATCTATAATATATACTCACCTTGAAGCCAAAATTTTGAATAGTGATCGACTGCTATCAAAAGAGAAGTGTTCCCCGCATTAGTTCTAGGGTAAGGCCCTAAGAAATTTAAATAGACTCTTTGCCATGGTCTAAAGGTGGTTGGAGCCGAACTAAGAGGTGTTCGTAAGATGCAGTTAGGAGCTTTAATGCATTTGCAAATATCGCAGGATGAAACAGTCGAATATCTTTCCTCATGCTTGGCCAAAAGAAATAGCGCTTAAGTAGTTGGGCGGTTTTGTGAGTGCCTAAATGTGCCTGAGACCTGATTTTATTACCTCTGGTCGAAGAGGTTCTGGTACAATCAGCTTCCAATCTGGTGTATCTGATTCACCTTCAAGGTTGATGGTATTATTGTTTATGAATAGCTTACTGTTTATAACTCTAAGATTCGTACTACTGGGTGAAGATTCAACATGCTGAATTTGTTTCAAGCACTCCGGGCTACGAAAATAAATAGAATGTAATTCAATATGGATGGGACAGTCTATATCACTGGGGGAATCCTTTATTTAAATATTTTCCGTTTTCTGCAACTCATCCAAAAAAATGCGAGACAGTGCATCCGGAACACAATTTTGCATGCCTTTCCGATACTCAATTTCGAAATTAATTCCTTGTAATTTCCGGCTTCATTGCGCTAACCTTCCCGTCAGAACCTTTTGTGCTATTAGCCATATGTGGCTAGCGTGGTCTGTGATTACCGCTATCGGCAATCCTTCGTGTATGAGAAATAAACACAATTGGTCTGTCATGTCCATCGTCTGATTTTTGAAACAAGACGGAATTTACTCCGGTAGAAGTAGCATCGCATTGTACGTTTATTAAAATCGGCTGTCTTCAATACCAGAGCAATTGTAAGTGACATCCAATGCCAACATCCGGTCCAACTCCAAATACATTTCCTTTTGGATGGCAGGTGATACAGCAAAAAATCGCTGTTTGATTAGGGTTGCATCTCCGGTATCTATTGTGTGTGTGATTAAGGATGGCCTGCCAATGTCCAAGTGTTTCCGAACATTCTAAGTTTCTAATCACACATCTAGTGATTTGGCATCTTGAAGTTTGATTATGAGATCTAATAAAGATAGGCAGAACGCGATCTCGGGACAATCGAATTGGATATGTCGTAAACATGAAGTCATAATTGTCAGTGACTCGGTATCCAGATTCGTGTCTGGAATTAGATAATAATAGTTTAAAATACTGTAGAACCTATGGATTGCTAAGTTGGTGGAAATAAAATTGTGAAACAATATTTAATCTTTCGATTTTGATCGTCAATTTCAAAAACTTGGTATAACGAATTCATTTAACGAAATTTAAAGAATTCATTACACGTTTTATAAAGACAGGGTATACAAACCACCCACGAGTCTTAAACCAACAATACTGTCGAATAATATTACCATTATATATACCAAAAAAAAAAAAATGTTCGCGTGATAAATCACAACATAACTACTGTCAAATTGATCACAATCAATTAAATATTAATAAACTCCATATAAAAACCAATTTAAATAGACAAAATGTTTTTTTTTTATTTATAATATTTAAACTCTGACAAATAAAAAAAACTACATTTTTTATTTACTAAAAAAACCAAAAAAAAAAATTCAAAAAAACGAAAAACAAATATGATTTTCGATTGATATTTTATTATCAATCACAATAAAAAATAAAATAAAAAAAATATATTAAAAATTAAAAACCATTTTATTTGATTTAACAACAATAATTTTTTTATTATTATTTATCATATTTGTGTGTGTACGTATAGTAGAAAAAAAAATATCGTCGATAGACGAGAGTAAATAGTCGTTGTTATAACAATTTTTTAAATTTTATTTATTTCTGAAGGTTTATCAAATAAAATAAAAAATAAACTAAAAAAAAAACCGATTGGAAATAAAAATCATATAAAATAAACAATAAAATTATATAAAATAAATTCATAATATTTTATTTTTATTATTTCCAAATAAAAATATTTTTTTATAAAAAAAAATAAAAAATTTAAAATTGTATTTCCAGGAATTACGTTTAACAAATTATTTTTGTGCATTTGATGTGGTCGATTGAAATATAACAAAGCTAACCCAATTTGTATACATATATCTGTATGTATATTAAATAAGCTTTTCTGTTCATTGTGCAGCTTTTTCTCTTTCTGCTTAAAATGTTGTGCACAAATTTGTTGTGATGTTTAAAAATAAAAATAATATTTATCACTTTTTGGAACAAAATAAACTTTTGAGGGCTTTTATTCTGAATTCTTTTTATTTTAATCAACTGTGAAAGCTCATTTTAATAGAATGTAACATGAATAGATATCTCTCTAGAACTTGAAGAGTCTCATCACCTTTCAGCTTTTAGATGTATTATTCAGTCTCATTATACCTTAAAAAAATTCACGAATTAAGCTTTTAACGAATAATTATCTATTTTTAATGTTTGTGCTTTTATGTATAAACTAAGTGTTTCTTAATTTGTTTACCATATTCAGAAACAAAGTCAGAAGTAAAATTCCAGTATTTTCCAATCTTTGAAAAAACTTCTTTTGAAAGCTCCCAATTTTGAAATATAATTTTTGAAATTATCCAAAATGTAGGTAATGTGTGAATGTTAGTAAAGGAAAAGATTAGATTTTAAGTTAAAAAGATATAAAATAAATTGTAATAAAGGTAAAATTTAATAAATTAAAATGTCTTATTATAAAAGCCGTGAAATAACTCGAAAAATCTCGAATATTTTATAATTTTTGGAACGATTCCTCGTAGAGAATTGTCCACTGAAATCAACATGATGTTCCTGGAATATGAACAAAACTTTTCTATCTCTATGCAAAATATTTTGTAAAATCCACGAATAAAGCTTTTAACGAATAATTTATTATTTATTTAAAATTATTGAGCTTTTGTGCATAAACTAGGTGTCTTATTTTATTATTTGCAGCTTAAAGCGTGTACCAATTCAAAACTTTAGTAAAATTCATTACTGTTTAAAAGCTTAAAGAAAAATATTAATCGAGCTTTTTTAAGATAATGATTAATGATTGAAAATTGAAATACTCATCTGAAAACTATCAGTGTAAAGCTTAACCAGTACATTTCTTAAAAACGACTGGAAAACAAAAAATAAACAGAAATTAAATTAAAAAAACATTTACCTTTACAAAGCCTTGAACTCGGGTTCCACAAAACGAAATAAAATGACTCTGATTATTTCACCACCGCCGCATACAATTTCCTTACTGCTATGCCCTTTTTGTGTACTTGCCAATTTTACCAAAAGCCGCATTCAACCAGTTCGACAGATAAAATTAAATTAAAAAAGGTTGAATCCTTTTAACTTTGACTTGATTTTAGGTTTCACCTAATGAGCGCCATTGACAAAATATTTATCAAAACTGAGCATCACCAAGAGCTTTTAAAATAAATTGCAAAAGCGGAATAAATTTTTGAAAAGTTTAATTTAAATCAATTAATTAATTGAAAGGCTGTTTGAGATAAAGTGATTTTTGAGCTACGAGCTTTACAATCCACAAATACTCTACTGTTTTGTGGTGTTTTGTAATAAATTAATAGGGATTAAACATACATTCTTTAGAAATTCCTGTCAAATTTATATAAAGTTTAATATAAATTAAAGCTCTATAATTTTTCTTAAAGTAACGACGTACTTTCGATTAGTGCTTTTCATTTAATACTGATTTATTTTGTAAAGAATTGAGTTGAGCACTTATGTAAATACTTCGAATATAAGCTTTCCGATTTTATCGTTAAGAGATATATTTTAAATATCCTGAGCTACTCGACTTCATTCTACATTTCACCTATTGAGAGCCATTGACAAAATATTTATCAGAACTGAACATCACCAAGAGCTTTCAAAATAAAATGTAGAAACGGAATAAATTATTGAAAAGTATAATTTAAATTAATTAATTAATTGAAAAGCTTTGGAAATAATTTAATTTTTGGACTACGAGCTTAATTCATGTATAAGCTGCTGTTTTGTGGTGTTTTGTAATAAACTAATTGGGATTGAACATACATTCATTAGAAATTTCTGTCAAATTTAAATAAAGTTTTAAAAAAATTAAAGCGCTCTAATTTTTCTTAATGAACTACCGTATTTTTGATTAGTGCTTTTGAATTAATACTGATTTATTTTGTAAAGCTTCAATAAAATTGGAAAACGAAAGCTCATTCATTTATTTGAGATGAGCATTTATGTTAAAGCTTCGAATATAAGCTTTCAAATTTTATCGTTAATATCAAACAATATATTTGAAATGTTTTGAAAGCTCTGAAAGTTTATAGTTATACAAATCTGAATTAAGCATTGATAAATAAGTTCTTAAATCAAACTGAAATTCTCGAAATTTATTCTAGTTAGCTTAAAGGCCCTAACAAGTATCCAACATATTTGATTTCCCCAAACAATCCCAAAGCTCATTTTGTTTAAAATAAAATTTAAAAAAAAAAACCGAAGTCAATATTTTTTCGACAAAATTTTATTTTGTTTTTCATTGTGATGTTAAAAATGCATAAATACCAGAGAACTGCAAGTGCCAATTTATAGTCACAATATTGCGTTGTAATGGTTTATTTATTTTTATTTTTTCGGTGACAATTGAACTGATTCCTCTTTTTATTTTTTATAAATTTAAATTTGTTCTGTATTTATATTTATCAATACACATATATGTATGTATATATAAAAAAAATGCGTGGAGGAAGTTGTTTCCTGCCAAAAAAAGCATTTTTGTAGGATGTCTATTTGGTTTTTGGTATTTCTGTATTTTATATACATGCACACACATAATGCCTGTACTCGTATCTCTACAGAGGATTGTTGTACATACAAATATGTATTACAATAGCTGGAAAATCGGAAAACACATAAAAAAAAACAACAAGGGTTAGTAGTATTATGTACAAATACATATATATAGAGTACAGTGTTCGTTCAATTGGTTGAATGGATAAATGCATTTCGAAAAGGTGAAAAAATAAAAATGAGTCATGTATTGTGTGTATATCGCGCGTTTTATTTGTCGATAATTGTCTCGTTACGGACATATTGTGCAATTTACAGGGATTTTAAATATACGTATATTGCTTTTAAATACAACAGATAACAATAGGAAACTGATTTTAATCGTTGTCGAACGTAGCTCACAACACCAATGTTCCCTTTTATCTCAATTACCATTAGAGATTGAGGTGGTAATCATGATAATGAATTAAAACAATTGGGCCGCTTATAATATCATGGAAAGATCAAATTGATAACCTTGATGGTTGATAACCTTAACCATGTTATGCAAATTGTGTTGTTCTATTCAATCTGCAAATTTTAACAAATTTTATAATTTCTTTGAAACTCTATATACAAGACTGATTTTATCGAATTCTTAAATTTTACCGAAGATTTTCGAAATTTAGTTTAACCAAATTTTGTGAAATTTTATCAACTTGAAATATTTTAAGAAACTTTGATTTCTACGATTAATTTCGATTTACTCAGCTGAGTTATGAGAAACTCTTAAATATAAACAAATAATAAAAATTTTGAAAATTTAAAAAATATTTTCGGAATTTTGAAAGTTTGTCAATTACCAAAAAAATAAACAAACTTTTCTACTTTTGAATAAAAAATTGTATTTACCATTTTTATCAAATTCTCTAGTTTTACCAAATTTTGTAAAATTTTATAAAACGTCGTTTCTCCATTTTTCGATCTAACTAACTATATTTCTGGAATTTGAATAAATTTGTATGAAATTCGTCTGAAAAACTTATTTAAATAAAAATTTAAATTTGAAACAATAAAAACGCAAAAAATTAAATTTTCTACAAATAACGTGGAAAGCAAACTCAACGACAGACAACATAGTACGTTTGAGCCGAGTTAGTCAAATAGTTATTTTTATTTTATTTTTATATTTTTAAATTTGTATTTCAAAACAAAACAAAAAAAGAATTTGCCAACAGGCAAGCTCGCGGCCTAAAATATCTATAACTTCCGTTCCAATCATTGAATTTTGAAAAGTTCAAAAGTTTTAATAAATTGTGAAGTTTTATTATCAAAAAATCTGCTAAAATTTTTCGAATTCTGAAGTTTCGATTTAATAAAAGTTTATCAAATTTTGTGTGATTTTCTTATCAAATTGATAAATTTTATGAAACTTTCTTTTTCTTTTTTTGGGTTTATGAGAAAATTTGAAAATGTTTAATGAAATTTTGAAAATTGAAATGGGTTTATAAAATGATTCTTGGATAATTTTCCAGCGGATATGGCTAACTGGAGCTGAACTAATCCAATTCATAACCGAATATGATGAAATCCGACAAGTTCGGGTGAAATGGGATTTTATAATGAAACTTGGATAAAATTCTGGGATATGGCCAACTGGAACGAATCATGGCCATTTCATGGCCGATTATGATGAAACTTATGGACACTCTCAATTTAATGGGAATTTTCCTTTTTTCTTATATTTATCACACTCTGGGGTGGGATCCAAAATAAGGCTTTCTTCAACCACTTCTCAAGTTTAAGAATTCCACTACCAAATCTAAAAATTTTGGCTCAGGACATCATTTTACCAATTTATGTGGGTTTGGGGTATTTTTAGAGCATATAATAGACTGATCGGAACATAACGGCCACACATAGTTGCGAGCTTAGTACAAAATCAGTAGCAATATTCCTGTTTAGGTAGTTCCAAACAAATATTTTGCTCCTAATTGAATGGCTAGTTATTTTATCCGCACCGTTGGGATATCTTCATCTTGACCTGAATAACCTGACAACCAATTGAACCAATGATTTTATCATCTTGAGCCGTGATAGTACATATGAACATATTTTAATCAGAGAAATGTTGTTAAGCAACTGCTAGATGGACTCCAACCCGAAACTAATTCAAAGTCGATGATAGGTTTGGGCGAAATGGAATAACTAGATGTCATTAGGTTTTAAAGATCTCAATGTGGTTACGGTGTGTTGTTTTATTGACGGTTTGACATTCAGTAATTTCAAAAAAAATTTGTTACATGATATTGAGGGATCAATTAATTCATAGGTTGAATGAAGAAATTAGATATTTAGGAGGATTGGATAGCTTTGATGAATATACATTTTTAAAGGATTTCGGCAAGCTTGAAGTATTTTGAAGAGCCTTGCAAAGTTTGGAAATGATTGAGAACAATTTAAAGAACTTTGGTTTGAGGAATTTTGAAGGATTCGAATAGTTTAGAATAATTTTAATGAGTTTACGAAATTAAATTTTTTTGTAAAAATTACAAAATTTAGAATTAAATTTAGAATAAATTTGACAACCCTAACGAATTTTAAGAATTTTTAGCACATGAATAATTTGAAGATGTTTAAAGTCTAGGTGGACTGTCAAAAATACTGTTTCAAAAATAATTTGTAGAACACCAAAAACTTTTAAAATCTTAACGGAATTTGGAATATACAACGAATTTGAACAATTTGGTAACCTTTATCAATTTTTGGACAGTTTTAAAACAAAAAAAAAGTTTTAACAAATCTTTTTTTTTAATTTTGAGAAAATTAAACAAATTTTAACAGTTTTAAAAATTCACCAAAGTTGGTCCAAATTATTCAAAATTCTGAACATAAGAAAAACATTTAACATAAACTCCTTCGAATTTCGGTCCTATTCTGCTGCAAAATTTTTAAAACTTTTCACTTTCCTCAAATTCTTCAATAATTTTTAAGATTTCAAATTTTTTAAAAGTTCTTCGAAATTAATCAAAGTTTGCCCAAATTATTTAAACTAAGCTAGGATTTTAAAAGTTTGAACGAACTTGTTATGTTTTAAAAATTAAATTGTTTTTTATTTTAAAAGAACGTTGAAAATATTTGAAATTTTGTAAAAATTTGTAGAATTTGAAGAACTATAAGCAAAATGATTTGGACAAATGTGTATTACTCTTCCTGCAGGATTTAGACAAAATTTAATTTAATTTAATTTTTAACTCTTAAGATATTTGAAAATTTTAAATTTTTTGCATAATTTCAAAAATTTAAAAGCAGGATTTCATAGCACCTCAGGAGCATTTAAAAGAACTTGAAACTAGGACGAATTTTGACGAGTATAGAGTACCTTTTTGAAGAAATTTAAAACATTAATTAAATTTCTGAATAAATGCTTTGTCGAATTTTCATAAATTTTGCAGATTAACTTCAACAACAACATTTTAGAGAGTTATAACAATTTTTAAAAAAATTTAATTCGGGTCTGTGCCGATTTTTAAAGAATTTCCATTATTTATCACAATTTGAAAAATTCTAATTAATTTGGCAATTTTAGCGAGTTTTGACGATTTTTTATAAAACCGATAACTTCAATGGAAATGGGTGCATAAAATGATTCTAGGATATTGTGCGAGGAGAGATGGTCAACTGAACTGAAACTAGTCCTTTCCATGGTCGATTAAGATGAAACCAGTTCAGATTGATGAAAATGATTCTTGGATAATCTTTTGGGATATGCCCAACTTGAATTGAACCAAGCCATTCTCTGAACGATTATGATGGAAAACAAATTCGTTGGAAATGGGATTATAAAATATTTCTTGGCTAAGTGCCAGGGGATGTGATAAATTGGAACGAAACTAGGCCATGTTGAATCCCAATTAGTTCGATGGAAATGGGATTATAAAATGATTCTAGGATAAAATGCCAGGGGATATGGCCAACTGAAGCAGTACTAGGCCATTCCATGATCAATTTTGAATTCTGCAATTACATTAATTTTACATATAAAATTCATAAGAATAATACTGAAAATGAGCATCCATATTCGACCCTCAATAAATACTGTTACCTTCCTTCATCGTCAATTTAATACGTTCACAATATTTTTATGTCATTTTTCTTATTGTTTTTCCGCAGAGCATTTTCAACAATAATAAAACAACTTATCCCATTTTTTTTGAATAATCGCATGCGGAATTGGTATTTGCTTTCAGTCAACAAATTTATGCTGTGTACATACAGACAGGAATACTACCGTTTATGCACACAATCATTATTATATTATAGAAGAGACCCATCACCTTTATACATATAATATTATGTACTTTAGAAAACTGTGTTTCAACGGTAAATATTTATTTTAACTTAACTGTTAAAATAACATCTTTATATTTATGGTATTTTGATAAAAGAGACTCCCTAACACATTTTACGAGTATAAAGTAACCACCGCATTGAGTGCGGTATTTTGGACAAAAGTGAATTTTTTTTTTTAAACTTTCTTAAATTAAAAACTTTTTGTTTTATGACCCCTCTAATCTAAGAACAAAACAATAAAATAAAAGGATAAATTAAGGTTATAAGATAAAAAACAAAAAACTTAAGAAATATTACTTTATAGTTTGGCCTCACTGAAGGTGAATATATGATACCATTTGACTTTTGTATATATTTTAATACGACATTTTATTTGTCTTACGTACATACATACATACATAAAGGAAACCTTTTAAGACATTTTTATAAATACAAAAGCAACAAACATACATATATATACTTGTATTTACTCCTGAAGACAAGAGCAACACAAAAATATATATATTTGTACAGTGATTTATGAGTTTCGGATTTTACGTGTGCTTTAAGTTTATCAAAGATTTCCCTCTATTTATGTACTTTTTTTTGTTTATGTTTTTCCTATTGTGGAAAAACTAACCGTAAAATATAAGAGTGTATAAATAGCAGGGAAATATCTGTTTGTGTTTATCTATATAATAGTGTTTTGTAGTATAGGGTATAAAGTTATTTTACCAACTTTGAAGTTTTGCACTTTTTTGTGCCGACAAAGCTTTTAGAAATGCATTTAATTGTTTACGAAAAAGATCAAAAGTATACACACCACCATACGTGTAATCAAAGTTAATGGTTTGTATGCGGTACGTACGAGAAATTAATTTTTAGATACCTTAAAAGCATTAATGACTATATATTATGTGTGTAAAGCAAGTTGAGTTCTGAAATATCTGTTGAAATCAGACAAAAATTATTGCGTTTTAAAAATTTAAAAAGAAGATTGTGAAACTCCGTTGAAACTGTCAAAAATGGAAATTTAACTTAAATTTGTAAAGTTAAAAATTTAGTTTCTGAAAAATTAAAATCAAATTGATCATCAGCGATGTTGAATGATTTTGCTAATCTGTTGATCGGATTATTTTAGCAATAGTTGGTGGAATGATGTTATAGCGCTCAAAATCGATGAATACTCAATGCGCTGCTTGGAACAGGAGTTGAGATTTCCTGAACGTAAGCTGAGTCGATGTGCCTAAAAAAAACAGGTAAACCAAAAAAAATGTTTGAATATGCTCCAGACCGTCACACCGTATCCCACTTGAAATTTTACATATGCAAAATACAGTGAAAATAATGTTTAGATGTAGTGAGCTTTGATCACTTCACTCGTTCTTCTTGTAGTTTGGCAGCAACATGTATTTCTTCAATAGTACGAACAATTTTTATGCCATCAGAAAATATGCTAGCACATTTGAATTCCTTATTATTTAGGTTATCTGATTGATGAAAGCCATAAAAATTGACAGGGTTCAATGTTTGATCCTTGTGGAACCACCATAATTGTGTTTTTCTATTTCATTTATTATTTTACTGTTTGTTAACCAGGTTTGTTGATGTCGACCTACCGGACATAAATTCATGCTGGTTGACGGATATATAACGTATTAAGAACGATTTAAAAACGTTGCATACAACCAGTTTAAAAAATTTAGGAATTGATGATGAATGGGAGATTCCTCTGTAATTTTTTTTTTTTTTTTTTAAAAGGACTTGGCATATACACTTTTACGGTCCATAGCCTTCTTTCCTCTGTAATAGATGATATCATCTCTTTTTCCGGGTTTGAACGTTCGTGTTATTTTTTATACTTTCCATTTTTCGGGTGATAGTCGGAGGAGCGATTGATGTATTGTTATTGTTTGTTGGGTTGATGTACGGAATTTTATCGTTTGGCCCGTAGACCGCATTCTAGTTATTGTTGTAAGTCAAATTAGTCGGGCCCCTAATTTTCACGTTTTGATCTAAAGTATTTCCAAAATTTCAAATTCCCGACTATATGTGTAGCCATCTGACTTCTTTGAGTATGTGCCATCAGAGCGATCACATTTATAAACAATATACTCACGTACAAAATATTCAGAACTGTAAATTGCTGGATTTAGTGAGCTTTCGCACAGATCACATAAATAAAATAATTGGTTTGTTTAGGACAAAATTGAAAAATTCTGCTGCCTTTGATGCCATTTTATTTCTGAAAATAGATTGGGCATATTAAGATAGTGCGTCCTGTACAGCTTTCTTGATTGTCTCTCCGGGTGATTTTTCAATATGGTTTGAAGGTTGAAGGGAACGGCAAATTTATGTGGATCATTACAAAAATTTTGTTTTTTTTAAATTCGAATTCCTTTACGAATAAACGGAAGGGCCAGTTTTTGGGTTTCATTAAAATGTCAAATGTCTCGTCATCAACACTAATGCGGTATGATAAGTAATTGTATAGTAACCACTATTTGTAGCTTTGGGTGTGATTCTATAATAGCATTAAAATCTTGAATTGTAGATTTCCGTCTAACAAATTTCTTATCCACCTCCTGGGTTTTACAAAACGCCAATGTTGGTGGTGATGAAATTGATGTTGACAAGGTTCCTGGTGTTGATGAATTTGTAACTCGAATGAAGTCGATTTTTTTGTTGTTCTGATATGTAGCCGGGTGTTATTCTATGCTACATATTTTCTTCAATTATAGATCCTACAAATGTTGAAGCTGTTGATATTGGAGTCGTCATTGTTGGAATTGATGTCGCCAATGTTGATGAGCTACGTGTTATTTTATATATGATGGCTGGTGGTAATAGAGTGATTTCAGCAGAAGTTGATGGTATTGGGTAATGGTCAGTTGTGGGAAGTTTTGACACAGACCGTCTTCGACGATAATGCAAGTGCGTTTTGCATTATTTAGCGTCGTTGCAGCCTTCTGATTTTTTTTTTGATCGTATACGTACCTTAACTTTTAAAGTTCAATGAAGCAAATGTAATGTAAAAAATCAAATTCAAATAAGGGCTGCGATTGTTAGGTCCATTGTTTATCTGAAAAGTTACTATATTTTTCATATAATCCCATATTAAGGTAGAAGAATCGTTTGAAGGAACTAAAACATTATCATTCATCAACCAAATTAAATTGGCCGAAAATCACGAAAACCGTGATTTCGTTCATGAGTAGGATTAACTTAAAACACTGTCAAGGAAATGGCGACAATAACTCCGTAGCAAAGGTAACGATGGAAAACAGAAAAAATCCGATGGAAAAAAATCAGCGCTATTGAAGGTTGCGTCAGCCATAGATTTCAGTCAGAACTATAATGTCGTAATCGGATTTTAGAATGCCAAGGTAAAACTCTTGAATTTCTGCATTTGAAATAAAAAAAAGATAAATTATTAAAATCTTTAAAACCATTCTTGTTGAAAGATTCCGCGTCAACGCCAATTGATGCATAATTATATTTCCTAGCAGAAATTGCCACTATGCATATGTACCAATAATAAATTGTTGGTATCCGGTATCGACGATACAGGGATGGACGGATTGTCTTCAACATTAGATAATTTAAAGCTGAATATATACATAATCAAGGTATGCACGGTCGACTGATTGAAATAAAATTCAAAATTATATTTTAAAACTCTTGAGTAATTTAATTTTACCAACAAAAAAAATTAAAAAATCGTAATACCCAAAAAATATTTATATACACAGATTAATTTCATCTAATCCTAATAATTTTCTATTTTTCCTATATACACACACATTTTCATATACACATATATAGTTAAAATAATCCAATTAATACTCTGTTTATTGTATATCACAATCAATTTAGTAGACCAAAACTATTGTGTCCATATATATATTGTATATATACGAGTATAGCACAGTAGGAGTAGTTTATATAGCATATATGTATAGAGGCATGAGTATGTAATATTGAAAATAATTATTAGACTTAAAATATGTAGGGAATCATCATGATGATGATCCCCTCTCAACCCACATCATTCTTTGGAAACGTACACACAAAAAATTTTGTTACCTTTCTCATCATGAATTGAATATCTCTGTATGGTGTACACACCCTTATAATATATACAAAAAATAAATTTTCATATTTAGGAAAAAAGTTTTTTCCGAATTTCGATACACACACACACACTCACCCAAAAAGAGCAAATTTATATCCCAATATTGTGAAAAATTGGAAAAAAAAGAGGCCAGTCAGTAGTTGTGTGGATATATACAGTAATGTTTGTCTATATTTTCCAATCCATATGGTACTCTAAGGTGTATGTATATAGCAGCAGTGTATGCTGTGTGTTGTTAATTTCACAAATAATTTTTACGATATAGGTTGTTGTGTGATAGGAAAAAAAAGTTCACAGATGCTACCTACTTGTCAGTTTAACAACAATCAGAAATAAAAACAAACTCTACAGATATTTGTTTTTTGGTATTTTGAATGGTAAAGAATTTATTGTTCTATTTGACTCCCTTTAAACCGTGTGTATGTACATCGTTTCATATGTGTTTATATTAAAGCTGAACAGCTCCCTATATATGTACAAAATGCACGTCTGGATGTATTTATATGTTTGTGTGTTTGTGAAAAATTTGCATTTTCTTTTATTTTAACCAAATCCGAGAGAATCATTTTTCCAATTTTAATATTAATATTCTGTTGTTGTGTATACATATATCGTATACATATATACACTACGATACCAGGTGTATATCACACAAAAGTAATATCGCACAACAATCAAATAACATGGATTTTATGATTATGTATATACATATGTACGGGAAAAACAAAATACAAAGATGAACAACTTTGGGAAATGTTTCCAATCCGAAATTCTCATTATTATTTACAATTGAATTACAAAAATAATGTTTTAAAATTTTTATTCCGATTTGATTGTGAATAACAAAAAATAAAAATCGAAATTTGAATAAAGTAGAAGCTCAGGTGGAATCTTTTTTAAATTTTACACAAAATATTTATAAAATAGAAAATCTTCCGTAAAACTAATAAATTTTTAAAAATGTTAAATAAAAACTAGGTTCTTCAGTACATAACTCTAAACCGGCCCCTAACATTGCTTGGCCAATAGCCATAAAATATATTAAAGGCATAATCGTTATTGCACAAAAAAACTAGCTGGGAAGATTTTGTGGTCAAGCGTACTTAATCCGGATAACCTTTATTAGGTCACGATTTACTATTTTGTCTAAATTTTATAATTTTGGACCGCAGGTCCTAGAAATTCTTACTCTATATTTTCAGATAATTTAGGTCATTTTAATCCTTTGCGTCATGGAACTATTTTTCTATTCATGGCATTTTTTCTATCAGCAATTCTAGAGATGTCCACGGATATTTTATTTATTTTCAAATAGTGTAGACAACTTAATAAATTTGTGATGAAGCAAATTAAATTCTGATGTTTAAGTTTAGAGGTCAGCCTACTCTCCTGCTTTACTCTATGATGAGGTAGAATATACATTTTTCATAATTTCTGTTCATGTGGCTGAATTCGCGGTATTCTTTCATGAAATCCACATATAATTTCTCGAATTCTGAATCAACCCGGAATTTCCTCTCCATGGCCAATAATCTGGACAATGCTAAATAATAAGTTTGGCTTATTTCGGTTCGATTTTCCTTAAACGGAAGCCTTGTAACGAATTGCTCATCTTCCGCCCTAGCTATGGTGAATTTGAACAAGTATTCACACATGTCTTCCTCAGCAACATGTCGACTATCCCAGGTTTGTAAAAATTTGGGCTAATTTTGAATTTCTACTTGGTTAACCGGCAGTAACGGTGTTATTTTGGAGATGATAAATGCCTTTGATATAAATTGGGTAATTCTGTGAGATTTACCTGCACCCGTTTGCACCCCTACTGCTGCATTGGATGGAGAGAACACCCCTTCATCAGTATGCAATAGTGAATGATGCTTTTGTGAACACTGGCGACATCTATTTCAGGACCGGCAATCATATACGGTATAATTATGATTAAAGTAGTTAGATCACTTTCTTTTTTTCCCCAGAAATACTTTCCGCTCTTCTGAAGACAGTTTTTTAAATGTATCACACTCGATTAGCTTGTGATCTTCGATGTTACACGCAATACATGTGGAACATGTAAATGTTGTGAACTTTTTGTTACTGTAGGATATTCATCTTTCGTCGCCTTCTGTGCCCATTGACTTCTTGTCTCTTCGTTTAGCTTTTGCAGCAACACGTAGATTAACTAGGGATCTCTGTCTTCATCCTGCTTGCCTACTGCTCTTCAAGCAGTCCATGTATTACCTCGTCGGAGGTATCTAACAGTTTCCTGATGTTATCCGCATGAGCCGCTGTTACACAAGGCTTTTTTCGATCATATCTCTGGATTCATTTTTGCAACGCCTCAGCGTAATTGACTTCGGTGATTTTTTAATGTTTGACTAGCAAGTAGGCTTCGCCTTTAAGTGGGCCCAATAGATATTGGAACTTTTGCATGGGTAAATGGCACTGTTATCATGAATGCTCGATTTAAATTTATCAAAAAAACTTTGCCAGTCTGTGTAGTCACCGGGAAACTGCGGAATCTCTAGTTTTGCAAGTTTTAGGGTTGGTGATGTACCGTACTGTATTTTACTTCGCAAAAATTCCCTATAATCTTGATAAACTGAAGCTTTTTTCGTTAAATTTGGATACATTTCCCAATATTTGAGCGGATACTTACTGTAACGAGGCATGCCAAATCCGAATGGACCCAAATGCGATGTTTTATATTTTATATAGCCCGACTTTGGATCAAATTCAGTGAAATATATTCCACTCGTCATCCATCTTCCGGCTGCGTGTGGAATTAGCTGCATAGGCGGAGGTTTAATTCGAACTGGTTTTTCGGTAGAGCCTCTATCCGTAGAGGCTCTATCCGTAGAGGCTCTATCCTCAACAATACTTTTAGATTCATCCCGTTTTATTGTATCAGACTTTGCCGCCAATTTGTTGCTTTTCCCTTTCCCTTTCCCGTTCGCTTTTATCGATTTTTGTTTTGCATCCATAACCATCAAAGAGGATGAGTTTAGTTACTGCGGTACCTCGTCAACTGATGTGTTCGTTGATGCACGATTTCCAATTAGTTTATGTTTTCGAAAGTATGGTAGCGATTTTTGGTATAAAATTTTTAAATACTGCAGAAAAGTCGAGAGCATCATTTGATCGGAATCTGCATTTTCGTCTACTGTGATTTCCGCATTATCTTCGATTGTGGGACAGTCAAAGCAAATACTTTTGTGCTGCGGCAATACTAATCCTGAGCGGAAGTTGGTCTAAATATGGAGGATACAAATCGGATGGAAGTGTTTTAGCCGCAATAGTACGGTGTACTACTACGGATTCCTAGCTTTTTCAATCGGCATTAAATCGCAGGTCGTATTGCTCCGAATAAAATTCATTGTACTTTATGATTGCGTCCATGTTCATATCGTTTAAAATTTTCTCGTCGGTTGATTCTTTAAATTTAAGATGTTTCTCAATTTGTTTATCATTCTCACCTTGATTTACTAATTTCTTCTTCCATTTCTGCTCTTGTCGTTTCAATCATTTTGATCCATTCCACGTCCGCCGCCTCTTTATACCACCTTAAAGGCTTGGACACATTTTAATAGGCTGGTGTTTATCTTGATACTGGGCTGGGCGAAAAGACGGTTCCGAATTTTATCCACGTTTTGGTCATAATTTAAATGAATATGTTTTAGCTCGGGCGACAAGTTTAGAAATTCATCACTTTTTTCCCATGGTTCCCAACAGGCTACAATTGGAGTAGTCCACCAGCAAACTTTATCGCTTAATCTGACTGTGATTTCGATTAAATCATCAAAAAAGCTTGATGCATTTGAGCCACTTTGGTATGTTGGATTAAAATCATAATCAAGATATTCTAGTACTGTACCATCATCCAATCGTAATAACATGTTATCGAAGATTTGATTGAATTGAACCGGCCGTTTCAAGTGATTAAATTCAAATATTCCCCCTAACATATACAAATCCCGTAAATTAACCTCATTTTCGGCTAAATCTAAAGTGTGCGGGCTTGTCATATCGTGCAGTTTACTATACTGCTCTTCGTCGTACTCTTGAAATTCGGTCTCGATCGTGACAACAGTGTCTTTATTGGCTGGGGGCGGTTCTGGTGGCATTTTAACCTTTTTTGTAATCTTTATTATTATTTTTCGCCTTATTGACGCTGCTGCCTTGTCGGCAATTCGCTTTATCTCAGCCTCTTCCCATATCGCTCGAACTCTGATCATTTCTTCCAGTTTTGCTTCTCGCAATTCCTGCATCTTCGACCAGTCGGCCCTATTGGCCACCCTTAAATCGAAAACATGATGCTCCCCAACTTTTAAATTATAGCTGGGGGCTGTATCACTAAAGGGATCGTAATTCGTCCATAGAGAGCGGAATGAGTAACCATCCATTTCTACGTTTCCGGGGCACAACAAACTTGATTGGAATAATGGAAACTCTACAAGATAGGATGTTTCAATCAACCAATGTTTTACAATTTGAGGAACAGGCCGGCTCGTCCATACCGCTGATCGAAACAGCTCCGATTCATAATTATGTCTTGCCTTGTGCGGATCGATTGAACTGGAAGGGAAATCAACAATAATTTTGTATTATAATTTTAAGGACTAAAAGGATCGCGATTCAATTTATTACGTCATATCTCGTTCAATGTGGATCAATAATCGATAGGCGAATAAATCGATGGTGAATTTCATTTGTTTTCGATATTTTTTTCGTGTTTCGATTAGTTCGGACTTAAGAAACGGCAATTGAGTTGAATGTATAACTGTATCCATATCATGAATTAATCGATATGCTTTCCGCATGCGACCAATAAATTGATCTCCTATATACGACTGATCGCTCCATAACTTTTTGCGACACATATTTTCCACAGATCTATCACTGGCAGTATTCAAGGTATTGTTAGTAATACCTGATGTGTCATGGACACCTCGCAGTCACACGCATTCGTTGATTTTTTGTAACTGCAGATAAATACATATATTCAGCTTCCATTAATCGGGACTCTTAGTTCAAGTTATACAACTTTCGTGGAACTAAATTATTGAACTTTACTTTACTTTAAAGCTACCAAAGAGATTAGATACAATAAAAAGAAAATCACGATTTAAATTCACTGGTTTGACCACGCTTACAAAATTAATTGATATTCGGACCAATTTAATTTGATTATTGAAAAAATGGAATTTGTTAAAATTCAGAAATACAAGTTTTAAATATTTTTTAATATTTTTAAATAATTTTATGTAATTCTTCAATTCTTCCAATCTTACTAAGAAATGAAAGTTATCCACCATTTGGGCCATTTTGTTGATCACGATTTTCTCAATATCACGACTTCCTTAAATAGCTGCATATCGAATATTGTATTTAGAAATAAAAAAAAACAGATTTATGCCAGTGAAACACATATACACCGTATATATAGTTAAAGATTAACCACCTTTTTCCATTTCAATTTTACTTTATTCCTTACTACTATTACTACGTTATATTTCCTTTTTCTCAACAGTTTCCTATTGTGAGATGAGTGCCCGCCAGCCTGGAGCCATTATATATATGAGTAGATGTTTTTTTTATGTTGTATTTTATACACATTGCTGTATGTTCTTTCGACTCTTACCAATTTCTTGTTTTACTTTTTTTTCGTCTCAATTTTCCTTTTTTTTTCGCTGTTTCATTTCCCCTCAAAACTATAATATATTTTGTATACACTATCCACGGGGGGGAGGTACGAATGAAATGTGTATTGTGTATATACTTATATGTATACTGCGAATACATACACGAGATAAACACAGCATAACGCAAAAATTTCCCATTGATTATGATTATTATTATGATTATAAGTTGTTGTTGTACATAAAATACAAAAATTCACCTTAGATGAAAAAAAGAAAAATAAATAAAAATTCTTGATTTTTATTTTCCCATTTTCTTCTCTGCGCTCTCGTATATACATGTATGTACATTTTTACGACTTTTTATTTTTACTTCAGTAGTTGAAATAGATGTTAGTTTTATGTCTTTTTAGTTTTTATCATCTTGCAAAAAAAAAAAAAAAAAAAATTAATGTTTTGTAATCGGTAAGGGTAGATCGTCGAGGGATATTTATTTATTTTTATGTATGGACAAAGTGGGGTATAGCGCCGTTGATGGAAAGAGAATTTAAGTTATTTTTTATGTCAAGGTAGATTTTATTGTTTAAAAAAAAAATGTCATGTAAAGGAAATGGGATAAAGGAGCAACAACAAAATGGAAAATCTCCACTTGGTGCCATCGTCGCGTCGTGTGTATTCGGTGCTGGCATATTTTTTGATGGCACATCAACAGTTGTCACACAAATGCTTTTATGTATTTTATGTGTGTATGTACATATATATGTATATGAATGATGAAATGTACCTTAGGCTGAACATTTTTTACGATTATGCGACATATACATATAATATAAGTGCCTATGTTTTACATGCATCTAATAGGTACACGGAGTTTTTAAATAGGGTTCAGTAGAGCTATGTAGGATACATAAACAAACATAGCTGAATAAATTAAATCCGTTATTTAGTTTATGCTACCAATTTCAGGCGCGGTCCATCATGTTGGGCGCGACACCATTTCATCGTTCAACAAAAATTTATTGATAAAACCATAAATCTATTGATTAACATATTGTCCCGAGAATTTATTTATTTCGGTATTATTATAATTTACTGAATTTTATAAAAAAATAAAATTTTCATACAAATTTTAGTCGACTTTGCCAGGCAATCACATAATTAAACACACGAGAAATAGTCTACCACTGATGCAAAAATATATTCCGTGTGTGTTACTATGGGAGTGCTTGGAAAAAGAAACTAAAATTTGGTATCGAGAAATTTTGAGATTATAATTGCTATTCCTTCTACTTAGGCTATAATACAGTCAGATATTAACTTAATATGAAAAAAAAAACGGATTTTAAATTAAAAAAATTTTACATTCAAATTATAGGATTAAGAAATTATTGTGGTCATGGTTCTATATTCACTATTCCAACTAATTGAAGTTAATTCAATTAAAAATGTCCGCATTCGAAATTTAAATTTCTACATGTCATACTTTGAAACCTCTAGTTGTTTATTGAATTTTTTATTAAATTTTTCCGAAGTTTAATAAAAATTTTAAATTATTCCGTAAAATTTCAAAAATCAAACTTTGAGGGAATAATTGGTTACAATTTTTCCATGGTTTTCTCAATTTTTAATTTCTGATTCAAGTAAAAGTGTCTGGAAAATCAACCTATTTATATTCCTCCTAACTACACCTAAAATCGCGTTTGGAAATTTAAATTTCTCAAACTTAGAAAAATTTAATTATTAAATCAGAAAATTCCAAAACTTTTAATTTTCAATTGATAATTAAAATTTTAAAAATATTCAAATATTATTTGTAAAATTTCAGAATATCGACGTCGGAATTACGTATACAAATTTTATAATTTATAAAATTTCAAGTTCTAAGGGTCTTAAATTAATATTTTAATTCATAATAAAATTAAAATTAAGATAACAATCTAATTTACTTGCGCCTTTAATTTAGAATTTGAATTTTTTCATTATGAATTACAAATTTTAAAACTTATTAAATTTAAATAAATTAAAATTTTTAAATTTAGAATTTTCAGAATTAAGAAAATTGGTATTGCAATTCCTACAATTTAATTCTAAGAAAATTCAATTTTAAAGGTTATTTTAAAAGCTTAATAATCGATTGCAATTTTTTAAAGTTATAATTTGTGAATTTTTAATCTCAAGTGTAGAATTTAACAAAATTTAAAATTTTTAGTTTTCTATTTGGAATTTAAAATTTTGAAAATTAAATTTTTTAAACTTAAAAATAAAATTGTAACTATAAATATATTTATAATTTTGGAATTTTGAAAATTAGGAAATTGAAATTTCACATGTTTCAAAAATTATGATTTTCCAATTTAATAGCATGAAATTTGGAAAAAATTCAGAAATTTGAGGTCTGAAAATGGTAAAGTTGTATTTTATTGACAATTTTTACAAATTTAAATATTTAACTTAGAATTGAGATTCAGAAATATTCTGAGCTTTGAAATCTTAAATTTTAGAAATTTGAATTTTTAAAAATAGTATAAAAATTGGACTTTCCTTAGATTTAATTTTACAGTTTTGAGATTATTAGATTTTAATCCATGTGTTCTGAGTATTTCCTAGTTGTAAATTTTAAGAACATGAACTTCCGAATTTTGGTGTGAAATTGTTATAAATTATAATTTTTAAATTAGTTTTTAAATCAAATTTTTAAAATAAAATGTCAAATCTGATTCTATCATTAGAAACTGAAATTTTTAAAATTTAACTTGTTGAGCCTGGAATTTCAAAATTAAAATTTAAGTTTTTAAGTTTATTAAAAGTGTCAAATTTGAAAAGTTTTTAAATTTAACTTGTTAAATCTCAACAGTTTGAGCATTATTATTTTGTAAATTTTATAGTCTAAAATTTTAATTATTTGAGAATTAAAATGCAGTAATGATGATTTGAGAATTTAGAATTTTAAAGATACTTTTAAAAATATATTTAAATTATAAATCTGAAGTATTTAAATTTTGAATTTTAAATATGAATATTTATTAATTATTTAATTTAAGAACAGGGACTCGGAAGTTTTAATATAGAACTTTAAAATGGATATTTCAATATAATTTAAAAAAAATCATGTTAATTGAAATTTCTTTAATTTTAATTTTTAAATTCTATTTCTAATTCTAAAAGTATTTCTTAACTGTAAATTTAAAGAACATGAGGTCGGAATTTTAATAAAGAATTATTATTAATTATAATTTTTCGAATTTTCCATTTAATTTTTTGGTGAATTTTTTAATATAAAATTTAAATTAAATTTTACTGGTTAAATTTCGAAGTCTTAAATTTGATTTATATGAGAATTATGATGCGGCAAAATGTTGAAGCTTTGAGAACTAAAATGTGAAAATTTACAGTTTTAAATATATGTATTTATAAACATTTTTATTTTAAAATTCTAAATGTGAAGTATCTAAGTTTAAACATTCATTTCGAATTTTTAATCTAGATTTAGTATATTTAAATTTGAATTTACAATGTTTTATTTAAAATTAGATTCTCTTCATTGAGAATTTAGACTTCTAAAGTTTAAATGTACAAATAAATCTTTGAGTTTTAATTTAATTTTAAATACATTTAAATTTTTGTATCTGGAATTCCACAACTAAGAAAATTTGTTGTCACAAATTAGGCTAAAATAAATGGAACTTCGACATTTTGAAATTAAATGCCAATTTCACCACAAGCCGTCCGTGGTTAAAACCCACCATAGTGGGGAACATTTTAATATTCGATGTTAAAATCGAAAAATCAAATACAATCGATATGTACATAGGTTTTTCATTTTTGGATTTATTGTATGTATTTTAAAATCAAAAACTACTTTACTCTGACAGTAGTATCGCCTGACTAAAAATAATACAGAAACCTGAACTTGATACTAAAATTTGTCTTGCATCAGGGATAGACAATTTTTCGTGTGCTTCACTATGTGAATACTTGGCAAGGTCGACTTAAATTTGTTATTATTTATTTTTTTTTTAAATTAAGCTCGCAAGCTTAAAATATCAACGTTGATATCCGAATTATGAACGTTATGGATTAAAAAGTTTTTCTAAAGCTATATCCTAGGATTTATGTTTTTGGAAATCAATTTGATATAAACGGTGTGTCCAATATAACAGGCCGCCCTTATCCAACAAAATCATTAAAAGCTTGTCCCATCTACTAAGACATCTGCTTTAAAAAAATTATTCACCACAACTTGTTGCGCCGAAGTCGAATAAAAAAATTCATCTATAAAATCATTTATTTTCCAAAACTTTCATGTAAACAATTTCCCATATGATCAATTAGAATCAATTTGTCCGAATTTATATTTAATATCAAGGACCTAACAACATTATACGTCCGTCCAAATAAATTAGCAAATCGATAAAAGTTTAAACAAAAAAGTTCAGAAAAGTTTCACACTTTCATTTGCAATAAAAAAAAACTCCACTATATACATATACCAACATCATCATCAAACTAACTTACTATTTTCTATAGTAAACAACACTATACACTATTTTATACATTAATCTTTATTTTAACTATTTGCTTGCTTGTTATAATGCGCTACCCAATGATTTTGTTTTTGTTTATGAGGATACACTTTATATAATATGTACGTATATAGTATCCAGATTATGGTGTCGAATTGTAATAACAAAAAAAATTTACTTACAAAGTCAAAAAGCTAAACGGTGTACTCCCCGTGCGAAACATGTAATTTTCAACAAACACCAGATACGAGTACATATACATATATAGTAAGCAACAACAAAATACAATGTATGTATATAGTGTGGAGGGATATCGGGGATAGTGGCATGAAGTCAAAAATGCAATTTTATATGTGTTATGTTCTATATGAAAGTAACAAAAAATGTTAAAGCTTTCAATAGTTTTTAGCTTTTTCTGAAAACTAAAACAAATGGATTTACATTTTTTATTTTTTTATTTTTCGTATCGGAAAATATGTTTTTTCTTTTCCATATTTTTTTATTTTATTTTATATGTTTTATGTTTATGGAAATTGGAAAATATGTATACATATATACACATATATATATATATATACTACATATATCCAGAGATAAAGGAAGTAATTTTCTATTGTTTCTCGGGAATTATATTACCGGACATAATACTATATTGTATATATTGTTTTAGTATCGTGGTGCGGTTGTTGAACTTATCTGCCATCTCGTAAGTCGACACAAATCCGTATTTCGGTGAAACGGATATAAAGGAATCAGAAGTTATTTAATTAAATTAAATCAAGGTATAAGATTAACCAAATATAATAAGACGCAAAGAAAACATCATTAAAATAAGAAGGAAAAATAAAAACTTTGATTAAAAGTTAACAAAAGTAGAAAAAAAGCTTTTTTTCTCAAATTCTACTTTCCATACAATTTAATTGCGGAAGATAAGTATAATATACCGTTGTACAACAGATAAAGGAAAATAGGAAATTTTTTTGATTTTCCTTTTATTTAATGATAAAGTTTGGTAATTGAATTATTTACATTTTTCTGATTGCTCAAATAATTGTTGGTGTGCCATGGAACAGAATTAATATTGAGATGGGGAAAATCGTTCCCTACCACTATTTCCTCAAACAATTTTAGATTTTTGGAAATTTTAAAGTTTGTTTTAAAACACACATTTCCATATAAATATATAAATATAGCAAATTAGAATCGGCACAGTTCAGGTTACCGACAACAAGTCTATACACAATATATTATACAAACTGTATATATAGATTTGATGAAAGCTCTTCGTCTAATTAACGTACATAATCCGAAATTTTCATTTATATTCAAAATTCCCAACTAATTCCATAATCGAAACAGAATACCACTTACATAGATTCGTGCTAAACTTTCCGCACTTTTTTATTTTTTTTTTTTTTTAGTTTGGTATGGTTTTGGCTACACAAACAATAAATTTTCCACTGTGATTATGAAACATAAGATCGGATTAAGAAATAAATTTTCATATTTTTTCGACGTACACACACATATGTATATAATAAGAAATGAAAAATCGACGAGAAAAAAGAAAAATGATAAACAATCAATATTGATACGGAAAATACGGAAAATATATTTAAGAAAAGTAGATCTAATGAACTAAATAATTACATTACGCAGCACAGAAAAGATAATATATCGATAACAACAACAACAACAACGACAATACATAATTATATGATTTCTAAAATAATGAAACGTGAGCTTTATATAAGATTAAGGATTTGAAATAATTAGAAATGTTATTTGTATAAAAATTAAATTATTAATCAAGTTTTTGGAATATAAGAAGGTTGCTTTTTATTACGTTGCCGCATTATGTATGTATATATGCGTATATGTATACGAATCGTGTAAATAAAATTCCGATGGCAAACAATTATTGGTGGATTTATTGTAAGCGGAATTGGTGGGGGGAATTTTTTCTTACAAATAGTAGTTATACTCATTTCATAGTATCCAACCAGACTTCAGCACTGGAATGCCGTCTGTGGTATAGCCAAACAAACTGTGGTAAAACAAATATTTTTTACAGAAACATAACATTTTGATCTTTTATTGTGAAATCAGTATATTCGACACCATAAAATTCCCGAGAATATATACAAGACGTGAAGTTCGAAAAATTAAAATATTCACGGTTTAATAATTATAAATACTTAAACTGAGGTTTAAGCTGTATTCAAGATTTAATTTCTTAAGTTAGTTATCTATATAATGAATAAGATTTAATCCGTTTAGTAAACTTATGAAACATTCAGCCAGATCTTACACAAAGTATTAATTTGATTTATCTGAGAGCTTTTAAAATAAAATTTGGAAAGCAGAATTATCTACTTTCTGTAATAAGTGGAAACTATTTATTTATGTTTTCTATATATGCAAGCTTTATTTTTTAACTTGTGTAAAAACATCCTAACTATAATATTTCCAGTAAATTAAATTTTAATTCTACCTAATGGCACTAAAAACTATAATTTTATAATTATAAAATATTGATTCAAGAGTTCTTAGAGTTTAGTAGAGAGTCTCTATTCCCGGGATCATGTGATTTTCGGGAAACGGGAATTTTGAAATCTTATTCTCGGGATCCCGGGAATTCTCACGATATATATGTAATGCCCAATTATGGCGTAAAGAAAGTCCTTTAAGAGCGCGGGCGATCTCTATATAAGGAGCGATCCAAAAGCAACGATCGTTTTTAAGTCCAAAAATTTGATGACGATGGAAACTGTTTCTTTATATTTGTTGGTATTTCGACGCTCTTTGTTTCGCGCGAATAAAGCATCAAAAATTTCGTTTGAAATTTCTCGTTTTTATTCGATTTCAGCGACTTCAACAAAAATTTTAGGATATCGTCCGTAGTGAGCAAGTTTGCCTCACGTCTTCCCGGCGCTTCAATTGTTAATTTCCATGATTTCAAAGCATTGTGCGAATCACATATGACTTTGATATTACGTAGATTCAATTGGTAGATAAGATCCAAAATTGCATTGCGTTTATACCACTCCATCTGGGTTTGCAAATCCAAGAGCAAATTCAACTCTTTTTCATGTTTCTGGAAAAAACATTTCAATTGCCGCACTCAAATCACTTCGACAGCACATTTTGGCTTGATGTGGTTGTTCAATAATGAGATCATTCGGATTCATCTCGTCGTCATCGGTTTCACTATCACTAATATCCTCTGGTTCTGGACTCTGGTTCTCCTGTTGTATTGCTATACGATTCTCGTAAATAACATCCATTGAATTGCCAAATGAATCCCATGATTATAGCAGAGTTACACCGTTGCGTAGCAAATGCTCATTAAATTTAAAACTTCAGCAGTATTGCTAACATCAAGCATTCTAGATCTGCCGAATTACCTTGCAATACTCGTTGTTTTAGATTCTTTCGATTTTATTTAAGTTTAGGTAGTTTTAGCTATATACTTCATAAGATTATTATTTGAAGATTTGATCTTTCCAATCCATTATAGTTTCAAGACTTGTGTTCAAGATTAGCTGCCCATCCGTTTTGAAATCAGGGATGAGCGAGGTGGATTACGCCGTGCAATTAACTTATAAAATAGTGATTTAGTTAAGCTGTATGACAAATAATCGCATTAATCCTAAAAAAAAATCTGGCCACCGTATAGTTTGGAACTAGTTCACTAAATCACTCTATAACGCGTCTACCCTATCTACGTTGTCTACATGTTGTCGGCACGTCGACGTAGAAAATAAAAGATGACGCATAATTGCCCATCCCTGAACGAGTTATGCTTTCAAAAAATAATTTAATTTCTTTTCGAATGAATTAATTTATAGGGATACATCACACAACAGTCTCAGTTTGAACAGAGAATTGATTTAGAACAGAATGAAATCAAATTTGACGTTTTCAATTCAATTTTAACTTGGTTTTGAAAAATTATTGAGATTAAATAAGATTCGAAAAATACGACTCTGAAGATAATATTTAAAATTCGGATTGTCAAATTTTTGAAAATTTGAATATTAAACGCTCGAATCTTCAATTTACGGTGGTCACTTTTTGAATTTCAGAGCATTTCTCAATTGTTTAAGCTGTTAAAGCAGCGATGTTTGGAATGGGCAGAGATACCGGATTCGAATCCCAATTAAGGCAGAATGCAAACGGGATACCAATTAAATCAGTCCTGTAATCGAAGCAAAATGCAATAGATTTGGGAGAGCTTTACCTAAGTCTATACCAAATAAAAAAAAAAGAAGCAAAAAACAAATGCGACATGTTGAATGAACAAATCACTTCATGATTTTTGGTGGACATTTATTAGGAAACACTTTGTTTATTACTGGCCCAGGGCCCGGGGTACTCATAGGCCGGTACCATTTGACTGCCATCAGAAGAGATCGAGGAGTTCAAAAATACTATGATAGATTTATTGATTCATGATGGACTGGAAATTATGTCGTAGCCTAACCGGTTTCCGTTCTGAATTATTCATCTCATAAATTTCTAAACATTTACATATACCCAAATTAATACCTAGCATATATAACATAACATTTTGAAATCTAAACCCTTTTACACTATACACAGCAGCATATTTTTCAGTCGTTGTACATAAACTAAACATATATTTGTCTAATCCAAAAACTCTAAAAACTATACTAAACTAACAAAAATATTTTATTGCAATTATAATATTATTGTAATTTGGTTTTTTTTTTGTGTAATAACATAAAAATAGTTTAGTTGTTATTATAATTTAAATACTTAAAAAAAAATTAAAAATTACAAATTTTTACTAAATAGTTTTGGCAAAAATAACATTTATAATCAACATAAAAACTAAAAATTAAATTAAAAATGTAATAAAATTAATAAAAACTGTGTGTAATAATAATTATTATTATTGAATGGATATTTAACGTATTTTTATTTAGAAAATTATACGATAAAGGTTCTCTGCGCGAATGTACATTTTGATACGTTTAAATGGTTATTGGGATGGACAATAAAATTAATTGATGTCGTGGTATTATTACAGCATGCGGTAAAAGACAAATTTTATTATGTTCTTAAAATCGTATGGCTGAAGCTGAATTTTTAGCATACCTTAATCTGAACAACAAAAAAAATTTCTAAAGTTACGTTACTAAACTTATAAAACCAACCAGCTAATTTAAGACTGCGTTAAACCAAAATAATAAGGCTTTGCCCATTAGTTTGACGAATCGAATAATAATCTATTTTGAGCAACTCACATTTTAAGGATTTGTTATCAGCATCTCCCAGCAATGTCCTCATCAGATTATAACAGACTTGTACCAAACGGACTGCACATACTATTAAGGAGCATTGCCAACCAACTTATATGTGATGAGGATACCGATTACACCACATAATTATTCATATACACCGTTGTAATGAGACCATGATTTACATATTCAACGTATCCCTGGCATAATAATGTGTTTTTATTTTGTGCATATAGACACAGCGACATAGTAATAAATAATAAAATCGCGCCTTGTTTACTTCCATTTTATAATATTACAGCACCAAGATGAAAAATTAAATAAATAAAAATCCACCAACATTAAAATAATATATCTGTTATTTATATCTGAGCTACACGAAATAAATAAAAAAATCGGAAAAACACAATGGAAAACACACAATAAAACTGGGAAAACACCATACAGCAAAAAAAATTTATATATGTTTGGGTTTTAAATTTCCGAATATTGTAAGGTGTCGTCGTATAACGGTCTTTGTATATAGTTATAGTTAGCTGTGTGTAAAAGGATATGTGTATCATCATAATCATATCCCATGGAATTTATATTTTTACTGTGTGTACAGCAGGATTCATTCTATCTCTCGCTCCACATCATATACATATACATATGTACATACAGTAGATAAACTCAGCGTATACACACATAATCTGAGGTTGTTAATTTTTAGATTGTAGGTTTTTCACACAATTGAAATATGTATATATGTATATGTATGTGGAAAAACATAAAGCTTCATGTTTTTCATTATTTCAGGATTAAAATAAAAAACATTATGTTTGAGTTGCACAATAATATTTAATTGAAAATATTGGAAAATTTAAATGAATTTATTGGCATCGTTGCAATATATTTTATACAATGCACACTTACATTATGTTTAGGTATTAAAATGGAATTAAAGCGGCATGAGAATAAAATAATTAACTTCGTGATTAAACGTTTTTGAGAAGGAGTGTTATAGGAGTGCTACATATTACCAACCCTATATGATTGAAGACGAATCCTCGTGACTTCTCATTGATGGGTGCAAAAATACAAATTAAATCTGCGATCCACACATACAACTGGAACTTGTTTAGTTCCTAAAAATACCAAATTTAAGGTTTTTACAATTTCACGAGATTTTCGAAATATTGGAATTTTCTAAACTTGAAAATTTAATTAAATCAATTATGTTATTCTACATAGATCAAATTCTAGATAAATTTGGAATTTTTTGTAATATTTTAAAAATTTAACATTCCAGAAATTCTAAATTTTATCATTTCATAATTTCAAAGGCTAACTAACTCAACACTAAAATCATAATACGAAAATCAACCGTTTAAATAAACCAGTTTAAACTCAAAACTTTAAATAAAATTCTAGATTACAAAATTTTGAATCGAAATTTTAAACACAGATTTTTTTAAAATACATAAATTTCTAAATACATAAATTTTAAAATCCATCTTATACAATTCAATTTCATATTAATATAAAAATATAAAATTTATGTTAATTCTAAATTAATAATTTCAAATAAAAAAAAAAAATTTTTTAAATTTTCAAAATTAAAACTTCCATATTTTCGTATTTAAGAAGTCAAATTTAAAATGCTTAAATCAATTTTGAATTATGAAATTTTACTAAATTCAAAATCAAAAATTTTTATCAAATTTTAAAATCGAAATTTTTAAACATGAGATTTAGAATTCAGAATCTAAAATCTAAATTCCAAAATTTTCAGAAATCTATTTCCTTGTTTAAGTTAAATATTTTATAATTTAAGTTTTAACATCGAAATTATAAAAATAAGTTTAAGTTTAAGTTCTCAGAGCCTTACATATTTAAAAAAATTTAAAACTCTAAATTCTAAAGAAAATGTATTTTCAAAGCTTCGGAATATTTCTTCATTTTAACTCTCAAATAATACATTTTAAAACTTTAACATTTTCAGAATAAAAATTCCTAAATTTACCTGAGATTTTTCAAGCAATTTTAAATTTTTATCAGATCAACATTTTTTGTGTCAAATTGTAAAATTGAGTTTCCTGAAACTGAGATTCAGAATCATAATCGGACGATCTAAAATTTAAATTCTCAAAATTTAAGATAATTTCTTTTCTAAAAATTAAATTTATTTAATGTTGTAATTTTTTGAAATTTCTTAATCTCCTTTAGAATTGAATTTTCCTAGTATTAAATTGTATGATTGCAATTCTTAAAATCGAAATATTGAAAATTCCAGATACCAATTTTCTTAATTCTAAAAATTCCAGATACTAAAATTTAAAATTTATGCAAATAAGTTTTAGAATTTTTAGTTCTATGAAAAATTCCTACATTACAGGCTTACAAATCATAGATTAAAAAATAAATATTAATTAAAAATCCCTAGATATTTTAAACATTTTAAAATTTGTATTCGTAATGCCCAACGTACATGTTTGGAAATATTAAAAATTAAAATATTTGGATATTTTGAAAATTCTAGATTCTAAAATTGAAAAAAGTTTCAAATTTAAAAATTTAAATTTTGCAACTAGATACATTTAATTTTAAGTATTAAGGAGCAAATTAGAAATTTTTTACATTTATTGAATATTCGTTATTAAAAGTAGAATTACGTTAAAACCGACTTAATGAACTTAAATTTAATTTTGGAGTTTCCCAAACTATTTTGTAGGTTTCATTGATTTCTTATCTGGCACGCCTGAGTTGACCTCAAAATTTTAGTGATCATAAAGGTAATTAATTACGCGCATTAAACAAACTTTAATTTATTACTTTTCATTTAGTATTTTAATAGCCGGTCATTTCCTTTACACATACCATAAACAATATTATACACAACAATGTTTAATTAATTATAAAATAAATTAAAATTTCACATTTGTTGTTATAATGTGATAAATTAAATTTTAATTATTTTTGAAATACAATTTCCCAACCACATAAAATACGTCCCACTAACCCTATTAGTAAATATCCTGTTAATCAAAAAATTTAAAAATTAAATTTGCGCGCAAATTACGCGAGCACAACAATAAATAAATTTTTTGTTGGACAAAATAAATATTTAAAATCGCAACGAATCGGAAATCTGTTATTTCAAAACAATTAAAAAACTGTGTTTTCTTCTGGCCAACAAAAAATATTATAAAAATAAATTTGTATTTAAAAAATTTCACGCCAAAAATTATTATTTTTATTTTAAAATTATTGTCGCGGCGATCCTCTGTAATAAACACATAAAGATTATAATTATTATTCGCCGCTCTAATAGTCGTATGAACAAACAAAAAAGGTGGGCACTTTATTATTTTATTTATTTATTTATAATTTATAATTTATTACGACACATTATTTTGATATTATTTTTTAAAACAATATTGTTGATATTAGTTTGGAACAAGTGCTGCTCCGTGATCATCCGTGTGCGACATGACAATATGATTTCCACTTTAATAAAGTTGAAATAAAACGAAAACAGATTTCGTTCTTCAAACGCGCACCAAAAACAATTCAGGTCATAATAAATTTTCGGGTATTTAATGGATTTTATAATTTGTTTTGACATAATTGTATATTAAAACATAAGTGATTCTGGCCAAGTGCTTGTTAAACATATAACGGCCGACTGGTTAATCGGCGTACGTGCCAAACAATTATCAGGCCTTTTAAGTAATATGTATATATAGAACTATTGAATTGAACAAAATATCGAGTTGCTCAAATTTGTTTAAGTGTAGCTCAATTTTGAGCAATTTACAATTTTGCTCACATATATTATTTCATATAAATAACATGGTACGGTATAGTCTAAATTTATAGTATGCTTATCAAATTTTAAATTTAAATTGTTAAATCATAAATTAACTAGTCGCTCTATTGTATACGAATTTTTAATGTAATTTTAAGATCTCACCCGCATACCACCGTTCAAATTGTTCTGCAAACGAAACAAATTTTAAGTAAAAAAATTCTTAAAATTCTCAAAGAGTAATTTAATTTTGAATTAAATTAATTATGTTTTGCCGGAATTCTTCTTCACGTGCGTGACACCAAAACTATATATCCAAATAAAATTACATAAATGATCGCGCGTATCAGTTTGTTGAGATGACTGCGCGGCGGCGATGTTTATTTTAAATCAAAAATATGTTTTCAAAACAATAGAATACAGTTATTTGTTCATTCCACCTACAAATGTTAATTAATCTTATCTAAATTTATGAGATATGTATATTATTTATAAGATTTGTTTGTGCGTGTTGTTGTTGTATATACATATCTTACAAAATAATTTTTTTAATCCACTTGATTTTGGGATCTTGAACACAAAAATTTTTTTTTCTGTAAATATTTTTCTAGTGTTAAGTGTTAAAACAGATTTGAAACAGATTTGTAAAGTAAAATATTCAAGGTACTTGAAAATTATTATTTTTTACTCCACAACAACAACAACATATTTAAATACCTATAGAAGAAAACCTATAAATAATTTTTTTCTTGTTTTTAAATTTATTTCTACACCAACAACGAAAACGTTTTAATTTAAATAAAAAAAAAAAAAATGAAAATTTTGAAGTAGATTTTTCTGATTTTTTGGCGCCAGGTGATATGTTTGTTTTATGAATTTACGAAAATTTTAATTTTCTTGATTTTCTCTATATACACTTCAGATGAAAAACAAACGTACAAAAAATTTAAATTAATTTTTTTTTCGTTATTTTTACAAAACTTTTAAATTAACCATAAAAATCAGATTTAGATTTAATTCTTGAGATTTTAATTATGTTGAATCGGAATTTCTAAACCATAGAATATCATAACGCGGGCTGTGGTTGAACGGGACTGGGACCATACAGCATTACACTAGCTTTCTCTCTAACATGATGTTTATAATAAAATTGCTTTAATCTTTAAACCGTTAATTAAAACATTAAATTATTTTTCCGATACTTATATAGAACATTATCTATGACGTTGAATTCTGAAAAGTATCAGTGGTTTACCTATGAGGAGAAACAGGTTCGACCTATAAAAAATATGGCAAGAGGTTTATATCACACTTGCTCAAGCAAAGAAATATTGGAAGATTTACAAAATAAAGATCTTAAAATACTAGATGCTGTGAAAATTGTTAAAATAGAGAGAATAGAAAACCAGGAAGGAATCTAAACTTTCAGTAAAAAGGGACTCGCTCTTTTTATGCTGGTATTTGATAAGAAAGAGAATGTTCAAAACATTTACGATATAAAAGGAGTTCTTCACATAAACGTAAAAATTGAACCAATGTCAGGGATTTAATCACACCCAAAGATATTGCAGTTGGGATCTGAGATGTGTAAAATGCTCAAGTAAACATTTTACCCAGACATGTAAATAGGGAGCGATGTGCCAATAAAGTGTATGAATTGTAAGGGTCTACATCTGGCTGATTATTGAGGCTGTGAGGTTGCACCTCAATCTTTGCTTCCAGCCTTCATACTATACGATTTTGGCTTGTGGCTTGCAATATTAAATGAACGGCTATATTTATACATGAATAACATTAAAAATCGCGAGTTTAAGCAATATAAAGGGCCGCACCAAATATATAATACGAAAAGCTTAACTTTTAATTGAAATCGACAAACAATTGGTCCATTTAGAGGACAATGGGACACACACAGACAAAAAAAGTCGACCCACAGCAAAAACTTTTCGATTACAAACAACTTTTAAAAGGTACGTTTTTATTTTGGTACATCTGAAAGGTATATATACATACACACTTAATACCCTTATTTAAGAAAACATAATACAAGAAGAAAATTAGTTCAGAGGAAAAATAAAACAAAACAGCAAAAAAAAAAAGTTCTTAAATTGAAAAGTTTAATTCGTTTTTCGTGTTTAATTGATCGCTTTTATATATAAAATAAAAAAATTCTACATTTTTTTTTATTAATAAAATTAAAAACATAAAAGTAAAAAAATAAGAAACAGGAGTAGTATAAAAAAAAAAATTACGTTACTTAGGGTGGATTAAAGGAAAAGTAAAGTAATTTTATTTTTTTATTTTACAGGATTTCGGTACGTCTTAAAGGAATAATGGTATATCGTATTATTTTTTGTACTCTTGATTTTTATTTACAGATTAGGAATTTTATTAATTGATTTTGTCATTTGATACATCTTGTGGAGGATATAATTGAATAAGTAAAAAAGATAAGATCCTAATTTCGAACTAATGTCTACATATATAAGGTAATACACAAGCCGACAATCTGTATATATATACTAATTTCTTTACTATATCAATATGTACTCGTACACACACAAAAAAAAAACTATAAAACTAAATGTGACACGTACCATTCACTAAAAAATCTACATAACAACATAAGAACGAAATAATCTCAATTAAAATGCGAATATCTACTGTATATACACATAACGATACGGTTGAGACGTGTAAACAAACTATTATCCCTCCCTATACTTCATGAATATATTTACATACTCTACTTACGTCTAATTACACATAACAACACAAAAATTAATCGACATTAAAACTAATGTATTACTTAATGAACTTTAACACCTTTTATACTGTATAATTTAAAGATTTAGGCGCACAGGCACACTAAATTGTGACGAGTTGACAAAAATATACGCAAAAAAATTAATATTCAAAACAAGCACACAATATATATATATAGGAGAAGGTAACAACTAAAATACTGTCAAAATGAATAAATTTAATGATAAAAATAAAATGATTATCATTCAAGTCGACAGAAAACTATTATAAGCGGTACACAGAACTATTTCTGGGGGACGGGGGGTGAATAATCATGTATATCGAAGGAAAAAGGTATACTCATGATAACGACACAATACCGTTCATTGATTTGTGTATAAGAAAATTAAATTTTCATTTTTCGTAAAGAAAGTCGAGATAATAATAAAAAATAAAAACTGAACCCCCCCTGGTGTACACTCAATCATGATATAATGATAACGATGATGATGATGACATGAGATAAACGAGAATTTGAAGATATGTATTTTGTTTTGGAAGATTACTTTTAGATATTTTAAAATCGACATTTTTTTCATTAATCATAAAGTTAGGTATTTGGTTTGAATTGAAATTATTAAATTATTCTTGATTATCTAAATTTATTGAGCAATATATATTGTATATATATAAATTGAGCAACAACCTGACTCAACCATAACACCAAGAGAAATATTCGTCAATAAATGAAACATTTAAATGCATATAATATTTAGAGCAAAAGTGAATTTATAAATTGAGCTACAACATAATTTACAATTTTTTGATAAAATAAAATATTTGCAATTATTACATTTAATTCTTAGTTTACTGATTAGGAGCCAATTAAATTAAGTTAAAAATTGATTTTGATCAAATACACTCTTACATTTTTTGAGCAACATTTTCATATAAATTGAGCAACATACTTACTCAATCAATGCACCATGAAAAATATTCCTCAGTAAATTATATATTAAAAAATAAGTAATTTTGAGCAATAAATGCTTTATCTATATAAATTGAGCTACTGAATATTCTCATACGCTTTTATGATCAAATAAAAATCTCGTTATTTTTACATTTTGCTTGACGATTGTTTGTATTATGCTCAGGGTAATCAGCTGATTTAGAGGCATTTATAAATTGAGCTAAAACCATTTTGAGCAAATTATGTATGTTCCCAACGATAAATTTGGTTTTTCAGAATTTTGATATTTAGATCAATTAATGTTTAAAAGTATCATAAAGATTTGAGCAAATCGACAGATTTTCTTAATTTCATAATTAGCTCAAAATCGTAAAATAATGTTGAATTGAGATTTTGTTGACTGGGAAATTTTCAATTATTTTGAATAAATTTCTATAAGAACTTAAGTTGGCAAATAAAGCACAGTGCATACTAACTTATTGCTCGTGGCCGACCAAATAAAAATGGTGATTCCGGCTAGCATCCGACCCTGTTTTCGAATTCAACATCTAGTTGCGGATTTCAAAGCTTACGAGCATACGAATGGACCTCAATGGTCTAGACTTTACCGCTCTCAAAGCTTTACTTTCAATGAGCACTGTAGGCGATTATTATTGTGGCTTGTATACATCGTGCGATGAGAATAGCTGTTGGGGAAGTGAGAAGCTATTTATGATTTATACATTCGCGGTGGCCGCTGAAGATGTGACTATTCTAAATGATTCTTTCGATGTAATGGTTTGGTGGACGGTTGCAGGTGTTACTGTTGATATACATTTTGTGTATACACTGTATGGCGGCTCTTCTCTTGGTGGGCTTATTTATTACGATACTGTAAGGGATGATGAAGATCACTATCCTGCTCAGTTTCAGAATTATGATCCCTTAAAATGTCAACATCTACCCGAACTCGCTTGTTGGTATATCAAACACGGCTCAAACTCGTTCATGCTAGAATTTAAACGGCAGTTAAACATTTTGAAAAACTGAAAATTAATTCAAATAAATATCATTACCTTGGTTTCACTATCGATCCAAATGTTTATAAACATTTATAAAACAAACACTATACGCTGTTTTTTCCCAGACACTTTTAAAAAGCTTTTAGTAAACCGTCCTCTTTAAATGATAAAATTGGACTGAAGGTTAGATTATACGAAATATGAAGTTAGCAGTAATTCGGTTTGTATGTTTTTTTTCTATTTTTTCGGTTAGAGTCGATTTAAATTAATTTAAATTTAACAGGAGATGATTGTGATGAAGATCCTACCTATGTATGACCAATAAAACAGTTTATGATAAGTTGTTGAAAAATAATTTCAATCCATTTAATTCAACTTTATTTTTTAACATTTAGAAGGGACAAACGAATTTTCAAAATCTGCACGTAAAAATACTTGCCTTTCCTTGTGTTCTAAAATTTTTACTAAAGGTGACAGGATTAAGAAATTATTAAAAAAACAGTATGTTAATCCAAAAATAAAGATAAATTCAAAAGACATTTCAACGCAGTTCACAACTTTATTCAAACTAGATTGTTCCATATCAATTCCGTTTGGTCCATATCCTAAAATATGAAATAGTTAGTTATAAGCTTTTTAATATGTTGTCAAATTCTAGAAAAAGTAGAAAGTTATCTAGTACCTTTTGCTTTATTTCACTTCAATAGTCGGTTTTCGCGAGATTATAGTAAATGACGTATGGACCAAACCAATTTTCGAGCGACAGATTGCTTTATCATCAGCGATCTCAGCCTATTAGAATACATTTAATCATAATTACATTTACTCCATCTCACAAGGTAAAATAGGAGCGAGCAGCCCAGACAAGCTGAATTCGCAATAAAAGAAATAATTTAAACATAGAAAAAACGACATGAACCCGCTTCTGGGCTTCTGTGCAAAACCTCAGTCGTGTAATTTTGATATTTAAAAATTTCAGCTAAATCACTTTTAACTTTTACTTTCATAAATTACGCATACAAATTGTAGCTACAAAATACCTTATTAAAACTGGAAAATTTGAAACTTCAGATTTTAAATTTTATTCGTGTGCTTTTAAAACATAACAAGGAAGCATTCAATTTTCATTCTTATATATTCTGAATACTATTTACATGAATTAGTCTCAATTGTAAATAAGTAAATAATATATTATTCGGTAAATTGTAAATTTGTGTGAGAATGATTCACAAAATTTGATCAACGTTATTATTTGAAATTAAAGCTTTTAAAGCTTTTGATTAGTGCTTTTACGGAGATTAGTGTGGGATTTTTAGTGCCTGAACTGTAATCTTTAAGACGAAGTCAATTCTTATCGAAAATAGTGCAAATGTCACAACAATTTTAGAAAAGCTTTACAAAAGCTCAAGTAAAATAATGGTTTAATATGTTTTATCAGAATTGTGAATTATTAATCATGAGAAATTTACTTTTTGAATTAGTTAAATTCGTATTGAGCTATTAATAGTATGCAAACACTTAAAGCTTAATCAATAATTATTTCATCGCCACTTAATAATTTCAGTGCTAGTATAGCTAAGTAGTGTTTCAAAAAAGACTATGAGATCACTTTGTACAAATTGGACTTCCAACCAAGTAATATTTTATCATCGTTGACAAACATGTAAGAATCACAACCAAGCCTACCTATTTGGTATTCTTAGCATTCTTACGTCAAAATTATGACAACAAAAAACAATTATTTTGAACAAACTATTAACTATTTTAAAGATTCCCGTCAGTCGCACAATAATATATCTACTCAACAAATAAAAATAAACTCGAATCGTTTAATTAAAAAAAAAATATTTTAAACGACTTCAAATTTATCTAGGGCCCAATAACGATAAATTAATTAATTATCCAAGACCTTGATATAATATAAGAAAAGATCTAAATATAAAATGTCATCTAACTAACAAATAAATTAAATTATAAACAGACAATTTTCAAGTTTAACCAACCCATAATACATAATTCAAGACGTGCGAGAATAAATTTCGCGACTACACGCACACAAAAAGACTTATCCACGCACGCCGCATATTCCATCTAACGTTTTTGTATTTTTATTAAGACATTTATTAAAATCATTATTATTACCGCACTATTATTAATAACATTATATTTTGTTAACATAAAATTTAATATATTTTACATAAATAAAAAACAAAAACGAAAAATTAAAAATGACGGGAAAAATTGTGAAAATTACACCTGCTGTATTCTGAAAAACGTCGTTAAAAATTCATTTTCATTTATTTAAAAGTCAAAACATACGTATACATATACGAGTATATAAGAGAGTCGAGCGCACAGTGACAAACGCGTTCTAAATAATGACAATTAGAAGAAAGTTAAATTCGTTTCTTTCGTAATTTATATAAATTTTAAGTACGTACGAGAAAATTATTCTTTTCTCGCACAACAAAGAAAAACTATTAAAATTATTTTCCATTATATGATGTTTGCTGCTTTATTTATGAAGAGGTGAGTGTTATAATGTTCTTATTTTAAAATATTTTTTTTTATTTTATACAGTTCTACACGAACACAGGAAACAGGTGAACAAAAATTTAAAGATAAATAAAATTACAAAAAAAGAAAATTAATTTAAATATTATAAAGATGATCAGGCAGCATCTTTGTTGTGTTTGTGTACATATTTATATATACATATGTAGCGGTATAGACGACTTAAATATATTCTTTGTGTACGCGGCGCTGTTATTTTTATTAATTGGATAAGAAATTATTATACGTTATAGATGCGATTCTAGATCTATATATCCACCGCACGAAAAAAATATGTTGATGGATATCTTAAATATCTTCAAACGATTTTTCCATTTAGCGGATTTAAAGGAAAAACGAGACAGATTTTATTTTAATAATTCCTAGTGGGTGACATAATTTGTTTTGGCTGTTGCTAAATCTTTTTTTGCTTTTTGGAAGTAATTTGTTTTATTTTGTGAAGTCAACAAAAACAAATGAATATTTCTTAATGAAGTTGGCACACTTGGTGTATGTAGATTACATACGTAAATGCGGCGCCAAATGAACAGGAAAGCGCGCCCGCATTCTTATAAATTAAACTGCAATTTTTCATCGCATCTTGGGTCTCATACGTACCTTTTTCTATGCGTATAATAAGCCCGGAGCGAGTTTATTAATTAAGTGTATTTAATTCGTATTTCGAAGCTGGAGTGATTCGGAGTGATATGAAGTTTGTAATAACTCAACTGGTTGAGCCTCTACCAAAAAAGATCAAAGCTCGATGCCAACTTTGCAACCCAAAGCAGGATCGAAACACAAAAACTGTATATGCCCTAGATGCAATAAATATATATGTATAGGAGCCACGTTGTTACCGAGTGTCAGTTATGTAATGGTGAAACTCACAATTCTCAAACATAGACATAGCTATAGTTCAAAGGTAATTATCACACCAAAATGGTTCTAAACGCAACAAATAGTACGTTATTATTTTATGTGATACTTGAAGGAGAGCTTTGAAGCTAATCGCTTTAATTAATATTTGAATTCTTACACCTTGCAATGTTTACTTTTATTTTAAATTAAATTAATAAAAATTAAAAAAATCTAAGACGATCTAACTAAGCACCAAACTATTTTTGCACTTCATGCCGTCCAGGCAATTATTTCATTCGTTATAAAAACAGCCCCTGTTTTAGAGCCAAAACAACCTCCCAACTTACCTCCGTGAGTCCTATATGCTGATCAAAAAATTATTATTTAATTTGAACTTTAACACGATGTTTTTTGTATTAGAAATCAAACCGATAATTCTATAGGTTCGATTTCTAATAGAAAACACATCGTGTTAAAGTTCAAATTAAATAATAATTTTTTGATCAGCCTATAGGACTCGCGGAGGTAAGTTGGGAGGCTGATTTGAACACTGTGTTAAGAGTAAGACTATGTATATAGAAGCAGAAAAATTTCAGCATAAAAAATCTGCATTATCGACATATATTATGGTTCAGTAGAAAAATGTATACATTTTCCACATTTTCATATTTGTTTGAAATTGCAATTACTTTAGGTTAGGTTATAGGTAAGGGTGGCCGTCCTAAAGGACTAGCATAGACACAAAATTGGTCCGTAACTGTACCACATTCGAACTTCCTCCTCTTCACTCGCTAAACCATCCTGAGCTTACCAAGAAGCGTTTAAAGTTTAATCTCGATCTTACTAAGATCCGTGAGGTCGTTCAAAGGGGAGGTTCCCATAAATTTTGTTCTGCTGTACGCTAGACTAGGACAGGTGCAGAGCAGATGGAGCACCTTTTTTACTCCTCCTCCTCCTCCTCATCACCACAGCTGCGGCAGAAATCGTGGGCTGGGACGCCCAGTCTGCTCGCATGTATCCCAATGAGACAATGTCCCGTTATAGCTCCCACGACCATACCAATATGGTGCCATCGAAGCGATATCAGTTGGCCTGATCTGGACCTGCAATTACTTTAGAAACTAAAATTATTTTTTAAAAATATTTTTGTGATTTTCTGGTGTCATTAAAATTAATTTTTAGAATAACACAATCCACTCTTTTATAATTTGTCGGGTAAGCGGGAATTCAATATAGATTAAGACATGGCATATCTGGACAAATTTTCATGCCGCATATCTGGTAAATTATGTGAGATCAGGTTGAAAATAATTAAAATCCCCACCCATCTATATATTAGAATGGTAGCCCAAACTTAAAGCCAGATAACACGACAAATCAAAAGTGCCAGCTACCCAAATTTTTGAATAAGGGCCATTTCATACGAATAAAAGATGGGTGAAAAATTTAATTGTTTTCAACCGGATCTCACATAAAATATAACCTGATACGAAGCGTCTAAACTAATAGCCAGGTAATACGATAAATCAAAAGTGCCAGCTACCCGAATTTTTGAAAATGTGCCATTTCATATGAATAAAAGATGGTTGGGGATTTTAATTATTTTCATCCTGATCCCACATAAAACATGACGTGATCCGAAGCATAGAAGTTACTGTTACAATGGTAACCCAAACTAATAGGCCAGTGAAACGACAAATCTAAAAAGTCGGCTACCCGAATTTTTGTATATGGGTCATTTCGTGATAGTAAAAGAAGAATTATTTTCCATTAATCTTGTTTTAACATTTTTAAATTTATTGAAATATAATTAATAGTTTAAAAAAATTAAAATTAATAATTTTACATCTTTTTCTGCTGACTTCAGTAAGGTATACGTATGTGTTTCACTTATTTCATAAAAATTGAAATTCGGCATACCGAACTATGAAAAATTGTCATAATTCAATCGTGTATCCAAAATTTTCAAAATTCAATAATTCAAATTGAAATTTTACAGTTATAAATACCTGCGAAGTTATACCAAAAACGAAATAAACATAATTTTTGAAGTAAGAATTAAAATTTAATTTATTTCTTTTGTCATTTACACATAAATGTAAATAGACACAAAAAATAAATCAAAAATCCAAATTAATTCAAAAGTTTCAAAAATCTCATATTCGTTAAATTTTATCATTTAAATTTTGTTTAAATTAAACAAATGTTCAACATTTAAATTTAATAAAATTCCTTTTTAAAATTTAACGAATTAAACATCGAAGTTTTATTTTTTATTTTTTTTAATAATGACTGTTCGGCTAGTGGATTTTTTGTCCTTTGAAAGTCGAACAGTATCCCTATTTTGTACACGGCCACAGGTCCGTCTTTTAATTGGTCATCTGGATACTGCATAGCTCCATGCTAGCCTGTAGCTAGCCTATTCTCGAAAAATGTTCGTGCATAGTTATAAAAAGGTTAAGAATCGCTGCATTAAAAAGTCATGAATCATATTCATGTATTTATGTTATAACGCGTCCTTATACAATAATATAACAATTATTCGCGTACATATATATACATATTTATTATATAAATTTAAAACGTTAGAAATAATAAAAATAAAATATTTAACAATAAGTTTTAAAATAATAATTAAAATAATTTATAGAAAACTATACAACCAAAAATATGAATAAATTAAAACTAAAAAAAATGTATTATTATTATTATATTTAAAATAATGGACACCAAAAACATTATAAATAGAAATTATTTTGTCGAACCCAAAATACAATTAAATGACCAAATGAGTGAAATCCTACAAAACACCAAAATATAATAATATGCTTGCATATATGTATGTATGTATGTATGTATGTACACAATTTATCTAACATTAAAAATCTAACAAATAAATTTTATAAAAATAAAAATAAAAATTAAACAAAATAAAATAAATACTTTTGTTTTTAGATTTTTAGAATATATAATTTTTCAATAAAAATTAATTTTTTTTAATATTCTAAATATTATTTTTATTCATTTACCCAAATAAAAATACTTAAAATCAGAAAATTTGCATTTTACATACAATATTCAACAACAAAACATATATCCACCATACATACATATATGATAATTGTTTTGTTGTTGTTGGGATCGTTTTTATTATATCCTCGATTTTAAAATTTGCTAAACATTAAAAATAATAATAATTTATTAAAATAATAATAATTAAAATAAAATTAAAAATATACAAATTTAGATACATTTTGGATTGCGGGATACTCATTATCGGTTAACATAATCTAAAGTGTTTTAATTGTGATGATAAATTTTTAGCTTATATGTACAAATACATGATATTTATATATATACATATAGCTCAGTATTATTGTATTGGGCCCCAGAAATATCGAAAATATTTCAAACTAGAATAATTTTAAATTTATCCAATTTTCTGGAACACTCCGTCGTTGCTCTGTTCATTATTTTTGATACCAACATTTAGTATACCTTCTCAAGCATTCACATAGTACAAACACACGAAAAATGTTTAGCACCAATTAAATATTTTTTTCGTGTGTTTACTGTGTGAGTGGTTGGAAAGGCCGGCTAAAATTAGGTATCCCATTTTTATTATTATTTATAAATTATAATAAACAAGAAAAAATATTGACACCAAATTTTAGTCGACCTTGAATGTAATTCACATAGTAAAACACACGAAAAATTGTCTAGCTCTGGTGCACGAAAATTTTTCGTGTGTTTTACTATGTAAGGGTTGGAAAAAGATGTCTAAAATATTTAGTATTCAAATACGTATAAAATTCAATTCAGAATATTAAAAATAAAAATTTTTTAAAATTACAAACGGTAATTTAGCGTAAGTGATACAATTGTTGTAATTCGGAAGGTAAAAACACAATTAAGCTACTCTCATGCGAATAAACCTAAGCCTTTTTCGATCTGAACTCATGACGAAGGCAACATGACGGAGTTAAAAAAATTTCATCTCATCATAAACATTTCACAGTCGTACTAATTTCTTTGTTTTTGATGCTCTATCTTGTAGCTGAATATTTTGGTTTTTATGGAAAGATAAAGTAACTAAAAATATTGCCAAGGTACAAATCATACATAACAATATAATTAATTTATACATATTTTATTAATATTATTTATATAATTCAATTTTAGATGAATATTACTAGGGCAGAACGCCAATTCATAAGTGAACTTTAAAAAGAAGGACGGGAAATGTTGTGGCAGTTTAAAAGTCCGTTGTGCCGTCACAATATGCTTCGCCGGGTAAAATGGACGGAAGTCGGCGAAATCATGGGCAAAACTGCCGAAGAGTACATGGGATTATGGAAACGCATCAAAGCAAATTATGCCAGAATAAGGGCGAATTTGGCTCCAAAAAGTGGTAGTTGCCATAAACCACCTAGAGACCGCATGAAGCAATTTTTAAAAGAAATGAAATTTTTTGAACCCGGTGGCGATGAAGAGTAAATATACTTACATTTTATTTTATGTTGTAGATATGAAATATGTAATAAATTTTAATTTGTCCAATTTATATCATATTTAAATGTAATTTACAAATTATGTTTATTTTAAGTTGCCCGTGGATCTTGGGACACTCAATAAATATTTTACGTAGTTATTTTTTAATTAAGTTTCGTGATTGTGATAACTTTTTCTGCAATGTCTCGATACGGAATTGAAATTGAATTGAAATATAGTATGAATAACGCTAATGATTGATTTATTATTTATAGAACAACCGAAAGTAGATTTACAGCACTATCTAAGAGCTGGACTCCTCTACAATTACAGCACCATCACAGCATCGACATCAACGATACCATCACTACCCGGTTCTGCAATAGCGACATCAGGAGCGGTTATCAATTCGATACAACTGTCATATGACGATACGGTTGCCGAGTTATGACATTCCAATCACACCGAGACAAGCAATGGAGGACCAGAGAAACAAAACATATCTGTTTCATATTTCGCAGTTTATTTATGAATTAAAATGAATATATTTACAATGAATTACAAACAGGATTTTGATTAAAAATACTTCCGATCGTCTAACTATATGATTATTATATGGTCCCCCATTGTGTTGTTGCTAAGTTCTTCCATATTTGTACGCCACGATGGTCCTATACAAAAACATAAATCAAACTTAGCTGAAAATAGATATGTAAATAAATTCAAATTACCTTATTGCTAGTGCATTGTTGATTCTTGCCTTGGTAGTATAACTACAACACTAAAGAAATATTTAAATTTCGCCCGCACATCCGAAGCCGTTCTGCTTGGATTACTTGAACCCACTCTTCCGATATTATTGATCCCGACTGCTTCACCTTAATCCCGTCAGCTTCCCGGTCGCAAAATACCGCCTACATCGTTATCCATCCAATCAGTAGATATGTAGTTTGAATGCGTATTGTCTCTGAGCCAGCTGTGAAGAACAATTGTGGCTTTAATTATATTGAGCAGAGCTGGGTTGCTTACCAGAATTGGTCGCTGATATATACGCCATTTGACGGTCAAAATACCAAAGGCATTTTCTATTACACGTTTGGCTCGAGACAGGCGTTAGTTAAATATTATTTGCAGTGATGGCAAAACTCGGCTGTTGCGACCGGGGTATGGACGCATCAAATTCGGCAATGGTGGAAACGCTTGATCTCCCACAAATACGTGCGTAACTTCATCTACCGTGTTGGGCAAGCAGGCTGGTGGTGGTAAACACAATTCAGCACCACCATTTAAAAGAGATTTCTCAAAATCACCGATTCGAAATATGGTGCTATCACCATTATGCCCCCTTGCACCGATATCTACCATGGTAAATTTATAGTTTGCGTCACATACCGCAAATAAAACCACACCGTTCCCGTCTAATGAACCTGCATTCTCAAATGCCTAAAAAGAGAATATAATTATGTAATTAAAATTAAGAAAAGTAAAATTTAAAAATTCTAATTTTACCTGGATAACTACGTGTTTTCCGTCCACTGCTCCTAAGCAATTTGGGAAATTCCATGTATGAAAAAATTTATTTGAAATGGATAGCCACATTTCAGTAATGGGTTGTGGGAAGCATACCAATTTTAGCCTGCGTCCCATAATATTGCGCATGTTTCCCTTATAATATTGAATGTGGTGGATGACCCAATCCGATATCCATATCGGCCAATGGACATCATGCTATCTGCACTAGCCAGATATCTAAAAATAAAAGCACATATTATACAATAATTCTCGTTTAAGATAAATGTTGTTTGTTCTCGTTTAAGATAAGAATTGTTTTAGTTGAAGAAACAGCAACGTTATTGGAAAATGAACAAATGAGCACTTTTCAATTGAGCCTTTACGAAAATATGAAAAAGCATTTTCCAGACGAGCAAATGAGTTTTTAAAGTTCTGATGAGCTTGCCGATGAAATTGAACATTTAACAAGTCCGAACAGTTATTTCAACTATTTTTGTACGAACGCTTTGATAGAATTCAAAATCCAAACCGACCAGCAATTTTAAATGAGGAATCCATCAAAAAACTTATTGGTATATGTACCTGGGTTGTGCAAATATCAAATAGTCGCCAATATTGTAGGTTACCTAAAATTGGAAACGCAATCATTTAAGATGCTACGATTTTTAAAATTACACCAGTGGTCGATGTTTACAAAAATTTCTCCAAAAGATCAGTTGATCGGTTGATGAGTAATTATGAGCTACAAGGGTGAGGCATTTAATGGAATAATATGTTCTGTCAAAGCCCCACAAATGGGGATTTGAATTATTTATTTTATCTAGAAGGGAACTCCATTGTTTAGGAATAGTTCGAAAAAATCGATTATTCGATTCGCTACCGAGCGGAAAATAAATTAACAAAGCAACTAGAAGCACATCAGTAGAGTTTGTCACTACAATCGATTCTTCAGACATGGTTGCGGTAAGAATTCGAAAAACGTAAATCTAATATCTAGTTTTGCAGGACATAACCCAGTACACACAGTTAGTAGATACGACAAGTATAGGAAGGGATCTAAAACACTTCTTGTCCGCTGTAAAATTAATCGTAGGTCAAACAAAATGGTATCACTGCATTTTCTACCATTTAATCTGTTTAACGGATGTGAACGCGTGAATTTTGTACAAACGCAATTCAACCGATCAGATCAATCCAGCGGTAAATTCCTCAAATTACCTGAGTTCAGAATGGACATTTTTATGAATTTTTTATTTTTAAATTCAGTATAGATCTTTCAGCTGACACTACAACTGAATTACTGTATATATAAACCCATTTCCACCATTACCCAATTGCTGCTAACTATAGAATTATGCACTTTAGACAACCTACCACTATAATATAGTTACAACACCTGTATCCCACAAATTCTCAGAGTTAAATACAATATTATCGCATAATCGTTTTCCAAAAATTTTATTTATTTTAAATTCAATAAATTTATAAAATCTAATTTTCTCAATTTTCAATAAAATAATTTTCCAGTTCAACAAAAATAACAAACATATTTTGAATGTAAATAAAATTCAACTAAAAATTATGTACATGTGTATATGTAGATCCAATTATACACATATTTACAACATAAATATGTACATATTATCTATACATATACGTATATATGCTATTCCATATAGGCATGCAAAATATTTATGCTTCGGTAATCTAAATTTAACATATATCATGTTAGACATTTTTTCGATTACCGCAGGTATTTTTACAACACCAACAAAAATCATGTATGTACATATATGCACGTACAGTACATACAATATATGTATGACCAACCGAACATTAAATGGAACAACAGAAAAAACACCAACAACGATATTTTTTTGTTCGGTTTTGTATTTTGTACAAATTTCTGTCACTTACGGTGATAGACATATGTTGGTCCTGTTTAATTAAAGGACATATTACCAGGAATACATATTGTGTGCATGTATGTATGTTTATAGGCAGACACATGTTGTTGTTGGCTTTTAAATAATATATGCATAACAGGTTGATTTGAAATATTAGAGAGAAATTGGCTCGAGTATTGGGGTAGACAATTTTCCGATCAACTCTGTATATCGATATATATATGTAAATAGAGTTGACAATGCAACTTGTGAATAAATGTATTTTGATTTTCGGAAAAATCATGTTTTAGTTTTTTGAGGAAATTATTGGTATTACATAAAAATATTTTTCCAAAGGTACTGTAATAATATTTCCCAGATGTGTTTTTATGCATAGGAGCATTACATGGATTAATTAACTTAACACCATCTCTATATAACTCGTATAATTGATTTTGTGTTATCATAAATTTCCACTATATGCCACAAAAAACTAACCTATTAAACCAACAACAACAACAACAAAAATGAAAAATTGTATAATCACCTGAAATAGAAAAAAGCAGCAACTTCTTATTTTTAATTTTTAAAATGATGAAAAATTATAAAAAAATAAATGAAATTTCATTTCACCAGAAAATCATTCAGGCAGAATACTGATAAGGAAAGAAAATTTATTGAGAAGAAAATTTTTTTTTTTTTAGTTTTTAGTAACAAGAAAATACCAAAACGTTATACAATATTGCTCGTATACTCGTATAAAAGAAAAACTGTAATATTGAGGTTACATCTGGAAGGTGAAAACCTTATTTTGTATGAAGAATGGAAAATATGGTTTTCAATTGAATCTATGTATAGGGTACGAGTATAAGGATATAATCCTTTTACGTTTTTCGTTTTTTTGGATGAATCGACAAAATCGTTTATAGTACCGTACGTACGAGTAATGTACCTTTTTTCGTTCGGTTTGCAACAGCAGATATGATTGTAATAAAAAAATATGGTTTTGCATTTGCAGTGAAAAATATCTCATATCTCACAGCTACATCAGCAGTTTTGGCCTTGTACTCTACCACCTGCTTGATGTACAAGTAATACCTAACAAAATTTGACTTTCACAGAACTTAGAAGTTTCATGATTTTGAACGATTTTCAATATATTATACCATCGATCGTACCGATGTCCTCGAGTACTTGTTCTGGGATAATTTCGGCGAACTAAAATCTTTGTAGTGAACGAGATTTAATGTTGATAGATTTTACAACTTATATTTAATCGGTGTAAAACAGATATTCCTCGCTTCTTACATATTTCTCAAAATATTCATAAAATTTTGAATTCATAATTTCGACTTTGAATTTTTAAAACTGAGTACAGAATTATCGAATTTTAAAACATTTTAATCTTTCAGAATTGAAAAAATTTTTCTACGGCCAAAATATCGTTGTAGCTTATGGGATTTTAAATCTTCTTATCACACTTTGGAGTTTAGCGGAATTGTTAAATTTCAATGGAATTCATGCAGGGTTCTGGAATTAAAAGTAAATATGACGAATTGATTTAAACGGACAATATCAAGATGTAGATTAGCCAGTGCTTGGAATTGGTATGTTTGGTACCTCCTTTTCTTTAGGGCGAACATTTAATTAAAATTTTGATAGAATTGCAGTATCAAAATCGTCGGTTTCAACTCTCGAAAAATATTCGTGAACTTTTCTATGATCGACAGTAAAATTTGTAAAACTCATTTTAAATCACATAACTTTTAAATACAGTAAAGTCTATAAAAATTTTATGTTCTTCACATATAAATTAGTACTCGTGGAAATCTCTCCGATCGGCGAACAAAATTTAAAAACTGCTTCAAAATTACAAATTTTCGGCATTCTGTGCAAAATAACGAAAACTTTTAAATTCTGTGAAAAAGAATTTGAACCTGCAATCACGTGGTAAAACTCTAGAATTGACGGCACAAAATATATAAAACAATAATTCCAATTTTTCTCAATTTAATTTTTTTAAGCAACATTATAGGAAGGCACACTTGCGCAAAAAATTTATTCTGGATGTGAGCTGTGAGAGACCAATATGAATTTTAAATTTGTAAATTTGAACAATTTGAAGTTATTTTGAGTTAAGAATGAAAGATGACGGTTTAAGGACGGTCGTTTCGGCTCCTCAGTTAATAGTTTAAATATATTTAATAGTTTTCAAAATTTATTTTGTAAAATTAATAACTCAACAATCAGAAAACATAACTTTCTACTAATCGCAGATGCTTAGGTTAACCACAAAAGTGGTTTTAAAACTTGGACCTCCATTTTCGTTCCAATGTATATGACACACAAGAATGTAAAACTTAGAATTAATCCCCTGCTAATTTATCATACATTCAATTCTTCAGTTGAATATTTTTCTAAACTTTTCATTTTATTTTTGGTTCCAAAATTAAATGACATGAGTTTCTGCTATCCTTTAGGAAAAGCTTTAATTTTTTGCGATCGTGTAACCAAGGAATCAAGGACTTTAAAAAATACTCCGAAAAATTCAAAATTTGCTGATTCGAAAGTGACAAATGACAAGTTCCAAATAAAAAACATGGGACTTCCTTTAATAGTTTAATTGATGATGATGCGAGAGTCTTTCTAAATTTATTTATCAAAATTCATTCATTTTAAGGCTATACCAAAGACAGCAATTCATTTCTGTGTTGAAGGCTGGTTTGGTTTGAAACAAATGATATGTTCTGGCCAGTTTTGGCCTTGTGCTCTAGCACCTGCTAGATGTGCAAGTAATACCTCTAACAAAATTTGACTTTCTATATGTTTTTCAATTTTCACAGATTTACACAGTACTATCGATCTTAGGATACCTTCGAGTACTCGTCAATATTTTCTGATAGCTTAGATCTGTGTGGTGATCAAATTTTAAAACATTTCAATTGTTCAAATTACTAAATATGAAATTTCAATTCAAATTTTGAAAATTCAGCAGAAATTGTATACAGATTTTCAACTATTGGCCAAAGTGAAATTCAACACAAATTCAGGAATTTAAAGAATTAACATTTTGTAACCAATCTTGTTGAAACAGTTTACAATTCTGAATTTCTAAATTATTGTAGTTTGATAATTTTACAGCCGAATCAGTATTTTTTTATAGTTTATCAATTTTGATCGTTCAGAATTTGAGTATATTATAGAACATTGAATTCCGATTAAATGTGAAATTTTGGATTTAAAATTTCATCAACAAATCGTCACACGAATGCTAATCCGGCCTATAGACCATTTTTTCCAAAAATGAGTTATTAAGGTATATATACGTCCTATATCCATTTAATATGGATATAGAACCTAAATTTTATTTTTTAAATATTTTAAAGGTGATATGTCTTATAACCAATAAAAAATACATCTATTTTTGACTTTCTGGGCTTAACTAGATTTACTGGCTTTATTGTAGGGAAACCCTGATTTTTCATTATTGGCAAAAATAGAAGAATATTAAATAATAAATAACACATTAGTATGGCTTTATTGCTCTTGTATATCCAAACCTGAAGCAGCACCTACTAAAATATAATTTTACCATTAACCGCTTTCTGAAATTGAACAATTGAGCTATGTTAATATTTTGTAGAGGCTTTTAACAATTTATAAAAGAAATAGATATTCATTAAATCTATGCTGATGTTGAGTTATAAAATATAATGAAACCTTTTCTTTTTTCGTCCAAGACTATGCTCTCAGACTATTTGTATTATTATTTTGTAGTATAGCAGGTAAAATTTTAAACGTGAATAATCTGGCGAAATGCTTAATTGTTTTATGTAAAACAAAATATCCGTGAAAGTGTTAGCTTGATCCCTCTGTAATTTTTAAACTTGTAATTTTTTATTGAATTTTGAAAATATTTCTATTAAAATAAGAAAGAAATATTTTTATTACTCAACTCTAAAAGTCACTAAAACTATTTAGCAAATTTACAATAGAAAATTCATAAATCAACGAAATATAGTAATGTAGTAGAATTTTAGCGTTTCAGAGCACTGACCGGAATTAGAAAAGTTTTAAAAATTAAAATGCTATAAAAAATTTTCGAGGTTGAAAATTCTAGAATTCGCACTGTAAAATTATTTTGAAATTAACAAATAATGATGTATGCCTGCTTTGTAAAGAGTGATCCAATAGGAGGTACCAATTGGGATTCTCATTAAGATTCATGCGTGACAACTGACATGTTCATATGGCATTTGTGTGTCAGTATTCATTGACATTTCACCATGAATAGACTTACTCGAACACAACGTTTACAACTTCTGGAAATTTATGTCAAAAATCAGTGTTCAGTCAAAAATTGTTTTCGAGCTCTTCGACCATTTTATGGTGCTCATAATCGTCCAACTGAACGCATTATTCGCGAAACTATCAATAAATTTTTTTCAAACCATTTTTTCATTATTATAGATATTCATCACCCGACTAGAGTGCGTACCAGTCGATCGAATGTGAATATTAGAAGCGTACATAACACGCGGAATTAACGGAATATCGGTCGAAATGCTCGAAAGAGTGCTCGAAAATTGGAGCCATAGGATATGAATCATCTAAGAGTCTCGGACAACATTTAAAAGAAATTATTTTCAAACATTAAATGTCATAAACCGAACTTACGTCACAAATACAATTTTTGATTATTAAATTGATTTTAATGCGTTTTATTTCAAAAAAAACTTTCGAAAGTTCTTATTGGATTACCCGTTACATACTAGGCTCATTAGGAATTGATTACTGGAATATACGGTGAATTCAAATGAAGGAATTTTTTAAACAGATTTACTCAAATGTGTTCTGCAAAGTCATAACTGATCTTCTAGAAATTCAAAAATACCTCTTTCATCAAAAACGTTGTCCGATTATTTTAAAGCATAATTGGCATTAAATCTATAACATTATGGTGTTGGATATATTCTAACCGAGAAAAAATTGGAAAGTAATAAGCGCTAAAATAAGTTCCGACAAACAGAATGGTATACGAATAATATAAAACAATTTTGTGAATGACAGCATTTTAAAGGGCGAGTAAAACGAAATGGGTCGCTCATCCCTGTGAGTGCCATGCGTTGAGAAAGCCTTAATACCTTCCAAAGTTAAAGTTCGTTCAAACGGGAATAAGTCTTAAGCCAATTCATGAAAATAGAGAGAGATCCACCTCCTTTATTTGTAAGAGTTGTACTTCATAGAGAACTATCCTTTTTTAAAATCTAGTTCAAGTTCCCTGATTTAAAATTCGATTGTCTCATTATAAAATTGTTAATCTTTTATTATTAATTGCATTAACTCCTCCCGAGATGTTACCCTTTGAATTTGTCTTTTAGAAATTCCAAATTGAAAATTCTAATTGTGTGAAATTTGATCTGAACTGAAATCCATCCACTAAAAGAGGCTGGCACATATTCAAGGTGGACCATATAAGGACTAAATTTTAAAATATGCAGAAAACGTTCACCAATGGCCGAAAGTGCGAAAAATTCAACTAAAAGTTTAACTGGAACCAAACAAATCAAGAGAGTATCAATTTTCTTGGTGCACGACTCATATTTTTCTTGAGGTTTCCAAAATTTTTCTGAACCAGAAAATTGTTCGGCCATATAATTTACAAGGGACGGATAAGTATATTATGAATATTGCTCGAAGGTGTAAAACAAGATACTACAGCATCCGATTTAAGATCGAACAAGACCGTTCCAAAAACTTGTAAAAAATATAGTTTTACATGTCTAACAGCGATATTATTTCCTGGTTTGTGTGGAGAGGATGTGGTTGTGAAAACAGATATGCTCACATCGCGCACAGATCAACATTTTTTGGAATTTTTTTTTTTTGTTGAGAATATCGGAAAGGTTAATAAATGTATTTATTTAAAAACTAATAAAACAGATTTTCATTACTTTAAATTAATTTTTCGTGATCAGCACGCGTAAATTAGAAAAAAAATAAATTAAATTAACAGAAATTAAAATTTGTTTGGAACAGGATGCTCATCACATAAAATTATTTATTACCGATAATAAAAAAAAATTTACAAAAAAAATTCGATTTCGGTTTTTCCTCGAGAGCGCGCGCACGTATGCATATGTCATAAGGTGATTCTGCTGCTATATACATAAAAAAAAAATCCACCAACCAGGAGATGGTCAAGGTTTTTTAATTTATTTATTTGTTTTTAGTATATAGTTGAAAATTTCAAATATTTTGAAAATGAATTTAATTACAGCTAAAATTATAAAAAAATATAATTTATAAACTAATTTTATTGTTGCGTGAAATTCTGGCTCGAAATTTTATACGACCTATAATGATTAATGACGCAAATCAAATATATATGTCTGCACAAATTATGTTATGCTCTCTCTATATATATAGATAAATTGATTGACATACCTACATGCATATTACATAATTCTATATTTGTATGGGAATCACTAAATTTGGTGTAAAAATTTTTTTGATTAAATTAATAATTAAAATTTTTTTTTTAAATTTGTACACAATATTTTGATTTCGTAAATAAAAATAAAAACTCGTAGCAGCTATCTGTTTATTTTAAAACTTCAATGAGTGGTTTAATGTGTTTTCTTTCATCGTTAGAGTCTAATAAAAATAGAAAATCTATGTTTCATTTCCATCATATACACATAAATACATACAACACACTACAGTGTATAGTGATTACAGATTTAAAAAAAAAAAATATTTAAAACAACAAACACGAAAAATTAATTCGATATAAATTAAAAATAAACGTAAGATTTTCTTTTTCATTTTTGTGAATGGAAATTATGAAAGAAAATTTTTGATGTGTTCCCGAAAAATCAATTTATATTCTGTTGTGTACGATTTTGTTTTTCTTTTTGGGTCAATGTTATTTTTTGTATAAATGAAGTCATATTTGCTTACTTCATATGTGCAATGTGGAATGTCGATCGGAAACCGAGTTTTTATCTACCTACTTTCTATATACCACACGAGAATCACTGACAATCGACATCGTCATAAAAAATTCGAAAAATTATTTTTATTTTAAAATATAATAAGACCTCCGGTTACAATTCCAATGAAATTTAGTTTGCTGGAAAATTGAAGAGGATTTGAGTTGATAATGGAATCATAAATATAAAGCTCTATTGAGCGAGGAAACCTTGAATGAAAACTAATGAAGAGTTTAACTTTTTATGGAGCAAGCCATGAGAAAGTTTATCTTCGTAGCAAAAAACTATTGCCCTATCCCCAAAATTTGAATCAATATAATTCGGGAAAGACGACTTCCACCTCATATGCTGAAGTAACCTTACCAGCTAGTAATGTCGATGTTGATATTAACTCAAATTTCATCTATTATGTTTTTTTTTTGCATCTATGTATCCGGTCTATGTACTGGTTGAAACTAATTTGAATACGGATATTTACAGCTAAATCTATAAGGGTGGTCGTATACTCATTGCTATCCACTCTTGTATCGTTAGTGATACAGTTGATTGTGACCGAACTATAGAACTACTATGTGTGAAGCTGAACATCTGTAAGAAATTAGTCTATGTCTTTGGTGTATATATTCCACTGAATTAGGTACTTGAGGTGTATACTAGATATACTGAGTGTTAGTTTAATGCTTCACCATCAACCAACATGAGCGATAACGGGGTGATTTTGGAGGACTTTAATTTACCTAGGTCTATTCTATACCTTGATTCGTATTCTACGTTACATCGAGTGTTGAAATTTCATGTATTGACTCTATCTTACCTTATGGATTTCGATTAATACGATTAATTTAAATACGGTAAATGCACCATCGGTTCCATATATTGTAAATGACGTTAACCATAAGTCAATGGAGATCAATCTAAACCATTCGGAACTTTTACTGTCTAATTCTATTAAAAATAATTTTAGATTTTGTTAGCCTGATTTCATATTTCATAATGACTTAGATCATGATGTGCAAATATTTTATAACATTTTGCATAATGGTATATCGATAGATTCGTTCCAATTTCTAATAAGAAGAATAATCGTAATAATTCTCCGTTGTTTAATAAAAAATCCAACAATGCTTCTGTTAAAATGGCCTTTTCTTCTAACTTTATCAATAAGGTTCAAAACGATTTGGAATTAGATCCCAAATGGTTTTGGCGCTTTGTTCAGCCTAGGAGGAAAACCAGTAGTCTTCCGGCAACAATGTCTTACAATCGTGTTACTTATTTCGTTCTTTCTTCCAAAATATTAATATAGACTAGAAAATACAGAAAGGGAACATTTGCGGATACAACGTATGAAAGTTTAAATACCACCTTTGGTATACCTTGTATTACTCCGAAAGGAAATTTTTGAATCACTCCGTCAGTTCAAAGATGGTTGTGGTCCAGATGGTGTTCCTTCAAGCTTCCTGAAAAACTTGGTTATGAGTTGGCATTTCCATTGTCAATCTGGAAATATGAGAGGCATATTGTTCCTACTTTCAAATCCGGTAATAGGTACGATGTCTCTAATTATAGGGGCATTTCTTTACTGTCAGCGATCCCCAAATTATTCAAATCAATTGCTTGTGACCACATGTGTTTCAGACTGAAGTCAAATATAGCTGATGAACAACATAGATTTTTCCGTGGTAGATACTGCGTCGAATTTAATGGAATTTTCGGAACGTGCTTTGGACGTGATTGAGGTTATGGCTCAACTTGACGTCATTTATACTGACTTTAGCAAGACGTTTGACTCAATCAACCACGTTATTGTATTGGCATTACCCATAATTTGATAAAATGAATTGATTCTTACCTCACTGAACTTGTGCAGTTTGTAAAATATTTTCCTTTATAAACATAATGGGAAGGATGCAATTAATTTACAAAAGGATTGAGCGAAGACGACTTCCTCATCACGTCGGAGAGTTTCGATGAACACATAAATTTACTGCATCAGGTTGCCTCTCTCAGGTGAATTTGGAAAAAAGTAAGTTTCTGTTAAAGGAGATACGCTATTTACCGTATGTGGTAGGTGATGGTTATCTGCGGGTCGATAAGCCGAAGGTAAAAGCCATTTTAGATTTTCCAGTCCCCAATACTGTTATAAATGTTCGACAATTTTTAAGGAATGTCTCGGTGGTATTGAAGGTTCATTCCTTCATATGCCACATTGGCAGCTCCCATATCTGACCCAACGAGAAAAAAGTACTAAGTTTGTTTGGAACGAGAGAAGGCGCTTATCACAAGCGCAACGAGTGTTGGAAGTATTCTATTCCGGACAAGTGATGATGGTGACGAGCACTCCATCGCGTAAATGCCACAGATGCTTATTCAATAACAGAATTAGTATGTTTTTCCGCTGTGCTGAGCATAAAGAGATTTCGGTCATACATCAAGGGATACCAATTTACTATCATTATTGACCACGCAAGCCTTAAATGGTTCATGGGTCAAAAAAATTTGGCTGGAAGACTGATAATATAGAGCCTTGAGTTACAGGGTTTCAAATTTGACATACAACATCGCAAAAATTCTCTCGCTTACGTAGATTACTTGGCAAGGTTTTTTGTCAACGTCAACAAAAAGACAATGTCAACAACCTACGATATTTTTACGATTTAAAAAAAAGACGCTAGTTTGTATATTTTTTTGTAGACAGATGAATTTTTACAAACTAGATGTACCAATGTAATTGTTTTCATTGCTTCTCATGAATAATTCATCGCGGTCAGGGGTTGCAACATTGTGGAGATGGACTTCACATCATACCCGTTCGAGTAAATGATACGGGAAATTTTTTTTTTTTTATCTAAACTGAAAACTTGGTTTTGCGATATTATTGATCGAGATTCCAAAAGCTGGTTTAAGTCGATCAATATAGATATGGATGTGTTTTTTCCATTGAAGTCCACCACAAAATAGTTTCTGAATGATTTTCTGATAAAAACGAATTCACATTTATCCAGCGTTTTTGGAATAAATATTTCGTTTTTCAGAACATGTTGTGGCGCAGCTGAAAATAGATTATGCATGGTATTCCGTAGATGTTTAATAACCTGATCGGAGTCTGCTGGTTGTGGATCTGGTACTTCCATAAAAAAAATTCCAGATAATTTTAGTGGTTGTTCATAAACTAGTATTGCTGGGGAATATTTAATATTATCAGGTTCACTACGTTTAATTGCGGGTGATACGGAGTTGTCTAAATTCGATCTGTGCCTAGATGCTTCGGTAATTCTGAGAACAGCTTAGATTGGAATTAGCTTCTTTGATCTGTATAGTAATATTTACAGGTACCCAAAATCTTGATATATCATTTTACGGAAAAGTTTTGGCAACGGTTGCACCGATAATATCTTTCATAAGATAACCTTCTGGCCATCTAGTGAAACGATCCACCATTTCGTGTGCCTTTGAATTTTAGATCTTTGTCATGAATGACAGGACTGTTCATAAATGTAAATGTCTTTGTTCATGTTAGGTTAAAACTAACGATGAGTGTTTAATTTTCTAGTTGTGAGACGAGTGAAACCAGAAAATAATTTCTGAAGTTCCTCGCCAGGCTTTTGTAATTCCGAAATAGATTTGATATCTAGTGTTTTTTCGATAGAGGCAGTTTCGTTATCGCTTGTGCGTGCCAAACTTTCAGCGACAACATTATGTTTGCCTATAATATTATATTGAGTGTCCATCATTTGACAGGGAATTACATGCCATATGCTGAATATTTTTGTTTCAGCTGGTTGTAATTTTTTTGAGATATATGCACTAGAGTAACTCTTTATGCGTAGCTGCAAGACGGTTCTAACTGAGTTCGATGCATCAGTAGTAACACTGAACACTGCGTCATCTAAACTATGATCCAAAAGTGTTGCATGCAAGCACACTTTTATTCTGAGCGTAATAGATTCATTACACTCTTCTGACCAAGCAAAATTTCTTGCAGTTTTTGGTATAGCATATAATTAACCATGCCAATAAATTGTTGAATTTGTCGAGTGGATGTATAGGCACTGGAAATTCCGATATAGCTTCATCTCTTTCCTCGAATGGGGATATTGCCTTAGGGGTAATTTTGTGACTTAGAAAATTAAGAGCATTTACACCAAAAACGCATTTTGAAATTTTGATATTGATATATAAATTGGCAAACCTTTTAAATAGCATCCGCAACTGCTATTTGTGCTCTTCTTCTTATTTCGAAGCTGTACAAGAATATCATCTATGTATGCCAACACGAAATTCAGTCCTCTAACTACCTCGTTCATGAGCTTTCGAAATATATGAGCAGCGTTGCGGAAACCAAAAAGTATTCGCGAGAATTCGAATAAGCAAAAAGGAATGGCAATGGAAAGAGTAGTTTTAGAGATCTTATAGTACAACCGGTTTAGTACAAAGAGAAGGTGTCCAATCAAGTTGTTTCTCCAAGAGACTACAAGGTCTCCAATCAAGTCACTTTTGAATAGATTAGTTTCGTATCAATTCATTGTGCCTTAACTGTGAACTAGCTAACTCAGTAAAAGATTTCAGTGCAGGTTTAATATACAATTTTTTTGACTAAAATCAAAATTATTGTGACGATGGTTGGATTTCGCATTTGGGCATTCAACACTATTTTTTAAATTAATCGTAGAAAGAATAAAACAACCGACTATAATGTAGTTTAGTCGATTTCTCCTAAGCTTGCATAGAATCGACATCATTGAGGAAAATGTGATAAAACAAATAAAAAAGTTTATAACGACGTTTTGCAGACAATGCAGGTTAGAATGAATTTTTTAACCTCGGGGCCCCACAGTAAAATGGATCCTGAGTCCCAGGTCGGAGAATAATGTAATAAATACCCTCACCAACACGCATGGAAAATGTTGGTCAACAGATACCAAAAAACATATGTGTACGCACTTTCTTCAAGGGTTTCCTCACTACCAATCTGTGATCTGACCCATTTTTAATGAAGGAGCAGAGTGTGTTTGCATAAAACGACGCGCGAGTATCGCATTATACATATACCTCACGAAACCATAATACCATTTAATTCACCACTTTATGTTTTCCATGGCGACTCAAAAAAAATGTGTACATTAAAAATTAATTTTCCAGCAACAAACGTAGATGACTGCTAATCACTTATTTAATTTTACATTAACACAATTTAAAAAAAAAAATATAAATAAAAATTCAAGTGAAACAAAAAAAAAATAAAAAATCTCACCACTTAATTCATAATTGAAAGTCACCCAAGAAAGGAAAATGTATCAAACAGTAATTTTTGTTTTTTTTTTGTTTAACGGCAACAAGGAGCTCACAAGGGTACGGTTCGTTATTTACAATTTTTTTATTTATGTTGTGAAGTGTTTTAATGAAATATTAATTTTTGCTTATATATAGATTCTCACTCGCCCTCATTTCTAATATACAATATAATTTCCCACTCGGTGTATTGTTTTCCGTCATAATCAAACCATTATTTTTCCATTTTCTATATAAATACACTCACTACTATATACCATATATACACTCTGACTGTATATGTGTGTGTGTGTGTGTGTGTATATATCATCAAATGTGAATTTAATAATTTTCCATTTTATTTACCAATGATGCATTCAAATTCAAAAAATAATATTCATTTCGATTTCCCGAGCTATTAAAATGGATTAAAAACTTAATTTTCATTCAATTTAAGAGGCAATATTTTGTGTTGTGTGCGTATACGGCGCGGAAAGATCTGTTTTCCCTATATACTTGATTGAAAATTAATCGTACCCCAGAGAGAGTTGAATGTGTGTGCAAAAAAAATTTCGTATTCTGCACAAAATTAAATTTGCTGTATATACATACATAGCAGTGTGCGAGAGGTAAAGTCTTAATGTTTATTATTTAAGAAATCTGTATGAAAATTAATAAAATTTCGAAAATTTAATTTTATGTTTCCCGTAATTGTTATACAGATTTATGATGCGGGATATATTATAAGTCAACGATAATAAATCGTGCGAGCCTGTATGTAATATATATATAAAGACGTCTATCATCGCACAAAAAATCTGCAACACATTAATTCGCGTACATATAAAAAGCAATTTTTTACACACGATAACAAAATTAATAACCGGATTCCGGTGTTGCGCGAAACGATATATATATACATATACGCAGACACGTTTTAAGACATTGGCCATTAATTTTTCATCGATATTTTCACAATCATCTGGCAACATTTTAATTCGCATATCCCGTGCGCAAAAATATAAAATACTCGCCGGCAAGTAACATCTAAATTCTATTCACCTTACGTACGTATATATACGCGTCTCGCACCTTTATCTAGAGGTTTGTAAATAAATTATAGTTGTGAACTGATTTATGGTCAAGTTTTTTTGTCCGCACCGCGCAATGTCAAACATATTGCACATAATATATGTATATATGTATAGTGTATAGAGATCAGTGAGCTCGGCACACGAAAAGTCGTAAAATTATGATTTTTAAAATATTTTACGAGTGGTGCGATAAAAATGTTAGAAAATCTATATATGTCAGCGCAACAATTAAGAACGAGGAAAAAAACCAAAAAATTTCTACCTTGGCTATAAAATTTAATGGACGCGATTTGATGATTTTCATTTTAAAATGCGTATGTATAATACGTTGCGTTAGATCGTAGATCGGGATTTGAAGGTCAAGATTGAAAAGGTTATTTGTGTGTATAAATATAGCATAAAAGTGGACGTACCACTCGTTAAACTCGTGCGTAAACTTAGAATATTTTATTAACCATCATTCGAACTTGAATCAGAAATTACGGATTTGTCTTTTTGAATTCAAAAATCTTAACCTAGAAACTTGAAAATTTAAAATAAATGTACGATAGGAGCCAGGACTATAACACTCTTATTATAAGGTTACTGAGCAAATAGCACAAATCGGGAGGTACCGGGTTCGAATCTCAATAGAGGCGGGGTGCAAAAGGGATTATTCATTCTTAATTTCGGTCGGGATGATAGAAACTACACTTCTATGACCCTTCGTTCATGTAAGGGCGTAAGGCAAGGGCGCAAATAAGCTAACTGCAAGAGAGCCGGGAGAGCGTTGAGCCCCATAGCAAGTAAAGATTTGATACAAAACCATTTCAACTACAACGATGAAACCCACTATAACTGCCATCTAGGCAGGTTAAGAAGCATGGCATAAAGTTCATCATAATTTACCATAAAGTCCACTTGACCACAAAAATTTAAGTTATGGTCTAAACTATTTGAAAATGTGTCGGCATCTCTGATCGGTATAGTACAAGAAATTTAAAATCGTTCAAAATGTCTGTGTAATTGGAAAGGCCTTAATAATTTAAACCCGAAAAGCACAAAGTTGGTGTACCTATAAACATTAAACTTTTGTTGCCAACTACACTCCTGGATAATTGCGCCTTATTCCAGCAAAACTTTAATTTTTTATTTTCATCTGACCGTTTTATCTGTACAGGGCCATGAAGGTTGGAATATGTGTAAGACCGCTCACTTAAGACCACTCTTTCTTTTTACGCATATAACTTTGAACTCATAAGGATTGACATATTGAAGCATTTCATAAATGCTATCCCTGAAATTGTTCAGCCGAGATAAAAACGTTTATGTCATTTGTAATGCTCGTCTAGCAACAACCTTTTCATGAGCACTTTGACAAAAACAAACAAAACGACCTCACTTTGGAATTCGTTAAACTTCGCAACTTTCATCGAATTGAGAAAATATCCCGTTATAGCTCCCACGACCATACCAATATGGTGCCGTCGAAGCCATATCAGTTGGCTGGATGTGGACTGGTCAAGTCTAGACCTGATTTGTCTTGTTATTACACACAAACTAGCGTTAGACCATCTGTTGTTCGCTTCTTTTATGGCTTCCTCCTGAACCAGCAGTTTACAGGAAGCAAGCGGTATCTTATATTCAACCTGCTTTCTGATATAACGCATTCTGTGCTCTTTACATTCCCTACGATATTGAGGTGCCCTGGCACCCACGTCAAGCGGATGTTGAACTGATCAGCCATCTCATTTAAAGATGTTCGACAGTACTGGGCTACTTTTGGCTGTCCGTAAAAATGCGAATATCCCTCATAGATATAATATTACACGTCAACCAGTTCATGACTTCCATTATCGCGATAAGTTCAGCTTGAAAAACAATGCAAAAATCGGAAAGATGAAAAGAGAGGATTGATCCCTCGAGCCCCACAGAGTATCCTACAGACAACCCCTTTATCCCTTTTTGTTCCGTGAAGATGCTTAGCGCCTGATTCTACATAACCGTCTCCCAGTCCTCTCTGGTGGGAAACTCAGTTTGGGATCTCACCTCAACAGATGGCGAAGGGATAGCGTGTTCGGTAGTTTGAGGAATACATCTGTTGCACAGAACAAACGAGTTCCCTATATTGTTACAGGACCACATAGATATGGAGATTTCAGCAGAATGGCTGTGCAATATGCAAGCTGCTTGGCCCCAAGATTCAAGGGAGTGAGATGAAAGAGAATCTCCAGATCTTGGGTAGGTGTGTTCCTGAGGGTCCCACTTAAACACAAGCAGGAGGTTCCTTGGACTTTCGTCAATAGTTTCAGGTTAGCCATAATTTTAACGCTGGCCACCAAACGACGGTTTGACCACTGAGACGTAGAGCCGGTGTACTATATACTCCATCTCTTTCCAATGCCACTTTTGCAGGAGTAAAGTGCTACAGTAGCTTTGTTTACTCTATTTAAGATGTTTGGTTTTCAGTTTCGGTTGCCGTCCAAAAATACCTCGAGTTATTTCGTTCTATCGGCAAAGATCAACCGAGTCCCATTTAATATTGGCTGGTCACACTGAGGAGGTTTGTACTTTCTGGTAAGGAAAAGAAGCTCCGTTTTCTGTGGGTTTGGGTGTAGTCCACAGCTGCTGACCCACTCAGAGAGACAGCCGATTGGGCACTGCATGCGCTCATTCAGCGTGTAAGGATTTTTATCGAAAACCGCAACAGCAATATGATCTTCGTAGGCAACCACTCTGAAGCCTTTTCCTTAAAGGTTTAGTAACAGGTAATTAATGACCAAATTTCAAAGAAGTTGGATAAAACCTCACTTGCGGTAACCCTCTGCTAAAATATCTGGCGACAGATCTCCCACAATCAAGATGAGCTGTCACGATCCTGCCTCTTAGCATTTGATCTATCCAGTCTTTGAGTGACCCGTCCGCAACCAGACAAGCAAAAGCCCGAGTGATTACCATCGGTCTGACGTTGCTAAAGGCCCCTTATATATCCAAGAAAAGCTTCATTTACGGAGCTTTGAGCTCAACATTTTAGATTAATCTCGATTGTCTAACTCCTTTCGACTTCTTACTACTATCTATACCGAAACATCTCCCGTAAATATCCCCAATTACCATATATACACTTTAAATAATGTTAATTACAGTTCATTCCTCTTATCACTCGAACGAAAACAATTTTGATTTTTAACATTTGTTTTTCCTTTGCGAAACAAACAAAACTTCCTGAGACTTCCGTTAATCTCCTTAAAAGTAAAAAAAAATCCGCATTTTCTTTTTTGTGTATATTGGAACAACAAAACAGTAATATAAACAACGCCACGGAATCGATAAACAAAAAAAAACGTAAGATTCCTAAAATAACAACAGGAAAAATGTATAAAAATATAATTCGTGAAGAAAGCGAGGGATGGGGTGGGGGAAACAATTTTTTAATTAATTTTACTTTAGAAAAAATGACAAAAATTTTCGAAAAGTACAAATTTATAGTAATTAGTGTTATAATAATCATCTTTATGTACCTTTTTAATTAAGATGATAATCATTAAAGCTTTCTTGAGTGAAAAAAAAAATAAAATTTTTGTTTTGGGAAAATTATATTCTCCAACCCTTTGATGTTAATTTTTTGAGAAAATTTTTGGAATTTAGGGTTTTTTGTGTGTTGTTGTCGAATATTGAAAGGTACTTATATAATATAAGAGTTTTGGAAAAGTTTAATTGTTTTATGAATTAATTATTGTGCTTTTAACGAGAAAAACAAAAATAATTTTTCCAATCTTTGATAAATAAATAAATAAAGTAATTGGATTTTCGAGGCAAATCAGAATATTTAATTTGTGGTGCGTGGTTAGTAATCCGTTCGTGTGCGTGCTATACACGATTATGCGACAAATATAAACTTACATACACATATATAGTTTAACCAAATCACGTTTATAGTTTACAGATCTGTTTTAATAAAATCTAAAACTCGCTTGGCAATAATTTATACCACTTTTGACAAAAGCACAAAAAATCGTATATACACATATCAGAATACTAAAAACTATGTAGTATAATACGTAGACAATATGTATTCTGTATATCCCTAAAGTGTCATTTGAACTGTGTGTGTGTGTGTCTGTGTGTATAAATTTCGTGATGTATTCGGAGGGAATATAATATGTAAAACTATAACTATACATATGGAAAATATATGTCACTAAAATTGTAATTAAAATTAAAAAATATTGTTCTAATCTTTCAATAATTTATCCTCGACGCTGATGCTGCTGCTCTCACAGCACCATCACACTAAATATTCAAAAACCATATCATCTATTTTTGTGTATATATAAATGCGTCTAAAAACTAAAGGCATATAAATGTACATATACTCGTACATACATATAAAACAACACTAAATGGCACACAAAACACTATTCGAGTGTAATAAAAACTATTCATATCGTAACTATTTTTATTGTATTATAATTTAAAACTTTATCAGGTTTTAACTATAAAAATGTATTTTTGTTTTTGTGTTTCGGTTATTTTATTATTTCTAGTCCTTTTTACAATATGCAAAAAACTATGTTGCATAGGATATTTTTAACGTTTTTGTCCTGTCTATAAATTAACACAAAAAAATATAACCAGAAAATTGTTCATGCTTTGGTGGATTTAGAAAATAGCGCACGCGGTATCAAGAAGTAGAAAATAGTGTTTTATGCGGCAATACATGCAAAAAGGTAAATTTGGTGACAGAGACTGTATGTAGACGTGTTATCCATAGTGCGGTATAAATTGAATTGAATGTCCAAAAAAATTAATTTTTACTCAAATTTTTATAATTTAGCTATCAATTAATTTACATATATATCCGTCAACAGCTGTCGAAATCTGCAATAGCTTAAATTATATGCAGTTAAAACAATTAAAGACTGAGGGCTCCAATAATTGTTTCAAAGTTTCTATATGAGATCTAACTTAAAGCTCAACACGATCTATATCATAATTATGATCTTACCTTATAGAAAGCGCTTTGGATTTAAAAGCTTTAATGAGCGTTTAATGAATATCAGAGCTTATATATAATTAATACTACAAAAAGTTACTCCTTCCATTTATTAAAAAAAATACAACAGAAGTCGTGAACTTGATGCATTACATTAAGCTTGCAATCATCTTTAGATGTTTCTTAGCACTTTAACACTTCATGTAATATTTATGGATAGATTAAGTTTAACTTTCATAACTATTGAATAAGATCTCAAATTTGACTTTATTTGGAAACTGAAAGCTTTTCACCTTTGTATTAATCCATTGTGTACAGCATAGCAACTGAGAATATGCTGTGATTTACCATCAAATTTTTGGAGCAATCTACTTATACAACAGTATAAAAGCTTATTATTTGTTGTTTGTCTTTAGACTCATTGCAATTATCAATATTTTGGAAGTGTCATGAACAAATAATAAGCTAAAATAGAGAAATAAGGCCGTGAGTCAATCAGTTAAAACATTTGTTAAATATTTAAATTTTGACCGAAAACTCAAATTTATTTTTGTTTCTTCATCCTTAAATTTTTAACAAATTTTCTAACTAGCTAACATACGGCCTAATAAAATAAAACAAGAAAACCAAGCAGAGCTTGTATAAAAGCTTTCAAAAGCTCAGCTACGTTCTGGTAAACTTGATTTGGAACTGTGGAACTGTTGATGTTTTTACAAACTCTTAAAGCTGTTAGATTTTAAGAAATTTTATAATTTACATACTTGAAACTTAATATTTCTTGAAATATCATTAAGTTCAAAAGCTTGTACTTTTCTTAAAACAAACAGGTTTTCAAGAAAATTATTAAAGCACAAGTCACCAGATTTTTATTTTAAGAGCTTTTCTGTGATGTTATTAATCAAAATACAAAATAAATGTACTTTGAATTCATAGTTATAAGCTTAAAGCTCGATACTCAATATATGTGATTATTTCACTGTCACTTTTATAACAAGCGAGCTTCTGATATCTCGAATTAATTTAAATTAATTTAAAAGCTCCACAAAACTTCTGTTTGTTAGTTCTAATTTTCAAAAAACTGATTGAGATTTGGCATAATATTTCTCATTAATATAGATGAAAATACTTTAAAATATGAGCTTTTGTCATTGTGAATTTTTTATTTTTTTTTATTAGTATTCGGTGTTTAATAAAACAGAAAGCGAATTCCATTTAAAATTGAATTTTGACCTTATAATCGTAACTTAAATTTTCCACCTTTACAGATTTTAATTTCAAATCTAGAGCATTGTATCCGAGACCATGCAGTTCTGGCTTTCAAACTTAATTGAACTTTAAAACAATTTTGGAGCTTAAACTGATTATTAACCAACGAAAATCAAAAAAAAAAATCTAATTTTGATCAAATGGCATTAAAATGTTTATCAGTTTATCAGTAAAAATAATGTAAATATGAAAGTTTTAACAAAGCTTTGTGAATTATTGCAACTTAAATTGTTATTTTTCTAAGTGCTTTTATAAACAAGCTTATACAGTTTGTTGATCACATATTAATTTTTTTTGAGTCCACAACTGTTTGAAAACGAGAGCTTTTAATATTGGGTCATTGTTTGTGACGAATGCTTAGACCTGTAAAAGTATAGAACCACTGTAGATATTTACAATCAACTCTAATTTTAAATTTAAGCCAGAAAATCACAGTGACAACTTTTAATTCCTGATCGATCTATAATCTGTACTTGGTTCTGGAAGTCGAAAGCTTTGTGTACAACAACTATGCCATCCAAATAAATACATTAGAAAGTGAAAAGCTTTCAAACTGTACAGAATACATTTTTTAACTATTTTTAAACTTACATAAGCTTTTAACAGAAGGGCAACACTTATTTAAACATCAAAATTCTAGTATATCACCGTTCCTCTAACTGTTGATAACACCCAGTTTTTATTAAAGCATCTATAGAAAGATATTCATTTTAAATACTAACAGTGGCAAACTATATTTTGTTAAAAGCTCTCATTTGTAATACACCAAAATTTAAACGTAAATAATTATTGTATGTCCGCATATAGTTTTCTAGGAAAGAATAATTTGTATAAAGCTTATTGCTTATTAATGTTGTTTTGGTAGGCTCTGCTTGGATTTCGGAATGTGAAGCTTTCCACCTCTTGTTTATTGATACACCATAATTATTTCATATTCAAGCTTTTGAACGCTCATAACGGTTTTGTTAATATTATTGACAAACGTCGTGTCGTCATTTATTGAATTATGAATCAATTATCCACAAAACTGCTGTTAGTTAATTCTAATTTTCTTAAAACTTTATTGAGCTTTGACAAATCTTTCTCATTAATATAAATAAATATGCTTTAATATGTTTAAACATTTGAGCTTTTTTTATTGTTAATTTAAAATTAAATGCAATTTTCTTACAACTAAGCTATGAAAGGACATTCGGTCAACAATTTGCTTAAAAAATCGGAAAACTCCTCGAATTTGACCTAGAATCTTTCAAAAATTACATTTAAGTTACAATCAATTCATAAGTTTCTTAGTTAACTTTTAAATAATAAGTGAATTAGAAATTTAAAGCTCTTCTTCTTTATAGATGATCTTTTAGAGATCATGCGGTTATTAGCTTTCAAATTTATCTGAGCTTTCAAACAATTTAAGAGCTGAAACTGGATTTTATTTTAAGTGACAAACCTAGTCATAGGTTAGATGTAATGAATCAATCTGTTTAAAAGCTCCACTGTTTATTTTTGAAATGAGGGCTTCCGAAGTATATTTTAACGACAGTAAAAGACGCTAAGATAGAGAAACAGCTACTTAGGATAAAGTTATATATTTGTACGAAAGCCAAAAGAAGCTTTAAAAAAGCTTTGTAGATTGGAAACTAAAATGTTGTTTTGCTAGGAGCTTTTACAAATAGGGTTTCACGATTTATTGATCTTATATTTATTTTTTAAAGCAACTATTCATCAATCGAACTGATTATTTTTGTACTTTGGGAGCTTTTAATAGTGCATCATTGTTTTGGCAAACGATTCGATCTGAAAAAATAAATTTAGTATACGAGTTTTATTAAATTGGCAGGTATACAGTTTGGCAAACTATAAAGCTTTCAAATTTTTCTATATTTTTTTAAAGCTTCCGAATTTACATAAGCTCTTAATAGAATGGCAAATTTAAATATCAAAATTTGATCGCTTTTTGTATTCATAATTATTACCAGCCGGCTCATTTAAAAACTCCTATAAGAATATTGAAAGCACTATCATATTGAAAGCACAAACTATATTTTTATTCACTAAAATAGACAAATTGAATTGATACTTTTCTGTACAATCCCACATATAGAAAAATATTATAAAAGCTTTGACTTTCCATCTTTCGTTTATTCAGACACCGTAATTAGCCAAAATTACCTTATAACGTATTTGTAAATATTATTGGCAAACATCTTGTTTGTCAATTACTGAACTATAATTAACAGTGTTAAGTATTGTAAACAAGCATTTTGAGCCTTTAGCACAAAGGGAGCATTTACAAGTTTTTACTTGTTGAGAAAATTGTGGTGATTTAATTCATGGAGTCGGTTCATTCGACTGCCTACACCCGTGAACTTGTATTAATACACAATCCCCCGCAAATCGGGAGACAAACATTAATTTCCATATTCAACCTTATTGATTTTCTATTTTTAGGGAAATTCTACATAAGGACAACATAATTAATATTCAGTTTGCAGTGGTCGACAAAAAATACGAAAAGAAAACTTTTAATTACTAAAAAAATTTTGTGAATAAAATCAAAGTTAAAATCAGTTTTTCTTATTAAATCGATTTCCATAATTTTTCCAATTTTTTATTTTTTTTTGTAACTTTTGCTTCGCCGTTTAATTGGTTTACGTTGATTGAGTAATAAAGGAATTATAAATTCGAAGTTTAATATTGCATAGTACACAATATTTGCGATGATGGGAGTGAGGGTGGCGTGAAAGAAACCCACGCTCGCGGTTTTATTTTTTGTATAAATTTAATTTAATTTAAACTTTTTAGTATTTTATGATTTAGGTGAGTAGTCGAGCTTTTCTATATATACATATGTATGTATAAATCATGATATTATTGTGGTAAACAAAATTGTTTTTATTTATTTGTTGTCAAGCGAAATAGAAAATATTTTCGTGTGTGAAAATTATACAAATTCGGTGGAAAGTGTTTTGACATGCATTTCGAAAGAAAATTTCAAAATAAATAAAAATTGTTTATTTGCGGCGTGCGAAGATGCAAAAACAGTTTTTTGTCTTATGTATGTATATATGTGATATGTGTCTCTCAGCGGCTATAAAAACATAATGGCAACGTATAATAACTGTCAAACTTTAAACGAACGTGCATATAAATGTATAATATTATTTATGATACCAAGACCATTAAATATCGAGCGAGCGCATAAAACATAATACACAATTTATAATATTATGTTGGTCTAATTATAAGAGATCGGGAAAATTCATCTTTTAATGAACATATATACATATCGTTCGAAATACATATTATATGTAAGTATGATTGAAGTATATTTGCACATAAAAAATAATAAAAAAATAACTCGTTAGTCAAAAAGATCAAAGTGTGGAAAAAAGAAAAATAATTTTTTCGATTTATTTTTCCGTTTTGGAAATAAAATAAAAAGAAATTTTCTCGTTTTTTGATTTGCTGCAAAATTGATATTTTATTAGCAAAATATTTGTTTTTTTGCGCATATAAATCGTGACTTTACGATACATTATTATGTATTAGTAAAACGAATGTAATAAAGTCGCGCGCGGGATGTGATTAATTGTGGCAAAACGTTATAGGTTTGTAAAATCCATGCAACACACATAAAATATACTTCCCGTATACAAATTTCCGCAATATATAATCCCATAAAATTTATATATACATAATTAACTGAATTACAAAAGTTATATTCACATTCATTTAGAAAATATCTTAAAACCACATTCCTTAAGAAAATTTTTTGTTCCTTTATCTCTCTATATAGTCTATATACGTGTATATGTACAAAATGAAAATTCTACTTCATTTATTTTAATTTTATCACAATTAATTAATTTTAGAGTTAAGATACAACTAAAAATATTATTATAACAATAGTTTGGAAAATATATGTATACGTACTTGTTACTTTTCCAGTATTTCGGTAAAAATAATTTAGACAACTTAGAGAAAAAAAACAAAAAAGTTGGGAAATGAATTTGCATATTTAAATTGAATCACCTGTGTCTCTCCTGTATATATACGTATGTATATAGACATCGTTACCATTGGCAAAATAGTATATAGAATATGTATTATATATATGTAGGTATATATGCTCACCGTAATAGAATTGTAAAAGTGTCACATTATTTTATATTTTATAAAACTTTACTTGTGAGGAAAATTCTCCAATTTTCACTTTTGTAGGAAAAATGTTAATAAACTTGTTAAGTTACAACACAATATATCCACTAGGTAGAGTGCACAAACTATATAGTCGCTCTAAATCCATGTTTCTATAGTAATAAAATTATTGTAAGTTGTGCTTAAAAATTTTCAGCCGACTAGGTAAGTAGAATTTAACTGTCTTATTCATAATAGTGAGGAAATAACAAACAATTGACTGTTAAATTTAGATATCTGGAATGCTATCTTTGTGTCCATGGGAATTAAATTTGTATGGGCTGTTATATTTTCACAGAATTTTAAAGTTTCGTGATTTTCAGAGATGTTCACGGATGCTCTATACGATAGAGAAATATAAAGATACGCTTAATTGAGTCAGAAAACTGGTTTTGTGCTGGATTTTTTACGTCAAGACTACAATTAACATTTTGTGAACTCTCAACTAGAGTTTTGCTGTATTTTGATCCACATTATGAATAGTTCCGTTGAAATCAAAAAAAATATCCAATTTATAAATTTATATAGTCCACCTTCTGACAAATAAGTGCACCAGGAGTGATTGGAAACCAATTGTTGACTGGTTGGAATACCAAGGCTTTCCTTAACACGACGTTTGAATGCAATATATCCATCAATATTTTCAATACCGTCGTATTCTAGTTCTGAAATCGTACTTTCAAACTAGGTTTGGCTAATTTCGGCATTTCTAGCTTCAGTAATGTGTTCCAACAAGTGACTTGTAATTGTTGTAGGCTCTTTTTCAATACCAAAATTACTCGCACGCTCAAATTTAAATAGTAAATTTTTTAAAGCATTGGTATTATTTTCGCTATGACCAGTTTTTAAAGTTTAAAAATTTCAAATGTAAGGAGCCATCTCTCGTACTCGTCCGTCGGCATCCAATTTTCTCATCCCTACATAATAATACACAGCACGCCTTAGAAAATACACAGCACGACTGGCTACGGACAGCCGCTCTTTAATATCTTCACCTACACTGTTATCATTGTAGATAGCGAGGAAAATTACGAGCTTTCAGATGGCAAATATAACAAAACTCATCCACCAATGGAGCAGGAAGTTAAATTTGCTATCCAGAAGCTAAAGAACAATAAGGCCACTGGCACAGACACGATACCAGCTGCAACTTTCAAGGACGACACATCCATAGTAGCAGAAAGTCTAATACCACTATTAGCTAAACACTATCAGCAACATATGAAATACAGGGAAAATTTCGCAGAAAGGGTAAGAAGGTTTAACTATATATAACGATCCCAAAGAAAGGCGACCTAAGAGAATGCAAAAACTGGCGAGCAATATCCCTCCTCAATAGCACAATAAAAGTATTAGCTATATGAACATTTTCGAACGAATGTCTCCATCAATCAACCAACCAGCTCCTGAGAAATGAACAAGCCGGCTTTAGGCCAGGTAGGAGCTGTACAGATCATATCAACACGATCCGTATCATCATAGAGCAATCAAATGAATAGGACTTATCCCTATATCTACTCTTCAACAGAGGCGCAATCTGAAAAGCACTTTGTGAAATAGGAATACCAAAAAAAATAATTGAACTAATACAAGAAATTATCGGGATGCCGGAAACAACGTTCAACACCAAGGAAAGCAGAGTGACAAATACTTCAACTCACGAGCAGTAAGACAAAGATGCATGCAATCTCCACTACTGTTGCTGATAATGCTGGACAGCGTAATGCTCAAACTTGACAATATAACACCAAATGGTATCGAACGGAGACCGCACACGAACATTAGTACACCAATCACCATCAACATCACGCCAATCGAAGAGGTTGAAATCAGTCAACGCATAAACAGAGCAAGAAATACTTTCAACATACTCCATATGATTTGGAATGAGTCCGTCCTGTCACGGAACACGAAGCTACCAATGTTCAATGCATGTGTAAAAGCAGTACTGCTGTATGGGCGTGAAACACAGAAACACATATAGAAGAATACAAATAGACTTCCAGGTGTTTGTGAACAAATGCCTGAGAAGACTAATAAAATGCGTCTCGCCGAGTACCATCAGCAACATAGAACTTCTGCGGCAAACAAAGCAAACAATGGAGATTGATTGGACACACATTGAGGAAAAATCCGATTGACATAACACGGATGTCATTAGAGTGGAATCCACAAGGAAAACGTAAAATGTTCAAGAAATGCTAGCCGGAGCGAAAGAACTCGGTAAAATATGGGGAGAGCTGAAAGCAATAGCCCCCAACAGAGTCAGAAGGTCCAGCATAGTGAACGCCCTATGCTCCTTAATTGGAGACAAAGGAAAAAAAAGTAGCAGACGTAAATGCTCGTTTCGTATACAAATTATATTTAATAGTATTTTAAACGTATGCACATAGTTTTGAGAAACTAGTTAACTGCAGAAACGTTATTTTTGGGAAATTGAAACAGCAATGACTGTTGGTTGAAATAATTTAGAAAATTGATTTTATTGATATTCTGTAAATTAAGTTGCAGTTTGGAAATATATCAGGTATCCTGTTTTGGTGTATCAGATATCTTCAGATAATTAGTTTTATTAACAAACAAGAGGTACTTTGTAAATTTTTAAGTAAAGATAACTAGTTTTAACTAGTTCTGCATTCTCTTGATGTTTAGAATTTCAAAAACTCATCCGCCAACGTTCTATGACCACATGTGATTTTTATATTACCGTTAAAGTGTTAGATCTTTCTATCCCCCTCAAAATACCATATAAATCGTTACACACAATAAACGTAGACACAAATTACAAATAAAATTTATTTCCAAACCAATCAACCATTTCACAAAAATCACTTTACATAAATTTTAATTTGATTTGGCAACCAAATCAAATAAATTCTCTTTAAACAGTATTCACAGAATAAGGATGTCATTTTAACCTATACAGGAATTAAAAAATAAAAAATAAAATAATAATTTAAAATCAATTGAAAATTGGAAAATTCCTTTTATTTGATTTTTATTGTACGTAGAAAAAAGAAAAGTGTGGGGAAAACGAAAACAAAAAAAAATAAAATAAATTACAAAGTAAAATTTGTATTATTGTTTTTCCTATTGTTTTCCGTTTTACACAAGATAACAAGGATGAAAAAGGTATTTCATTATTTTCATCCTGATCCGGCAAAAAAAATAAAAAATTCCTATCCTTCTATAATAAACGCCTTGTTTTTTTCTCACCCATTATTTTAGATAAAAAAAAAAAAAGTGTTTCGTTTCTTATGACGGTAAGAAATTATGGAAGGGTATTAAGGACATCAATTTTCCGATACAACGAAATTGTGTTTATGGTATATACTGTATGTATGTATGTACGTTTCGAATGAAAAACAATAAACATTTATTTGATTCGATATTGTGTATCACACGACATATTATATCGAAGGATAAGAAAAACGGGAAAATTTTTGTTTTGTCTTTAAAATATCGTATCTACATACATATATCCTTTATATGTACAAGGAGTATAATATATATATACCTTTTATTATTTTCAATAAAACCAATCGATGTCAACAAATTTAAATAGGAGGCAATAAAGGAAATAAAAGGAATTTTCTCCTTATATACATGTATATATGTATAGAATACATACACACACACAACACACAACAAACAATGTACGGATAAAATTGGCGTGAAATATATTAAAATAGTTGGAATTTTATAATATTGGAAAATCTAAACATTGTGAATTCTAATATTTAACATCCTTTTCTTTATTTTTTTATTTAAAGTCGATTTTATAAAAAATAAAATAAAATCTGGGTGAATATCATTACGACGAGCGCACGATGATAATACAGAAAATGTGTCCGTTGGCGAATCACCTCAGAATAATTTATTGGATTTGAATTTATTTTATTTTATTAGAGGCGTCGACGATTATCTGTTATCTCGTATATCCTCTAAATTGAATAAATACAGCATTAAAACAAATGCGATATATAAAATAGGAAATTCTGATAACGATATAGCAATATGTTGTAAGGATTTGTGCAGCATTTTCAAAGCTATGTACATAGGTTATGCAACCACTAGCCGGTATATTAGGCAGATTAGCTCATCATCCAAGAAACAATTTATTTATTTAGAAATCAGAATTTCGCGACATCAAATAATTATTTTACTTAAGTCTAAGTTGCACTGTACATTTTTCAGAACCATTTTGTGTATAACATTCAAACACTAGATTCAAAAATTCCCCCACGAGATCGCATTATTATATATATCAATTACGACAAAGTCCCTGTGTACGCTTTTCGATGGAATTCACAAATATGTGTATACCAATTCACGTTCAAATCGAATCCATCATTCGAAACGAATAGCAATTCGGGACGGATTTACAAATATTTGGGTCTAATTTATAGTCAATCCAATATTCTTGCTAAAACATTACGGGCCTCCGTTTTGCAGCGTTTAGTTGACAGTCTTGTTCCAGTAATTTAAAAACAAAATTGTAACATCTTATATGCTATTTTGAAAATATGATTATTCTAAACCGCTGCTCATTTGATCGAAGGTTTCTAAATATACTCGAAGAAAACGGTTGAAAGTGAGTTTCAGTTCTTTTTGCCAACGTTGCGACGGTAGCACGACAATTCACAGAAAACGATAATGCACCAAACCACAATTCACTGAAAACGACAATTCACCGAAAAAGAAAATACATTGGAACTACTATACCGATTATAAAGAATTTGAATTATTTGATGGAATGGGATTGGAAAATAATTTTTGGATAAAGTTCTGGAATACGGCCATTTGGAACGGAGCTAGGCCAATCCTTGACCGATTATCATGAAGCTTGACAAGTTGAATGGAAATGGGAGTGTAAAATGAATTTTGGATAATGTTCTGGAATATGGTTACCTGGAACTGAGCTAGGCCAATCCTTGACCGATTATGATGGGACTTGACCAATTGAATGAAAATGGGATTGGAAAATCCCTAACCCCCAAACTGATTTTTGGATAAAATTCTGAAATGTGGCTATTTGGAACGGCACTAGGTCAATCTTTAACAGATTATCATGAAACTTTACATGTTGATTGTAAATGGGATTGTTAAATAATTTTTGGATAAAATTCTGGAATATGGCCAAGGATAAAATTCTGGAATATATGACGGGTAAGGTACGTGAAATTGAATTTGAAATAGGTTAGCAGGTCAAAAGCTATATATCTTACCAAAAATAGTGACAATGCTTCCGCAAAATATATAAGCACTTCAAGTTAGATAAATTTGAAAATTGAGTTATAATTGCAAGCGATTTGCAGTTGTGGACTCAAGAGCCAAGTTTTTGTCACATCCTTCACAGTTACGTCGAATGTGTACGTAATAGAATGACGATAGAAACGTATTTTGTCTCTAGTTTGTTGACATGATTCAGCAGTAAAATACACTACTCTAAAGCATGGAACAGATTTTCTATCGTTCTGGTTTTGGATTCAGTACCAAAAGATGTTTTGATCCGGTTTCCTGCGCCGGTTTTAGGAAATCCTTTTTCTTCCGGTTTAGTTCCGGGACGAACCGGGTTGAACCCGGTTAACATTTTTAGTTACATCTTTGCTCTTCTAAATTAATAGGAATGCAAAATAGGTTGATTTTAATGTTTTTGGATCACAAGCCTTAATAATCAACAAAAATGTTGGTGCTCGCGATAGAAAGTTAAAACGGATGTTTCTGGTTTTTAAATATATTACAATTCGAAAAATATTTCAGTTAATTACGGTTTAATGTTCCGGTTCAGATCCTGTTCGAAGCTCTGCTCTAAAGACGCTATAAAAGAGACTAATCAAATCAATGTTATCTGAGAAGATTTAAGCCGACCGGTTTCGACCTATACCCACAAATATTTGGAAATAGAGAAAAGAAGATTGGAGGATGCGATAATATGGCTGAAAATATGCTTTTTAAATGGAACAATATTGCCGGCAAAGTCACATCGGAAGCTGTGCTTGACTTTATCCTTAACTTAATGAAATTATGATCAATCCGAACGTTTAGTGAACGTTTAATAAACTTTCTTTAATTAATGCTTCTGTTTGTTTTATTTCAACACATATTTACAAAATTACAGTATATGGTATGTGATTTCCAATTTAATTTGAATGATTCTTTAGTTTCTCCTGACGGCTTAACTATTCGCACAAAAGTAATCTACGTATTATTTTACGTGTCGACAACCGAGTAGATTACACGGTGTAATCTACCTCGCCCATCCCTGGTTCCAATGAACCTCAAATTCATTCTATAAAATTGTCACCATCGCGTATCGCATTGGTCCTAACGAAATTTGGTCATCCCTGAGTATACTACTATGTTACTTTCAAATAAGTGATTCCGCATTACTACCATAAGCATAAAAAAAAGTTAACAGGTTATATCCTTTATTATAGCGTATATATAATACTTTAAAGGATGTAAATTATCAAAAATAAATTGTCTGATAACATTGGTCGTGTATATACCCGTGTAGGAAATGGTAATTAAAAAACTTTTCTATACTATTTTCCACTTTTCCAAGCAAATTTAATTTGAACAACATTTTATGTCAGGTTTTTGTATATGTATACATATATTCTTGTATATATAGCCCCTCGTTTAACCAGCAAAGTACAACAACAAACTAATTTACGGTAAATGAAAAAAAATAAAAATATTTTCATCATTTTTCATTTTTTAAGTTTTAATTTTCACTATGGATAATCATTTTTTTTTTATTTATTTATTTATTTATCTGGCTTATACATGAAAAAGGATATGAGGTTCGTTTACTCGTTTATACATGGGTTTGTATATAAAACACAAAAACTCGTGTTGTTTGATGGGAAAAGTTTCGAATTTAAATTCGAATATAATTTAAATAATATTTGGAAAATTGAAAAAAAAAAACGAAAAGAAAAACTCGTAGAGGTAATTACATTTTATGTATGTACACATGTTATGATTAATTATGTCTTATGTGTGCAAAAAATATTACTATTTATAGTGTGGGATGACTCAACACTATAATTTATATATGAACTATTTGAAGTGCCATCATCATCCATGTGTTTAATAAATAATTCTAAATTTATTTGTGTCTAATACGATACTAAAACTCTTTTTATTTAATTTTTATTTTAATTTTTATTATTAATTTTTAGTGACACTCGTGTTGAAAGAAGTCATCAATTTAAAAAGATTTGTTCGCTTTCTTAATATGTATTTGTAGCAACAGTCAACAAATTGTTGAAACGCGACGATACAACATATTATAATACCAATGAAATATGAAATTAATCTTGGTGTGTATCATCAGAGGCGTAAAACATTTTATTTATTTTTTGTAAATTTCTTTAGAGCGGAAATCGGGCCTACAATTTAGCATAATTTGCTGGTGATATAATAAAAACTAAACGGCATAATGGTTTAGACTGCGGTTAAACACCCATGCACCCTTATACACATATATTTTCCACGATGACATCATCACATGCACAAATGAATTACAAATACATGAAATTAATTAACACTTAAGTTAATTAAAAAAAAAAAAAAAAATTAACGCAACACAAAACACTAAAGCTGGAGCATGTAGCATCCAAACTAACCAATTAATCAATGTTCTCATCTTCAATCAATTAAAAAATTTTAAAATTTAAACAATTAACTCTTTTCTTAAAATTTGTGTATTTTGTGTACGAGTATATAGAGTTGAAGAAAGAAATCGAGCTAAGAATGTTTTTTTTTTTTTTTTAATTTAAAAACAAAATGAAATAATTTTGATTAATTTTCTTATTTATTAAAAAAGAAAACAAAAATGATTAATATTTTTTAATTGTTTTTCTTACATTAATTCCGTTTCGTTTTCATAATTTTTCTTTAACAGTTAATTTAAGAACAATAATTTTTTGTTTTTTTTTTTTGTATTTGATGTTTTGGTATTTTAATGTGTAGTTTAACCTTAAGATGTGTATCGTGAGTATATATGTGGATTAAAATTCTTTTGTTTTTTTTTTTTATTTTAATTTAATTTCAAAAAACGAAAGAAAAACTTATGTTTGCGCGTGTGTTAAAGAAAACGCGAACGGTAATGGGCAATTTATTATATGCGTGCGACATCGGATCAATTTCAGCAGTAATTTTAAAGATTGTTGGTGTTTGTGGTCAAACTATAAAGGAATCTTCCTTGTTGGCTATAAAATACTATTCAAACTCCGGATACGGATTAAAAAATATATTTTGTCGTTTTTTCAGACTATATAGGTTACCTTTGCCGTTGGGCTAATTATGTGAATAATTTCTGCTAATTATTCTGTTTTCTTTTAAAACTTTGAGCTACCTTTGGGAGCCTAAAGAGTCTTAAACTTTACCAAGATGAAATTTCAATAAGAGATTTAAAATCGAATGCGTCAGTTCGTGGGTATATTTTGTAAAAGCGTTCATCTAGAGTAGTGTCAAACTGTGATAATATTTTTATTCAGTACTGTTTGCCATTTCACCATGGAAAGACTGAGCCCGGCATAGCGTCTGTAAATTGTTCAGCTTTATTAGGAAAATCAGCGTGACCACTATTTGGAATACCATCGAAAAGTTTGAATCCCAGTTTACAGTATTGGATGATACGCGACTAAATATATTTGGTGTGGTTTATGAGCCTGTAAAATCATTCGTTCATAATGATAACGGAATATTTGCGGCCTGAGATTAAAGCCCGACCTCGACGACATTCGGCGAGCAATTCATTTCACGGTTCGGATCGTTGAATTGGCTATTTAAATCGTGTGATACCTCTAGATTCTTTTCATTGGGGCTACGCAAAGTCCAAAGTTTATGTGAATAAACCAGCTAGATTTGAGGCATTGGAAGCCAACATTACTCGTGTCATCCGCCAAATACCATTCGATATTCTCAAACGCGACATCAAAAATTGGACTTTGGGAAAGGACCATCGCAGGTGCGGCTATCATTTGAAAGCAGTAATATTTAAAAAATAAATGGCAAGAAATGTTCTTCCGAATGATAATAATGTTTCCTTACGATTAAATTGAATTTTTTGAGTTTTTTTAATTTTTGCACAAATTATCTCTATAGATTTCGTTATTACGGATAAATAAAATCACGCACATGTCGTTTGATGCTCCCTATTTCTGGCAATAACTGCCGGTGTGACTTTTACACTTCAGCACTATATTTCCACTATACCCCAAAATTGTTCGATACATCTAACTGTGGACTCTTTGAGATAACATTGATTTGATTAATCTCGTGCAAATTTATTGCTTCTGTTGGAATTAGAGTCGTGTGAACGAGCTGTATGGCCACAACTTTTCTGCTGAATCGTGTTGAAGAATTAGCGGCAAAATACGTCGTTATGAAAAATGTGACCAAAACCTGGCTCCACAACAATTTTTTGCAAATGTAACTTGAAGTGTTTCAATACCAATTTCATGTACGCTTCGTCATCCATCAAAACACTTCCACTAAATTTTATGAAATTTTTCTCATCAGTCTGGTACATATTTTATCGAACAAGTGTTGGTTATCTACCTGATTTAGCTTTTTAATAACTCGGTAGCACGCATAGCCTTCCTGAACTCGCGAATTCGTAAACCATGGAGTGGGATATGTTAAATTGAATGGCACGGTTATAACCTTTTTGTAAAGATTTCTATCAGTTGTTCCACGTAAAGATTATCTATCGTTGTTCAGCAGCAATTTTTAGTACGCCGATGGTCGAGTAAGCAGAGTCAATGTTCTTGAAATCATGGACTCGAGTTCAAAACTCGCCAGCGTCAATACTTTTTTAATTTAATTTCTTCGGCAAGTATAAGAGCCATCTCTTGTGAATTGGCAAACATAAAAGATTTGTTTAGCACCAACTTTATATACGCCGGTTGTCTAGTAAGCAGAGTCGTTGCATCTGGAATTGTGAACTTGAGTTCTAGCCTCGGTTTGGCATTAAAAAATGTTTAATTTAATTTATTCAATTTCTCCTTTCAATTGGCAAATATAAAGGGTGAATATAGCGGCAACTCAATATATGAAAATGGTGAGGTGGTAAAATAAGCGGACCAATTTGCAATTAAATTAAAAATAAATATTGAGGCTTGAACTAGTCTTGAGAACAATTCAATCACACAACTTCTTTTACCACCGAGCCACCGGTATACAAAATTGAAAATTTAAGCAACGGCAATGGACTCACTCTGCTTATTTGACCATCGCCGTACAATTTCATTACCGCTCTATACCCATACCCATCTTTTATACTTGCCACTTTTGAAGTGTCTTCTTCTTAATCTTCAAATCTTCTTTTTCAAGATTATTGAAGTTTTGAACAGAATCTGAGTTAGATTTGAGTAATTTTATTTCACCATCACCAATTTGACAGGAGAAATTAAATCAAAAACGTTTGACTGGATCGAGAATCGAACTTAAATCCATAAATCTAAAGTCACTGACTTTGCTTACTGAACCACCTATACAAATCTTTTATATCTGCCATTTGAATAGAAAATATTCAAAATTTTAGCAAAGGCAATGGACTCCGCCTTTATTTTACCATCTTGTATACATGCCACTACTTAAAAAATATAAAAATGTTTAACAGAAACTGTGTGTTGTACCAATTTGAATACAGTAGAAATTAAAATAAAATAATACGGTCGCTAATGGGACTCGGACCTTCGTCCACAAATCCAAAGTCAATCACTCTACTACCTCACCCACCACCGTATATATATATATTTGATGTTATGCAAATCTTTTATACTTTCCAATTGAATTGAGAAACTTGGAGAAAATTTTTTAACAGAAGCTGAGTTGAACCAAAAATGTCCCAACATTAATATCGTTTGAAACTTAACTGAACTGCATAGTGCCAGGTGCCACATTTAATGCGACGACGAAGTTAAAAATCTGACAAGCTATTCCTCCTTATGTTCTGAAAAATTATAAAACTTCCGTTCCAGACAATGAAACTTGATGCGATTGACCATATAAGTTTTAAGTTTAAGTTAGTACATGAATAACGTCCAAATAAAAAATGTCCCTATACAAACTGAAAATATTGGGATAGTGGCAAGGTCTAAGTTAAAGTTCCCCGGATTATTTTTAATGAAAGTCCCATCCCGCTCGTTGGAGCTTGAAGTTACAAGTTTTCGATTTTGAATTCCAGTATCGTAAGAATAATCTGGATGCACTACCAGATTTACTCTCTCGTATTTATTTGGACTCAGTTCCTACGGCGAATATCAGCAAAATCCGATTAAAAGAAATCTGACTACAATTAACTGATTAGTTTATATCAAACTATAACTTCAAACCAGAACTTTTCGTTCCTGCTCTAAAACAGTTAATACCGGAAAGCTTGAGATTCTTTATAGTTGCGACAACTGCACATTTGAGAATTAGTAAAACAGTTGAAGTTTTAAAACGCTATTTTTATTGGCCCACGTTCATCACTTGATGTGAAAATATTAGTAAACGCAAGCAGTGCGACAAGCTACAGTCGTTGAAGTAGTGAGATTCCTTTTGGATCAAATATATCCAATGTTCGAAGTTTCGGAAGGGATTGTCACGGTTAATGAAATGTAATTTGAAGCTATAATATAGAAGTACGTATTTCGTCATAATTTTACGGCTATATGTTTGCCACAAGCGAACGCTTCCGAGCGAATTAACCACACGCTTCTTTCTGCATTACGGTCCTATACCGAGGATGATCAAAGGTTATGGGATATTCATTGATGCGCTGTTATTCATGATATTTGGAATTGCTAGCATAACTTATCTAAATTATCGCCCAGCTTCCTTCTGTTTGAACGGATGAACATTTAAAATATACGAACAAGGCAAACAGAAATTTGCCGAGGTGGCCAAGAAAAATAACAATCGTTACGACTTATGGCCAAAGTAACCAATGGTTTATGTCAAGAACTTAATTTAAAGCAAAGCCTTCGAACGATATGCAGCAAAACTCCCACCTAACTACTAGAAAGGATCTATCTCAAAGTTTGTCGGAAACATTGAATGAAATTGAAAATATACCACCCGATAGGACACCCGATCACTTAAAGGATATTACGATTTAGCACAAATTTTTTATTTGAATTTCAGTTTATATATATTATATATATATATATATATATATATATATATATATATATATATATATATATATATATATATATATATATATATATATATATATATATATATATATATATATATATATTATATTATAGGTTTTGGAATAATCTGGAATCCCCGACTTTTGAGACTGTTCTCCTCGGCGTGATTTGTCCCCACAAGTTGTAACGATCGAGAGTGAGTCAATCGTTCCAAGACTGGGGTGATTTAACCGATAACTTGCTAACGGTTTTGTTACAAAAAGTTAAAAGAATTACGATTAAATATTTTAAAAATAAAGATAAGGCGATTTCTTCAGTTAATTATAGTAGAGTACCTATATGCAGTTTCGTAGCTGAGATACTTTAAGGGTAAACTGTTTTGAACTTCCCATCCTCCATTTCTTTAATTTAGAATATTTTCTTGGTTCTGTCTTTGATAGTTTCTGATCCATTTGAAAATTGTTAGTCTCAAAGCCAAATCCGGCCGTGGATGTCCTGCGAAGCATAATTTGTTCAAAGATGAGTTAAACCCGTGGTTAAAAATTAATTGGCATTTAAATTGCCGTAATTTACACCATCGAAATTTTTGTCCTTGAACTATAGTGGCGGTTTATTTTCGGCGGCTTTAACTATCTCGATGTAACTTCGACGAAACGAACAACTCAGTTAAATCTTTCTATTTCATATACTTACTCTGAAGTGAAGATTGTGATTTTTTTCAACGTGACGGTAATTTGTAGGAAATTCCTTTACCACAAACAACAAGCTACGATACGTATTCTGTTTCTGTTGATAAAAAATAAGTTAACCACGGTTAAACTGCGATACCTAATTCCTCATATGCGATCTGTTATCAAACTTTTTGCATCAGTTAAACGCAAACTACTTCACCTGTCACCTATGTATACACAGTGTGCATATATGTATATGTATGATTTACGCAATACAAATTCGTAGAAACACCTTCGAATCAAAATAATTTCCTTTGACCGCGAACAACTATACAAACGATTAATCAGCCTCTTGTATAACACAATTTAACGTATATAGAGCAACAGTATAATCTGCGCCAGCTAAAAAAACCAAACAGCTGACACTGCTCGTTATTATAAGAAAAACTAAATAAAAGCAATCTCTTGTAATTTTGGTGCGAGCACAATATATACCAAAACAAATCGTTGGAAAATCAAATTTCCACAAACAAAAAAAAAAAACAAACAAATTGACCTCTAAAAATAGAAACATGTAAAAGGCGCAATTTTCATTCATAAAAATAAAAAATAAGAAAATTATCTTACATACGAAAATTAAAAAGAAAACTTGAAGTATATAGTTTTTTTTTTCGTATTTCGCAATGAAAACCTAGGCGTGGGCGGACACACACGAAACATAAAAAAATATTCGAAATAATTAATCAAAGTAGATTATATGGTTTATATAATTATTTTGCTAGGTATGTACGAACGAACATTTATGCGCGCGGATTCCACAATAATATCGGGCGCCTGAACAAAAATATTATTGCCTGCACAGCTGTAATATATACGCGAAACCACTAATCTATATACATAGTACGTCTTAATTATACAAAAAAATAATATTTACGTACACAAGGTTTCCGTACTTACGTGATATTTTGAGCAAAATTGAAAATTTTATCGCGCGCGCACGCTTCAATTAAAATTGTTAACCTGTCACCTATTTATCAACCAACAAACATTTTATTTATAATCATGACACAATATTATAAAACTAAGCTTTAATATTTTCTTTTCATTTATCATAAAGAAAATTTTCTTTTGATTTTCTTATATTCATAAAGGTTGTGTATGCGCGCGATTATCGTTTAGCGCGTATTTTAAAACGGCCCAAACGCCGCGAAAATTATGATTTATATATGTCATGTACGATTTAAAAAATAAAACTGTCATAATTTTTTAATTTATTTTATTGGGTTTTATTTTATTTATTTTTTTTTTTGTTTTAAATTGGAAAATTTATGAAAATTACCCAAAAATTTTGAATGAATACAAACAACAACAACAACAACAATAAAATTCTTATAACAAATTGATTTTATTGTGTTTATGATGAGTGGTGAATTTATTCACCACGCTTTGTGTCTGTACTAAATAATGAACGATAGATGGCAGTGTGTGTGTCTTGCTTAGTGCGATTTATATTTTTTTCCATATATAGCGTAGTTTTGTAATTAAATGAATTTTATAAATTAAACAAATTTTGATTTGATTTGTTGACATTCAAATCAAAATTAATTTTTAATTCTATTATATAAAATATATAATTGTTTCCAATTAAATTCTAACCATTTTCTAATCAAATTTAACCATAATTATAGAGCTTTTAAGTTTTGAGCCAGCACAATTTGAGTTTGAGTAAGTTTTGATTAATTCAATCGAAGGTGGCTTTATAACGACGCAGACTTTAAATATATCGATTTTGGGAATAAGACGGACTAACCAGCGACTGAGTAAGAAATTTAAGTTAACAGAGCAACATCAGTACTGTTAAAAAAAAACTTCTTACTAAGTTGTTACTATAGGCTATAATATCGCAATAAAATTCAAATTTATGTGAAAATACGACAAGATTCACATCTAAAGTTTTATCATATTTCAAAATTTACCTCCGAATCAAATAATTTGGAGAAATGGGCCCATTGTGAGTATTTCGGCCAAATTCTAAATCTTCTCATACTGATTTGAAAATAACATTTCCTTCATACATACAAAATTCCATGGAAAGTCAAGAAAAATCATCATATTGGATTATTTGAGTCTGCATTCTATTTACAAAACATTTACTGATTATATTCCTGGTTAAAATTCAACATTTAATCTTTATTTCAAATCAAATCAAATCAAAATTTGTAACATTCACATTCAAGAAAACACCCGCTGAACATCCTTGGGACGAAACTCCCGGTCACAAGAGTAGTGAAACACCAGGCGCCATACCCGGTATCACAACACGAATGTGGGATGCTACTCCAGTCCGCATACTACAACTCCTGGACGTACTGAAACTCCGAGGGGATGAATCACCAAAAACGGAACGTGAGGCGCCTAGTCACAATAGTGGTTAGGCTGAAACTCCGCGTGCTGATCGTCCGATGTTGTAACCGAAAGTTCGACACCGCAAGAGCATTTAAATGTCAATGAGACATCATCGATGACTCCTTCAAACGCAATGACTTCATCAATGATATCATGCTACCCCTCTTTTTACTCCGCGCGATTCTACTCCAATCGGGCATAAAGCAATGGCTATGGCTACAATAACAATTACAATCTTATCACTGGGAAAAATAAATGAAGGATGAACGTAAGATGAACGTAATGGCCCCATGACCGATGAAGAACTAGATCAGTTATTCTCACCGGGTTATAAAATATTACCACCACCCGCGGGCTATATACCATTGCGTACGGCAGCCAGAAAATTAACCGCGACCCCAGCCGGCTTTTTCATGCAAGTTGACGATAAATCAGCTAAATTTATTGATAACCAGACGAAAGGTCACCTCACATTCATGAAACCTGAAGATGCAGAATATTTCGATATGTTGTTGTTAGATATGGATCAAAAACGCTTAGTCCAGAGGCACAAAAGGAACATAAAATAATGAGGCCTCTGTTAAACATTCAAAACGGAACACCACCGATGCGTAAAGCGGCAATACGACAAATTACGGATAAGTCAAGAGATTTGGGTGATTGACCACTTTTTTACTCTCGAAGATCAAGAACGTCATCTACTAGTAAAAGTTATCGATCGTATTCTATATAAGCTGGATGATTTGGTTCGCCAATATATCTGCGAGATTATTTCAAATTTGGCTAAAACGGCCACTGTAGTTACTATATGATTTTAACAATGTGTCCCGAAATCGATAATATCGATGAGTACGTTTGAAATACAACCGCACGTAAATTCAGATAAAAATGAGGGCGTTATTTTTATTTGATAATTACTGTGTAAAATTTTCATTATTTTTCACAGTAGCTTGGATTTAAAAAAAATAATGAAACCGTACATTTGTATCTATATATAGTCATTGATATGATTTTAATGATTCTACGTTAGTGATTATTATGAAATAAAAACAACGCCCTAATTATTTTTATGCAACATATCAGAAATGAATAAATTTGCTGGAATCTCCTTCTTTTTTACTATGTACAATTGAGCTCTTTTATATAATACTATGAAAAGTGTAGTAGAATCTGAACTATAGACTCTTACTAGCGGACTCTAGAATCTAGAGACACAAAGACAGAAGAGTGTATACGTGTGATGAAGAAGAGACTTTAAATGCCAATGAACAAATAATTATTGAGATTTGTCTTGAAATTGAGAATGATCCACACTGTTCAATCACAAGTCACTTCACTTCTCGTCACCAGAAAGAAATTAATGGGAACTCCTCATCTGGATTACATGACGGAGCTTAGTGAGATCAACATCAAAGCTATCCAAAGCCTATTGGAAAGCGCAGGATAGTTTGATGAGTGAGGAGGAGGAAACTTAAAATGTAATATAGTCCGTTAGGATAGCCATACCCTAACCTTACCACTATATTTAAATTAGGAAGAAAATATGAAGGATATTTTATGAAGGAAATCCCAGAGTTTCATCCCGCAGGTAAACTAAAATCTACCTCTATCTGCACCAGTGTAAAAATCTATGCCAGACTTTTCATAAATATTTAATTTATACAGTTGGTTCATCATAGGGTTTTATACATCATCGTTTAATAAATTTGTTAAATATCCGTTCCCTCGAGCTTATCAAAGAAAATAAATCGAAGATAAATTCGTAAGTTAAAACTTTTGCAGGTTTGGACCTTATATTATAGATATACCATTAGTAGAATATATAAACCACAATGTTTCTATGTAGCGGATATTCCCACAACCAAACAATTATCAGCTTTGACAGTCCAACCCCGCAATTAGTGCGAGAAAATAGCCGTTCCTCCAAACATTTTTTGTGAAGAATTTAATTATTTTTGCTGATGATCTAAATAAATTATACGAAGCAAAAGTTCAGAATGCAGTTTTTCTGAACGAACTGTATATTTTTTATATATGTATGCAAAACAGTCTGGGGATTGACTGTATAAAACCTTGGGAGGAACTGTATAAAATGCTACAACGCGCTTTTTTTATACAACGATTTTCGAAACTTGCCAGTTTATCATCAAGATCATCAAGAACTGCAATCAGACGGAACAGGTCTACAAGCAGTAGAAACTGCATTGATAATAATAACAGTGTTAAAGGCCATTACTGGCCCCTTACTGAATCAACAATCTGGCTCCAACGGTTTCGATCCTGAGCTTGGTGCTCACTGTCTTAGACAATCTGAAGAGGCCAAGTCCAATAAAATGTATGACAGTAACTTGTATGCTGTGCAAAGGAGAGCTACACCGCGATAATTCTCACACTTCAAGCGGTCTCCCTTCTTGAAGATGGGGCATATCGCGGCCACTTTCCATTCATCAGGCATAACTTCGGTTCGCCATACTAATCGAATAAGGTCGAAAAGACAGTTCCACAAAGTATCCCCTCCGAATATCAAGAGCTCCGAATTAATGCAGTCCACTCCAGGTGAGCGGTTTCGTTTCATTCTCTGCATGGCCTTAGTGAATTCCTCATGGGGTGGCTCCTCAGTGCAAATCTCCGCAGACTGTTTTAGAGGTGGCTCAACAACAGTCTGTGACGCATGATGAACATCAAGCAGCTCAGTAAAGTGTCCACTCCATGCGTCAAGTACTGCGTCGATGTTGATACAGAGGTTTCCATCCCGGTCCCGAATGGCGGTTGACGAAGGCCTGAAAGTATGGTGCAATCCAGTAATTCCTTTAAAGAAATTACGTGAACTACGCTCATTGCTGAGTTGTTGTACTTTCAGAACCTCGGCCTTCCACCATTCTCACTTCTTCCGTCTACAAATCCGCTTAGCTGCCCTTCTTGCAAGAACTGCCTTGTTTTTCCTTGCGATTGTGAGACGTTGTTGCACTTCATTATGGGCTATATTTTGTTGCTCAACTGCAAGACGACACTCGTCATCAAACCAATCATTATTTGGTCTGACTTTCACTATACCTAAAGTCTGTTGAGCAGCACTGACAACCGAAGTTTTCAGTACCTCCCAGACAGAGTTCACGCAGTCAGACTGGTAATTAGCTCCCTCAATGTTGTCGCTGACAAGATCCTGATATCGTTTCTTTTGATCTTCATTTATCAGACCTTCACAGTCGAAACGTCACATCCGTTTCGCTGTGTTCCCCGACCTGTACGAAAACTTCCACCGTAGCTTTGCAGCGACCAAATAATGATCGCTGCCTACGTATTTGGTTGCTGACCGATAAGTTCTCACATCCTGCACAACCCGAGCTCGCCCTTTTGAAATTAACACGTGGTCAATTTGGCTCCGGGATGTTTTGCGAGGATGTGTCCATGTCTCTAGGTGTATCTGTTTGTGAGGGAAGAATGTGCTTGCTACTCTAAGATCATGAGCAATTGCAAAGTACATCATTCTCTCACCATTATCGGTCGCACTTTCGTGTCGGGAGTACGGCCCTATGTTTTCACACAAGTCGGCCTGATTTCTGCCAGCTCTAGCATTAAAGTCCCCAATTACCATTCTAACATCGTGTTCGGGTATAGATCCCATCAGATCGTCCAAGTCATTCTTCTGTGGGCGCATGTACACAAATTATCGACAGGTTGGCTAACTTCATGCGCAGGCGAAGCATACACAATCGGTTATTGACTGCTTGAAAATCCAAAACAGCCTTCTTTACCTGCGGCCCAAGAAGAAATCCAGCTCCAAGATTTCCGAGGTCATCTCCACTGTAGAACAACGTATAGCCCTGGGACACATGGTCTCCACTTTGAGGCCAGCGAGTTTCTTGAAGAGCAACGAGTTCCAGCCGATACTCCTTCATGCATGTGATTAGACCCTCCAACGCTCCTGGTTTTCTAAGTGATTGCACGTTCCACGTGCCGATCCTAAATCTCGTATCCGGGTACTTGAGCGGGGGTCCGGTGTTGTTTTGGCGGTATCCATTTTTGTTTTTGTTGATTTTATAAACAGTTGATTTTTTTACGGATGCGGGTCGCCAGCCCAGCGATCCAACCGTTTAGTCGTCTCCTACGACAAGCAAAGGATACTGTGGTGGTATTCTTAGGAAACATGTTCGTGCAATTTAGATTTACGAGACATGTGAGTGCCCCCCGACCACAGGGGCCATTGCATTGATGCACTTTCAAATCCAACATCGATTCAACAACATGTATCATGAGTACTGTTAGAACCTGGATAGTATTTCAATCGACCTTATAGGTCGTAGTATTTACTGGCAACAAATATGTAAACAGGCTACAGGTTTTTGAGCATCATACATCTGGCAATCTTGGTGGTCCTGGTAATGGTTTTGAACATTTATGATTTATCGATAATCAGTGGTTTGCCTGTTTAGAACAACGAAGATCACTGGTTTCCGGATAATATCTTAATTGTGCTTTTCTTGTTCTTGTTGTGGTTGCTTATTCGATCCCACTGGTATTCGTTCAGTGATTATTATCGGTAGTTGTAGGGCACGTGGTTTGTATTATCTAATGCAAGACCATGCAAAACATTGAGATTTTTATTTCTCAGATTCTCCCAGAACTAGGAAATACCCTGGCAAATTTTTACTTGTGTGATATTAAAAAGCATACAACGGAATGGAAATTTAGTCGCCTCAGATTAAATATTAGTGCCGAGAAATTGATGCTCATTAGTCATAAGTATCTCAAACTAGATTGCTGCAATTTGATTATACAAAGAATGACGAGATTTAACAGCCACTTATGTGCACTTTTGTGAAACACGCAATTGCGGCACAAAATTTCGGAACTGGTAAAAAAGCTCGAAAATTTATTCCAACGCAGTGTTGGTTGAATGAGAGCTCCGATGGGCTATCAGATATAGTAAAAACTATAGGTCTAAATCTCCTGCAATGGCTAATTACTCAAGTTTTTCAAAGCTTTTTTATATTTTGGAAATAAAATTCGAATATAAAAATATTTCTGACGCGATAGAGGATTAAGGAACGTTGGATGAGAACCTAATGAACTGTATTAGATATGCTGGTAAGAATTAAATCCAATTCTGAGACCATTATACATTTTTTAGTCCAAACCATGATTCATGATGAACACCAATTTAGAAACTGAGTACAAAATTTATGGCAATGATATGTTATGGCGTTAAACAATTTCTGTCAAAATTAGGTTTCTTCAAAATATAATTCGTAAACTAAAAATGTCTGACTTTTGATTTCATGTAAATTATCTGAATATTAAAATAAATTTTTGATTTCAAAGTTGGACAGAGCTCAGCTAGTGCCTAATCAACGTGGCTAGGCTACTAAATTTTTTTGAATGACTGCCTCTAAATTTAGAGATCAGGGGGTTTTGCTTGGTTGCTTAATTCTGTGTTAAATTTTATTTTTGAAACACAGGTCTGTATATTTTATGTATAAACGTGCGCTATATTTTGAGAGGTCCAAGACCCATACATAGATATGTATGTACATATATTCGAGCATAAATTTAGCATAAACGTCAATTACGTTTCACATGAATATAAATTGCGATATAAACTAAATTCTTGCAAATCATTTAATTCAATTATTGTTGAAATATTTTTTCATTTTCCAAAAACGAATACAAACTAACTTTACACACACACACATATATATATACTCAATTTTCATCGGTTAGATTACATTTATGTACGAATTTTTTTTCGAAAATATTGAAAATCAAAACTATACACGAGATAGTAATAACAATATTAATAATAATAAAAAAGTATAAATGGTGGTGTTTAGTGAATTGAAACAAGTCTGTCAACATATACTCATCGTATCCATACTCATCGTAGCTATTGTTGTGTTTTTGGATTGGAAAATCATATATACATACATAACGCATATAATTTTCGATTAGATAAATGTATTTGGAGTAGTTTTCGCTGATATATATAAACATGAACCTATACACAAAATATTTATTTATCTCAGTATAAAGGGGTTGAAATGATTCAATAACCCTCGAAGGTTTTGTGTATATACTAAATACACATATATAGTTGCTATATATACGAATATGGTACCACAACGACTTGTGTCTTAGAAAATAAATCAAATTGGATTGTGTATATAGGTTTTCAACTGATTAAGTTTTGGAGAGATCCATACCGTGGTGCACGGATCATTTATATATTTATTGCAGAATCGTACTACACAAATCTATAGATCGTGTTACCTTTCAATTTTAAATTGACACCATTTGGAAATCATTAAATCAAATATCGTCTCAATAACCCTAACCAATGCATTTCAACGAAATCAAATCCCGTCTCACTATACTCGTATATAGTCTAAACATTAATCCCTTTCTGTTTATTTCGTTTTCAAATTTATCAACCACAAAGTGTATTTCACAGCAACTCGATTATATGTAGGGAAATTCAATATTAAAGAATACGACAAATTTTATTTGATTTTCCAGGATACGAACAAAATTTTTTTATTGAAAGTTAACTTCTTATACATACTCGTATATGTGACATGTTGCAATGTTATAACACCGCGTGATTTAAATATTTTTTTGTATTGAAATTGGTGCGGTGTGAAAATTAATAATTTCCATGAATACATCCCTTAACAATGTATCCGAATAGATCAATCGCGCGATGATTGATAAATTTTGAAATTTTGGCACAATCACATACAAAATAATAAAAAAATAAACGGTTGAATAGTTGCATGCACGATCGTTTTAAAGAAATCGATGTATTCATACGTACATAAGAAGAAATAAACAGAGATCGTAAAATCCCCAAAAAAAGTGATATCATCTTAAACGAAAAATGTATGAAGTAATCTAATAACTTCGGTGTCTGTGTGTGTGTCTGTTTGGTGTATAAACAAATTCCTCACTCGATTTAATGTGGAACGAAATTAATTTAAAAAATTTTGTGCAATAAATCAATCGTTGAAAATTTGTATTGTGTAATTCGTATATACGTATATATAGTCTTTGAAGATGGTTTACATCAGTCGAGATGCATAATAACATTTTGCTATCAGTGTTACTTACTAATCAGTTGTAAAGACTTACGTGTGTCAAGTTTGTCCTAAAATTGTTGAATAAAGAAGTTCTTGTTGCAAACAAAGAAAATTTGAAAATTGATTGTGTTGATGAGGTAAATACATGCAACCCTATGTAACAATCATACAACCCTATGTGTCAACGGACATGTATCGGCTGAAATTTAAGAAAGATGTATGGCACTGTAATTGGAGTTAATTGGAGCGTATGGAAGCAATATCAAATGTATTGCGTTCATTTAAAGATGTTGGTAATCGTGCTGAACATTTGCTCGATTTGGTTCACTCAAACGTCAGTGGTCCGCTACAAGAGCGATCAATTGGTGGTGCGAACAATTTCGTTCAATTTGTCGAAGATTACAGCAGAAAGGTATTTGTTTTTCCGTTGAAATATATACAAAACAAGTTTTCAACGCATTTTTGAAGTTCAAAGCTCTCGTCGGAAACCAGTGCTCAAGAACAATCAAAGTTTTGCTCAGTGATGTTGTTACAGAGCGTATCAATAGAGGACACTCACGGAACGAGTTTGGTGCACGTTAATCGATTTCGGCTTAGATAAAAAGTGTTGGGCTGAAGGGTTTTAAGCGGCAGCATATTTGATAAACCGAATTCCTTGTAGAAATATGTGATCTTCTGATCGACACCAGAAGAATTTTGGTCAAAAATGAAACCAGATTTAACCATGTTACAAGTGTTTGGGTGCACAGCAATGGTATACAAGTGCCAAAGTAAAAACGGCGGAAGCTCGACACGAAGTCAACTGAATCATGATAAGCAGGGATGTCTTGTTTATAGAGTCAAAAAATTGAGTAACTTCTTTTTCGCCACTAATTTTGACCAGTGATGAATGTGAATTAGACGCCAATGTCAATTCAGGTGGCGTGCCTAATGCTAAATTTTCCATTGTCGATAAAAGAAGAATCTATAAGAGGTTTGATGACCAAACCGAAGTAAAGGATTTAAATGTTGAAAACAATGCAGTAAATCTACCGGTTACGTTGACACATCCGATAGCAACATTACAACTGATTTTGATCGTGTCGATATCTGCGTTATATTGGTCATGTTAAAACCCTCATGTGCTTCAAGAAACAGCACTGCATCCAAAAATGACCGTCACGTTACAGTCAGTGAAGATCGCTATACAGAGACATGTTGCAACGTTATTTCTTTGGTCAATTGTATGAGGTAGACATTAATGATATGTGGTTTCAACAAGACGGTGCGACATGCCACACAGCAGGTCTAACAATCAACTTATTGAAATCTAAATGCGATGAACGAGTCATATCGAGAAATGGTCCTGTCGATTGGCCTCCTAGATCGTGTGATTTAACACCTCTAGATTTTTTTTATGGAGCTACGTGGAATCATTGGTCTATATGCCAACAAGCCGGCGTTGTTATAGAGGAGCCCAGAGCCAATATTGAACGAGAGGTAGCGGCCGTTTCCGTCGAAATGTGTGGCCGAGTCATCGAAAATTGGTTTCACCGAATCGACACCTGCAAACGTGCCCGTGGTGGACGATGAACGATGTCAAATTCCATACATAAATGTTTTGATTGAAGTACAAGCAAATAATACAATTTTGGAGATATCTCAAATCTCGTTTTCTTTAAAAAAAATTTGTCAAGTCCTTATTGGAAAACCCTTTAGTAAAATAAGATTACTTGCTTCCGGTTTTGTTTATTCTACACAACAGACGTGTTTTTATTATTGTTATCATCAAATGTCATCAGTTTTACTAAACCTTGCAACACAATAAAAAAAATTTTTTAAAAAATGTCCTGCGTAACCAAGGATCGTATCAAAATGCCTGCATGTGATTTTCGGTAGCTGAGGACCGTATCTAACTAAAAAAATATGAAAGTTTACCTAAATTTATCAGTTAACTAGGTGACTGAGGACAGGGTGTTTTACCATGTTGCATGTTAGTACAAAATAGAAAATTTAAAAATATTCTTCTTCTGAACCAAGGGTCGTACCTAAAGAAAATATCTATATCTTTAGCCAAAAACACGGATACAATCCTACAAAAATTTTGCACTAACAAAGTAACAAAACACCCCAGTCCTAAGTCACATAACTTGTTAATTTAGGAATGTAATGTTTACTACTCACTTTAATGTTCCGTCCATCTACTTAAAACACATGTACATGTTTGGGTTCATCTCTTGGGTGATATGTTTTTATTTACATTTGTTGAATATTATTGTATTTATAGGTAACTTGTCTTATAGATTTGATAATTTATCTATCGATTTGATCGGTTGATCCTAGTTTTATATATTATTATCACTAAACCATTCAAATCTATATAGAAAATTGTAATTTTAGGACAATTTTTGGACAAACTTCACGCGGATAAAGACTTAATATCTAAATTCGTAAATTTCGAAATATATGAATCCGTACAATAGGTCAACCAAACAACCAATATGAGACCATCAAGTTGTTTTAGTTAAATTATGATTTAATCAAGCGTATAAACATAAAACATTTTTCGAAACTAAATAATTAGGTGCTGGCGCCACAAAAATATCGTAATGCCTTGCATCACATCATATTATAAGCCATATCTCTAATCTCATTTAAATCGTAAACAAGTGTTAACTATCTATTAATTACACAAACACTAACGTACGTATATCCACTTGCGATTTTTAATTTCTTTAAAAAAAAAAATTCTTTAACTTAGTAAAGTATATTTTTGAAATACCACTGATATCATCCACTTAAAAATATACACACAAACATTAAACATAATGATACACAAACAACATACAATTATAAGAAATAATTTTAATTTTTTTTTTATGTCATTAAAATTCTTGAATATTTCAGTATCATAATTGATGTCAGTTCTAATTAATATATTTGTTCAAAAGTAAATTAATGATCTATCTTGATTGATATAAAACATATATGTATACAACCTGCTCCAAAAATATCAACCTGTTATCTAACAAAACGTTGGAATTAAATTCGAATGTAACAAAATATTATTGAAAGTAAAAATAATGTTTCATAAACTCAATGATTTAGTTAAAAGCGTGAGATCGTGGAATACGAGTACATTACACGCAGGGATATGGTGTAATTATATCGTATAACGTATAGGCACACACACACACACACACATTTTACATGCGCGTCTCAAGTTCATTACAATCTTATACACTAATTAATTAGATTTTTGGATAGAAAAAATATGTATACGGCAGTCACTTCAATCATATTAAAATACATAAACCGTAAATATGTATATATTGGAGGGGTCTTCAGATTGATTCATCATGCGTCAAAGTTAATATTTTCGATTGAAACCATTTGGAATCATCTTATATTCATATATGCGGTGTCATGGTGTCGACATTTTTTTTTGTTTAATTAATGTACTGAAATATATCAAAACCGACAGATTATTGTTTGGGGACTGAAGAGCTGTGTGACAGTAGTACAGTTTGAAACTACGATTTTAGCAAATTTTACAAAACTCTAAAACCCAAATAATAATATGGGAATATGGTCACATTCAACAATTTCGGGAGATACTTGATCCTAAAACATGGGGATAGTTGGGTAGTTTTCATACCATTAATGTAGTACCCAAACAAAAATTCAGTAGACCTTGCCACGAACTGATATAATAAATCTCACGAAAAAAGATCAAACATTGATTCTATACAATGTTTTACTATGTTATAGTGCTTGGAAAGGTGGACTAAAATTTGACATCGTCGAGAATTTAGTTTTCAATGTCCAAGGTTTCGTTTTAAAAGTTTTTGATAAAAATCTTTTAACGCTTTGTTTTATTGAACCATGATGTGGAATACAATTTCTTTCCGGAAACTATACTTACATTTGTTGATCTTAATCACTATATATGTTTTCAACTGATTTCTAGCGATTTAAGACGTAAAACAATTTATTATTTTGTATTATGTAAAGCAGGAAGCGCTGACGCCAGATTAAGCCAACATTTTTTTTTAAATTATCATAAATCTCATACTACTCATAAAACTTGAACTTCTCGTAATTGCATAAATTGATAATAGTTTTCAAAATTCGTAAAAATAAAATTTATCCTAAATTTGAGTATTTTTTGTTTAATTTTTAACGTTGAAATTTAGAATTATGTATAAAATTCGGTAACATTCTCCAAATATCATTACAAAATTTAAAACAATTTTTATTGTGGGTACCGAAATTTAATAAATTGGAATATAAAATTCGAAATTTCCAAAACAAAATGTATTCCCGTAATTCTGAAAAAATTAAATTTAAATTGTGAAACCTGGAACCAGCGCAGTCACACCAAGGCGGATAGTTACATACAAGAGAAAGAGTAAAATATTTTAATTCCAAAATCTTAAACTGAAACTTTCGTCTATGTCTCGAATAAATTAACCGGCGGGAGATCAGCAGAAATATAGATGTAAATAACGCGTGGAGAAATTTAATTTCATAGAATTGTTTGTTCCCACCGCTGTGACCAAATCTACCAAATATCCACCATCGTTACAAACTGATAAATTTTAAAAACAAGAAAGCATTGTATGCTGTTAAAAACTGTCAAATTTTATTAAATTCAGAGATAAATACAACAACTATATTAGCTGTATAAAGGAAAATATAAGAAAAGATCTTAAACACCTTCTGATATTTTTTTTAACAAAATCTTACAACCAGCACCAGAAAACATCATGAAAATCTAAATAGTAGGGGAAACAACGTATCTATATTCTATTCTAGCACCACCTATTGTAGTCGAGGATATTCTAGAAACTTATGAAGATGGAGGCGGTCCTAATGTCATTCCAGTTCCATTAAGTTTAATCATTAGGTTTAAGCAACATTTAAAATAAGCAGAGTTTCCTCAGAAACGGAAATTAACCAAAGCGACACCAATTTTCAAAACTGGATCAAGAAACGTTGTTTCATGTTAGAGAGGTTTAACATCAATACCTTCATTATACCAAAGCTATTTGAACTGGTTCTATGCTACTCATTCAAAATTAACAAAAGGATTAACATTAACGAACCTCATTGGAGTTATCAGCCTTCCATTCCATCAGCCAATGCAAAACATCTTTATAATCTTCATCAATGAGGTTATCGAAGTAATGCAGCATATTGATGCTTGCAGATGATATTAAAATCTACAGAAAGGTGAAGATCCTTGGTGATACAAACAAACAAATTGGAGGAAGACATCTTCTTAGTTTCAATAATAACAAGAGGAACCTTATCGTTCCATAGGAAAGTGAATCCTGTTATACAATAATATCAAATTAATGGCATACTTTTACAACAAGTATTTGAAATGAAAGACTTAGGGGTTACTTTCGTTGAAAACATGTGCATTATACTAAGCGCTGAACAGGGGATATTTATGGCCTCAAAACAATTAAGATCGTGTATTATGTCTTTCCTAGGATTTCCGGCAGGCCTATGACTCGATCAATCGAGAGAGTTTATGGTCTGCCCTGGAATACCTAGGAATGCCACCAAAACTGGTACGACTATGTAGGATGACAGTGACGCAGTCCCAATGCTGTGTTAAAGTTGAGAACAGTCTATCGACAAGTTTTGTAGTTAACTCGGGTATTCGGCAGGGAGATGCTCTGTCCCCGATACTCTTAAATCTCATGTTGGAGTACATCTTTCGTAAAACTGAAACACCGCAGCGTAACATCTTATATCGCCAGTCCAATCAGATGCTTGCATATGCAGATGACATATGCGTGATTGGACTGAATAGCCACGGAGTGAAAGAAATACTTGATCCGCTTGTAGAGTTTTCAGCTTCAGTTGGACTTCAGATCAATGAGTCCAAAACGAAATACCTGATCCCTGGTTTTAGGGACAATGGCACACCAGATTTTAGTAGTGGTCACCACACGTTTGAGGGAGTGAGGAGGTTCAAATATTTGGGTTCTCTTATCACTCACGATAACAGTGTGGGAGAGGATATTAAAGTGCGTTGTTATGTTTGGATGTGAAAGTTGGGCGCTGACGGATGAGTACGAGAGATGGCTCCTAACATTTGAGAGAAGAGTCATGCGTGTGATTTACGGCCCAAAACGCGAAATAGATGGTACCTACCGAGCTCTGTACAATATCGAGATCAGAGATCTGATGAAGATCCCCGATATTGTACATGAAATAAGATCTCAGCGAGTACGCTGGGTCGGGCACGTTCTGCGTGCTGATCCGGAACGAATTGTGCAGCGATCTCTGAAAGGAGAGCCACCATATGGTAGGCGCAGAGGTCGTTGCAGGCGACGATGGCTCCACGGTGTAGAGAACGACTTGGCCTCTTCAGATTGTCTTAGACAGTATGAAGACCATGCTCGGGATCGAAACCGCTGGGGCCGGATTGTTGACTCAGTAAGGGGCCAGTAATGGCTTTTAAAACTGTTTTAATTAATTATGTCTATGTCAGATCCCAACTTGAATAAGAAGTCAATGTCTGGTTCCCTGATCCGCAGTATTGGCATTATCAAAAAAATATTATAATTTTTAGATGCCTGTCATTAAAGAATATTGTCTTCTTGTGTTATTTGTAATCTAAATATTTAATAAAAACCGTCAAATAAATTACACATATGGCTAAGTTTGAATGAATTCTGAATGAAAACTTCGTGTATGACCCGGGTTAGAACCTCTTGGTACAAAAGATTTGGGCTATCACTGTCACTCGTAGGTATAGTTGACCAGAAACAGTCATATCATCTATTAAATAAGATACCCTTGTTTCTAGGTCCGTCAAAAAATTGATAAATTCGGGTTTAACATCATGCCAAAACTATTTTTAAAAAAACTGTTAATAAAATTAAAAAAATAAAAATTTAAATTGTTGTTGGTATACATATTACCTTTCTCCAACTATGTCAAGATTTAAAAGCACCGGGAATAGGATTAAAATTATTTGAAGTATTTTCCCATAATTTGGCGGCTTGTATGTATGCCAAACTATTATTTAGTTTTTGTTTGACCTGGTTTTGTTGTTTTGATATATATCCTATAACCTCTGCTTTTTAGATTCTATTCCACAAATAAAAACAACTTTACCTAATATCTCTTATCACAATCACTACTACAAACACTAATTACTCACTGAAGACGAGTTTATGCATTTCTATCTTGCTGCAAAATTACTACAAGCGAGGTGAAGTTAGCCGCTTTTTATTCTAGTATGTTGGTACATGGCTCTTTGCTCAATTTGCGGTTGTCAAAAATTATGTCAGTTTGACATAATTTTGGCATAATTTTGACAATATTTTGACATAATTTTGACATTATTTTGACATAATTTTAACATAATGTAAATAAATTGATGTTATTTACAAAGCAGGTATGATGATAATATATCACATAAAATACTACTGTTGGTAGTTTCTTTGCATAAAACTTTCGAGAGGGAAATCAAACTCGTAAAGCCACCACCAAATGTTACTAACTCATCCGATTTTAATACTGAAAACACAGTTCCACCATATTTTTGCTTATATTTTTCAGAACAATTGTACACACTCTAATTTCACAACCAAGCCCACTGTAAATACTGAATCATTGTATGTATGTGCGTACCTTGTAAGGATGCACCAGAAGAAGGTTATAATAATCACAAACGACCTCAGAACATATTGAAATAAAAGTATAAATGTACATATAAATAAAAATTTCATTAATTTAATAAATTATTACAATTACATATACATAAAATATTATAATTTTAAAAATTAAAACAAAAACATCGATTGTTTGCAATAAAATTCGTTCCAATGTCATTACTTCCTCTTTCGGATCCTCACCGAACATTTCATCGAACATAAACATTTCTGTGCACTCAACAATGATTTGGCCGTCTTTATGATATCCTTGCATTTCTTTGGTGTCTCCTCAACTTTACCGACCAAAAATAAATAACAACTTGCCGTCACATACTGTGAAAAGGTTTTAAACGAATGAAACATATAAAATTGATGAAAATATATAATCCCTGTGGCTAACGTATTATGTCCCAATCCCATTGAAGTTCCCGTTTGCATTATGAAACGTGCTCCATCACGACGATATCGTCGCTCTGTTTCAAAATCTATCCCATCATTTATTGAAGGCTTTCCTTTTAAACATCGTCGATTCAAGACCGATTTCTTTTATGTACGTAATTTTAGTAGTTGATTTTAATCTCAGAACTTCACAATACAGGCCACAACCACTTAACTTTAATGTTTTTCGACTGACACTAATTTTATTAGCATAACTATATTAAATTGATTATTTGGTACTATTTTATTTGCACCGACCGCAAAAAGTTTTAACTGGAATGGCGTACATATTTTCTCATGAAAAAAATTAAAACAGAATATAATTAGCAATTGCAAATTAAAATTAACATTAATCTTACCATTAAATATATACAAATATGTATAGTTTCAGCAAATTCATGTCACTATTTTGACAACGTCAAGACGACAATGACATTTCGGTTTGGCCTTGGCCAAAATATAGCCAAAAATAAAATAAAAATTGAAAAAGAGCTAAAATTGACATAATGAGTGAAAATTTGAGCATATTTTTAATTTGTAGCAGTTGCCAGCCTGCTGCACATTTTGCATCGATTTGAAATTATTTTAATTTGGTAGGGGAAATTTCTTTACGAAATGGCTTGTTTTGATTGGCTTATATATGGTCGGTGAACATTTTGCAGCAAGATAGAAACGCATAAACTCGCCATGATCGGCTTATATATGGTCGGTGAACATTTTGCAGCAAGATAGAAACGCATAAACTCGCCATGAATGGTGAATAGCACATTAGTTTTACAAAAACAATGTTTTTAACTAATAAATTATGCGGAAACAAAATGCACTGAAATTTTCGCCTACTATTAAAACGAATTTTTTTGCTGATTTGTTTCAAGAATATGCCCTCTGGACACTCATATTTGCGATTTATAATTGGAGAAATGGAACCTCTTATATGTAGGAATGTAATGGCAAATTTCATCAAAAGAATCATCGAAAATTTCATCAAAAGAATCGGAGTCAAGATCCGCGCTGATTAGACCAATTTGGTTGATTTTAACTATCTTGAAAAACCACACATCCAAATTTAATTTATCACAATTGTACCCCTATGTACGTTAAAAATTAAAATCAATTCCAAACCTTAAGAAATATATTTTCTATACCCCTAATATATATTGCAGCCAGATATAAAAAAATCTTATAACCAAACCGATATTTGGTGTAGTATTCAAATCAACAGGAAAAATAACAATCCTTCTTAAATAAAAATAAAAATTGATTTGACTTAATATTTTACAAATTACTTCCTGAATATTTGTACGTACATATATCTGGTTTTCTAATCAATCACAACGAATTCTTATCACACATACCATCTATGTATGTAGTACATATATACAAAACCAAATTCTTTTCCCTTAAATATATAAATTTTAGAAAAACCTGAAATAACACAAAATATTCCCTTTTATTCCCAAAAAAATAGATTCGTTGTTGTTGCATTCCTTTATACAAAAAATTAACATAATTACTTAAACATTTGTCATCAATTCTAAATCGATTCATTTATAAAATTTTATAAGACATGTAAGATTACTTGTGTATACAGCATCCAAAATTCATTAATCAATTTTCCTCGTTATATTTGTACGTACACATAAGAAAATTGTTTTTAATTATTTTTATGCAATTTGACAAAAAAAATGTTTTTTCTCGAAAAAAGTTTAAACCGCACTATATATGGTTATGTGAACGGAAAACTTCTTCTTATTTTAGATATATGTTAATTAGAAAATACGATAGTGGATTGGAAAACCCGAATTTTCCTTTATATCAGACTTGTTTGAAATTACCATTATACATATTATGTAAATTAATTTAATTATATTACCATTAAAAACAGGTGCGGTTTTATTTTATATTGTTTTAATTTTTGCAACAACAACAAAAAAAAGTTTTCCCGCCATTCAGGAAAAACTATATGTGCATATGTTATAAACGAATTTTAGAATTAAAAACGTTTTTTTTTTGGTTCCCGAATAAATTATGTAAATATATTTGTGTGCGACGATAAAAATTTCGCTCAATCATATGTCACATTAGATTTAATGCACTTATATCATGTATTGTACATACATATGTATATAGAGTATAGATATGGATGATATCATCACCCCGTGTGCACACACATAAATCCATTACATAAAATCATAAAATGATTGACACGAAAAATGATTAATTAACAATAAATTCGAATAGCCAAATCCATTAAAATCGTTCTTCTGCCTCATCCATATACATAGTCCGCACCACCGAAAAAACTAAAATGTAAATTTAAAATTCGATAATTAAATCAAAAATCAATTAGAAGTAGAAAAAAAAATTGTGATTAAATTTGATTTATTTAAATTTATAGTCTTACTAACAAAAAATATATATAAAAAGCCTGGTTTATAGTTATGATCCCTATATATGTATATCCATACTTAAACCAAAAACCATTTAGCAAAATTTACTGGGCTGTAAACTAACAAAACAAAAAAAAAAACAATTAACTATTTTTGGATATTCACTAAAAGCATAAACCCAAACACAACCGCACTAAATTGTTGTTTGCCTCTTTCGACTCCGACCACGCGCATAAAAAATCGAAAAATCAAAAAAAAAAAAATTGACATTTGTTAAATATTTTTATTTTTTATTTAAAATAATGATAAATGATTTGATACATTGGATTTGGATGGATCTGCGTGTAATGTTGCTTCATTTTCCGGCTGTTTGTTTTCCCGATGCATAACGATAGACTTTCAATTATTTATATACGTTGTGAAAATTAATGATAACTAAACATGAAATTGACATCGCGGAGCGTTTAGGCTTACTATTATGTATATAAAGGTGCGCGACTTTGATTCAACAGATCCTTCCATCTTATCAATCTTGATTTATAGGAACGAATAGTATAAAATGATATGGACACCAGCTAGATCCTGGTGGTGTTTTATTATTTATAAAATTCAGTTATTATTAATTTATAAATAATTATAAAAACATTATAGTTCTCGATACCAAATTTTGGTCGACCATTACATAGTGAAATACACGAAAAAGTGTCTTGCATCAGTGTTAAACAGTGTTCGATTAAAATTTGGTATCAAAATTTTATTTTAATATACATTTTTTTTTACTGTAATTTATAAATAATAATAAATAAATATTAATCGAAACTAAGAAAATATACAATTATTCAGATAATTTAATAGTTTTAATAGTTTTTAATTTGTATTGGAGCCTGGTTCCTCTTGATCATTTTAAAATTTTAATATTGAAAATAATGTACCTGGAAGATACAAACTTTCAAAATTCAATAGATCAAAATGTCCAGCGTGATGTATGTGCCAAATCCTGTCTGCCTTTTGATTTGTTAACTTTAGTTAGAGAAGTATGAAATTTTAATAGAAAACAATTTTAACAATCCATTTTCAACAATATATTCTGCATGTGACTTAAATCTAAATTGTGTTACTTAAAATAGTATGTGACCTAATAAATATTGAATTGTTTAGTCTTAGACTAGCCTTAGAACTATCTTAGACTGGGGGTTCAATTTAAGTCGATTTATTTAACTTATTCAACATGGCGGCGTGAAATAATTCATTTGCCGGTCCACCACAAACCGCGACTTATATATCAACATATAATCTCATATATGTATTTGATTATTTAGCGGTTATTCATTTTTCGTCATTAAGTTTAGTTATTAAGAATATTTTTTTGGGGAGTTTTAAAATCGTCATAAAATGTGGAAAATCGTAAGCGTCATTTTTTTTATGAATCGAAAATCATAACAAAATAAACTTTAAAGGCATTTTTTGACATTTGACAACATTTTTGAAATAGTATCATTGTGGAAACTCGCCGCTAAATAAATAAACAGAATCTACTATCAATCTGCTTGCGAGCAGAATTATTGTAGACTTTAAAAGACGTCACACACCCTATTTGACGCATCCCAATTTAAGATAAGTTACTTTAATGGCTATCCTATTATCTTAAAAATAATCTTAAATACTATCCTAAATTACTTCGATGTGATCTTAAATAGTTTCAAGCCATAATGGACGTTGCAGCTTAAATCTGATCTCATGCACTTAAATAGGACTTATGTTTAATTTGTATGACTTGCAAATACCATAACTATAGATTTAAGTTATGTAACTTAAGTTTTTGTGGCTTTAAACGAAAATTCAAACTATAAACTTAAGTCAAGTACGCAATTGACGTGAAATATTACATTTAAATTTGATGGTGCGTGGGAGAATTTAAATGTTTAAATAAATAATTAATATGAGTTCTCGCATATATCAAATATTATACAAACTAAAATGTTAGTATTTAGTAAGTGATCAAACAGTAATTCACTCCTTTCGTTGATGTTTGTGCTTCCCCAAATTGTGTGATGCGCGGTTGCATATCACATACAAGTATACCACACGGAACTTTCTTTTTTCCGCTTCGATGATTAGTTGCCTGATTCTGAAATCCTGCCAGATTTTATTGTTGCCTGGCCGCAGGTATTTAAATTATTTTTTCAATGACTGCAAGACCTTATCTTCCCAGGCATTTTTAATTTTTATTATAACGGTTGGAACCTACACAGGTACCGCACTCAATGCCACAATGGTGCAAACCTAGAAGATTTATCCTAAATCACAGAAGCGCACTGCAAACTTTTTTTTATTTTTTTTTTTTTTTAAAGGACTTGGCATAGACACTTTTTTGGTCCATAGCCTTACCTTACATTCACACAACATTCATTCAATCCATTCATTCGTCCCATTCACACAAGTACAGTATACCACCTGAGCATTGCATATCTCCATGTCACCCTGTACAGTGATATGAAAGATGGGTCGGCCCATGAGTTCTATACATTCCAAGAGAGGGTCATAGATGTTTTCAATTTAATCACCGTTCGTAATCGGGAGATGAAAAATCCCTTTTGCACCCGCCTCTGTTGGGATTCGAACCCGGTACCTCCCGATCCAAACGTCGCAGCTTTAACCGCACTACGCTATTTGCTTGGTGCACTGCAAACTTAGTAAATTGTAAAAGATCCACGTCATGGATAATAACTGATCGGTTAACACTTGGGATTCAACTCCAACAAAGGTCGGACAGCAACAAATATAGTGTAAGTAGTACTCCACTTCCTCCAGCCAGTCGTCATAAAGAGCATCTCCCTTGCGTTGGAGATGAACTTTGAAACGTCCATGGCCGGTAATAAATGCGACCAAAATTCTGCGTTGGATATTTTTTAATGATAACACATATTTAGTAAATATCAAGATGGGTTCAATATAACGAACCGTTTTGCCTTTCGACAGCTAGGAGTAGAACGTCACTACTGTACCAGTTCAAGTAGAGCGAACATTTTAATAGTCTCCTTACCACCATTGATAGATAGAGATATTACTCATTCGGGACCAACAACCTCATTTTCCTCAACGCCACAATTGCAATCTTTATCCAGTTTGGATAGAGTAAAATAATGATTAAAGATATTACACAGAGCTTTACTATCGGTGCAGAGATAGTATCCTTCTCTACATCACTAAATTTAAACGAAATTAGTTCAGCTTGAAAATCTGAAACGAGGGCCATCCGTAAAAATGATTATCAACTCAGACAACTGTCAATAAAATCCTGAGAGAGGCGCAATTCTCTATAGAGATGAAAACAACGGAGAATGAATTGGTGAAATTAAATTCAGGCAACAGCCTATATCATTAACAATTTCAACCTCTCGAATATGTGACTTATACTTATTAAAAATCTGTCTATACCCCGTACATATCCCAATAACATTCCATGCCCCAATGGACCTCAGTCGAAACGCAGCAGAATACGTTGTGTAAAGAATGAATGACTGTAATTTGTTCAAGCAAAAAATGGATTACGTTTATAGCAAAAAGTATAGTATAAGACATAGCGCCGATTATAGCCGTACACAGGCTGTCATCTGAAGTTCCTCCAGGCTTGTTATACAGAAGACCTTAATTTCACAACCGGCCACCATACACCGGATGCACAGAAAAGTAAAGGTAAAACCAATAATTTGATGAATGACATCATTTTGGGGAACGTCTCATTTATGAGACTTGAGCATAAATCGATGATGTTATAACAAATGGATTGATCAATATTAAAATTTGTACAGGAACGTACCTACCAGAAACTCTTTGTTATTAAGTGATCTTTTGATTCTAATTACGAGTTCAGCAGTTTCACAGGACAAGCTCTGTAAACTTGTTGCATGTTACTAAGAGAAAAACCTTTTGGCCATTATAATCCGACTTGCCAAGCTAGCCAGTTATGAAAACTACTCTAATGCTGCCCGAACCACATGGAACGGATTGAGCCGGTGGGTACTGATATGGGTAGAAAATCATGCTGCAAATCAGGGAAAACGCCATCAGCACCACTAGATTTTAAAGGTAACAACGCAAACACACTCCAGCGTCGAACATCTATAGTGATCAGTCTACAGGCTAAGTCTTAATCCGGAGTACCGACAAATATGGCAAGAGCCTAGCAGGAATTAGTATTGCCACCTTTGTGAGGTGAAGGTTAACCTAAACTATATACTAATCATACTTCAATGTAAAGCTAACTTTCCTCTGTGTATTCCCTGCTATACCGCAGGCTAATATTATTGTTCAGTGCTCGGAGAGTCGCTCGTATTGCTCGTTTGGTTTGCTTGGGCTTGCACGCATATCACTTCATTCAATTTAGTTAAATAATCTGATTAATTTTCTATGTATGTATCCCCCTTAAAAAAAACAACCACATACGGTTACACTCAATCAAAGATTAATGTGTCCTAATTCTTATATAACTCTTTTGTATAGTCAAACAAAAAAAAATCTTAAATCACTCATGTGATCTTAAGATGAACAGAAAAAAAAACTAAAATTAATTAACAAACAAAAATTCTCAGTAATGAAACGAATTTTAATTTAAAAAATAATTTTTCATATCATTTTACAAAATAAATTAGAATTAAGTTTGAAGATAAATTAGAAAAACAGATTTTTTTAGAATAGTATTTTGGTTTTAAATTTTTTCACATAGTGTTATATATTAGTAATAAAGAGTTAGTCGTTTAAAAAAATTGTTCTCTTAATTTGTTCCGCAATAAAAGCATAACAATTCTTAATACAAAACTGTATCGAGTTTTAAATTAATTTTTATTTATTTTAAATTTATTTGTGCGATGCTTTTTTATTACGTTAAATAAATGTTGAAATTATGAATTATGAATTGTGACCGTGTGAACGTTATTTGTATATAGAGTACAATTTTTGTGAAGGGGGTTGGTTAGTGATTGCCTTATGTATTTTTGTTCGACCTCATCATACATACCGCCGTCTTACTGTCGTCGATATCATTAAATTTAATTTTTTCACCATCTTTTCCACCATTAAATTATTTCTTTTAATTACTTTTTAAATCAAAAAGTAACAAAAACAACCAAAAAATTAAAAATCCAATTTTTAAAAAAACCCTTTGGTTCAACAGAATAACAAAAACCGACACAATAACAAATTAAAACTGATGAATCTTCCCCATTAAAAATGTATCTTTAAACCCATTCATTCATCTCATCTCTCGTATACAATACATTATATAGCTGCTATATAATATAAAACCAAGAAGATGAAGCTAAGAAACAAAAAAAAACTTATCTGTTATTTCAGCTGCACTGTCGGTTTATTTTTTCGTTCTGTACTATATACTTGGTTTCTTAAAAACAAAAACTGAAATCTTATTATGTTAAAACACAAAAAAACCAAGTTGGATAAAAAATATTATTTATCATAAATGTATCATTCACAGGTCAAATCCGTCATCATATACATATAAGTATGTACAAAACCCGTTCAGCTAGTTCGCGCCACTATATACATAACACTATAATATACCTCGCTTATCTGTTAGTTTTTTGACTTCATCTTTGTTTTTCTTATATATAAATACATTCATCGTATATAAAACGAACGAAACACTTGACGTAATTGAAGTAATACATAAATAAATAAATGTTTTATTATTATAAAAGAAACCTTTAAAAATATTAAGAAAGAGGTCATAGGAATTCCATGATTGGTAGTTTCAGTTTCCTTTATAGTCGTGTACATATATATCCTTTCCCTTTGTGCGTGCGATTGTATATTAAATTTGACACCCTTTTCTTATTTTGTTGTTGGTAATTCAATTAGAAATGGTGTCTGTCTCAAATATTACAGTGAAAGTGGGTACTTGAAGGGTTTCACATATCGTATATAACATACACATATCTATACAAATTAAATATGGTGTCAAGTGATTTTGGTTATTAGTTCCTTTTGCATTAATTCAATCGTATATGAAAATTTTGAAACTGGTTTAATTTGAAACGCTAACTTAACAATTCAAAATTTCAAAACATTCAAAATTTGAAATTCAGTTGTTTACAAATTTTTTTTTACAAGCAAATTTTTAGATTTTCAATTTAAATATTTATAGATGACCTGTACAAATTTCTCAGCATACTAATTGTGCCTATGGTTATATTAAGATACCCAGACCAGATTACCATTTATCAGTCGCCAATACAAAATAAATGTTTTTAAAATTACAAAAATTAACTTGCAAAAATAAATCATTACAACCAATTTTATCAATGAGTTTGAAAATTAATAAATAAAAAGCAAAAACATTTCTACTTTGATTTAAAAATGAAATCAATTCAATAATAATTTAACAAATTATCTCTCTACTAATTGCCGCCCTCGGTAGCACAGTAAGTAGCGTCCTTGCTTTGTTATTCGAGGGTCTCGGGTTCGATTCCCGGTGGTGACAAAAAATCACGGTTGGGTGTTTTTAATGTGTAAGTATATGTGTTTGTCCGGGTATTGCACCGTGGGCCCATGTGGCATTGAGTGCTGGAATAATCCGCCCAACTTTAATTTTTTATTTTATTTTTTATCGTAATAATTTTATTAATTAAAGTTCAACATGTCCACTTAGCGAATAGTCAATTAAACAGCATGTGCACTATACGCATTCGCCTCGTACACAAAACGTAATCATATTAGAAATCAAGTACGGGCATCTAAAATAAAATCTAAAACCTTAGAAAGAATGAAATACTGACTACTGTAGTACGGTGGTCTATTTGAAATAAAACTACTATGGGTCGCCGTAAAAGTTTGAAATGAAGTAACAGTCAAATCAAATATAATCCGTTTGACTAGCGTAATTCCGCCTTTCCACACTTTAATTTGAAGAGGAAGGAAACGAAGAAAGAATCAAGAGCAAAGAATTAAAGTGTGGAACCGCACAGTCTAATTTTTCAGTTTTTTCTTAAATTTCATGTTTCATAGACGAATAGTAACTAATACTTTAATCCAAAACTGCTTTTTGTTATGAATCATAGCCCTACATCTTATTTAATATAGTTTTGGCCAAAAATGGAGGAATTTTGAATTTTGTACATCAATAACCAAGTATATCCTTCTGATCAAAATCACTGTGCTTGGTATAAATATCACGGTGACTTTAATCATGGTATGCTAAATCAAGGAGACCGTGTCTTTATACGCACGCAAAACAAAAATTTGTATTTTTTATTATTTCAAAAATTAAAACTGTTGCGACGAAAAATTTTGAATTCGTTAATTTTGTATTTTTTGTAAACATATTGTTAAATTCAAAATGACAACAGAAATCAAAGGGGATTGTATTAAAACAGAAAAGAATTTGATGACTCCGAATATGAAAGCGGCTTCTACAAATGCTGACGAAACGAAAAAATCGATGCCCGTTGTCAATGGACCCGAGAAACAAGAAGTGGTAATATTTCGAATGCATATATTATTTTTTTGTTTCATGATAAAATCAAAAAGTTTATTAAATATTATAGAGGATACCGAAATCAGATCGAATTCTGCGACCTCGTACAAAGGCAATACGAATACTGGATGAAGTGAAGAGCGGTAGTCGTATACCGGAACCGAGTGACATGGCACGTAGAAGACGTAGAAAGGGTTCTAGAAGACGATCTCGTTCCAGATCGAGATCGCGCCGCCGAAAAAGTCGCCGCAGACGATAATTGTAACACATGCTTGATAGAACAATATACACACAATTATATGAGTACTAAGAAATGTGGAATTCTTTTAAAATTTGTAGATTAAAGAATATATATAAAATTTGGATAATTTATAAACACAATTTCTTTTGTACCTTTATAGGTATTTTAATAATATATATATATATATATATATATATATATATATATATATATATATATATATATATATATATATATATATATATATATATATATATATATATATATATATATATATATATATATATATATATATATATATATATATATATATATATATATATATATATATATATATATATATATATATGTATATATACAAGTGATCGAATTTAATTAATAACTATATATATATAGAGGTAGTTTTTTTTTGTTCGGCCTACTTAATAAATCAGACAGATAAATCACGCGAAACATCCCCAAATTTACGCAATAATAACAACAACAAGAATTTCTAATAAATTAAATAGATCCCGGATTTCAAATCACAAACTAATTTTTTTCCAATCTAATAAAAATGTAACTTAGATGACGTCGATTATGATTTATGTTTTATGTATTATGCAAAAAAAAACGTAACAAAAAAATATGAAAACATTTTTTTATGTATAGAGGGGATGAATGAATTTTTTTTTTCTACTTTTCATTCTTGTTTAGTTATTTTTCCCATTTTCCAATGTTGTTATCATCATCATCGTCATATTCCCTTAATACGTTAACAATGTATGTATATATGTATACTATATATGGTTATATGTAATAATGTACATATATATCAACATACTTCGCTCGATGGCATACATACAAATCTGGGTATACCTTACATGTTATCGTTATTAAAGTTGATTTCATATATTATATTTTCGGGATATTAAATTGATGTATTTAAGGATTTTATGGTTGCTCTTTTTTTAGCACGCGGAATTTTACATGTATGTATGTATATGTGGAATTGAATATTGTTTTGGGGAGAAAAATTTACCGTGTGCGATGTGTAACGCCACGAGCAGCATCACAGATATATGATATCATATAATATATAAATGTGATTCATCTTAAAACATTAATTGGAAAGTTTTATATTCTTCTAATAAAATCAATCAAGATGATTGAGTCATTATAAATTATATGGATGTTATGGTATATAAATATATATACATACATAGTTTTGTAGCCGCGAACTATTTCGCGACCTTTATCAAATGATTTATGCTCTATATATATTATTTATGTACATGTATTTTAATCAAAAAGTTATGAGCAATACGTAAAATATTCTGGGAATTAATAAGCTAAGATTTTGTCACTATAAACAATAAGGAATGGCGCCAAACATTTTTTGTTCTCTGCACGTTCTTCTTTTTAATTCTTTTTCAAATGTAATTAATTATTCGTGTTATGAAAAATTAATTGAGAGTTTTTTATATGCCGTACTATACATATAGTGCGGCAATTTTTTATGATTTCGCGATTAAATAATGTTAGTATCTATATAAATTAATCTCATAGTTGGTATAATGTTGAACGACTCCGCCGCATATGTCAATTTATAATACAAGGTCGTTTTAGTGTAGGCTTTAACCATTATAATATTCTTTAGTAACCAAAATTCGCACATAAGGCATGTTATATATTGGTTTTTGATAAGCCGTCTCTCAAATTTTACGTTACATCCTTAAATCATTAATTTGCAAAATATTTCAAACTCTCAATCAATTTTTCATATAAAAAAAATGTTGACATTTAGCATATCTTTTTCTCATAAACTTCAAAAAATTCCAAGAATGCAAATCATCTGCATACCTACCACAAAGCCATTGAAAATATACGAATATAACGAACAAAAAATGAAATAACACGTGTGTTTGCCAATTTACAATAACTATATAGCTGGAGCTCCTAAGAACCAAAATGTGTTACTCTTCGTTTTTTTGTTATAATCTTATACATTTTTTTTTTCATTTCTTATTTCGCATCATGGCTTCACAGTAAGTATATAATTGTAAGTTGTTGGTATATTACATCTTGTCTTACAAAAATATAAAATAAAACAACAAAAAAGTTTAACGTGAGAAACATCCAGACGAATACCGTATGCAAGATAATTACATATACAAGAAAAACGTGTTACTTGAATACATCCATGTTAACGATTTATTGTAGTGCTGTGATACCTGCCACAATATAAAATACGTTAAACTCCACCTATTTTATGGTAACTATAACCACAGGTTGTTTATAGTTACTGATTACATTTTTCTAATGTTGATTGGTCGCTATGCTGTTATGTATATACCAAAACATAAAATATCTACCTGCGCTAATATTAAATCGACACCTGCCGAACCAATGAGTATATGTATATGATTGTTACCGAATGACGGTTCAATATATAAAATATATAAATAATCTAGGGAATTAGTCAGGTCTCATCCCACTTCGAGTATGTACATGGTAATAAAAAAAATTCGTTCTAATGGTTTTCAAGAGTATCACATACTTTTTTTTTTATCCAATTTATGATGATAAAGTGCTGTTGAAATGAAGAAGCTACTATCAAAACATTTTGTCTGCAAGAATTTCAGATTATGCATTAAAGCAAAAAAAAAAAAAATCCAAACGAAGAAAAACGTAAGATGATTTTAATGGCTAAAAATGTCGTAAAATAAAAATCACATCGTTGAAGTGAATTTTTTTTTTATGATCAGTCAAAATGTACGATATTGTGTCTAAAAACGAGTAACGACCCTTGTGAGGATAATATATAACATGGTTACCTCAGCGTATATACCCGCATTTTTCAGAGGAGTGTGGGATAAGAAAAAATGATAATATTGGTAATCATATATATATTTTTTGATGATACGGGTAATTCGGAAGATTGCTAACAGCAGGTAGTTTCATATTATGTATAAAGATTTTTTATGATCCATGTATCAGCAACAAAATGAGATTTTTATGATTTTGTGTCTTATATGTTTTTTTTAATAAGAAACGTTTTCGATCGTTATATATATACGTCTAGCATAAATGTGTTCGTCTCGAGCAAAAAAAACAAAGCATAGGTAACATCTTGAAGTATTTTCTTAGAATCCAATCATTATAATTGTATAAGAATTAGTTGTGCTAGAAAAAGAACCAATCGCACCGTTTCTTATATGTACATATATCCAGATCTTGTGAATAACAGGTCAAAATATTTCCTTTCATAAAATAAAATCTTGAGTATCATAAAAAAAACTGATACATTTGTCGGTAAGGATACAATTTGTATTTTTTTTTCTGTACCTCCTGTGATGATTTGTGTTTAGTTAATGTGTTTTCCTCGCTTAAGATTTAGGTAAGAAAGATGTATTACCCTATATGTGAGTACGCACAGACATTTTGTTGTTTAAGACGAACGAATAGAAAAAAACGCACCAACAAAAATATAAATGAAATCATGTGTTTGGAGGCTGAAACGATATGTTATAGGTTCTTATATGAGTATATATATACACATCGCAGCATCATTTGTCTTTGAGTTGAAATTTATTTCCTGAATTCATTTATCAAAAATTTAAAAAAAAAAATGTAAAGGTTTTGTCGTCTTGCTAATTAACTGTAGACCCATGAAAATGGTTGATTTAAGTTGTTTGTTTGCATTGTTATTTCAGGAATGATTTTTTTTATAGTGACGAATTGGGCTGAAATTCAAACATAAAATACAAAATCGAGAATATTTCGCTTTTTTACTAACCTTACGCATGCTTGTTATGTTGGTAATATCGTTGTTAATTTGTTTTCGGAATTGCCGTATCCACAGATTACTAAGACTATCATGACTATTATTACAACTAGATGACCCATCCACTCTGAAAATATAACATACTATCCTGTACATATATATAGATACACAAAATTTTCTCGACACACAGATTAAATTCATTTACTAACAAATTTTTTTTAACAATCATAAAATTACAAAACTTTTAATAATTTAACAAAATATTTATATAACATTCAAAAAAACAATTTGGTGTAAAAGCATTAACATATACTTTTGTCGACTTAAAGCTCAATTATTCCATTTTTTAAGTAAATAGTTTTTTCTATATAATTTTTTTAATTTTTTTCGTTAGTTTTCGACTTAAGTTTAATAAATTTTCACTTTTTAGTATTTTCGTGTAAAATTTTGTGTATATAAAATAAAATAAAACGTTTAAATTTTGGAAAATTCATAATGTGCTTAAAATTAATTTTCATGAGTGCGTGGTATTTTATCGTTTGGATCGCCCGTTATTGTCGAGAAATTCCACGGCAAGAATATTTCTTCAGCTAAAATTTTATCCATTTCCTTTTCGATCACGGTGATTAGTTTGGCAAGAAAATTTTGCGGATTTTTCTGTGAAAATAATTAAATAAAAATCACAAAATATAAAATACCCGGAAAAACCATATACTATATATGTATACATACATGTAAATATATTTTCGCACTATACACAATTTGTCGTAAATCATGAACTAGTTCGTAAATATTTTTATAATTTCCGGCCTGTGATCGCTGTATAATGGTACGCAAATCTAAATAATTTGGAACAACCTTCAAAAAATCTGGAAACTAAAAGAAAAGCGTTAATATGTAAATGGGAAAACTGCACTTCATAATGCTATATATATATACATACATAATTTTTAGTGAAGTGGGCCGTGAAGAAATATTTGGTTTCATCGATAAGACAAACTTTTTCCATTAAATAAACAAATTTTCGTTCATATTCCGAATAGTTTATTGTCTTTTCGGCATTCATTTTATTATCCCGCTTTCCGCTAGTGCTCTCGCTTCGTCCATCTCCACTCTCACCATGAAACGCTAAATTTTTCGATTGCTCAGTCATCTTAGCATTAATCCCGATCCAGTTAAGTATTTCATTCTTATGGTTTGTGTCAACGAATTTATTCGGCGTTGACGTGACAAACGATTTCATTTGTGGATTTGGTAGAACTTTAATTGGCGACGGTTCGCTACGAATTTTCTCCTTTTGTAGTGGATTGTACAGGCCAGTGCGTAAATATGTCCCATTTTCGGAGACTTTCCGTTGCGTCTCCTCCGAATTGTCCACGACATGCGCCAAATTTTTAACCTCTTGCGATAATTCATTCAGAATACTTTCAACACTCTCGCTATCTAGGTTCTGATGAGATTTTCCATTTTCTGAACTATTATCGTTTGAATTTCGTTTATTATTCGACCTCGAATCGTAGCGCTGGAATACGTTACGCTGATTTTGTACCAACTGATCGAGATTGACGTACGATTGAATTAAATTATCGACGAAAACGGTTGTGGCTTCTTGCCATTTTAGAAAACTGCCAATAAATTCTTTGCTGAACGATGATTTAACCTTAGATAGTCCATCGGGAGTATTATGCACATATCCCTTGATTATAGTCCATGCGTTTATAATTCGAGTGAACACGAATATAAAATCTTTAACGGCCCATGCAATACCCTGTGAATTGATATTCGCTAGAACTCCATCAGGCCGCACCAAATCTTGTTTGAGTCGGGCACAAAGACTATCAATTTTCTTAAAACATGGTCGCGAACGATGGGCATAAGCAAGTTTTTCGGCTAAATCACAACCCCGAAGCGCCATTGTTGTAAATTTTACGAAATCATCGGATGACGGCTCGGACAACACGGACACAACAGGCACATCGAATAAATCATATTCACTATTATCCATATCACTGGCGTCCGAATCATCGCCAAGTTTATCGTCGATTGAAAGACTATCGTTATTGTTGTTTTTGGCATCGGACACAGGTTGAGGAGGTCGAATATTTGGCAATAAATTGGCAAACGATTGTACTCCATTCGGTTGTGCGGGTACGCACGTCGAGTGTACGTGTAACGATGGGATTGTTAAGGCAGGTGGATGAATTATTTGGTGGCAAGTTGGCCATTGCATGAAAAAATCTGGAATTAAAATTGTAGGTTGATTGGTTGAAACTATCACACCAGAAAAAACCGTATTCAAGATGAATCTGCTAAGTTTATAAGTATTTTAAAAAATCTATGGGTATATGAATCATTTATGGGGCTACTTGTTTGAAAAATCACTCACCTGTTGGTGTCATTGCCGGATACCCATTAACTCGTTGCGAAACATTTAATTGCGATTGATTCATAGAAATATTTAAGTACGATGAATTTAGATTATCGGATAATTCACGTGAGTCCATATTAATTTCGATCTACATATATAATGTACAACAAAATTAAAACTAAATTCGATAAAAATTTACGCCATTTTGAATTTTCATGACTCAAACATAATTACAATTATTAATGTGTGCGAGCTTACCTCTATTGTGATGATATATATAAATGAATTATTGGAATAAAAACAACAAAACTATTTATTTGATGATTTTTTTCAAACTATATATTATTTAAATTACAATAATCTCTATATTTTATAAATAATTTAATAATATTTTGTTATTTTTAAAAATCAAAGTTGTGCGAACAAAGGAACAGAAAAACGAAAACAAATTGGAAGAAAAAACAAACGAATACTGGACACATTTCGATTTAAATATGAAAAGGTATGCGTTTGCAACGCTTACCTGGGTGGACACGGTAAGTACACAATTTTTGTACTAGATTTTTACGGTTTACAGTGCAGTGGACGCATTTTTTTTTAAATATTTGAATAAATTAACGCAATGGTGGTTAGTTTCATTTTTTATTCTATACATCATATGCGTCTAATTAAAATTATTTAAGATAAAATTTCGGCTTTCATTACGTAATGTGCGCGGTTAAACATTTCAATTAATTAAATTTTTTCTATATATGTATGTGTATATAGTAAATGAAGATTTATTGATATACAAAAATAGAAACACCAAAAAATAAATCGTATAAGATTTGTTAAGATATAATTTGGAATGCGAGTTAATTCAGCGAATTAACCGCGATCGCAGTACAAATAATCACGTTCTCGATGGTTACTACAGCTAGTTTTGGCCATGTGCAGGGATGGGCAATACACGTCATATAATCATTTCTACGTCGACGTGTCGGCAAACTGTAGACAACGTAGACAGTGTAGATGTCGTAGACAACATAGACAATTCGTAGAAAACGTCGATAATGTAGACGATTGATAGAGTGATTTATTGAACTAGTTTTAAATTACGGTCGCCAGATTTCTTTAGGTTTAATGCGATACAGGCGGCGACGAGTTGGAATGTGTTAGAAATATACTAATACAGAAATCGTATTGGAACAGTAATGGATTGGAAATCTTCAAATAATAATCTTAAGAACTAGCGTTAATGATCAAGGGCTATATGCATATACACATGAAGCTATGCATCTTGTCAAGGACTATATGCAAATGAGGCTATACATTTGCTCTATAATGGTTGCCACAAGATTACCGAGCAGATGAAAAGTGATACCGAGGAAAAATATAGCAAGCGAAAAATATTGGTTGAAATCGAAGGTAAAATAGCCCGATTTTCACAATTTAATTTATTTATACTTATTGGAGTTTTAGTAGATATTAAATTATAACTTTGAGTGGATTTTTTTAAGTGAAATTCCAAGAAGATTTGTACTATGGTGTTGAGTTAAATTTTAAACGCATTTTGAAGACTTTTTAACGGGGAGGCTTTATGATTGTGATTGATTAGAATTTGAATTATATATTTTGAGTAGAATGTTTAAATATCTGGGTTTGCATCGAGTTCGAGGTAAATATTTTTTGAGTAGATTTGCTTAAATGAAATTCCAGAATAGAATCCAAAAATGAATTTGAGCTAAAATCTTTAATGGTTTGAGTATAGATTGTGAATTATAATTTAAGGTATAAAAAGTCCAAGTTTAAATTTCATCATAGAGCAAGATATAAGTAGATTTAAAAATCAATCTTAAGCTAAATTAAACGTGTGAATAATAATTAACATTTCAGTTAGATATGAACAAAAGTTGAGTGTAAATTTAAATTATGTTTAATCGTATTTGTATATGTTGAGTGGAGTTTGTTAATTAAAATTCCAGCGAAAATTCTAGTATGGGCTTGAATCAAATTTTAATTATAATTTAATGAGTATTTCAACGTAGATCTGTTATAAGCAATATTTGAAAAAAATACAAATTGTGATTGAACTTTTTAAAGGATCTAAAGAGCTATTGGTCAATACCATGTGGTTGACCGCAGTGAGATGTCTCATGAGATGGTTTGTCTCTGTATATTACAGAAACGAAAATCGAAAGGTATTTTGCCAATGGGGTCTTGAGCAATTACAACAGAATTTTTTGCTTATGTTCATCATTATTTGTTTATCAAATTTGATTTAACATATTGTAGCATTAGATGTAAATTTTTGGTGGCTACGACAAGTTGAAAAACAACGACCTTTGACCGTGTTAATATTTGGTGTGTGCGAGTTGAGATGAGAAATTGGTTTGCTCTATTATATTGTAGAGAGATGAGATGACAAATTGGTGTGCACTATTATATTGTAGAGTCAACATAGACGATAGACAACATAGACGATATCGACAACGAAGACATCGTCGATAATGTAGACAATGGATAGTGTGATTTTGTAAACTAGTTCTAAACTACGGATAACAATACGATACGGACAGTAACAGTTTCAAAATTTCATTCAATACATTTGAATCTAACTTATCCATTCAAAAATTTAAGTTTAGTTCGAAAAATTTTAAATTACTGTATTTTATAGTTTATCTCAAGAAATTTAGCATATTAATAATGCAATATAATCTGAATGGCCCGTTTTATTATCCGTTACATACATATAGGTATTTTCGAAACTCTGATATTATTCCATAACTATATATAAAGGAAATTAAAACTATCATTTTTTACAATACACATACAAGTACATACAATAACTTTCCCATCCCTGGCCATGTGATCATATACGATGGCTTGTCAAAAATTCATGACAGCTTTTATTATCTTCACTATAGGTTTGTCCCTGTATTAAACCACAAATATATTCGAATAATCAATGTATTTTATGTAATTTATCATAAAATCAAGAAAGGGCTGGGGTGGGCCAATCAATCAAAAATCTGATATGAATGAAAATGTTAATCTTCGTATTGTGTATCACAATCACAAGGTGGATATAAATTTGGACAATATTGTGCGTTATACTAAAGGAAAATATGTATAGGGAATAACTATTCGGCGCTATCAATCAACATTACGAATATAAATATTAAACTTCCTGCATAAAACCCATTCCATTCCTTTAACATACATATAACCAAGAGATATACTTAAGATAATTTAATTAAATTTCTTATATGTATATTAGCAATGTATTAACAAACCAAAAAACTACTAAACTAATCAAAAATAATAAAACTGGAGTTCGTATAGTTTTATGGGCAAAAAATGTATCTTAAGAAATGATAAAATCGTGGCCATACATAGAAATTACATCATTTTTTATTTTTTTTGTACATATGTAGTTTAGTTTAGATATCAAACTATAAACTATTTATAGAATTTCATTTCTAAATAATGTTGATTCATTTATATGTATATGTATATTTATCATGGTTATAAGTTTTTATGATAGTTCAATCAAAATAATTGTTTTGACGGGTTTGATAATTATTGTATTTACATATACAAAATTGTTGTTTAAAATGGGGCGTGTATCGCAAACACTGCCAGGACGTACATATAATCGCCAAATTCAAAATTTCCCAAAACTATTCATCTCTCTACATATTATATATAGAAATAAAAACTGCATTATGACCATTAACCTTAACGATATTCGGTGATACAGAGTTGCAAAGTAGCCAAGAATTATATTGTATAAAACAAAATGTTTGTTCTGTGTATCTTTTATATAAAGTCCGGTATTGCAGTGGTTCTTAGTCGCTGGTCCGCGAATCTTCATGTTAAAAAGGACAAAATGAACTAAGCTCTCATTGCTAAAAAAAAACTGTCAGCGTCTATTACTTTTAAAAACTAACCAGAATTTAGTTAAAATTCTTAGACTAAACTTGCCGCGTAGTGTTCCACATCTGGTAAACGCTTACGAAGCACAGTCTTATATATACACAAGAAATATTTCAGCAATGGAAAATTCATGGTACATGAATTAAATTTTATGATTTTCTTGTATTCTCGTTTTTATTTTGTATTTTATGCAAATAATAAAACATATAACAAATACAACAACAAAGTATGTACATATATGTATGTACATAAAAAAAAAGCTTGGACATTGAAAAATACACTCGAAATAAATTTTAAAGTAAAAAAAAGCTTTGTTGTGTATTCCATATTGTAAATGGGTCGAAGACGAATGAAAAACTTGGAAGCGAGAAAACAACAACAAAAAAAATTGAATTTCGTGTTTTGAATAACAATAAAAGATTTTTGTGAGTATAGAGTTTCACTATGTGCTCGATTGGTTAATCGCACATCTTGACTTTATTATATATAAAAAAAAAAAAAATGAAAGCAAAACAATCCATTAATCTCTAAACCAACCGAATATATATAAATCCTAAACATTTAATGAGTCAAAATATGATTACCTCATCGTAATATAATTTTCGTCTTATAACTAACCAACTTCTTATATACATTTCCAAGAGTGTATATTAAATTTAATCTTAATGATTCAAAGAATTAATATAAATTTATAAATTTTTTAATCCAAATAATTTAAACGCACATACATATAGAAGAAGCCCAAATATATATGTTTTCTCAATTACATATTTTAGATAAGTATGCGCATATAACCCTTTTCGTTGCGATCATAAAGAGTTACTTTATGTACACATATAGTTGTTTCCCCCTATATATGTATATCGCTTGCATGCTCGGTATTTCGGGTTCCCATCAAACCATAATTTTATATGTTTTTTGTCAAAACCGACAAGTGTAAAAATTTGATATACGACAAGACAATATTTTCCAATATTAAGAATTGTTCTTGGTTTTTTATTTTTATAATTTTTTTCTTATAGATAAAAATGTCTGCATTAAAGTGATATAAATGTATAATATCTTTTATAGTTTTGTTTTGTTGTTGTTGTTGTTGTTGTTGTGAAACGTAAGAAAAATAATATATAAACTAAAAACTATCATATGTGAAACAGGTGTTGATATTCACATGAGATAAATGTACATGGAGTGATTTTACTATATACACGCACACACCATACACAGTTTCGAGATGGATTTATAATTTTGTTGTTGTTTAGATTATTATCTTATTAATTAGGTGAGATAATATTGTGTGAACATTAGAATTATATTAGGGTGGTAGTTATAAATTTAAATCTTTGTTAATCATCTTGTGTGAGATAATTATTGTAAAATCTACAATCATAAAATGTGAACTCCCGAAATGCGACGAAGTCTTAGGTATATTTGTCGGATATTTTATGACACCCATACATCCAGATAGAAGAGCACACGGTGTTACTGCGGTTTTGATCAAAAGAAAAACTCAACAAATATGATAAAGATCACATCCAAGCAACTAATATCTGCCTAGAAGAAAAATCTGGAAATTGTGTAATATCGGCTGTTTACTGTCCACCAAACCACGCAATCAAAAAGCAGCAATTTATCGATCATTTTAATCAGCTGGGCATTAGATTTATCGCAGGGCGCGACTACAAGGCTAAACATCTTGAATGGTGTTCGAGATTAACAATACCTAAAGAAAAGCAACTATTAGAAGCAATGAACGAAAAAAATCTAGAGTATTTATCTTCTGGACACCCAATAAAATATATGATTTAATAGATTTCTGTATAACAAAAGGAATTTCACGCACCAATGTTCAGGTAGGAGATTGCTATGATTTATCATCCGAACACTCACCAATAATAATAACTCTGAGTACCAGAGCTTCAAAAGACCAACCACCCCAAACGTCTAACAAATAAATTAACTAAATTGGCTGTATATAGAAATATAGTCGAACAAAATTGCCAATTATATATCCAACTGTGCACCCCGGAACATCTTCATGCAGCGGCGAATGATTTAACACATATATTGGAAATAGCAGCAAAAGAGGCCACACCTGATATTAAGAACTCTGAAAAAGTTAATAAGCCTTCACCTAATATACTGGAGTAAATTCAAGAAAAACAGACCGCTATAGGAGCAGCAAAAATCTCCATTACTAAAATGGAATTTGAGTAGGGCTATTAAAGCCCTTAAACGAGCATTGAGAGAAGAAGATGACTGATGAATTCAGAGTTACCTTACTGACCTCTGGGCGACTGAGAAGACAGAGGGTCATAGAAAAATCCCTTTTACTTCCCTGCCTCTGTTGGGATTCGAACCCGGTACTTCCCGATCCAAACGTCGCAGCTTTAACTCACTGCGCTATTTGCTCGGCTCCGCAGAGTAGATCCACTAGATCTAACTAAATATGTAGTTAACACACATTTCAATTAATTTATTATTATTCATGCATACTAATAATAAATATTTAACATAGGTTAAGAACTTAGATAATATATTTTTTAGATTGTATGCTTTGCACACATCTTGTTAGCTCCACATCTTGAGAGTCCAAAAAAAAAAAAAAAAAAAAAAATTCTTCTAAAATGCATGCAACATTATAAATTTCGTTGAAAATCCGGTTAAACTTGATTCATCGAAGTTCTGACACGAGTAATATGTATTGATGACTTTTAAACATTCACGGACATTTTTTAATCTTCAAAACTTTGATATTTGGAATGAATATTCAAAATTTGAATAATATCGCAAAAATCTTGTTAAATTTGTGAATTTTGACTATGGCAAAAATTGCAGAAATACTTCATGAGCATTTCATATTCAAAATTATAAAATTCAATAATTTAAATTTTAAATTTTATCTTCAGAATCATATACGTGAAAATTAGTTTCAAAATGTTTTCAATTTTAAGAAATTTAAAAAATGTTGGTCTTTCAAAACCGATTTTATAATTTCGAGTATAAGTTTCCGTCTCGTAGAATTTTCAGAAAGTGATGTCAAAAAAATGCCTGACATTCACACTTAGTTTAAATAATTTTTATCAATTTTTTTTATTAATTTTGAGAAAAAAATCAATAAATAAGTTTGATATCCCGGCCTTAAAATAAAACGCCGGGCCCCTTTGAAGCATACTAAGATCCGGCCTTGAAGTGCATGGAAAGATCGATTAAAATCTGGTGTCGGGAAACATTTTTTTTGGATGGAATTTTGTAAAAAAATTAAATGGCGATACAAAATTTTAGTCGACTTTGCCAAGCATTTACATAGTTAAACCCAAGAAAAATTGTGTATCGCTGATACAAGACATTTTTTCGTGTATTTTATATGTGAGTGATCGGAAAGGTCGGCTGAAATTTGGTATTGAAAATTTTAATATTTTTCTATATCGGTTTGGTTAATATATTCCTCCTAGTCAGGCGATAGTACAGCTAGAGTACAGCACTTTTTCAGTTTTATTCATGAATTTTCAAACTGATGGTGAAGTTGATAATTTTAACACAAAAATTTTGTGATGTATTTTTGAAAGTTAACTTAACTTTATGTGTTTTGCCGGCGAACTTTTGATCGTTCTGTGAATGCTGGCGTTCATTAACAAATTTAAAAAAATTACAATAATTTTAAGATTTACGATATACATATTTATGGTACCAATTTAGCATTGTCACTATGAGATCAACAGGATTATGAGATCATGAGTACCAAATCTCTTAATTGAGCTGGGTTGGAGAAAATAATTGAAAAATTGTTTTGTCTAATATAATTTAAATCTCTAGCCGCACGACTCACACGAATCTATATATATATATATATATATATATATATATATATATATATATATATATATATATATATATATATATATATATATATATATATATATATATATATATATATATATATATATATATATATATATATATATATATATATATATATATATATATATATATATATATATATATATATATATATATTATGTTGGGGACGTTCATACACTTAAATCAACCATTACAATGATGAATATATGGATCTCATCCCCTGGGCTATATACTCGCATATTAATGTCCTAATTATGTATACACAAAATTTAGTATTCTAGGTAAGTACCCGCCATATATACTATTTCTCGTATGTTATGCTCCCCAACTATGTATATATAAAAATCTAATCTAATCTTTTCTAATATATGCAATCTATTATATATGTAGATATACGATAAACGAGCGCGTATGATATAAAAGAAAGAAATTAAAATTCTTTGTTATCAATGAAGACGAAAAATAATTTAGTAATAAATTACTTAAAATACAAACATATTAGAAAATTTATTAATATTTTAGTTTTTTTTTTACCATAATTTCCCATTTTTATCTTAAATATATAGAAAATACAATTTATTTGTCATATAAATTCCACTAAAAATACAAGAACGAAATTCTTAAATCTTAATATAAAAGTAATAAAAAAAATATATATTCATCTTTAATATTATCTGCCTTGCTTTCTTAATGCTGCTCTGATAGCATAATTTAGGTTAGTTTTTTTTATGCTATAATTTAAATATATGTAATACATATTATGTACATATGTATATAAAATACTCGAAACAATCAAAATGTGGAAAAATAATTTTATTAAAATTATTCAATTCTCGTATTAAGCTTTGATTTTGGTTCGAGAGTGTATCGTTTTCACAAAGAACACAAAATATTTGAAATTTCCCATGAATTTTATTATAGATACATATATGTAGCTACATATATACATATACAATATAATTAGAATTATAGAAATCGAGTCGTCAGTATTCTATGACATATATACATATATGTATGTATACGTACTCTTTCAAAATTTTTTGGTGGATTACGACACCATATGAACACTTGTCATTTTATATTAGTAGAAAATTAAAATTTTCAACAAAAAACTAATTAAAAATCGGAAAAAAAATATTTTCTTTTTTCCAAGTTAATATTTACTTAACACTTTATGTATATATGCGTTATTGTATATGTACAGATATTTTCATTTTTATTGTATTATAAAGAAAACATTGGTATAATTGGAAAATGTGGAAGCAATTTATTAACGCGCAGACAAAAAAAAATTGTACATTAAAATTTATTTATGTATGTATGTAAATGTACATTCAGGAGGTGTTAAAGGATTAGATGCTTGATTGATGCGCGCTTAGCACATATATACTTATATATAGAGAGTTACTCGAGGTACTTACTTTATAGCGGGGGCCTTGAGGCAAAAAAAAATGAAAACGACATATGTTATACGGGTAAATTGTATATATTCAAAAATGTAATTTTTTGTAATTAATTTTATTTTTTTTCAATTACAGATACATATGTATGCGTATATGTACATATATTTTCCTTGTGGCAATTGGAAAAGGGCTTTTAACAGATCTTTGTTTAAGACGATGAAAAATGTTTGTTTTAATTTTATTTTTTTAATGTATAACAGAATTTAATATTGATAAGCTAATTATAAGATGTTTGTTAAACACATGAATTAATTCGAAAAGTACTAGAGAACGTCTATTTAAATTTACATTAACAAGAGTGTTATCATTGACTGTATCTACTAACAAACTCACTACTCCGAAATTCAAACTTTATAAACAAATAATTAAGCAACTGAGGCTAAAAGTCAAAATTGCAAAAAATTTGACTCTTTTACGCATCCAATTTACGCAAAAGCTTCGCAGAATTACTAATCCAGTTTTTATAACATGAGTTTGGGAAATTTACAAACCCAACTTCGATAAATGCTCTGAAAAAATTTCTAACACAACTTCTAAAAATTACAAAAGCTTAAAATCTTCGGGGCTTATATAAAAATTAATTCTCACAATTTACAAATACTCTATTCTCACTAATTCAAAATCACTAAATTCAAAGAGTTTAAAAAAACCTTCAAAAAATTATAATCTAATTTCTAAAAACTCTTAAAAGCTCTGGTAAATTTATATATTTGAAAAATCCGAAGTTTGATGAATATCTGACATATAAAAAAGAACAAAATTATAAGAGCTTGGAAGCTTTCTAATCAGAGATTCACTAATCCCTCTCGCAAAAAAAGCTCTATGAAACTCAATAATACAGCGTCTAACCATTCAGAGAGTTTATAAAAGCTGTGAAAATGTGAGAATTAAACTTATATAAATTCCCAGAGTTGATAAAAATTTTAAAAATTAAAAAGTTGCTTAAGTATAAATTACTAGAGTTGATAAAATCTTTGGAAGCATACTAATTCTTTGGTAAAAGCATCGAAAGAAAACTCCTATAATACACGAATATAACTTATAAAATTACAAAGCGCTTAATTAATAAAAAAAATAATAAAACAGTGTTTAAAGGCCATTATACTGGCCTCTTACTGCGTCAACAATCTGGCTTTAACGGTTTCGATCCTGGGTTTGGTCTTCATACTGTCTTAGACAACTTGAAGTAGCCAAGTCATTCTCTATACCGCGGAGACATCGTCACCTGCAACGACCTCTGCGCTTACCATATGGTGGCTCTCCTTTCAGAGATCGCTGCACAATTCATTCTGGATTAGCACGCAGGACGTGACCGAGCCAGCGTACTCGCTGAGATCTTACTTCATGTACAATATACCTTCATCAGATCTCCGATCTTGATATTGTACAAAACTCGGTATGTGCCATCTATTTCGAGTTTTGAGCCGTAAAACCCATGCATGACTCTTCTCTCAAATGTAAGGAGCCATCTCTCGCCCTCATCCGTCAGCACCCAACTTTCACATCCAAACATAACAACGGGCCTGATCAACGCTTTGTAAAGATTCAGATTCACGGCACTTGATAGGTGTCTAGATTTATGCAGTGGCCTTAGAGGATACAAAGCATGGCTGCCAGCTGCCAGCCGCACTTTAATATCTTCACCCAAACTGTTATCGTGAGTGATAAGAGAGGCCAAATATTTGAACCTCTTCATTCCTTCCATCGTATTGTGGCTATTACTAAAATCTGGTGTGTCGTTGTTCGGTTCACCAGAGATCATGTATTTCGTTTTGGATTCATTGATCTGGAGTCCAACAGAAGCCGAAAACTCTACAATCACAATGTGATCTTCATATGTAAGCACCTGATTCGACTAGCGAAATAAGATATTGTGCTGGGGTATGTCAGTTGTACGAAAGATGTACTCCAACATGAGATTGAAGAGTATCGGGGACAGAGCATTTCCCTGCCGAACACCCGAGTTAACTACAAAAGTTCTTGATAGCCTGTTCTCAACTTTAACACAGAACTGAGACTGTGTCACTGTCATTCTACACAATCGTATCATTTTTGTTGGCATACCTAGATATTCCAGCGCAAACCACAAATTCTCTCGATTGATTGAGTCATAGTTCGGAAATCCAAGAACACCTGATTTAAAAGCGCTGAACATAAATATTAAAACAAAACTTCTAAAAATTACTAAAGTTCAACATTTTCGGAGCATAATGCATCTACCCTATCAAAATGGCGGGGAAGGCATAAAGAAAATTTAAAATATTTTAAATTAATAAAAGCTCTGTAAACTGTCAAATCCAACTATTAGTGATTTATGATGGTTTCGAATATTCACGAAACCGTCTCCCAAAAACGTTAAGTGTTGAAAAATGCTCTGGACACCAACTTTCCAAAATTCGTAGCGTTAATAAAAACTCCGGAAATCCATGAAACTATTTCTAAAAATTTCTGTAGTTTATAAAACCTCAAAAATTTACAATGCATCTTCCAAAATTTCCCAGATTTTTAGAAAGATTTACAAACATACAAACAATTATTAAACATGGAGAACAATATTTTGATACAAGAATTGCAAGAAATTCTCAGATATGATGAAAGTTTCCTAAACATACAACAAATTTCAAATTGTTATGGACGATAAAATTTTTGGAAGCGCACTAGCTCAACTTCCAAGAATGATCAGATAAAAGCTTTGGAAACTTATACTGATTCAATTTCCAAAAATTATCGTGTATTATCGAAAGCTTCAAGAATTTACGAATACATGTATTTAAAAAATCCTAAGCTCTAAATTAAGCCCCACAAATATTCAAACCCAATCCTAAAAATTACTAAAGTTAAAAATCTCCGGAGCTTTTACATTTACCGTAACAAAATGGCACAAAAGACTTAAAGAATTTTTAATTTTTAGTGTTTTTATGATTATTTCGAAAAGTCACGATAAAGAGTTCAAGCTTCGGAATACAATTTAATTTCCAAAAATTATCGTGTTTATGAAAAAGCCTCAAGCATTTACGAATAAATCTTTATAAAACCCTAAAGTATGAATTAAGCTTCATAAATATTTAAACATAACTCCTAAAAATTACTAAAGTTTAAAATTTCGGGAGCTTCTGAATCTACTATAAAAATCTAAGAGTTGACCACTGCTCTAGAAACCAGCTTCTAAAAATGGTTATCGTTGATAACATCTCCGGAAATCCACAAAACTACATATTTCTAAAAATGACTACAGTTTATAAAAGCTCGAAAATTTATGAATCCAATTCCTTAAAATTACCATATATTTGTGAAAGCTCCCGAAACTTATGAAGCCAACTTTTAAAAGTTTTTAGAGGCTATGTTGAGTTCAGCATATAAAAATGATGCGGAAATTTTCCAGAATTGTTTTAAAAAAAAAAATTGAGGGAAACATATAATAAAACGAAAACTCCATTACTTTTCATCTCGCGTGTATTTATCTAAAACAGTTTTTTTTTAAATAATAATATTTACATTATGAGAATTAAAATAATAAAAAAGAACACAAAATTTTTTTAATGTCTTATAATTGTCTTTTATATTTTTATTTTATTACATCTCAAGAAATGCATTTACACTCGATGACGCATTTATGTAGAGAAATGATGCGAGCAAAGATGAAAATGGAAGGGGATCGTGACGATTGTGTGTATGTATTTATATATATATAGTTAGCATAACAAGAAAACGTAACTAAAATTATGTATTAATTGGTGGAATAGACATCAAATTGATTCGCGGAAATTTGTATGCGCAAATCTACATATATGCACACATATACTAAGTAGTATGTATAATTCGGTGTATGTACAACATTTGCTAACAATAATTAATTTGTTTATATTATTAGCATTGCATTATTCATACGATGACTTTAAAAGTTCAATCACTCTATTGTATATATTGTATTTACTATAAAGTGTATTCTTTTGTTTTCGAGTATAGTTTTAGCCCGAAACACTTAAATATATTATAGTAGTTTATGTGTATATATAGTTTACAAAGGGTTAATAAACAAAGTATTTTATTATATTTACGAGTAATTCTCTCACACATACCAATTTTATTAGGCGATAAAACAGGAAGAAAAACACTTTTCACTCATAACTTTCACTTACGATATATATGTACATATAGTTATATACGATTAATTGTCATTCCAAATAAAACTATACTTATATGTATTTATTTTTGTTGGGTTTGTAATAAAATTAATTTACAAACCATATGATGAGATGAGATGTTGCGACAAAGAAGGAAAATTATTATGAGAAAATTTATTTTTATTTAGAAAACATTTTTTTATTTTTTTTGATTTGATTTGATAGCAGCTCATTAGGGAAGTTTTTTTATTGTATAGTATAGTGTGTGTGTATGTTGTTTTAGGTGTTTATTGAAATTAAATTTAATGATAATTATCTGTTATGGAAATATGAGGAAAATAAGTATAATAAATTTTCATGAAAAAATATCGTGTATACATATAGATTTATAGAAAAACGACAACCTGTTGAAATGTTATGTCTGTCTGGTATACGTTGTGTATACGTATATATGCGGTGAAAACATAAACAGGTTGTTGAATATTAGGATTAACCATATGGATGGGAACTAGTTATTACTTACTTTATTTTTTGGAGGGCATTATCCATTGCAAGCTGTGGCTTCTAAAACAATTAATTATTCTATAAATGCGTGTACCCAGCAATTAGATTGTGTCTGCTTGAACTACTAATTCGTAACTGATCGGTTTAATAACATTTTATCAGTCACTGAAATTTATTCAGTTTCAATTAATATGTTGAATTTCGGTTAAACTTGGGTAATTTATAGAATTTGGAAGCGTAACTCAGAACGTAAGCTCTTATCAACTACCTACCAATTTTTAGAAGTTGGCCTCATAAATTAAATTTGAAGCTATCACCAACTAATAGTTACTTTTAAAAAGTTGGAAAAGATTCTGTCGAATCTGAAAATTTGTAGCAAATGTAGAAAGTCTAATTTGTAAATTGCAGGAGCTTTCCTTACCTCTTATAATTTATTAATAAGTTTAGTAAATTTTATTAAATCTCAGAATTTTCAGAAGTTGGATAGTATTTAAAAAACGGAATGGTAAGTTAACAAAGCTCTTATAAACTCTTAAGATATAGAAGTTGCGTCATTTCTGTAGCGTTAAGTAATTTCAGTAATTTTTAAGAAATTTGAGAAAATTTTGGTAAATGTTAAAATTTTCGGAAGCCTCAAATATAATTCGCAAATTTCGGGAGCTTTTGTTACCTTTTGTTACTATGATTAGAAAACTATTATTAAATCTCTGAATTTGTAAAAGTTAAACTCGTACATTTCTGTGCTTCATAAACGTTCCATTAATAAAAGCTTCCTAAATGTACTACAATATTCAAATATCGAAGGATGATAAAACCAAAAACTTAAAAATCCAAGAATACCAGAATTGATGAAAGCTTCGTAAATATACTAATCCAATGTCTAAATATTACCATATAGAAGCGCCCAAAATGATGAGTTCAGCATATAAAAATGGCGCATAAAACCACAACAAAACATTTTTTTAAGTTGAAAAGCTCTGAATCATAATAATCTCACTCCTAACAATTCAAAGATTTCTTGATAGCTTCGGAAATTTACATTTTCATTTCACAAAAATTCTCAGAGCAAACAAATCTCTAGAAAATCACTAATCCGACATCTTAAAATTCAGGAACTTTTCAGGAAATCTTTGGAAATTCCGAAAGTTAATAAAAGTTATAGAAATTCAATAACCAAATTCTAATTTTTTTTAATTAATTCCCTTTTAATGAAGTTCTGAGGAAGTTCACAAATGTTCGTTATATCATCAATCTGGAAACTGCCCTTTAATGTAGTATTTAACCTGGGAAACTAATGAAATGTGCTGTGCAGAAATAAAATAACCCTTTTAAAATTTGAGAAGCTTTTGGCAAATGTGAAATTTTTAGAAGTCCGATTTGTAAATTTCGGGAGCTTTCATTACTTCATATATTTTTTAGAAAATATAGTAAACTTTAATTAAATCTGACACTTTTTAGAAGATGGATTCCTAAATTTCTGCAACTTTCATAAACTCGGATAATATTTAAAAATCGGAATAGTAGGTTAACAAAACTGTTATAAACTCTTAAGTTGTTTGCGTTCTGAAGTAGTTGAGAATTGAGAAATTGAGAATCTTTTGTGGCAAAAGTTGAAATATTTAGAAGTATGGTACAGACATTTCAGGAGCTTTCATTAACTCTTGTAATTATTGTTACGCTTAGAAATTTTTCTAAGAGGTTTTAGAAATTGGATTCCGAAATTTCTGGAACTTTCATAAACCCGGTTAATTTTTAGAAATTAGATTAGTAAGTTTGGGAAGTTCTTAAAAACTAAACACTTTTTAGTAAATTAGGAAAGCTTCTAATAAATCCGAAAGTTTTTTTAATTCCAATTTCGTGAGCTTTCATTCACTATTACAATTATTAATATGTTTAGGAAACTATTATCAAATCAGTATATTTTTAAAAGTTAGGCTCATGCATTTCTTTATATTTCAAAAATACGAATAATTTTTACAAATTAGAACAAAAAGATTGAGTAGCTTTTATCAACTGGAGAACTTTTTTTGTTATAAGATTTCTCAGTAATTTTTAGGACGTTCATTAAGGTTTTACTAAATCAAGAAATTTGTCGAACTTCGATTCGTGTAGGTCCAGAACCTTTGATGAACTCTAATAATTTTTAGAAATTCGAATAATTAAGCTTTTATCAATTCCGAATTTGTTCATACAAAACATATGATAAAAGCTCTTTATATTTATGTATATAAACATATCATAAAAGATCTTTATATTTATGCAAATAAATATATATATATATATATATATATATATATATATATATATATATATATATATATATATATATATATATATATATATATATATATATATATATATATATACAAAATAATCATTCTCAAGCTTTCACAAACTTCAGAATTAAAAAAAAAAATTGAGAAGCTTTTGGTAAGTGCTCAAATTTTTTGAACTCTTATACGTAAGTTATAGAGCTTTTAATAACTTTTGTAATTTTTGGTACGTTAAGAAAACTTTTATTAAAGCTTTTAATAATTGGATTGGTATTTTTAGAAATTAAATTAGTGTTTAGGATGCTTTTAACAACTCAATATTTTTTAATTGTGAATAATTTTGTTTAAATGTGAATAATTTTTAGAAATTGGAACACTAAGATTGAGAAGCTTTTAAATTAAAGCTTTTATCAAATCGAGAAATTCTTTGAAGTTGGATTCGTGTAAGTGAAAAGCTTTCATAATCTTTAATAATTTCGAGAAATTTGAATACTTAAGCTTTCATTAACTCTGAATTTGTTCATATAAAATATACTTTTGAATTTGAAAGTGGATCTCAAAAATCGAATCAGTCGTTACTCGTACAAGCAAACTCAGCTTTTGTAGTAACGATATCAAAATTCAAATTTTTCTGGCAATAAATTATGCCCAATTTTGTGAGATCAGCACACGATGTTTAATTTTAATCCATCAATTGACCTTCGCAATTTGCACGTTGAATTATAGTAAAGGGACGCTTAGTTTCAAACAAGAATCTCAATGACGTATGCTATTATGCAAAGTTTATAGAAATCAATCAAGCCCTTACCATATTATGGTGAGAGTAATTTACGAAGCCCACACACACACACACACACATTAGGGTATATCCCTTAAAGTAAATATATTTGCTTACCCTGGATACAATATTCATCCATACATACATATAAACGACCCAAAAATAATACCAAAACGACTTTTTCTTAAGCACAACAATTTAAACTTAAATTCCTTGAGTTATTAATCCATAAAAAAAAGAAAATATTTTTTTTTTTTTGTTAATTTTTAAAAGAAAATTCATAAAATTTTATGATGTCTAAATTGTTGGTCAACAAACCGCACAACCATATTATATATAGATACTCGTGTATGTATATACATGTACATATACATAAGATACCGAAGATCTAACATATACAGACATACATACATAGATAATATATGTGAACTCATTAAAGAAAATGTTCTTATATACATAAAATTATTTTTAAGAGACGATAAAATAAAATTAAAAACAAAATTTAAAATTTAATTTTTATATTTAAATAATTAGAAATATCTTAATCCAAACTCTTAGAAGAATTAGATGATCTCTATATATACACATATTATATAACAAAGGGTAGTAAAAGTGCAGGGTGTTCGGTGGCGGAGTTTTAACCTTTCCAACATACATACACGCAAAACATCATAAATTGATAAAATAAATCGTATACATATACGATAAATATACATAAGAAAATGTCAAGCAGATTATGGATGTTAGATACGTGAAAAATTAAGACAATAATTATTGACCAATAAATAACTTTTCCTTGTAGTTAGTAGTTGAGTGTTGGGGGGAGGAGACCCCAATAAAAATAAATTACATTCTTAAAGTACTAGAAAAGTATTAACGGTATATATACGTACGTAATAGAATAGTTTTTCCTATATATTATATACATATACATAGATAAGTATAGTTTGCACAAAACTTCTTTATATAAATAAAATGCATTTAAAGTAAATAAAATAAATTACTTCAATTACTGTTTGTGTATATAAATATATAGTTTATTTGTGTTTTGTGGTTTTATGTATGTATGTATATATGTAGTTATTGTTTAGTATTATAGTGCGCGCATATACAAATAGATAGATAGAGAGAGAGAAAGAGAGGGATGGCAGATAAAAATCTTATAAATATATACAGATAGTTTTTAAAGTATATTGCTGTGCACAAATGTAATTTGTTTTATTGAATAAAAGACACAAGACGATTTAATTGTGAATATTATTTGCCTTGATTTTTAATTTTGAAATATAGTTTTTGGTACGGGCACATAATTATTGTGACGACAGAAACTCAATTAATTTCTTTAGACTAGGGCAGCGAGGGCGAAATCTACACGATTGTCGAAAAGTAATATATTTCGTAGATTACTTGGCAATTATTTTTGTCAACGTCAACAATTAAAATAATGTCTACAACCTACGTTATTTGTGATTTTGGCGCCAAAATGGTTCTATTAACGAATCGGCCATTCATCTTCAGCATTCTTTTCACCATATCCCAATATTTTTCGATACATAACATCGATTTGATTAATCTCATACCAATTTCTGGCGTCTTTAGAGTCGTGTGAACCAGACGAATAAGCCGCAAAATACGTCATTGTGGAAAATATGACAAAAAACTGGCTCTCGACCTCACAGCGGCAAATTGTTGGCCCATAACTATTTTTGCAAATGTATATAACATAAAGTGGTTATATCCATCAGGAACATTGCCATGGTTTTTGGCAAGATACAATTTTTGACCTGGCATTTGTTTCAAATCTCAAATTTAACGTATACGTTTCATCAGCTTTATATCAAAACTTGTCATAGAGCAGACTGGCACGTTTTTAGTGGACAACTTCTTGCCATAGAGCGGGATGTATTAAATTTTATGGCGCGGCCATAGACAGAGATAATGCTATCATATCGTTGGGGAAATTTCATGATTTTGTAAAGGAATTTTTTTTAACCTGACGCTGAAGGATTTTTAAGCTATTTTTGCATATTTAGTTTCCAATCATTTAATTCTAAATCTTTAATAACTTTTTATATTAGAATCGATTTTACCGACGCCTTGGATAATTATAACTCAAACAATGTAGACATAAAGTTATGTTATCTTTCTAACGCTTTTAACGATTTATCAAAAAAAATTATATTCATTAAATCAAAGCTTTATGAATTGTAAAATAGTATAAAATTCTTTGAAAGCTCTCAGATCACGTATATTATTATTTTGTATTAATCATTAAAAAGCTTAATTTAAATAATTAAATCTGGCTGAAAGTTTGGTAATTTTACTTAAAGGAACGTTATTTATAACGTAAAATATCCAAATAACCTGTTAATCATTGAGTATAGTAAAAAGCTCAAAGCTCAATAATCCCTCTATTAAGTTTAATGTTTTCAAAGTTATTTAGCAACACCGTTAGCAATTATTACTTATAAAAGCTCAAAAAATCAAATTTGCTAAATTGCTCAATTAAAGGCACTTTCGATTGAAATGAGTTAACTGAATCACAGTTGACTAACTCTTCAGATAATTCAGTTACTATTCAGATAATTAAGCTACTGAAGAGAATTGGGTGTTTGAGTAATACTCTTCACTTCAGATAAATGTTAAAAAAATTTTTTAATTGGCTTGTGTTGAAGAAATATGAATAAATAATTCTTAATTTATCAGTTTTCCACTGTTTAATGAAAGACTTCTAACCTTTACCGATTTTTATAAGAGTTAACTAAGAGATTTATAGCAAATGTAACCTATTCAAACAAGACATAAGTAGAATACGTCTTAACTGACCAGGCGGGCGCTAGACACCCCATCTAGAAAATCGCGCGTTACTTCATGTAACCGTTTGAAATTGCAATATCTTCAATAGGATAAATGATGCACACTGAACTAAAGGGTTTTCCAATATGAATGATAATGGTAGACAAATTTGAAAGCGAAATTTCTTTACACGATACAAGAGTACCAGTACAACAAAGAAATGCACGCACACAAGAGAATATTGATTTGGTAGCAGCAAGTGTAAGAGAAATTTCAAATGTATCTGTTGCAATTCGTTCTCGTTGGGTTTACATTCATACGAAATTCGACTGGTTCAAGAACTGAAGCCATTAATGTCATTTAATTTCTAATTTTGCTCTTGAACAACTTGAAAATAATGAACATTTTTATCGAAAATTTTTATTATTGAAATGGTTATGTAAACAAACAGAATAGCAGAATGTAGAGTGATGAAAATCCTCAGGAAACTGTTCATACACCATTACACCCAGATAAAGTCACTGTGTGGTGTGCAATTCATGCTGGTGGAGTGATTGGTCCATACTTCTTTGAAGAAACTGCACGAACAGTAACAGTCAATGGAGAACGATACAGAACAATGTTAAATGATTTTTTTCCTGCTGTTGTTGAGAATAATCTAGAAGATATGTGGTTTCAACAAGACGGTGCTACCTGCCACACAGCGACCTTAACAATCGATTTATTGAAAACAAAATTTGGTGATGAAATTATCACAAGATTTGGTCCAGTTAATTATCCTCCCAGGTCGTGTGGTTTAACACCCTGTGATTTCTTTGGGGATATGTTAAGTCACAAGTTTATGCTGATAATCCAACAACAATTGAGAAAATTAAAAATCAACATTGAACGTGCTATTGATGAAATACAGCCAAATTTATGATAAATTGGGCTCACAGAATGCAGTACGTACAGAGAAGTCGTGTTGATCATTTGAATGAAGTTATTTTCCATGTATAATGGCATAATGTAACCATTCAAACATAAAAAATGTTTGAACTGAAGAACTAAGAACAACCCTGCAGCACATGTGACGTACACAACCAATCTTTTTAAAAATAGATTAAAAAGCATTGTCTTCAATTCTTTAAAACTATCACAACCCGTAACGTATTGATCCAAATTTGGTCAACCTAGTTTAGGACTAGTTCACCACTCTATGAATTGTCTACATTGTCGACGTTGTCTACGTTGTTGACGTTGTCTACGGGTTGTCGACTCTAATTCGGAAAATTGTGGTACCGTTTAAAAATGTTGATATAGGAATCGTGAAATATAGAGAAAAAAGAATTACGCGAGGGTGGTATGGGGTCAAACATTTTCTACATTTATTTGTTTTAATTTACCATATTTTCAGATAAATTGGTAAGACCAGATGGAGGAGTTTGCGCTTAAAAATTTAATAGAGAGAAGGCGGAAATTAAATCGTCTGGCAGTTAATCCGATTGATAATTTTTGTCTTATTTTCTTTTATGAATTTCACCACCCAATTTTATTAGATTTCAATTAACGACTTAATACATTCTTAACTCAAGGCAACAGTTTGGAGATGATTCTAGAAATTTAAATTAGACACCACATTTTGATCGACCTTGCCAAGAACTCACATAGTAAAATACACGAAAAATGGTCTAGAAAAACAGTTCTAGAGAGGTTTTCGTGTGTTTTACTACGAGAGTGCTTGGACAGGCAGGATTTTTTTTTTAATTCAGAATTTCGTTACATTATAAAATGGTCCCAACCATTCAGGGTCCATTAGCTTCATGACGTTTTCCACAAATCAATCTACTCTCTTATTCCCTCTAATTTAGACAAAAAAAAAGAAAAAACAATGCAAAGTCATAAATAACAATTTATTAAAAAAAAAAGTCTTGCTATCTTTTTATTTAGCTGTACCATAATAAATAAAAATGTTATCTTAAATTTCAGTCATATCGTATCTCCATTTACTGTTCATTTATCCATATATAGAGAGAGCGCACACACAAAAATATGATTTAAGATGTTGATATCTTCCCATCATCAGTATATAACAGGAGCAGCATCAGCACCATATAGTAGCTGAAATATAATTGCAATACGAGATTATCTGGTCATTATTAAAAATATAGCACTTTTCGGTTTGGATTTGGACATTGATAAAATTATGACTCCCCGAAGGCACTGTAACAGTATTTCCATATATACCAGAAATTTGAGCCCGATTTCGAGCGCACACATTTTACCTCGAAACACTATATATACACTATTATTCTTGGCAGCAGTAAAAATCGTACGATATATTTGTAATAATATATATCGAAGCATTATGTATTAAAATTATTATGCATGAAAATTATTATTATAAATAAAAAAAGAAAAGCCGAATGATAAATGTTTTTGATAAAAAATAAGATTTTCCACTTTAATTCTTATACACTACACTACATATATGTACGAGTATATACACAGCAGGGATGTTGCAAAAATTTTTATTACAAATTTTCCACATGCGATATACTCGTAACTATGTACGAATTCACATAAATTTCAGATTTTTTTTTTTTTACATTCTGCTCTTTTATCTTGCTGATTGTGAATATTTTGGAGATAAATTCATTTAAATGTAAAACAAATGTCGTTAAATTGTTTGAAATTATGTTTGGATTATGATAATTCCAAGGGTGATGTTGTTACATGATAGTTTTATGTATGTATATATAGTTTTGGTGTGATAGAGATTTGTTCCGGATTTTAAAAGATTCAGAACTCTTGACAGTTGGATAGATTTTCTATATATACTCGGAAGTGTGTTTGTAACCTAAAGTTTTAAGGCAAGTCGTAGTTCGTTAAAATTGCGGCCAATTAAATATTTTAATCTCAAGATTTCTTACCGTTCTTATACATTCTACATTATATTTATGTATTTTGTTTGATACTCTTATTTTTTAATTCAAATTTATCCTATTTAATCCGATATTTTTAATTTTCTTGAGAATACAAATTACAATAAAAACGAAGTTAAATTGTGTTTTCTTTAATTATCGTTTTTGTGTTGTTGTTGTTGTTGTTATCTTGAGGTTTTGGGAACGGGTGACAACAAACTTTTTATCGAAAATTATTTCTTATATCCGCACGATAATGAGATAACCCGAATTATATGCGTCACCCATTTGACTTAGGCAAATAAAAAATTCAATATTCTGTGGAATTGTTTTTTATCGTTTAATTTTTACTTTACATTATAAACCGAAAATAAAGAAGTAAGAAGAAGGTATTAATTAAAATAAACCCTAATTAAAAAAAATCACTTTAACCGATATATAAATCCACACAATTCTGTAATTCTTAACCGGTGTTCCGCGCAACCTTGAATATGTGTGGCCATCGCATTGGATTGGATATATATTTCTGATTTTGAAGAAAGTATCACAAACAAAGAGGCAAGGTAAACTTCGCAAAGCAACTACGCCGCTGTTGACATGTGAAGTATTACGTAGAATACTCTTGGCAATGCTTTTATATCAACGTCCAAAACCTACGATTTTTTAACGTGTTGAAATCGAATTAATCAGTTAACAGTTGTTTTGAAAAGGCCTATTTCAACTATCATAAATTGTAGGCTTAATAGTTTATACAAAAAGACGCAGTATATTTTTTTAAATTTATTAAATCCCTGCAGGAATTGTTAGAAACATGTTAGAAATTTAACATTAAGAATTTTTATTAAAATTAAATTAAAAAAAAAAAAAAAATCGATACCAAATTTTAGTTGCCTTTGCCAAGCACTCACATAGTGAAACTCACGAACATTTGTCTAGTACTGAGGCAAGACAGTTTTTTGTGTGTTTTACCATGCAATTGCGTGAAAAGGTGGACTAAAATTTACCATCGAAATTTTTATATTTTTTCAAATTTAGGAAAAATATCAATTTTAACTATCAAAATGTTGCTCTCCACAGCTTGTATCGCATTCATCCTAAAGTAATCTGGTTACCGTACTTTAAACCTAGTTCACAAAATCAATGTAGTGGTTTACATTATCGATGTTGTCTACTTTGTTGACCTACGTTGTCGACGGGTTGTTGAAACGTCGGACAGACAGACGACCAAAATTACGACAAATCTGTATATGAATCTGTCTGTCTGTCTGTCAAAATTTCTGGTTAATTGGCTCCGTATACAGGATTACTGGACAGAACCAATTGGAACTGAAGACTTGAGTTTTCGAAAACTACGCGCAATTTAGTGGTAGAACTGTCGGCCTGTCACACATAGTGATGTGGCAGATAATCGTTGGATCAATTAATACTGTCTTCCGAAACTTGTTTCATGTGGTTGAGAGCTCGATATTTCTCCCAAAATGACTCATTAGTCAGTTTTCGAGACTGAACAATCGTATTTTTGCCATGCTGATAGCCTTGGTATACCTTCTGGTATTTCATCTACCTGTCAAAACCATTCAATCTGGTGATAGATCGCCTAAGTCGATAATACCGCAAGTATACCACATTGCCATATAAGCTTAAAGCGCTCTGAAATTTCCTGAGATAATCCAAGCGTATTTTGAACGACTGGAAGATGATTAGCCAATTTAATTTGACCTACTGATAATAGCCCAAATTATATTGAAGCGCTAATAAGCAGATCAATCTGTTGTGGAATACACCAAAGTTCGCATCAGCCAACTCAACAATTTGACAAGGAATGTTGTGACGTATATAGTTAGTTCGGTGGTCATTAAATTCAACTGTGACTCAGAGTTTAAAAAATACGGGCGATAAATATTGTTTCAAATTTATCATACACGATGACTAGAGCTGTAACAAGTATGATGTATGACTTCAAAAAGAGCCTTCATATGTTCTTCTGCGATTCCCTTCGGGTTTTCAAATAGATCGAAAAGAACCGCCGGATAATTTTCACCAATAAAATCCAAATTGTCTAGGATTGCTTTGCCTGTCTGTGAGAGTGAACTTCGTAGATATTGGAACTTAGTAATGCCAGCCACGCGCGAATGGGAAAGTCGGGATTTAGTTACACTTGAGTGTCAGGTTTGAACTTCGGCATGTTTAGTTCATCGATTAGCTGTTCGGCCAATAGTCATGTATACATCACTTTATCTCATTCCTCAGTGTCACAGCAATCTCCTTGGTTTCACTTTCCTCCACGAACTGAGTGCATACATGCGTTTGCTGTGTAACTCGTATACTGTCACATAATTAATTAAAGGTTTCCCAACGCTATCTACATTTATATGATGTTATAAAGAGTAGGTGGGATCTACCTCCTTTCTTATCTTATATACAATAAAATAAAAAATTTAGGGTTAATTTAAAATTTTAGAAAATTGAAAATGTTGGAAGACAAAAAAAATAGGACGAAATGGATAAAAGTTGAATTACTTATCTTCATTAAAATATATAGATATATAGATAATCTTATTTTATTTATAATTTTCTAAGAGATCAAACGTAAGACATTTAATATTTATTTAATTTATTTCGCGTATATAGGATCAAAAAAACGGGTCTATCATTCTCTCGAACGTTTATCCCAACTAGTTTTTTTATAGTGCTCCATTCTTCTATTTAAAATTTATGATCTGCTTTATATATTGTAGTCGTAAGCCTAAAACACGATTCAATTAGTTAAATTAAACAAGAAATTTGTGCGAAACTTGTTCTCTGTCTCTATATAGCTCATAAACGAAAATTTATTTTTCATCCGTGTTGAGTATATTAAAATTTTTTTTTGATAAATTTTCCATGTTACATAATCTTGTATATACAACAATATTATAAGAAGAATAAAATAATTTTCGTACTTTGCTGCTGCTGCTTTGGAATCAATGTAATTTTCCCATATATATTCAAAGACACGTTCTGGTTCTTTCTTTTCTTCTTGTCGCTTTTTTTTTATTTTATTTCACTGTGTCACCACATCAATTCCTTTTATTTTTTTATTTTTTTGTGTGTGTTCTTATGTCTTTGAGTCTTCCATACACACTATATACGAGTATATGAGTTAAGATAAAAAGATTGGATATATACCCATCATCTACTTTTTTTCTAGTATAAACTCGTATATAGTATTATTATATTACTTAGTTGACTGACTATATTACTACACACACACATACATACATATTCAAAGAAGTAAAACAAAAAACGACAAAAATTTATGAAAATTGAAAAATTATATTTTTTTTTTTTAAGACTAGAAACCAATTGATATTTTAGTCGAGTGTCCAAATTAGTCAATATGGAGCCAGGCAAGGATACAGCATAAAGTAATTGTTTTTCATTTTATGTTTCTCTTAAACCATCTACATATACAGATATAGTGTATAGAAAATTAAGTGGACATCATCATGTATATGGTTTCCAAATAACCCTTAACCAGCTAAAATTCTATATATTTACCACTCAATAAATCAATGCAATGACCCAAACACACAAAACTAAAAGAATAAAGATCAAATGACCAATCCATATCACATACATACATATAACCCCAAATACATTTTTAATTAAATTTCACTTATCAGATTTCCTTTTATATTTTATTTCTAAAATAAAAACGAGAAGAAAATCTAAAATTCTAATTTTATAGTTTTTCAACAACTACAACTAAAAATTTTCAAACTAAACAATAAAATTAATTGGTATTCTATATCACGCAATTATTTAAAAAAAAAAACTTGACCTGATGTTATATCATCAAGTGGTCATTTTACCATTTCACCAAAACTAAAAGTTTCTAATTATTTTCCTTACAACGTAAAAGAAACGTAGAGAGAGAGAGAGACAATCTTGATGATCATTAAAGGCAATAAAATATAAAAAAAAAATTGAGTAATTAACTGCCCCTTGGAGGGTTATAAATTAGGGTGGTTTATTTATATATAAATTTGAACTCCATCTCGGTATGTACGTATACAGATTTGAGTCGAGTATCCTTGCGGTTGATGATATCGTTAATTAATTGAAATTTTATTTTATTTCGATTTTTTATTTCTCTGCGTAATTTGATTTGAATTTTATTGTAATTTGATTAGTATCAAGCATATATATATATATATGTACTGTACATATAAACATTTTTTCAAATTCACTTTAAATCAATATCTTCTTTAACATGTCGTTAGTTTTATATGTCACGACTTAAAAGGTGTCTGGATTAGTTTAAGATCAATAAATATAAATTGTGTGTTCAAACTCGATTATTTAGAAATTAAAAGATCTGAGTATTATATTTTATTCAAACCATCTCAGATTCGCTTCAAACTGTTGTCAAATTTTGTTCAAATCAAAACTTAGGTCTATAGGAAAACTACGACGGGCGCCATATTTAACCTCATTAGACGACTAATTTGAATAATAGGACTCTATTTTTAAGGACCCAATTTTTTCTCGATCTAGTATATATTCGCTTAGATTATATATTGTCAGCGACAATGGGACATTTTTAACAGTTGGCATTCACGGTTGAATAAACTCTATGTAAATTTGCTATATAGATGATAGCCTTAATTTAGACCTATCAACCACATTACATAATTCACATGGATTAGATATTTAGATTCAAAGATCAATGAGCTGTTAACAAAGTTGTTCATCTTCAAATTGAAAAATACCTATATTTTCTTCTAAAACGTGTTTAAAACTCCAAGCTTCAATCTAGCTTATTAATATGTTCAAAGTATCTAAAAGCCGGTAAGAAATAAGAATACACATAAAAATAAATTATAAAAACTTAAAAAATTTACGAATCCAATTTCGAGAATTACTAGAAATAAGCAAATCCTCCGGCAATATACGAATTCAACATCTAGGTTTTCCAAAAAAATATATAAAAGCTCTTAAACTTGTAAAAGTTCTCACAATTTATGAAACCTCTGATAGTTTTCTAAAAAATGGGGAAATGTACAAATTCAACTACGCAAATTTCATAAAGATGACAAGGTTCCTTAAACTTAAAAAGCCAACTGGAGAAAATATTAAAATGTAAAATCTTCGGAAATTTATCAATTCAACCTTCAATGAAGTAATAATCGTATCGCTTAACTTCAAGAGTTAAGTAAAGCTCCATGAATTTTCTTAGTCATTCTTTGGAAGTTTTACAAGCTTCGAACATATACGAAACCAACTTCAAAATGTTAGCAGAGTTTATGAAAACTTCGAAAAAATACGAATACATCTTATAGGGCTCAGAAAGCTGTAGAAATGTATTAAGCAAATTTGTAAAAAGTTTCGCAAATTATGAAATCTCCTGAAATTAATAATTTGACTTCTAAATATTACTTATTAAGTTGTGAGGTTTGGAAATTTTCTAATCTAACTTCTAAATATCCTTCAATTTATAAATGTTCCGGAAAAGTACGCTTTCAAATTTTTATCCAACTTCTCAACGAAAACTTGAAAGCTCTCGAAATATACAGATCCAGCTAATTAAAATCAGTAACAAAATTCAAAGTTTCGAAAATTGAAACTTCTAAAAGATACAGAAGTTTATAAAAAATCTAGAAACTTACTATGCTATCTAATTCAACTTCTAAATATTTTTAGAGCTCAATAAACTTTCAAACGCACCTTTTAAAAATTAGTAGAGGGTATGAAAGCACACAACATATACTTAAATAAAACCTCAATGAGCTGTCAACAAAGTTGTTCACCGTCAAATTGAAAAACACCTATAACTTCTACTAAAACGTATTTAAAACTTCAAGCTTCAATCGAGCTTATAAATATGCTCAAAGTATCTAAAAGCTGGTAAAAATTACGAATACACATAAAAAAATTATAAAAGCTTAAAAAATTTGCGAATTCAATTTCGAGAATTACTAGAAATTAGCAAATCCTCCTGAAATATACGAATTCAACATCTAGATTTTGAAAAAAATATATATAAAGGATTTGAAAACTTACTTGTACTTTCAAAAGCTCTCGCAATCTATGAAACCTCTGATAATTTTCTGAAAAATGGGGAAATGTACAAATCCAACTACTAAAATTTCACAAAGATGACAAAGTTCTTTAAACTTAAAAAGCCAACTCGAGCAATTTTTAAATTTTAAAAGCTTCGGAAAATTATCAATTCAACCTTCAAGAAGTAATAAAGGTATCACATAATTTCAAGAGTTAACTAAAGCTCCTTGAATTTTCGTAGTTCTTCTCTGGAAATCTCCCACATATATTAAAGCTCTAGAAACACACTAATACCATTTCTCAATCAGATCAAGCTCTTTAAATATATGAATCCAGCTTATCAAAATCACTAGAATTTTTACAAGCTTCGAAAATATACGAATCCAACTTCAAAAAGTGAGCAGAGTTTATGACAGCTTCGAAAAAATACGAATACATCTTATAGGGCTCGGAAAACTGTACAAACTTATTCAGGAAACTTGTAAAATGTTTCACAAATTATTAAAGCTCTGAAAATTTATAATTTAACTTCTAAATTTTATTTATTAATTTATGAGGTTCGGAAATTTTCTAATCCAATTTCTAAATATCATCCAATTTATAAATGTTCCGGAAATGTACGCTTCCATATTTTCGAAAAAAAATTTTAAAGCTTCGAAAATTGACGAATCTAACTTCTAAAAGAAACAGAAATTTATAAAAAAATCTTGAAATTTACTAAGCTTTCTAATTCAACTTCTAAAGATTTTTAGACCTCCATAAACTAGAGCGAACCCAAGTTTTAAAAATTACTAGAGTTTATGAAACCACACAGCACACACGAATAAAGTTTCTGAAAATTACAAGTAATTATAAAAGTTCCAAAATCATACGAATTCAACATCTAGATATTCCAAGACTTTATTGAAGCTCTGAAAACTTTCTTCTGAAACTTGTAAAAGCTCTCACAATTTATGAAACCACTGATAATTTTCTAAAAAATAGGGAAATGTATAAATCTAACTGAACAACCTCGTAAGTTAACGATACCTAAGTTTGGAATTGATTCGAAAATTTCCAAATTGATCTCTATATTAGCCAGAAATGGTAAAAACTTGCTAATTTAACATCTCAAAATTCCCATAGTAGGTCAAACAGAGCTTTGTAAACATACTACCCCTATTTCTAAACAAAACATCAATTCGGCGTCGTGGACAAGAATTGCAAATTTCAAGAAGCTCTCTGCAGCGTATACTCACTAAAGATTTGTGCGGCGTCCTGCTTACAAAATTCAATTAACACAACAACTGAAGTCTAATGACCATGCACAGCGAAGAGAGTTCGTTGAATGGATTATTGATATTCAGCAAGTGATGGTGATTTTTCGAGCAAAATCATCCTAAGCGATGAAGCACATTTTCACCTTGAAGGCTTTGTTAATCGCCAAAATTGCTGCATTTGGGGTACGGAGAACCAACATGTGGTTATCGAAAAACAAATGCATCCACAGCGTGTCACTGTTTGGTGCGGATTTTGGGCTGGAGGCCCATTGGTCATTGGACCATACTTTTTTGAAAATGAGGCTGGTCAAGCAGTAACAGTTACTGGTGCTCGATATCGCGACATGATAACACACTTCTTTCTGCCTCGGTTGGATGATATTGACATAGACGACATGTGGTTTCAACAAGATGGTGCCACATGCCATACAGCCCGTGAAACAATTCAATTATTGCATAAGCCGTTTCCTAGTTGTGTACTCTCTCGTTTCGGTGATCAGAATTGGCCCCCTAGATCTTTTGATTTAACACCATTAGATTTCTTTTTATGGGGTTATTTGAAGTCAAAGGTCTATGTCAACAAGCCAACAACCACCCGTGCATTACAGGAGGAAATTAAACGCGGCATCAATGAAATTCAACCACATTTATGAAAAAGATCATGGAGAATTTCGATAAAAGAGTACGTATGTGGCAGCAAAGCTTTGGTGGCCATTTGCCGTGATATTCCATAAATAACCCTATCCTATGTATTTTATGATTCAATAAAAAAAATCACAATCTGAAGACTAAAAACTGTGTTTTCTATTTAATTCAAATCTTGCGTTAATTTTGGGACACCCTTTATTACCAGAGTTTATATAAGAACTCTGAAAAAATACGAATTCGACTTCCTAAAAATTCCTAGTGTTTTTCAAAAAGTTCCGTGTGCTTACTAATTTAAATTCCAATAACTATGTTAATTTATTAACGAATTAATTAAATATAAGATAAGCCACCGAATTGCTGTTAACTTTTTACAATTCATCGCGGGATAACCTGATTTTACAATTTTTGGAGGGTGCCTCTTAATTCAAATGAGTATGAGTATGGGTTTCGTCTATTGGGCCAAATACTCATTTAATGCCTTTTCCCGTTCCATTATAAAGATACATTTTGTTCTTTTGTGTGATGTTTTTTATGTTGTATGCCTTGTACCTCGCTTGCCAGTGCTTACACGATGACGGTATGATCAATTTTGGTTATCTAGTTATCTCGATAATTTTGGTAACTCGATTTAGTGCGTGTTTGTGTTAACTCATGAATAGCTTAGGAATGTGATATGGGAAATAGACGATTAACTAAATCCTTTACTATAGAGTTGATTAAAATTCCAGAAATTCTCGAAATTTTTCTCTGGAAATACAAGAACTTATGAAAGCTCTCGAAATATACAAATCCAGCTTATTCAAATTATTAATTTCTTCAAAGTTTCGGTTAAATTCTAAACGTTACCATAGTTTGAAAACTCTAGAACTTACTATGCAACCGTGCAAAAATTCTTCCAACTTCAATATTTTGCCGGGGTTAGTCAAAGCTCCAGAAGTTTACAACTTTTAAAAATGGTCAGCCAATAAAAATTATTAATGGTATGTATTTGAAATTTCAAAATTATTAACGTTGTTTACTTTTTTACTAAACAAAGAAATAGCCAGAAGCGTTAAAAGATACGTGAACTTACATACCGAAGGTCTAAATATTAGATAGCTGTTTATGATTTGGGAAATTTACAAATCCATCCAACAACTAAAACTTCTCACATAGCTAAATGATAAAAGCTCTGTAAACATACTGAACCTTATTCTAAAAATTATATTGTATGATCCAAAGTTGTGTGTGGCTATGTCGAGAACATACGTGCCATTTAAGGAACCAAGCTCTCCGCGACAGACAAATCTACAAATTTATTTTTAGAGTTAACCACAGCTTGCTTTTCGGTTACAATACGCATAAAACGATTTTTGTAAAATGCTTTGCTAGCGTTGCCGAAATCGTAGAAAATTTTTATAAATAAAATTAGATCATTTTCTCTTATGAAATTTGATGACAATTACCATAAACAATTTGAAAGCAAATCTATAATAGTCGCAAAAATCACTATACTATTCTATATGCTCTAATAGTTTATTGGTTTAACTATTTCAGACAGCATACTCCTATCACCTGTATTCTGTGTACATATGTATATATGATATAGAGGTGGAGCCTATATATTATGTACATACCTTTGTCTACCTTGAACGGTGCGTATATATAAACTACAGGTGCGCATAATCTAAAATTTAGGGAAAATTTTTGTGTATATCCGAAATACACGTGACTTTTTAGTTACACCCACAAACGGAAAATTTGTTTGTTTTTGTTATGTGCGTGTAACAGGTAGAAAATTGTTCGTTTATCGAATATAATTGAAACAAAGAGCATAAATATTTCAAAGAGTATATATGTTGTACGAGTATATAGAAAAATAAATTATTTTTCACCCCTCCCTCCTAAAAATAACATCACAATAAATTTTCCAATTCGAAAATTCCGATATATATGTAAGTACAGCTATTTTCAAAAAAAAAAAAAAAAAAAATTGTATAAAGAAAAATTCTTTGTCGGAAAATTCCAAAAAAAAAAAATTTATTTAATTTTGTCACATATGAATTTTCAAACAACGTCGTTAATGAATTTAAAGTTTGTTTTATATTTTTATGTACATTTATGTATATACATACATATATACAAAATGATGTAATGCACATACTACTGTGTATATATTTACATACATATTCAGTTTTTATATTTATGTTATATATGTTATGCAACATTATGTTGATAATGAATGACATTTTTTTTTTTGAATGTTGCGTTAAATATTTATTTTCCGAATAGTTTTTAATTACATTTCAAATTATAAACAAAAAATATTGCGTTTGACAATAAAATATGTTATTTATGTTTAAATGTTCTAGTTTTTACTGTGCGCGCTGATGTTGTGGTGGTGGGGGGACTCTGTATTTGTACTTAATTTGAATTTCTTAAAGATCCACCCAAATTTTTATTTGTTTTTTTTTTGGTTTCAATAAAATTATAACAAATAAATAAGCATTACACGTGCAAACAATATGATTTCGGTCGTAATTCTAGGAATTTGTCAAACTTTATGCACACAAATTTTCCTTTCAATTTTCTTCAACGCTCCTTTAATATTTTATGATTATTACTTTACGTTTATATTTTTTTTTCATAACTTTCGTCGTTATCATTAGATTATCATCATCGCTCTGTATCTCAACAAACCCCTCGTTCTATAGTCATTGCCACGGTATATACGGCATATACACAAAAAGTTATGAATATCATTAAGATTTTTATATTTTTATTATGGTATATAGAGAAAGAATGTGACACTAAACCGCACAAAAAAAATAAAAATTTAAGATGTATACACGAAAGAAATGAAATTAAGAGACAAATTTCATTCTTTTGTGTGATGTCTTTTTTTAATGTTTGGATTCCTTGCACCCCGCCCGCCAGTACTTACACGATGACGGTATATGATCAATTATGGTAGAAATTTAAAAAAACTGGCTATAAAATAACTCGATTTAGTGTTCGTGTACGGTAACCCATAAATAGCCTAGGAATGGGATATAGGAGAGGGACAATCATAACCAACTTTCAGTATCCGAGTATATATTTTAAGTTACTTTTTTGACATGTGAACACCAACTCCCAATGGTAAGTTGGTTCAAGACCGTGTTTTAACGGAGAATATTATTTGATACTCTATATACACCAGTCAACCATATGAATGCAGTACCGAGTACATCCGAGAAATATTAATTTATGATTGAGGAAAAGTGTTTAGGGCAATTGGTATTCTTAAACTGTTTCATTGTGCTGGGCCACCATAAAGATTCGACTCTTTAACATGTTGATCATTTGTACTAAAACGTGCCTTTGGTGATGAGTTTGAATAGGAACTTAAACATGGTTCGGGATTACCATGGTCAGTGATTAACAGTAACACACTATCAATGTCCACCGTGCCTTTAGTTAATTCAGTTCAATCGAACTCGTATTATATTAAAATTTGATTAGGGTCAGTCATTACGAAATAAATTGGAATCATTGGACACTTTCAGGTAAGGCAACTATTGGCAACATGTTAGGAAAAATTCACATGTTGAGATCTGAATGCAACTAATATTTAAAAAAAAAATATGGCAACACCGAACGCTTAAATGTCATATTTCCTATCATAATTTATTTATGATACATTCAGCAATCAGAACCGGTGTGAAGTTTCTACACTACTTTTTTTAACAGTGTACAAATAAAATAAATCCCAGTTTAAATATATTACTCAAGCACAAATACAGAAGAAAATTGGCCATCATACATATATGGCCCTAGTATTTTTGAATATTGGGCTCTTGGTCTATTAAAAATTCATATACGACATAAATATGCAAAGGATTGTGCTGCGCTGTAAAAGCTCGGCAAAATGACAAAATATAGGGAACTTTCCAAATTGATACAATACATTACTAAAAATATTGAAAATTAAAGAAGAATAATGGAAATCGAATGTGATTTTTTGTCATATGGACACTAGTATTTCTGAAGAGTGCACACGGGGGCCTTGAAGCTTAAAAATTTGATGTTGCAAATGGTGTTGTACTCGAACACCTAAATTTCAGAGTTTTTGTCAATAAACAAGTGTCCACTATTCAGAAATTCTAGTGACCATATGGCAAAAGCTCTGAGATTTTTGTGCTTGAGTGAAACGTTTACATTCGATTTGTATGGTTTTTGTCACTTATTCGATATTTAACAGCGGAGGCCAACTCTTTTTATAGTAATGTATTGTAAAGGGTGTTTTTTGAAGCCCGATAGAACTTGAAATTGTAAAAAATAACACAAAAAATTAAATTATAATCAAACATTTTCTCCTATTCGAAAGATCAATATACCTGGCATTATAATTTGAAAATAATTTCGTGCATATATAGGCACCGCTGCTGTTCTTGACGAGACGCATTCTGAACGTCCAATTTTGGACCACTTTTTCAAACACTGCTGGCCGTATATCACAAATAACGTCAATTGTTGCTGGTTTATCAGCATATCTTCACGTAGCCCCATCCATATTTTCCAACAAAGCATTGATCATCCATACGGCAAAAGTTTTCTAAGTTTTGTGCTTGACTGCAACAGCGGAGGCCAACCAAGGTCCTAGTGGCCAATATTCAAAAATACTAGGGTCCAGATAGCCATTTTTCGTTAGTTTATATGCTTGAGTAATATATTTATACTTGAATTTATTTTATTTGTACACTGTTAAAAAAATATGTACACTCGAAGTAATTTGTACGTTTTGGGTTAAAACTTCACACCGGTGCCGCCTTCGGATGATTTAAATAAAATACAATTTTAAATGTAATTTTAATTATGGAACACATAACCTCAAATGAAACTCGATTTATTTTTTGCTTTTTACTTTTATAATTGATTTATACGACAGAAGAAAACATGAATTTATAGATCAAAAATTAAATAACAACGATGCTTGGCTTGATATAAAAAATGAATTTCAGGTTTCGTAACTATAGTCGCACGAGAAATGGTCGAACAAGTTTTGTTTAAATGGGATAATTAAAAAAAATAGAATTGGAGCATAAAGTGTCGCCAATTTTCCGTTGTCTCCTAATTGTTCACTCATCATACTGATGACCTTGACATGCGAAAATGTTTTAAGCAATTTGCTAATATTGATCTGTGATTTAATTGGTATACAACTTCAAGAAAATTAAATTCTAAAATCTGAAATTCAGGAGCCATTCTGTAATTCACCATAACGAACTTTCAGTATCCGAGTATACTCTTTTTAGCACTGAGAAAACTTTCTCACTATTTTAAGCTACTCTTTTGACATGTGAACAGCAACTACCAATGGTAACTTGGTTCAATGCCGTGTTTTAACGGAGGATATTATTTGATATTTTATACACCAGTCAACAATCATATGAATGCAGTACCGACCGATTACATCCGAGAAATATTAATTTATGATTGAGGCAAAGTGTCATCAAAGTGTAATCAGCAAAATCATATTTTGGTATTAAATATAACCTCAAAATAGTTTTATTTGCAATGATCTGCTGCAACTAACTTGATCAACAACAATACCTGTGTTTATAATGTTTTCAACCATCCCTAAGACTGACTGCACATACAAATATTTTGTTTATCAATCACATTCACTAAATTTGTGGCATGTACGAGTCATGTCTATTCTGTAACTCAGATTGATATTTGTCGGAGTTAAAAAATACGAGAATACCGCTGAATACTGCCGAATAAAAAAAAAATTGAAGTTTGGTTCCAAATGTGGTTTTATAAATTTTTCCATTTTTCTTTAAACTTACTAATGCATTTGTGGGTGGGTCCAGCATATAAAAACTTTCATAAAAACGCTAAAATAACGGCTATTGGCGACTAGTAATGTCGTTTAGCGACAATCTTTATTGTATGTATAATATTAAAAAAAAGTTCCCTGGATCATTTTTAACTGTCTGGTGAGCGCTGCCGATGGATTTGTACTGTCCCTAAAATCTTTGAAGATATTTCGACGTTTAGTCAAAACTCACTTTACTAGCCGGAGTTACAATTCCTTCGTGTTGGAATTTTTCGAACGAAGCGAGAGACGGAATAGCAAAATTTATAATTGAATTTTATTCCATTGTCTGCGTGTTAAAATTGAACCGTTGGTGGTATATAAGAGGAATATGTTTATATACGTAAGAAATGTTGATTGAGGTCCATGAGTTTTTTGAAACTAATGTTTTTGATGATGGTTATTTGCCATTTTGGAATTTAGTTGGAGTTTTCCTAATTATAGTATATGCGTTTTTGTTATCAAATAATTTAATTTACCTGAACTAATCCTTTAATATATACGAGTACATACATACATTTCTTTCCCCCAATATATACATTAAAAAAAATTGCCCCTTTGATCCGCCACCAATAAAAACGATGGTTTTCTTTTTCACCCATACTTATTTGTGTGTATAGTTGGATAATTTGATTAAACACAAATCATATCGTGTGCACGAGATAATGCACCAGAATATAGAAGTAGTGATTTTCACATATAAGAGATGGAAAATTATATATTTTCAGAGATGCGTAAATATGTCATAAAAATATCAAATTTTTGGAAAATGGATTTATATTTTATTGTTGTTGTTACAATTTAACTAAAAGTTGTTCTTTTTTTTTTTGATATACGATGGGGTGATTGTCAATTGCGATGAAAGACTGAAATGCAATTGAATTAATGAAATGATAGATGATAATCCCTCGTCTTCTTGTGTATATGTGTACTCGTCGACGTCGTGTAATATATTGATGAATTTTAATATTTTGTGATGTGTCCTATTATAAATGTTGAATGAAGTTTGGTTGTCATTGCGTCATGACGAATTATATGGTTTTGACTTTAAGTGATTTGTGTATTTATCAGTATATACATAAATAGTATAATGTCCGTCTATATACATATATATTGGCAACAAAAATTAATTACACAAAATATATACCATACGGAGAATGTAATTGGAAAACCGATAAAGTTACACCGTTAAAATTCAGTTAAAATGTAATAAATGTCAAAAGCTAAACTGTGACATTAACCAAAACGAGAATATAGAGACTCAATATGGATACATATAATGTTAACTACCTACTATAAAAATAGTCGGTAATGTTAGACACAGGACACCAAACACACACATAATTGACATTATTCATCATCTCTCAGTATAGATTACGTACCCATACAAAAACTATATATAATAATATAGTCATATAATAGTAGTAATAACAATAACAATAAAACAAAAAAAAAAAAGTGTTACGAGTGGATTTTGGGTAGTTAAATGTCTGGAAAATGATATTCAATAGGAAAATGGCGCAAATATACAGTAGGAAAATTAATTACGGAAATTATTTTTACAATATAATTACGTTATAAATTTATATAAATTTTATAAATATTAATTTATAAAATCGTCGTATTACTGGCGCTGCGAGATAATCAAATCGAAGCGGAATACACACAAAAATAAAATTAAAAATTTAACCATATGACACAAACATTAAAAACTATAAAGTAAAATTTAAACTGTCATTACCCATATACTATATATACATAGTGTTTACAATAGTCAGAGTCAAACCGAAGAAAATAAAAAAAAGGATTCACCCATGCATATTAGAAAATATTATACAAGGATATTAGGCAAAAATTAAATGTCACTGTAAATGATACATTTTTCTAATTCACTTACTCGTAATTTAATTTAAAATTGGATGATTTAATTATAAAGTGCAATATTGTGGAAATAAGGTGCACTGCCAGTTGTTGTACGATTAAAATATATTGGATTTATTGAAAATCAAATTCTAAGGGTTGCTTTTTTTAATATAATTTTTTTTATTTTCAACAAGGTATGCACTATATTTTCTCAAAACATAAAAAAAATTTATTTAAATCGGAAATTAGTCATTTTATTTAACTAAAATTGAGATTCATTCCAATTCTAATTTCTTGGCCAAGCAAAAAATTCGATTAGTCCACGATTAGTCATATTTGTCAAAAAAACTTACATACCTAATCAGGTAATCCCCTTTACGATTACCACTGTTAAGGCAAAATTTACAAAACTAAAGTCTAACGGGAATTACAGCAGTATTTGTCCACACCATTTCATCATCAAAATAAAAATGTATATCCACAAAAATCCATCGACATCAAACAAACATTGCACTGTGCATTGTCTAGCACTTACGCAAGGCAATTGTTCGTGTGTTTTACTATGTGATGGTTGAAAAGTCGAATAAAATCGGACTTTTTTTTTTTTTTTAATTTTTATTTACGAAATTTTATAAAAACAAAAAATTTCAATAACAAATTTTAATCGACCTTACCAAGCACTCACATACTAAAACACACGAAAAATTGTGTAGCACTGTGCTCAAACAATTTCTCGTGTGTTTTATTATGTGAGTATTTAGAAATGTTGACTGAAATTTGATAACGATAATATTTTTTTATTTTATGGTGGTTTATGAATTATAGTAAATACAAAAAAATATTTTCGATTACCACATTGTAAAACACACAAACAATTGTCTACCACTTGTACAACACGATTATTCGTTGGCTTTACTATGTGAGTGCTTCGATATGCCGATTAAAATTTGGTATCGTGCAACATTTCTGTATATCTTTTTAGCTACTGTATTGCTGAATTAAAAATTTGTACTAAACTATTTAATAATTTTTTTTTGTTGTGAATTACGTTTAATTAATTTTTCGTGAATCATTTAAAAAATGAATGTTTTGTTCCCATCAAGTGGATCATCATAACACTTCGTATGATTCCGATTACTTTTACACAAAGATAACAGAGGTTTACCTTTGACAGTGAAAAAATAAATTATGGTGGCTCTCCGTTTTTACGGTACTATATGTTACCAAATTGCTGTTGATGATTTGATCGGCGAAAGTCCGTCAACAGTATGCTTAACAGTTCATAAAGTATCAAAAGACTTGGCCAGAATATAAAAAAATTCCAAGATGTATTGGTTATATAGGTGGGTACCATGTCCCATTAAGTCTCCAGGTGATGAAAACGCAGAAATTTTTCGAAATCGCAAAGGTGATTTTTCCATAAATGTACAGGCAGGCAATATGTGATGTCAGATCATTGAAAATTTTATTTTTTATTTCGTTACAGGTGACATGGATCATTAGACGTACCAACTTAGATCGCAGAAATCGGAATGCTGCAAGTCAAAGATATATACGAGCAAGTTAAACTGACGAGCAACGCGAAATGAAGTTGAACGGAATCGATTGGATGGAAATCAACAACGTAGAAATGCCGCGTGTAATCTTCAGGGTCAGATTCTAAATATATTTTAATTCATATCCAGCAATACAATAATTGCTGTCAAATCACGTTCTCTGGCGAAATAAAAGTTAATCGAGATAATTGTATGCCCAATTTCAAGGAAAGTATAATGGGAAACAATAAACTTTTACCACCATGTGGCTGATGCAAAATACGTTGGCAGCTTTCAATTGACATGGTGTAAAGTACGTTGGTAGCTGTGAATTGCCAAAAGGTACCAGAAGTGAGTGAGTTTACAGAAGTTGGTGGGGAATGGCAGTGCTCCTAACGTATTTTGCTAGCCATATGGCGGTACAAACACTCCGCTATACAATTACCTATATTAAATCTATTCACCCTTGCAGTTTCAGGGTCAAAGATGTCATCGGACAGGTTCCTTATTACCAACGACGGATAATGGCTACAAATTTTTGGAAATTTATTTTATGGGCTTTAGTTTCAGCAAGTTCACTGTTGTGCACACAAAAATTCGGTGAACAAACCAATTATGGATTTCCAAATCTTTTTCCATTAACATAACAAATTGATTGCATTATTCAAAACCACATTAGCCCGCATACCATTTGATAACCACAAAATTGTCATCAGAACCGATAAGATCCCTGCAGGATAATACGCAAAACGTTTTAATGCGCCAACAATTGATGAAGTCACTATTAGTGTCGTGTGTGAAAATTTAGAAAACCAAGACATTGTCTAAAATACATCGATCTTATGATGCGTTACAATATCTTATCTTATTTTGGCAAGGTGAAGATGGGTATCATTTTTCAATCAAGATGATAAATCCATTTACAGGTAAATAACCAATCTAATTTTACTACCATAATCACAAGGTTATTTTATTTTATTAACACAACATTTTTTACAGGCGCCGAAAATAAACAAAAAACTGATGGTTCAAGAAAATGAGGACATTTAAATCTTCAAATGTCGACGTCTATTTTACCAATATGCTGTGGATGTACCGATGTACTAGGACGTCTTTACACAGTCCATTCCAGCCAAGACGAGTATTTTTATTTGCGTTTACTGTTAGTCAATGTTCGTGGCCCAACATCATTCCAACATCTGTGAACTGTTAATGGTGTATTATGCGGCACATATGCAGAGAAGTCTGTCAACGATGGAATTGCTAGAGAATGATACTCATGGGCACCACACTCTCACAGATGCTGTGATTTCGTCAAATGCAAAACGAAACTACGAACATTGTTTTCTATAATTACATGTGCTTCCCACAAATAAAAACATCATATGGCCGAAGATATATTGCATCAGATGCGTCTTAGAACATTGAATGCAGATAACTACATGCAGTGACGAGAGGATATACAAAACAAAAGGTTTACTTAGCAAGGCGGACCCGGCTCAGCTATTTAATATATTTTTTATATGAACGCAAAATCCGATTTCATTATAAAATTTGAATTACCTCAAGGTGAAGTTGCCCAGTGAACAATGGGGATTTCTCTGAAAGCTTTAAAATATTTTATTAAACTAAATAACTTATTTAAGTATTTTATTTCTTCCCCCAAAGTGAGGTCTGCAAGTATAGTGTATGAGTCAGACGTACTAATTAATTTAAATCAAACCAAAATTCAATTAAATTAAACTGTACATAATGTAATTAGAGATAACTATTTATATAATCTCAGTTAATAAATTATTATATAATAATATCCGAGAATAAACAGGACTAACATTTTTTAATACATGAAGGGTCCTTATGTACATATATTTATTGTAAAATAATCGATTAATTGTACCAAAAACCATTAACGTTGTACATATCGAGAAGATAGATAGTAATTTTGCAAATTAACTCGAAATGCCATATATATACTGTTCTGCACCCACTCCACTATATACATAACTATATGTTGTGTGTATTATTATCGTAAAGTAATATCAATTCTTATCTTAATCAATACCCTGATACATACATATATATACACAATTTTAACTTACCAATAATTTTTGGAATGTTTTCATCCCCAACCTCGATATAATATATCTATTCGATAAAAAGATTTTTATTTATTTGAGAAAAGTAATATAAAAATGTGAATTTTTCCCTATTCATCCCTCTGTATATACATATAGGCATAATCTAATAAGGGATGAGCGGCAAAAATATTTTTGTTTTTTTATATTAATATCGTTTAAGGATACCTCTATATACTACTCTTCATATTATATATAATATTTAATTTAAATCAGCCCTTATTTATGAGATTTTCCCATTGTTGATTGTTATCAATAAATTTTATTACATTGAAATATTGGCACTATATTCGATGAGAGGCCTCTAAATAATTTTTTTTTAAATAGTGGGTGGTTTGAGGATTAGATTAAAAAATCGTAAATACTGCGGCTGAGCTTCTAAAAATATGTAATTAAATTTTAATCTTAAGGCAGGATTTTTCAATTGCGCATACCAAATATCTTCGTATATAACTATACTATGTAAAGCCAAAGTCGAAAAAATGTATTGTCTTGGAAAATCATTTTGTTGTAAATGTAAGTACATATATATCACATACCCTAAAGGGCATTAGACCATATACATTATAGAGAAAAATAAATAAATTTTTCTTTAGTGCATTTCCTGATTTTCTATTTTTCCTTAAATTTAATTTCCTGAAAATTTTCCTACACAAAAATAATAGAAAATGTTTGTGTCTGTAGACACAAAAGAGATTTAATATTCAGTCTCTTGTGTCTTGAAAAATATGTATAATTGCACACATGTATAATAGTTACAGACGTTATAGTCTGTATTTCTATAAGATGGAATAAATCTGTGAATACAATTTTTTAAGATACTAAATTAAAAGTACCGTTAAATATTGTTACGTATTTGCCCTGTCAAACAAGGTTCGATCACTGGATTGTGATAAACTAAACACTAATTTAATTACTACACTTATTCACTTAATTATTTAATTTCACATTAATAATTACTTTATTTCACTTAAATAACACTGTATTTCGCTTTATAAACACTTAACTTTCACTCGCCCGTCTCGATTTTATTTCCCGACAGCCTCGTGAGATGTGACCCGTTTCGTCACATGTTCAACGATTTACGATTTTCCTAATTACTTGGTTTTCTGTCCTTCCGCCTTGGTGAAAACTTGATGTTCGCTGCATAGGAGATCGCGATCTTGGCCTTCTCCATCCTACTTCACGGCAATCTCGTGAAATGTGACCCATCCTACCACATGCCCAACAACTTATTCTAATGCAACCTTCTCTGAATTTTGGTGCCGACCACTCGATATTTGTTCTCATATACATCTCTGTTCATCGCACTTCAAGTAGCGGTTTAATGTAGTTTCGTGTGTAGTTTCGTTTATCAATGGTCTCGGCAAACGTGGCTTTAGGCGACAACATCAAGGCGTCTATCTTAATTCTCTCCATGTAATCGGGAGACGTATTTGTATGTGCCGTATTTGTATTGCACTAGCCGCTCGACCACTGATGGATATTCTTGAAGAGTCTCTCCGATTTTTTGATATCGACTCTTTAGCTCCATCCGATACATCTCTCGTTTATGGACACTTCTATACTTTTATAGAAGTTCTTTCTCAAGCCCTAGAATTTTCTCTTCTAAATATTGCATTTGTTCACTCCCATCGAATTTCCAACTCTTGGATGTCCTTTTGTAATTTCTGTTCAAACTGCTCTACTTCTTCATGTAGATTGGCATACATCTCTTGAAATTTCTCTTTATTTTGTTATTTATTTCGCCCACTGACTGATCCATGCACTTATTTGACCGTTTAATTTCCTTCATTTCCTGATTTAATTGGCTACTGGACTTTTCAACTGATTTTTCTATTGACTTTTCCATTTTCAACATAACAGCCAATAACTGCGTCATATCGAAATTTCCAGTTTGCACCGGTGCTGCCTCAACCACTGCACCCTCATCCTTTTCTTCTGCTTGGTCGTTTTCATTATTTCATTGAAATTGTAACAAGCAGGATCAATACTATTCTTCTCTAAGGCTTGAAGTAATCGCTGCTTCAATATATTTTTCTGACCGGCCGTTGACACCCCACTCCGCTTTAATTCGGAAATCATTAACTCGTCTAGAATCATCTTTTAATTCACAATCTCACCGTTTTCACCAATTGTTACGTTTTTGCCTTGTCAAATAAGGTTCGTTCATAAAATTTATTTATTTCCGAACAATTACATTATTTGATTTCCTTACGAGTTTATAAAATTTTGAAACTCTAGATTTTCAAACTTTAGAATATTATTGTTTTCCAAAAAATTCTGTTAAAAAAATTAGGACGTTTGAATTATTAACAATATAGTGCACAATCGAATGTATTATTACATTTGCACCTTAATTTCAGTCTTGAAAAACTTTGAAAAACTAGAATTGAACAAATTTCTGGTTAAAACTTTAAAACTTCTTTAACGTCCAATTTAAAATTAATATAATTTTTAACATCAATTTGTTAAAATTTTCGAAGTTATAAAAGAGCGGGTGTAAACATTCTTACGAGTTTATAAAATTTTAATCAACATTTTGACATTTTTATCACTATTTCTATAGTTTTCCAAAATTTTAGAACATTATAAATAAAAATTAGGGCGTTTTTATTTATTAATATAATCATTAGTTTTTATTATTGTACAAAAATAATATTGGTGAGAATGGAATAAAAACAACGTCCTAATTTGTATAATACTGTCACTATACTAGTGCATATTATAACATATCATTACATTTGGATCTTAAGTTTGTTACATATCTCATAAATTTTGAAAAACTGCAAAGGAAAAAGTTTCGGGTTAATTCAAAACAATAATAAACATCCCCACATTCCATAAAGTTGTAATGAAGCTGTTGAAATTTTAATCATTATTTCATAAGTTCTCTAAACTCTAGATTTTCAAATTTAAGAACATGGTTGGTTATGTAGAAGTAAAGAATTTTGTAAAAAAAATTGGGGCGTTTTCATTTATTAATATTAATAGGTTCAGTTTCTTATTTTATATATCTATACTACTGAAGTTAGCAGAAAAAAATCTGCATTATCGACACAATTTATAATTATATATTTATTTATTTGAAATAGCAATTACTCTAGAAACTAAACTATTTTTTTTGTGATTTTCTGGTGTCATTCAAATTAATTTTTAGAATTACACAATCCACCCATTTATAATTTGTCGTGTAAGCGGGAATTCAATTTAGATTAAGATTTAGGTAGAGATGTTCCATGATTCGTATCTGAACATATTTCCATGCCGCATATCTGGTAAATTATATGTGGATCAGGATAAAAATAATTAAAATCCCTACCCATTTATTTATATGAAATTTGATTTGTCGTTTCACCGGGCAATTAGTTTGGGTTACCATCTTAATAGAGAGCTTCTATATTTCATATCAGTTCATATTTAATGTTGATTGCGTTAAATTTAGAAATAAAATCAATTGTCTGAATTTAGCCAATTTTTGATGAGTTAAGCAGACATTTTTTTTAATTGTCATAGATTTTTCCTTAGAAATTTTTCATATTTATGATTCTATGAAACTAAATAAGCAGTCCAAAAAATATGTTACTGTAAATTATGACAAATATTTCGAAAAATTTCTTCGAGATGCACGATGCAGAAAAAACAAATCTGCTATATATTCTAAAATGAATTTGAAAAAAAAGTATTTTCCTTCAACAAGTATGCAGTATGGTAAAATCAATGTTAAAACCAAACCGAGCATTCCAAAAATAAGATTATCGGTTCAAATCGGTTTGAATTTTAGCTGCAATATGCAAAATTATTATTTGATTTGTGGTCAACATGTAAGCTCAGTAAGTGATACTGTTCGGTGTCGCGTTTGTGATAGATCAATCTTTGCCGATGAAGTTGGAGAAAATTTGGCAATTGAATAATTATTACTGTACTTTATGTGCTACTAATAACTAAAACATAAGTTTTAAAATATTAAACGATATATAGTTAAAAAAAATACAAATTGGATTATTGGATAAAGCATTCATCAAAGCGTACAGCATCAATTAAATGGACCTACATATAGCAACATAATCTTTGGTTGCCTAATTTTATACGTATAAAAGTTGGGTCCACTTACAAAAGAAACAAAAAGTCCACTTACACGACAAATCTAAAGAGTCGGCTACCCGAATTATTGAATATGGGCCATTTCATATGAATAAAAGATGGGTGGGGATTTTATTTATTTTTAACCTGATCCCACATAAAATATGGCCTGATACGAAGCATAGAAGTTATCCATTACGATGGTAACCCAAACTAATAGGCCAGTGAAACGACAAATGTAAAGAGTTGGCTACCCGAATTTTAGTATATGGGACATTTCGTGATAGTAAAAGATGAATTATTAACATTTCAACATTTTTTGAAATATAATTAATAGTTTAAAATAATTCAAATTAATAATTTTACATATTACAAAAATAATTTTAATTTAAAACTATATTTAGTTATATGTACTATTAAACTATGTCGATAAAGCAGGTTTTTTTTCTGCTGAAATTTTTCTGCTACCTTCAGTAAGGTATATAATTATCTAAATTTATAACACCATAGTTGTTATTATTATTGTACCATTGGCGATTATTAAATAAAAAAACGTCCTAATTTTTATAATACTTTTACTAAACTATTGTTACTCTAAATTGTTTTTAGAATGTTTTTAGTTATTGCCGCTTTATACAGAAATCCGGAGATTACGTTAGACGGGCTTACATAATCTAGCTAGAATTTTAGTTTTGTTAGTACATATATACTCGTACATGTATGTATTGTAGTCAAAAGCAAAGAATTTATTACAAAAATATAAAAAAAATGTAATTCATTAATTAAAATGCTACTAAGAATCATCTGAATGTTTCCCAACAGAATAATTTATATAAATTTTTTTGAATTAAATTTTCATTTTATTGGTGTTGTTGTTGTTGTTGCTGTTGTAATTTTTTTTAATTATACGGATTATTTGTTAAGAATTAATTAATTTAGTTTTTCTTTTGTGAGTAATTTAGCTTAATTGGTTTTATTTATATGTATGTATAGTGAATTACCATATACGGACTAAAATCTATATTCTTTGTTTTATATAAAATATACATTCTGCATGTTCAGGTTCGATTCAGGATTGATGTATAATATGTAAGATGACGTTCTCACTCAGAACTAGAGTTATTGACCACATAAAAATATGAAATCATCGAAATTTATTATAAACAATCGGCTGAACCCCTCGTTCTTAATTCTTATGTATACATTTTGTACACTTCTTGAGCATAATTAGAATATGTGTGTGTATGCGTATATACTCGTATATAAAAATCAAATCATTAAAAATGGTATTTAAAGTTGATTTTTCATCAAACCCAACAAAAAATTTCATTTGCTGTCAAAATCGTCATAAATTAAAAGTTTTTTCGGGTTTAATATTTGACTCCAATCAAACTAGTGCAGCAACAACAATAATCATAAATTTTTTTTTTTTAAATGACTTTTAAGATATTATATGTTATGTGTGTAGTATACAACATAAGTAATTATAAGAAACGAAAATTCCATATGTGGTGACTTATTTCTTATAAATTTTATGAGTTATAAAGAAACGTAAAGTAGTTTTTGTCTTTCTTTCATTTCTTCGCTATACATGTATATATGCTTGTATATATGTACATACATATCCAACATAAAATTGTTAGATTATGATTATGGAATCGATGGTACACATAACAATCATGTTCTTTGTTTTATGTTTCACATTTTTTGATTACAAAATTATTGTTTCGTTTTTAATGTAACTTAACGATTAGTTATTTTTATATAGTTTTGGTGCATATCAGATTACATTGTGTATATATATGTAGATCGTACACGCATTTTTATAGAACAGGAAATATCAGCCTGTGTTTATAAATGTATGTGTATGTAAACCCTATCCTATATACATATATACATATTATGCACACACGAGATACTTGAAAATCAAAAATATTGAACCGGATAACAAAAACAATTATTGTACGCGATCGCATCGCATCGTAAAAAAAGTGTGCACCATAAAAACATATAAAACATAAAAATCGGTTATAATTTATGGCACGTGCAAAAATATCCGCATCCATTAAAAATATTTTACCTTTTTTGTTTGACAAATTTACTTCGGGATCGGGACACAATAGGCCATGGGATAAAAATAATATTTATAATAGTCATCGCATTAACATCATCATCATCATCATCCTTGCTAGCGCATCACTATTGTAGTGTTATATGTATGCTCGTCTAAACATAAATAAAATCGGAAATTATGTGAAATTGTGAATTGAAAATATAAAGTGATTTATGGTTGAGAATTTTTTTTAAAAATAGTTATGTTGTACACACACACACACACACGTATGTATATTATACTATTATATGTATTGTTATGATTACAAATCATAGTTTGGTGAAATACACAAAAAGAAAGGATGATTTTGTTTTGTATAAATATTTAGCGTGCGGGCCAATTTTAAGTCGGGGCTCGGAACTAGCAACTTCATTTATCATTTCTGAAAGCCAATGTTAAACCGTTTTAAACCATTTTCATATTTTTAAAATCTCAAAATTGATTTGTTTTTTAGAATTTCAACATTATGATCAAATTTCGGGATTAGATTAAGAAGAATTGCCAGAACATTGTTAAATTTGCGAATTTGGCCTGATATTTTAGATTAATTTAAATTCAATGGAATTTATTAAGAAGTTTATTTGTATAAATCAAAATATCTTGAAATGACGAGTAAAGCATATGACTCAGCACGTTTGACCCCACAAATATACCTTTGGCTTTCAGCACAAAAGAACGAAACTGCTTCTTCAGAGGGAAAATAATCCTCCAATTTAAAGTGAGCATTTAGTCATGACTCATGCCTCTGTTAACATATCACTGTCGTCCTAAGGCCGCCTGACGGCCGGTTTTCCTCGAAAATATAGGAGAGTAGTGTTGTGAAGAAATTTCTAAACACTACTCGTATGCTTTTTACCTTTCAAACAATGTATCATTGATCAAACTTAAGTGAAGCTAAAATCTAACATCGCAAACGTCTCAATTAATTAATCGTTTTTAGACTATACCCTTTGTCATGCGGAACCCATGTCACAATATAGATTGAAAAAAATGTCCCACTTTTTTTTTCCTTTGTCTCCAATTTAGGAGACTATAGGGCGTCCACTAGGCTGGACCATCTGACTCTATTGGGGGCTATTGCTTTCAGCTCTCCCCATATTTTACCGAGTTCTTTCGCTTCGGCTAGCACAGTACTAACAGGAATAGTAGTGGAGATGGTATGCAGCCTTGTCTTACTCCTCGTGAGTTGAAGTATTTGTCACTTTGTTTTTTTTGTGTTGAACCTTATTTCCGGCATCCCGAAGCATTTATTGTATAAGTTCAATTATTTTCTTTGGCATGCCTATTTCACAAAGTGCTTTTTAGATTGCGCCTCTGTTGATTGATTCTAATGCTCGTTCAAAGTTCACGAGGTGTAGATGTAGTGGTGTTGTTGATATGATCTCTAAAGCCGGCTTGTTCATTTCTTAGATGTTGGTTGATTGATGGAGATATTCACTCGAGAGTAATCATCACTCATACTTTTATTGTGCTGTTGAGGTCGCCTTTTTATGGGATTGTTTTGGTCAAACCTTCTTTCCATTTTTGTGGAATTTTCCATGTATACCATATGTCAGCTAATAGTGGTGTTAGTGTTTCTGCTACTATAGATGTGTCGCTCTAGAATCATTCAGCTGGTATCTTGTCTGTGCCAGTGGTCTTATTGTTCTTTCGCTTCTGGATGGCAAATCTATCTAAATCTAACCGCTCCGTTGGTGGATGGGTGTTGATAGTTTCGTTATAATTGCCATCTGGGAGCTCGCAATTTTCTTCGCTATCTACGCAGTTGTCCTTAAAGTGTTCTTTCCATCTATTTAGTTGCTGCTGATGTATGGTTAAGGTTTGACCAGATAGATCCTTTATGGATGGAATGTTCGTTTATTTTCCGATGATATCCCTTCTTACACATTGATATCGTGTGCGCATGTTTCTGATTGCAGCTGCTTCCTCTGCAGTTAAGAGAATGTTTTCTGTATATTTTCTGCGGGGTATATTTTCAGATTTCCTTCGGATTTCCGTCATATCTTGGTGACATAGTTGTAACTTGAGTTGACGACGTTCCTCGATTTTTTTCCACGTATCATCGCTAGTTCATGGTTTCCTGGTGTTGTCTTGGTAGCTGAGCACATTGGTAGCAGTCTTGATAGCAGTTCTATCCTTCAGCTGTTGTTAGTAGGCCTACGCCTTGTTCGTGTGGGTTTGTTCTACCAGAGAACATCAGATAGTTACCAGTGCTTGTTGAAATTCCTCCACTATTTTTCCATCTTACTTCACTGAGGCCTAGTATCTCGATGTTATACTGCTTCATTTCCTTTTCTACTTGTGCTTGGTTTTTCGAATAATTTTTGGTTCCCTTGTTTTAATCATCCCAGTTATATATGATCCTGCGAGATAATTAAGATGAAATCATACAGAAATTTTTATCTGTTTCTAATTGCTATACTATCATGGGAATTTTGGTTATCAAAACACAAGATGTTTCCACTTTTCACTATTTCTTTTATCTACAGAGAGAGAAACATACAAGAAAATGTCAATTTTTTTTTGACAATTCAAAATCAATAAAATCATATCATAAACATAAAGTCGCATCCCAAAACTTGAAGACAGATGAAATTTTTTGTTTTTGTTCTTTAAAAACCATTTCCCTAAAGTTATTCGTTTTTAATGTTAAATTACATTTGATTGACATGACAGACATAACATTTTTATGTCAATTTTAATCATTAGTAACAGTTAAAAAACTATTTTTTTTTTTGGGAGATACACTATTTAACCAACATCTTTTTTTGTGATCTTTTTCAATTGATTTACAAACAAAAAAAAAATGAGGGTTTTGTGAAATTTAAATGCCATAAATTAGTAATGATTGATCTTATAGTGATGGAAGAATCGCGGTAAAATGACAATATTAAAGCCGCAGCGCGTACCGGGCTCATGCAAAATCATTATCAAGTCGTTTGATTAATTTCAAAAAATTTCCAAAAGATTTTAGTTCGAGGGAAAAAAATCAGGATATCCGGTCGATGTGCATCCAAATTCATCCTTTTGATAAAAACTTTTGCCAATATTATATTCAAGGAACACATTCAATTAAAAAACAAAATATTGAATATTTTAATTGGACAATAACCGTGAAGATGAATAGATGAAAAACTCCATTAGTTGGGATAAACGAGTATACATAAACCCCTCGATAATATAGACAAATAGTTTAACGTTCAATATATGCGTATTTATAGTTAGACGGTTATAGTTTTAATTTTTTTTATAGTTGAGTGAATCATAAGGATATCCTTATCGGAAATACTTTTTTACTATCAATCGTATACATATATATTATGTACTCACACAATTTAACGAACAGGATTCGTTGATTTTATTAAAAGTATATAACCTAAATTAATTTTTATGATGATGATGATGGGAAAATTTTGTGTGTTGTGAAAAACTTTTTGAAAAGGCTATATATTTGTCAAATTGGGAATATTTTAGTTCGATAGTACGGGTTTGGAATATTATCCGTATAGGGTGCTGTGATGTTTTCTGTTTAGCACACTAGTTGACAATTAGTTTTGTGGCATGCCTTTAAACAATGAATAATCCAGTTATACGATAAAATACTGAAAAACTATATACACAAGTCTGCCTGATGTTTACTAGCTCTAGCATTTAAGTCCCTAATTAAAAGTCAAACATCGTGTTCAAGTATAGATCCCCTCAAATCATCCAAGTTACATGTAAAATGAGTCTTTATATTGGGGCCGGCTGATTTCTATGGGCGCGTAGTCACACTGAGGTCACACTGTAGAGCAAAGTATAGCTCTGGAGTACATGGTCTAAACTTTTAGGTCAGCGAGTTTCTTGAACTGCAACGAGATACTCCTTCATGCATTTGATCAGGCATACCAACGTTCCTGTGTTCCTAAGTAACTGCACGCTCCACGTTAGTACCTCCCAACCACAGGGATTCTCAACAAAATTCGTTTGAATTTTAAAAATTTATGAATAAATTTATATTGTAATATAAAGTGTAAAAATTTGAGTTTAATGGTCTGGAAAATTAAGAATTTGGAATATTAAAAATTAAGTGATTTTAATACAAAAATTTGTTGAAATTAAATTTCTTAAATTTTAATTTTGGTTAATTTTAAAGTTAAATCAAAAATTCGAACAAATTTAGAATTGAACATTTTAAGAATTAATATACCAAAATTATTTTAATTTCTTTTTAATTGTTCGCATTTTTACTCTTTTTAAGTTTTAAATTGTGTAGTGCATATTCTAAATATTTAAAATTTGGCCACAAACATTTTCAAATTAATTGCTAACTATAGCCTCTGTAATAATTTCGGCTCGTTTTAAATAATTATTTAACATTTCTAATTTCAAGTTCATCAAATTTCGGATTAGGTCTGATTTAAAAATTAAATTAAAAATGTAAGATTCTCCTATAGAGTCACTTGTTCATCAGCTAAGCGTTCAAAATGTTCTCGGTAATCCACGGCCAGTGATTATAAACATAAATAAAATGAAAAGCAATCAACGATGGATCGATGCCCTGCAGAACGAAAAGCAAGCTATGCAGAAGGAAAAATAATTAGTCGAACTTAGTCGAAAAACTGTCTATCTCAAAAATCATCGAGGAGGAGGACAAATCCAGTACACTTCAATCAGACACTATATGAGTTCAGTAATTGTCAATAGTTAGATTAAAGAGCAGCAGAAATATATCATCGAGAAGCTATGGATGAAACGCAATTAAAAGTGTCGACGGATGTTATTCGGGAGCCAGAGTCAAACGATGAACTCGAGTAAACGAAAATCCATTATCAAGATGTATGCGAGCGATACAATGGTTCGTATTTCCAATTTAATATGCTAACATTTATATAGCCCGACAGACAGTCAACCGTGCGATTTGTTGATTTTCAGCAGAGAGCTTTTGAAATAAATTCATGGGGTATCACAGCGAGATATTACAAATACTATACGAAACTGGTTCGGACGGTTCGATTTTATTTTAAATCACTAATACTAAATACCTTTATTATAAAGATCTTCCAGTTCTTACGGAAGACAAGCGGGAAACTGTGATTGAGTGATTGTGTTTCCAGAAGAAATGCCTTTCACTGCCGACACAATCTATCGGATTCGACAAGATTCTAAAAAAATATTTGAAATTCTCACCAAACATCACAGGGGTTTTATTCAACCGTGGAAAACAATTAAATTTGATTGAGCCAGATAATTTGCCCGTGATTGAGCCGGTCGAACTACGCTTGTCATGTTTTCCTGACCCATCTACACTGTCTATAATTTCCACAGTCATGCAATCGCACTCGTTGCTGAAATAAAAGAAATGTTTCTCTAAGACAATGATTGGGACGAATGATACGTGTTTAACTCAGCGATTATCATAGAGCGGAATGCATGAACGTTAATTCGACAAATTTTTAGTAAGTTTGAATCGATTAAGGAAAGTCAATTAAAAAATTTAACAAATTGAAACAATTTCCGTGTGAGGTGAAAACAGATGGAATTATTCGTCCGAAAGGTCGTCTGGATATGCGAGACTTAAACACGTTAATCTATTCGTGATCATGAAATGGTACCGCATATGCAAAAAATATTCACGTAGGATCGGGCCAAGTGATCAACCGTTTAAACAGGAAAAGTTCTTAGAACATATTTCTCTGGTATCAATTATAAAATCCACTTTCAATGACAGACAAACATAATCATTTAGTGATATATAATATTTAATTCACGTTGATAATGTAAACATTTCCTGGAATGATTTTGTGAATTAGTTCTACACTATTAGGTGACCAAATTTCTTTAGGTTCAATGCGATACGGGTGATGATAAATTCCATTAAAAATAATCGGGGGATATCTGACTATGATCGTGCTATCCTATCGTACATCCCGCTCCATGATAAGACAAATTCGAGTTCGGGAAGATAACTAGAACTTGTGCGCTAAACGTGCCAGATTATACTCTATGACCAAGTTTTGACATAATTTAGTGAATATGTTTTAATGGATGACGAAGAAACGTACGTGAAATTGGATTTTTTAATTCAAAAAATAAACAACATTAAGCAAATATAGTCTTCTTAAATTATAGTAAATGGAAATGTATAAAAAAATTAAATTTTAATACAAATTTTTAGCCAACTTTCCTCAGCACTTACATAGTAAAATATACGCGAAATTTTCTAGCTCTGATGCAAGAGAATTTTTCGTGTAGTTTTATATGAGTGCATGGAAAGATCGATTAAAACTTTTTTGTCAACAATTTTTGTTTTAAAACAAGGAAATTGCGCTACCAATTTTAGTCGACGTTACCCAACTTTCACAAGGTTAACTACACGAAAAATTGTGTGGCACTGACGCAATTTTTCGGGTGTTTTACTATATATGTGAGTGCTTGAGAATGTTGAAAAAAATTTGGTATCGGGAAATTTTAATATTTTTGTTGATTGTTGTAGTTTTTTATCATTTTGGGTACTATATGTTGTTTACTCTAGTTTAAAATCCACAGGCCGCTACTGGATTTAATCACTGTCTAAGTAAACTATACTTTACGGAAAGCTCGATCATTCAATATTAAGCTTAAGCTAAGAATGAACATCGTAGGCTAAAACTCAACATCGATGGTAGCACTTTGTTTTGAGCGATAGATATCTAGGACGTATAGGAATTTTCACCTTGTAGGTAGAAAATAGGCACAATTTTAATACTAAATGTTAACATAATCTACGAAATCTAATCTAATCTAATCGATTGTATTTCTCATTTTTGATTTTAACATTCACAATTAAAATGTTGTCCACTCCGGTTTAAGTCCCATGGGCCGCTACTAAGTACGAGAATAACGCTTATACCATAGTTTTCACGTCAAAGGAATCAAGGTATTTGGCACAATCTGGATTTATTTAATTCCATCTTTAATAACTATTCAATATTACAACCAATTTTAACGACGCTTTGGATAATTTTAACTCAAACAATTCCAAACAATGTAGACTACAAAGTTATGTTATTTGATTTCCGATTTGATTTTCATTTTTGAAAATTGTAGATTAAAATGCTTTGAAGACAATTCTATTAAATTTTCACCATGCACCTAAAGAAATTTGGTTACCGTATAGTTTAAAACTAATTCGCAAAATTATTAAAAAATTTGTCTATATTATCGACGTTTTCTACGTAGAAAATAGTAGATGACGCCCATTCTAAATTTTTAAAATTGTTGTATTCCTTAACTGACACGAAAAACTATACTAATACACCAGCTATAAATACAACTATATATACATTCGGAAGGAATTCCAACCAAGAAGATTTATTTCAAAAATTCTTTCCCAAACATAACAACCAAGTACAAAGTTTATTCAATTTTGGTATTTCTTGTACACACATTTACAAATCCTTAAGAAAATTACATTTTCATATTCTTAATAAAAAAGTTTTTTTTTTTTTTTTTTTTTTTTATTCCGGAACAAAAAGGGTTTACCATTTCATTATATGGTCAAATTAATTTATTTATTTTGTAACAAAAAATTGTTACTGAATTTTAAATAATTAAATTTATTTGATTTAAGAATTCTTTTTGGATAAGTTTCTTTATTTTAATTTAAATTTAATAAAATTATATTAAAATTTTAATTAAAAATAAAAAAATTATTTTATTTATTTATTTATTGTTTTAATGAATTTCATGATAAGAATAATTGATTATTGTTGAGTATATAATTGTGTAATGGATATTCTTGGCCATTTCATCTACATAGTATGTATATATATATATAGTTAATTAATAGAACTTTTTTGATCCTGAATCCTTGAACCTTTTTTTTTTTTATTCATTATGTGGAGGTGGATATACATATATATATACAATGTACACATCCAGAGAAAGGATATATATTATATTTACCCATAATTTTAATTAAAAATTTAAAATTCATAAAAAATTGTCTACCTCTTCATGTGAAAAATCGAGTCGTTGGCTTCCATTTTCATCACTATAAACATGTCATCAAAATTATTTAATTTACATAAAATGTGTATGTATACAAAATAAATAATAATAATATATTTAATGAAATCCTTATGTAAGGGATTTTATTACGGTAAGAATTTATTTTTTGGTTTTTCATTAAACATGGAAATATACATATAAAAAAAAACTGACCGGTGGTTATACCTTTTGGACATAAAACGAGTATAGTTTTTCTTTTGTACGCACAGGAAAAATTTTTGTAATATTAAAAAATTTATTTCGTTTACGTAATGAAAAACATTTTTTTTTATGTCACGCAATTAAAAATAATGTTTCGGTACCGTATAGTTTTCCATCCCCATGTTTTAGTTTTTTTTTAAATATTTTGTTGTACTCGCTCTCGTATAGCTATATGTATACATATATATATTAGAAACAATAAATTAACTGTAACGAAAAACTATCCAAAAACTACAGTAGATTTACATACCCGAAAATGACAATATATTTTCTAATTTATATATTATATATTTAAGATGTTTTTAGATAGTTTTCGTCGTCGGGAACAAAAGAAAAATAAAGGCGTATTTTTTATTTTTAAATTGGAAAATAAATTTAACAAAATATTTTTTCATGTCTATACGATTGTCTTATCTATATATATATATATACTTATATGACAAAAAGGAATAATGAATAGTGTACTACACTATTCCAAAAATAATCCAATTTCAGTATACTAAATATATATATACGAGTAGTTGAAGTGTGGGTGTTTATTTATGGGCAATGTTTGCCAACAATCAAAGAAAACCCACATAACAACTCATTTCCCTATATTTACACACAATATCTAAGTGGAACACAATAATTTTAAATTACTTCCGGTTCAATAGTAATGAATTTTTTTTCAGATTTGAAATTTTCAAATTAAGTCTTGTTAATATTCCGCTTGGAAAATATAATTTCTACAAACATTTTTTTTTTTTTTTGCTTTTTAATTTTTCAAATCGATGCCAATTTATAAGTTTAACAAGTTTCTCCATACAACTACAATAAATATATTTATATATGATAACAGTTATTTATGGTTGTTTATTGTATCATCCTTGTATACAATCGACAACATATAAATTATTTATGAAAAACTATATTTTGTTTCTTTTATTTTCCAAAAAAAAAAGTTAAATTATTTTTTTTTTTCCATCATATGTTGCTGTAGTGGGAGGAAGATTTTATAGAAGGGATTACTATTTTGAAGTTGGCCACAGAACAAATGCGACTAGTACTGATTCAAGACTTTTTGAGTTTTTTTAAATTATTATTTATCAAGTCCATAAAAACACAAAATGTTGATACCAAATTTCATAATAATATACATATTTTAAAGGCCATTACTGGCGCCTTACTTACTTTAATGGCTCCAACGGTTTCAATCCTGAGCATGGTCTTCATACGGCCTAAGACAATCTGACGAGGCTAAGTCGTTTTCTACATCGTTGAGCCATCGACACCTGCAACGACCTCTGCGCCTACGATATGGTGACCCTCCTTTCAGAGATCGTCGCACAATTCATTCTGGAACAGCACTCAGAACGTGACCGAGCCATGCTCTTCTGATCAGACCTCTGATCTAGATATTGTACAGAGCTCGGTATGTACCATCTACTTCGAGTTTTGGGCCGTAAATCACATTCTTCTCTCAAATGAAAGGAGCCATCTCTCGTACTCCTTCGTCAGCGCCCAACTTTCACATGCACACATAATAACGGGCCTGATCAACGTTTTGTAAAGCATCTGCTTCCCGGCCCTCGATAGGTGTTTAGATTCTAGCAGTGGTTTTAGAGGATACCAAGCACGACGGCCAGCTGCTAGCCCCACTTGACGTATTTAATTTGAGTCCATTAGTTGTGGCCCATGTAGGAATAGCATCAATGTCAGTATTAAGCTTACTAATCAGATCCGTCAAACGTTTCATTTTATCACTAGAATATATCTGGAGATCATCTGTATAATTAAAAAATCTTAAACTGGATGGCAAATCATTGTTGTACATAGAAAATAAAATAGGTCCCAATACTCATCCTTCTGGCACTCCTGATAGAATAGCAAGTATAGATGACAGTATCGGTATGAATTTCTTGAAAGCGATTCGATAGATAAGTCGAAACCAAGTTGCATGCATAGTTATCAAAATTAAAATATTTCTACGCAGATCATCCACTATATTTAAATTAGCTATTGAAATTCACATAATAGTCTATTATCATTCAGGTATTTCATTATTTGAGTTTTAAGAACATATTCGAAAATTTTTGACATCGGAGATTAAATACATAGGACGAAAATCGGATACAATTGTGGGTTGAGTGACTTTATTTTTTGGCACTATTTTAGCAGACTTCCAAGCTTACGGATATACAGATGTCGTAAGAATGGTATTAAAACAATTTAAAATATAATCACCAACAACAGGAAAAATAATTTTTAAAAATGTAGGTGAGATATCACCTATAACCCAGTAGCATTAGACGTTAAATTTTTTACTGCGGACATTAGTTCGTTGAGATTAATATTACTAAATGCAAAACACCCGGATGCAGGGATAGTTTTTGTCCAATGTTCAATAGAATAGTTATTCAACTCATTGGAAGAAAATTGTGCATCACTTTTATTCTGTGAACTATTGCCGAAACCCATATTCGATAATTCATTCCACATTTTCTTTTTTAGGAGATCCATAATATTATTTAATTAAATCGATTTTGCCTTTCGAATAGTACTAGTGACCCTATTTCTCAACGTTTTATCCTCTTGAAATAGCACCAAGTTAGTCCTATCTTGTGCTTAAATCGATAAAAGGCAAAATCACGTAAGTTAATTAAGGATCGTAAGCTGTTATTAAACCAAGGAGGACTATTAATTTTACTAACCTTTTTTTTCCGCATCGGCACAAACAAATAGAATAGCCCCTTAATCATATCATTCAGTGTAGGTTAATTTTACCATATCAACTGATTCAACTGCCAATAACAAATCCCAAGGCATGCTTTGCGAATCGACACCGTATACTTGACGCATGTAGTGGATACTTTATCGACTTGCTTAGTGTTCATCATGTGGCACCGACTCATGGTTGAGCCTCCTCTAATACAGACTGCGGAGATTTGTACTGAGGATTCAGCCCATGAGGAATTCACTAAGGAATTTTCAAGAAAGGAGACCGCTTGAAGTGTGAGAATTATCACGCTATAGCTCTCCTTTATATTTTCTCCACAGCATACAAGTTGCTCTCCTACATTATATATTGGATAGAATCGCCCCTCTAGCGGAGGGCTTGGATAGTGACTATCAAGGAGGAATTCGTCCGAATCGATCAGGCACTGATCAGGTCTTTTTGCAGCGGATGATTCTATTTAAATATTATGAGACATGTATCGTCGTACCTCAGGTGTTTCTAGATTTCCAGCAGGCTTATAACTCCATCAACCGAGAGAGTTTGGGGTCTGCGCTGGAATACCAAGGAATACAAACAAAATTGGTACGACTGTGTAGGATGACAGTGACGCAGTCTCAATGCTGTATTAAAGTTAACTCTCCAATCTTATTTTGGAGTACATCTTTCGTAAAACTGAAACACCTCAGCGCAATATCTTATATCGCCAGTTCAATCAGGTGCTTGCATATCAAATTTCATGAAAACACAAAATTTTGATACTAAATCTTAGTCGACCTTGCAGAGCACTCACATAATAAACACACAAAATGTTGTCTAGTGCTGACACAAGACAAATTTTCGTGTGGTTTATTATGTGAGTGATTGGAATGGTCGGCAAACATTTAATATTGAAGATTTATATTTTGGATTATTATCAATAAATGATAGCCAAAAGAAAAAAAATATCAATTCGAAATTCTATTCGACTTTTCCAAGTACTCACATAATAAAGAACACGAAAATTTGTCTTGTGTCAGTACTAGACACATTTTCATGTGTTTTTATATGTGAATGCTTCGAAAGGTTCACAAAAATTTGGTATCGAGAATATAAATGTAATTTTTTTAAAATCGGATACAATTGTGGGTTGAGTGACTTTATTTTTTGGCACTATTTTAGCAGACTTCCAAGCTTACGGATATACAGATGTCGTAAGAATGGTATTAAAACAATTTAAAATATAATCACCAACAACAGGAAAAATAATTTTTAAAAATGTAGGTGGGATATCACCTATAACCCAGTAGCATTAGACCTTAAATTTTTTACTGCGGACATTAGTTCGTTGAGATTAATATTACTAAATGCAAAACACCCGGATGCAGGGATAGCTTTTGTCCAATGTTCAATAGAATAGTTATTCAACTCATTGGAAGAAAATTGTGCATCACTTTTATTCTGTGAACTATTGCCGAAACCCATATTCGATAATTCATTCCACATTTTCTTTTTTAGGAGATCCATAATATTATTTAATTAAATCGATTTTGCCTTTCGAATAGTACTAGTGACCCTATTTCTCAACGTTTTATCCTCTTGAAATAGCACCAAGTTAGTCCTATCTTGTGCTTAAATCGATAAAAGGCAAAATCACGTAAGTTAATTAAGGATCGTAAGCTGTTATTAAAGCAAGGAGGACTATTAATTTTACTAACCTTTTTTTTCCGCATCGGCACAAACAAATAGAATAGCCCCTTAATCATATCATTCAGTATAGGTTAATTTTACCATATCAACTGATTCAACTGCCAATAACAAATCCCAAGGCATGCTTTGCGAATCGACACCGTACTTGACGCATGTAGTGGATACTTTATCGACTTGCTTAGTGTTCATCATGTGGCACCGACTCATGGTTGAGCCTCCTCTAATACAGAATGCGGAGATTTGTACTGAGGATTCAGCCCATGAAGAATTCACTAAGGAATTTTCAAGAAAGGAGACCGCTTGAAGTGTGAGAATTGTCACGGTATAGCTCTCCTTTATATTTTCTCCCCAGCATACAAGTTTCTCTCCTACATTATATATTGGATAGAATCGCCCCTCTAGCGGAGGGCTTGGATAGTGACTATCAAGGAGGAATTCGTCCGAATCGATCAGGCACTGATCAGGTCTTTTTGCAGCGGATGATTCTATTTAAATATTATGAGACATCTATCGTCGTACCTCAGGTGTTTCTAGATTTCCAGCAGGCTTATAACTCCATCAACCGAGAGAGTTTGGGGTCTGCGCTGGAATACCGAGGAATACAAACAAAATTGGTACGACTGTGTAGGATGACAGTGACCCAGTCTCAATGCTGTATTAAAGTTAACTCTCCAATCTTATTTTGGAGTACATCTTTCGTAAAACTGAAACACCTCAGCGCAATATCTTATATCGCCAGTTCAATCAGGTGCTTGCTTATCAAATTTCATGAAAACACAAAATTTTGATACTGAATCTTAGTCGACCTTGCAGAGCACTCACATAATAAACACACAAAATGTTGTCTAGTGCTGACACAAGACAAATTTTCGTGTGGTTTATTATGTGAGTGATTGGAATGGTCGGCAAACATTCAATATTGAAGATTTATATTTTGGATTATTATCAATAAATGATAGCCAAAAGTAAAAAAATATCAATTCGAAATTCTATTCGACTTTTCCAAGTACTCACATTATAAAGAACACGAAAATTTGTCTTGTGTCAGTACTAGACACATTTTCATGTGTTTTTATATGTGAATGCTTCGAAAGGTTCACAAAAATTTGGTATCGAGAATATAAATGTAATTTTTTAACATTTTATAAATATAATTTTTTCCTACTTATACCTCAGTATCAAATTTGGGTATACAAAGGAAAGGGTTCCTCTGACAAAATTCAAATTATTGATATAAATCACGACTAGAATAAACATCTACGTAAACCCAATTATCACGAATTTCAGAGCTTTTTACATATGTTCTTTAAAATTTATGAATAGATGGCACCTAGAGCTCTAGCAATTGCTATCAAATTTGTGTGTAAAAGTGGTTACGCTTCTCTGACAAAATTGGAAATATTGATATCACGAAAAAAATATACGTTCACGTAACGCCAATTAACACTCAGGCTCAGAGTTTTCTACATCTACCTAGACCTTTATAAATTAGTATAAAGTCAGGTATAAAAAGAGTAGGGCTTCTATGACAAAAATGAGAATATTGACATAAATTACGATGGGCATTTCTCTAGCTTAGTCATCTAAATATTATTGAGTTGAACGATCTTTTGACGTGTTGGAAAATGCAAGAACATTTCTTCTTTTCATCTAAATATATTATTACTTATAAAATTAGTCAAAGATAAACAAACAGCCGAAGTCTTTGATGCTTTCGCAAAACCAAATTATGACCAGAGTACATATTTTGAAAAATCATTGAAAATATTTGCGGATAAATCGAAGAGGTCATTGATTACATTTCAGAAGTATAATTTAGACAAATTTTCAAAACTGTCATTATTCATTCTAAACGAGGTGATATTGCATTTAAAATGATTGAATATCCGCTAATTATACATAGATTCGTTGATTCGACTTAATTTGACTTGTAGCAGCTGGAATATTCGACTCACTGATATTCGATTCTGCCACAAACAAAAACAATTAGTGAAATTCAAATATAATCCAACTTATTTGAATTAAGCGTTCACTAACCCCATCACATATCAATCTATCCAACCAACACTATCCAATAACCGAACCATTACTATAAAACATTTATAGTAAAACCATCGCCATCCAACCAACATCACCACGAACTAACAATGTTCGGTGATGCAATAAACATCCACTGCACTTAACAAAAGTGCAATGTTGACCGTCGCCGGCGCATGTGTTCCCTCTTCACAAAACGAAGACGAAGGCGACGTCACTCTTCCATTCCATCTCTAACGTTCAAGTAAACAAGTTGTGTGTATCAATCTTGGTGATTAATGGTGGTGTTGAAAATAAATAAATAAAATTAATTAATAATTATAATTTTGTTGATAATAAATAATTTTAATGAAAATATCATTAAATCTTTGTGGGTACGTAAAATGCCGGAGTTGATTCGCATAGCGCTGGTAGCACAGCCCGAATCCTCCACGACACAAACGTTAGCCAAGATAGCCGACAAGATGTATGATGTCATAAACATCACATCTCAAAGCGTCAGTCAAGTCAATGCACCATACCGGCAATCAAGAGAACGCAGCGGAGACAGAACTCCCCGTTCAGCAACAGCACCAAACACACTCGAACAAAGACTGTCGAGAATCGAGTCCAGACTCGACGGGTTACTCAGAGGTCGAAGCCGTTCGCGTGGACGACGAGCTCCCTCACGCAATAGAACCCGCAGTCCCAGCAACAACATATACCAACATGGTAAATGCTGGTTCCACACAAAGTTTGGTAGAGCCGCCAGAAAATGCACGCCACCGTGCAATTTCACCACGTCGCAACCATCGACGTACGCGGCCGCCGTAAAAATGGACATTGACCACCAAAAAAACTGTTAGAGTCACGGGTTGAGAGCAACATGCCTCCCCTGACCACAAACACACCCTATACGTCACGTTTGTTTGTGTACGATAGACACAACAAACTCACCTACTTAGTCGACACTGGCGCTGACCTTTCGGTTATTCCAGCTATGAATTTCAAAATGAATTATACATTAGCTAATCGAAATTCAAATCTAGTCTTATCGGCTGCCAATGGTTCAATCATCCACACGTACGGCACAAAATTGCTTAACGTGGATATCGGACTCAAACGAACCTTCACGCACGCTTTCATACTAGCTGCAGTGAACCGTCCGATCATTGGCGCCGATTTTCTAAGCAAATTCGGACTTCTTGTCGATGTCAAACACAAACGGCTGATTGACCCAGCTACAAAGCTGTCAATAAACGCCACAATGGCTCGTGTTAACACACCAACACCGATCCATTTCAACATCGACAACGGCTACGGCACTCTGCTCAAAAAGTACCCACTACTTACAGCAGAGCCGAACTACAAAATGCCAGTCCGACACAACGTGGTTCATCACATCGTCGCGTGGACGACGAGCTCCCTCACGCAATAGAACCCGCAGTCCCAGCAATAACACGTACCAACATGGTAAATGCTGGTTTCACGCAAAGTTTGGTAGAGCCGCGCGAAAATGCACGCCACCGTGCAACTACATCACGTCGCAACCATCGACGTCCGCGGCCGCCGTAAAGATGGACATTGACCATCATGGGTTGAGAGCAACATGCCTCCCCTGACCACAAACACACCCTATACGTCACGTTTGTTTGTGTACGATAGACACAACAAACTCACCTACTTAGTCGACACTGGCGCTGACCTTTCGGTTATTCCAGCTATGAATTTCAAAATGAATTATACATTAGCTAATCGAAATTCAAATCTAGTCTTATCGGCTGCCAATGGTTCAATCATCCACACGTACGGCACAAAATTGCTTAACGTGGATATCGGACTCAAACGAACTAACAATGTTCGGTGATGCAATAAACATCCACTGCACCTAAACATCCATACATTCATGAATAAATAATAAAAATTTGTGGAATAAATAAATAAATAAATAAATGGATTGTTAACAGTAAAAATTTATTGTGTAGTTGTATATCATTCATTTACAAAATCCGCACCGGATAAAATATTAAGATAGGATAATAATCTTACAATAAATAAATAAATAAATGGATTGTTAACAGTAAAAATTTATTGTGTAGTTGTATATCATTCATTTACAAAATCCGCACCGGATAAAATATTAAGATAGGATAATAATCTTACAGACTTATATAGGCGGTCAAATAGCCACGTGCTTTCAAATTGAATAAAACTATTAAAATTTCGACCATTTCAACTCAATCGAATAAAAAATTTCCATCTCAACTACCTACAGGAATTTTTAATTAATCTCACAACAAACTTGTTGATTTTCCATTTTGAATTGATTAAAATATATAAATATTGCATATGTATGTACATGCGTACATCAGGAGAAAATTTGAAAAATTGAAAACATATCGTGTTAATTTTAATGGAAATCGAAGGAATATGATGTAAATCAAAAATGAATATTTGATTTTTTTTAAGAAAAATATTCCTACGATATACACAAGATACTCGTCTAAATATATATTAAAGGAGGGTTGATTAGAAAAAAAAAATTCCTAACCGACAAAGAATTTTTCAAATTTTCAATCAAAATTTAATTGCCTTTTTATTTTTATATAAAACGAAAATTTGATTACAACGTTTTATACTCACTTCAAATTATTTTATTTAGATCTTATAATATCGATAAGAATTGCTATATGTACATGTAAGTAAGGGCTGGTTGGGAGAATTAAAGTATATATTATATAAGCCATTGTTTTGTAATTAGGTAGACCAGGATCAAGTCATATCTTTCTAATTGATTCAATAAATCATTGTGTTTAAACCGAAACCTCTTATTATATGTAAGTATATATGTATCTATATATATAGCATCTTAAATCACATAAGAAAATTGATACACACAAAAAATTCCCATAAAATTAAAAATTAAAACAACAAAAAGGTTAAAAAAATTTCCAAATCATTTAACTAAAACTGTAACTTTATATATATTTTTATAAGACATAAGAATTCATTTTATTTTTTCATTCGGGAGGATTAAGTAAACTTAACTTAATTGAAAATAAGAAGATGAATTCAAGAAAGACAAAAAAAAATGGTAGAAATTGAATTGGCTTTTTAATTCTTCTTATGTACAAAGAAGGTATACTTATCAGTATATACATAAAGAAGTGGATGGTAAAATACAACAATTAACCCAGCCCACTTTATGTATATACCGCATATATATATATATATATATATATATATATATATATATATATATATATATATATATATATATATATATTTAGAAGACGTTCGAATATATAGGTACATTCTTATATTTATGTACGTATATACCTAAAATAAAATAAAAAATTTAACGATGACTGACGTATGAAATTTGGCGGAAAATTGTTTAGCAAACATACCAAACAATGTCGAATGTCCACGTTCATTTCAAATTTAATTTTTCATTTCACAAAACCTTAAAAACAAAAATTCTTCTTGGGTACACATTTTTTTTTTTTTTTTTCAATTTTCTTGTTCATGGGAAAATTGTAAGCAATTTTTTTCACGTCAAACTGAACAACAAAATACAATATATACAATATAAAATCTCATTTTAAGTTGACAATATTTCCAGTTAGTAGTTGTTTGTTCGTGAGGTGAATTCCACATACACAAGTTTTACCGTATGTCTTTAAGGTTCCTGGAATGATTATATGGACAAACAATTTTTTCGACAACCGAAGAAAAATAATAATAAATGAACAGAATATAAATGTATATCCGTATATCGGAAATGAGGGTTAGAAATGTTACAATTGATGAGGATTTGTATTTAATACAAGAAAATATTTATTTTCTTTTAAAGGTTACGTTACGTACAAAACGTCATAATTAATTTTTTAATGAAATGGTCGTTAAGTATGTGCGACCATTTAAAACTATAAATTTTCAAATTTAACCCCCCCATTACATACATAAAATATTAAATAAAAAAGTTAAATTCACATAAAAATAATTTAATAAACTAAATTTCCACCACTCACTCGCTGCTATTTGGTATAATATGCATATACACGAGAAAAACACTTTGTAATGGCTTTTCTACGTGATGATACGTAAATTTTCCTTTATTTTTTATTTTTTGTGTATTTTTTATTATTTACTACGGTTAAATTAAATTATAAAATCATAAAAATATTTTCTAAAAAATATAAAAAATGACAACAATTCGTAATATCTGCGCTATAATCATCTTCATCATTATCATCATCATCATCATCATCATCATGAAGCATTAGGAGATAATCGTATAATATTCATCATCATTCACCTAAAATATTTGTCAAGACAGAATAATCATGTGAAAACCTTTTATTTGTAAATGTTTGTCAACATGTTGGTGGCAGGGGTTCGAGAAATATGTTAAATGATAAAAAAATACTGTTCGTGATTTACAATAGGTGTTGCTGCTATAGGTAAATTTTCCTAAGGCTATTAGATGGGATGTTTCGGGATTTTTATTCATTTAGAGAATGATATAGGGAAGGTGTCCTTTACAAAAACTAAATTTGAAAAAATATTAAAATATTTACAGATATAGAAAGCCTAGGACCGGATACTCCGGATCGGTTTCATCATGACTCGAAACAGTTACGGAAGATTCACTTTTAACTTCAATCGAATCCAAAAAATTAATCGGTTTCCAACTCGTATTTCTCTATACTGTTCTAACTCTTGTCTGTAACCGAAAATTGAAATTGCGTGAAATAACAAAGTGTCACTGCAGTCAAGAATTTTCTAAAAAAAACTACGAATCAAACATATTCCCATTTTCTTGATTCTAAACTTGTATTTCTCTCTGGTATCTGGGTTGCAAACCTGTAAACTCTTTGTGAACCAGAAAATGGAAATAGCCGATAAGCGAATAATTTAATAAAAAGTTCAATAGAATCTACAAAAAAAATCAAAGTTCTTGATGTTCAATTCTTTCTGTCAGTTTTTGAGCTAGAAAATATAAATTACTTCAAATTACAAAATATCTCTCTGACTGTCTAGGCTCACTAGATATGCGTAGAATGTATCAAGAATTTAATTAAAATGTCAACTGAATCCGGTTTGAAATTTGCGTGGCAATTTACCTCAAATTTTAATTTAACCCACAAAAAGGGATTTCTTCCATTCCATCGTGCTTCAAGGTACAATAAACCTTCTAAGAAAATTTAAATTAGTAGTGTATTTGCCGGGACATTTGGCAGCCTTAAAAAACGAAAAAGACAAACATTTTTCATTTTTGGTGATTTAATAAAAAAAAAATTAATTAATTCAAATATGTATGGGTAAAAAGAGGTTCTCTAAGAATGACTTAAAATGGTTTAGCCTGAATTTATTTAAAAATTGTTGGTTCAAAAATTTTCCGTTAAAACACATTACAAGCCGCCAATATACACGACGGTTCTTAATTCACGTCTACGTATAGGAGATTAAGTATTGGAGCGCTTCAAGTTCAATTTTGGCCAAATTTGTCGTGCTACGCTACTAAGTAAGGGTGCTAGTCCACCTTTGATATACCATGCAATTGCCTCCTGTTTATTAAGCGCCAATTTAAGCGCTAGTTTAAGCGCTAATAGGCCTCCCCAAGTTTTCCATTTCCGGTTGAAGTAGGAGAGTCGTATTATGAATAACTAGTTCGAATATACAACATTGTTCCCCCTAACACCCGAGTGGCCGGGGACCGTTTTTGTTTTATTGTTTTGTATTTTTAAATTTAAACTTTTAAATGGCCCACCCATTTTGTTTACTCTTTCCAAAATATTATAATACCTTCAAACTAAGCTTACTGTCCAAGATCACGCTTAGAAATAATGCCTTGTCGGTAACAGCTAGTCTAATGCCGTTTAACGTAGAAGTGTCCTCAACTGCGATTTTGAATTTCCTCGTAAAAAGCACCAGCTGAACGAGGTGATTTCCAGTCGTGTTTATGTATGTATTTCCCAGAGACAGCTATCGCTACTTCATCATTGCATAAGCAATCATAGCAATCGTCTATCATTTAACCACATGTCTCCTAATGGTAGTTTCCCCCAACACTGAGTTAACTGTCTTGCTCACAAACATATGATGGATTAATCCGCTCACAGAGTAGTCCACCCTCGATGAGATGCTTCACGGATTTGTCACCAGTCCTGGTCAGGTTAGTAGACTGCATCTAGCTAAGCCGAGAAGATTTAAAAACTTCCTCTATTTTGTCGCAGAAGAGACTCCAAGACTTCCTTTGTGCCATTGAAAGGCTTTCCTACAAACCTTTCCTACAGGCCCTATGCCTTACCATAGGACAAGCAGCATCAAAAGACCTGTTGCATGCGCGTTTTGATAGCGTCCACCATGCAATTCAGTTTCTCTACTGTCAAAGTGTCACTGCGGCAGGAATCCTTTCAAAATTTTTCTATATCTGCTCCAGTTTATTCTTCCTGCGTTCCTGAAGAATTTTCGGATAGCAGCGAGAATGTTCAGGCTATAAGTTAAATATCAATACTCAGAAAAGGAGTGTTCCCTCGCCATCCTTCCCTCCCTGAAAATATGATAAACCTTCTCTAAACCGATGAGTACATCTAGAACCTTCTACATATTCCTAGTAATAAATTCATTCATTAATGTTTGTGCTACCGCCGATTGTGTGATGCACATTTGCATTACAACCGTGTATCACACCAATCCTCTTGTCTTCTACTACGAGGACCAGTTCCGCCAGGTTATTAAGCTGAAGGTTTTTGTTCCGGTCAGTACTGGTTACTACCAGCCAAATTTTAGTGTACTTATATAAGCGCTAATAATGGGTTTCGGCTAAATGGTCGATTGAAAAACACAACAAATTATGACATTAAATTACTCGACACCGGTCCACTTATAGGTAAGTACTTGAGGTGGTGTTCCATTGTTGTAAGCAAAACTACTCACAAGTTTGTATCTATTCACAACTACTCATGCTCAAATGATGGTGTAGTTGTTGGAAGTACTTACACATAAAATTAACGGAAAAGGAAATTTAGTTTAAAAATTCCAATAGATGGCTAAAATTTTTAAATTATAAATAAATTTTAATTCTTGTGTAAAAATATTAAATTTATATTTTAAAATAATGGAAGAAAATGGTTCGAACCACATCGATGCGATGAGTTTTTCATCATCAAGCTCAACATCATTTTCGTCAACATCAGAATCAGAAGTTGAAACCACTACTAAAAGGGCACGAATAAAAGATTTCATTGAAGTGGTTCCAAAATATTCCGATTTGCAATTCAAACAACAATTTCGCTCGTCTAGAATTGTTGCTGAGAGATAATTGGTAAGTTAATTGGTTATTACAAAAGTCAGCTTTTTACAGGCATTTCAATCAAGACCCATCTTTAATTTCGCCAGGAGGAATTTTATTGGTGCCTCAGCTTACGCCGAAAGTAGTTACCTAGTGCCACCATTCAAATATTTTGGAAATTTAAACGCGAGACAATTTAAATTTAATTATCTGCATTCAGCAACTAGAATAGTTGCTGAAAATGCATTTTGCTCATGTTCAAATTCCATTATATTTCATTTAATAAAATATTTAATGTATATTATTCCAATTTTGTGTCTGTTTTATTTTTTGATAGGAGTAGTTCAGCTTTTTATAGACACAGTTTAATAAGTTTTTATAATTTATAATTTATTTTCCAAATATTTCGGCTTGTCAGCCATCATCAGTGGATAAAAAACACTAAAAACGTACAATTACATTAATAATGGGAATAGGAAGAAAAATAATCCTATTTTATAAACATTTAGATAAAAACAATTAATTATAAACTTACAATTATTTATAATGCACTATTATAACATATTTGTTTTAATTTTATGATTTTTAACTAATATAATATATATATACATATAATATATTTTGGTATTGTTTTTTGATCTTACGATCACGTCAACTCTAGAAAACTGATTGGTGAGGAAGACGAATTGAGAACAAAAAACCGCGAAAAAACATGTATTAAGTTTACCTATATATATATATTATATATATATATATATATATATATATATATATATATATATATATATATTATATACGTCATAGTGACGAATTATTGTATTTGTTTTTTAGGTGTGTGATTTTGCCATGTCAAACGACAGTACTTTATGTATATAGTAGTGTGGAAAAAATACAATACTACATCTATATACAGCGAAAGTACCGGGTATTGTTATATATTGATTTAAAAATTTTTTTATTTATTATCAGTTTATCACTAACATATATTATATATATATATCAGTTTATCACTAACAAAACTTAAGAAAGTGTTACACAAACCGAACTACACGGTAAAAATAGCAACAAAAATAAATAACACCTCAAAGAGATCGTTCAAAACCACCAAAGACAAGATCCCTAATGAAAAAAGAGCGCAGGTGTAATATATAAGATTCCCTGTGATTGTGGGAATTGTTATATTGGTGAAACATCAAAAACCATAACCACTAGAGTGAACCAGCACAAATGTGACGTTAAGTTCACAAAAAAGAATGAAAATAATATAACACACTGCCGCAGTGCTCTATGTAAACATGTGACGGAATGTATACCAAAGAATTCAAATTTGATGAAGCAACGATAGTAGATTTCGAAACAAAAAAGAAAAAAAGACTCTTTAAAGAAATGTGTTATATCACAAAAGCCACAAACGCCATAAATTACAAAACAGATTGCCGAGGTTTACAAGACAATTACTTAAGCTTACTACAATAACACAATCCATTACTATCTCTAATTTATCATTAAATTATGATGATATGTAAAAAAAGCTTAACAGTTGTATTTGAAATAGTCATCTTAAGAAATGCACTTTTAAGATAACATATAGCATCACAACGTCCAAAATCAATGGTACAGACAAATTAATTAATTAAAAACCTATTCCTGACCTACGTCAAGCATGAAATTATTAGGACGAACACCGAACCATAATATTCACACAAAATATAGTCTATTGGCTCGAGTTTTTTAACGTTGTTTTTGTAAGCTCACTACAATAACATAATTCATTACTATCTCTAATTTACCACTAAATTATGATGATATGTAGACAGAACTTAACAGTTGTATTGAAATAGCTATCTTTAAATCCACTTTAAAGATAACATATAGCATTACAACGTGAATTATTCCTGACCTACGATAAGCATAAAAATATTAGGACGAACACCGAACCAAAAAAATTCTCACACAAATATAGTCTATTGGCTCGAGTTTTTAATGTTGTTGTTGGATATCTTGTTTAATATAATATATATATATATTTTCCAGTGTTTGAATATGTTAGTGATAAACTGATAATAAATAAAAAAAAATTTAAATCAATATATAACAATACCCGGTACTTTCGCTGTATATAGATGTAGTATTGTATTTTTTCCACACTACCATATACATACAGTACTGTCGTTTGACATGGCAAAATCACACACCTAAAAAACAAATACAATATTTGGTCACTATGACGTATATAATATATATATATATATATATATAATATATATATATAGGTAAACTTAATTCGTCTTCCTCACCAATCAGTTTTCTAGAGTTGACGTGATCGTAAGATCAAAAAACAATACCAAAATATATTATATGTATATATATATTATATTAGTTAAAAATCATAAAATTAAAACAAATATGTTATAATAGTGCATTATAAATAATTGTAAGTTTATAATTAATTGTTTTTATCTAAATGTTTATAAAATAGGATTATTTTTCTTCCTATTCCCATTATTAATGTAATTGTACGTTTTTAGTGTTTTTTATCCACTGATGATGGCTGACAAGCCGAAATATTTGGAAAATAAATTATAAATTATAAAAACTTATTAAACTGTGTCTATAAAAAGCTGAACTACTCCTATCATAAAATATTTAAATAATCTTATGTATATTTAAAAAAAATGTTTTAATCACAGCCACTATTTCAAAATATAATTTAACAACTGCCTATTTATAGCCGTAAAATTAATTGGTGCCTTTCGTCTCGGTCTTCTTATTTTTTCTGCAAATATTTTTCCAACAATTCCGTCCAATCTTTAACCTATCTCTTGTTACTTTTTTTGGAGCCACTTGATGAAGGAGATTCATCTGTGCGTTAACCTTTTCCGATTTTTTTCCGCTAACCTCCTTTGATCATTCCATATGGGCTATATCTACTGGCTTATTTAAAATCCCAATAGAAACTGAAAGGGACAAACTTATGCTGGGATTATTTGAGTAAATATCCTCCATCTGGTCCATATATAAAAATTTAATAGAAGTGGACCCAGCACATCTTTCTTTTGCAATTTTGTAGGCTCGCTGAAGGTTGCGCCATTTTACTTCGACGTTTTCAGCACTTGTTGGTCAGACTTATAATAAAATACATATGAATATTATAAAATAGAGGTACATTGAGGAATTATATGGATCAAACGAATATTCACAAAATATGAGTTATCAAAACATTTAATGCCTCCAAATCAGTCAAAATGTTTCTTGTTTCTGGTCTTAAAATTTTCATATTAAAATGATTTAAAAGAGTTATGTTTTTTTGCTGTCAAAAAAATCGCATTCCATGGAGCATCTACTCACAAGTACTTGGTAGTAGCAAATTGTTTCCAATGGAACACAGTCAATGTATGCTTGGGCACTTGGCAAAATATAATACAAGTGTTTTTTTCAAATATAAATTCCATCACAATAGCTTTGATTTCGCAATTTTAAAAAATATTCAATTGTTCTCAATTAGTGTATGACAACACTGAAATTTAAGCCAACCTATAACCTATATACAAAATGGATAAACTAAAACTTGTACCGGTAAGCGCGTATTTAACATATAAGCTTTAACATACTAAAATTAGCACTAAAATTGCAGACCTCATTGTTGCTGCCAGTGTGTATCGTCGTTATTACATCTTTGCCATTTTACATAGTTTCAAGTAAGAAAAACATTAAATTATTGTTTATTTATGAAATTTTGAAAAATATCAATTTGTTTTACATTATAGGACTGTATCCGACATTAATCAATTTCAACATTCATGACGACAGAACAAATACAATATTCGCCAGTGTGTTTTTCATTATGATCGTTATTGGATCATCGTCCGCTTTTGTGTTACACGATTTATACGTTGGACCATTTTTTACAATTTTAGGCACCTTTGTGGCTGAATGTATCACATTAATCATGATTCTGGTATGTACTGGGTGTTCAGCAAGAATTGGAAATTACATTTCGCTAGCCTTCTTTGGATTAACTCTAGGGATTCTGCAGACAAGCATAACAGTATTTTTTGCCGGTCGATACGACACGAAATTACGTTACGGTCTTTTATATCATTTTCATTTCTATCTACTTGGCCAATTCATCGCATATATTATTTCGATACTTTTAGTTCAATTACATTATCCAGCGGAATATTATGGTGTTTGTCATTCAACAATTGGTTCTATCCTACCGCTTGTTACCGCGATTGCGAGTACAGGACTATCAGTTGGTAAGTAAATAAACATGGCACGTTATAAAAAATTAATAAACTCTTCTAAAATTATAGGCCTACTACTGTTAATCTATGTCCAAGTATTAAAAGAACGTTCGTCGAAATCGAACACAATACTAGCAATATTGACCCGAAGCAAATATGCGCTAATTATTTTTATTCCATTTCTATTTTTCTGGATCCTTACAATTCTAATCGAGCAATTCTGGTTTGTTCAGGGTCAAAATATGTATACACTATTGCAACAGAGTGACTGGGAATTAATATATGCTGTTATTATAATTCTGTGTATACCACTCGCTTTTCTGTTTCGTATACGACGAAATCGATTTTTGCGTATGACCGTAGGAGGAATATTAATAATTATTTCGGTAATTTATTCCGGATGGCTTGGCCGTTTTACGATTGAACCTCATCGAAATAATACTGGCTTAACTAATTTATATGCGTGTAACCTAAAATCAGAAATCACACTTGTCACGATATCAAAATTAAAAATGAAGGTTCCTTTCCATCTATGTCCTGGACCATTTTTCATACAACCACAACTAATCAATTCGAATTCAATCCAATATAGTAATAATACCAGCCAAATTCACGTGTCAGATGAAAAGTATTTAACAATTGCTTTAATATCCGATGAAAAGGATAATACAACATCAACTTTGATTTGGTTTGCGGAACGAAATTTTCGATCCATATCAACGCTTCCCTTGATACGCATTATAGCGTTTAAATCGCCGCGGTCTATACATATAGCTGGTGGCAACCCATTTATTGAATTTGACATTTCAACAACGAACTATAACATAATGGAATTATCTGAAGGAGAATACAACATCTCACATACGCTGATGGAAACATTTTATTTCCGATCTGGCGGTTATTATACAATTATGCTAAGCAATGCCAATGAGAGTTTGGTACGAGTATTTATTAATTTGTTTAAAATACAATACGAGTTATGATTTATATCTAATGAAATTTTGAAATTTTCTAGGAAATTACTGACTTAGTATTTATAAAGGGCTATACACGCAATCGATATTACCAAGTCATTCAATATATTCTATTAGCACTTGGTAAAATATTAATATTATCGTCTGGACTAGAGATTTCATATTTATTGGCTAAGGATGACCTTAAATGTTCAATTATTGGAATATTTTGGGGAATATATTATTTAGCACACACTATTTATTATTCGATGTACGCTTTTATTGTGGATAGTTTTATGAATAACGTTAAAGCGATTTCCCTATTTATGATGGCAATAATTTGTCTCTTCTATTTTCTATGCTACTTTATAGCATATAAAATGGTTGAGATCGAAATAAAAGAAGATGCAGGTGTTATAGAATTTTCAATATCATCCGATGAGGACGATGAAGATGAAAATATGAATAAACCGCCAGCTGAAGAGACGAAACAGTTAAAGCAAGCAGATTTACTTGCAAAAATGAAAAAAACTAGAGCTCAGCCAGGGGCACGGTGAACGCAGTAACCTCTGGAGGATAGAAAACAAATTATCTGAGAAGGTCTTGCGTTCTAATTTACAATTGTAAAATAAATTTAAAAAAAACAATTAAAAATTATCTACTTTCGAAACGTACATTTACATAGAGGTGTGAAACCATGTTTAGTCATGACACATTTGATGGAAAATACCGTTATCATAAACTCCAATATCCACCCGAGTTGTTGCGTGGAATTGTGAAATATATATTTTCAATCGTTAATTATAATAATTACCTGGGTCCCGTGTTCGATCCAAAAAAATATTTGTGCTATGACCCAGACAATAAATGAAAACTAAATATTTTTTATATTCAAACGTCAAAAACATATACCCAATGTTTAAAATCCGTAGAGCTATAACCATTCAAAATAAATTTCCCAATGAATACATGACAGTGTAAAAATATTTGATTCGATCGAATTCAGAAATACCAATTCATTTTCGTTTCGAGCAACGATACGTATCGTATTCAGAAATATGGACCGGCTTGATCTTCATACTATCCTAGACAACCAGAAGAAGCCAAGTTATTCTCTACACCGTGGAGCCATCGTCGCCTGCAACGAACTCTGACTTACCCTTACTTCTCTTATAAATAGCCGACCACTCTATCCATTACCTGATGATCCTACTCAATGCCACTCTGGGCCCATGGTTTAAACCATGGATTCAATCACAATTCGCAAATGTGCTCGGCTGCTCTGGCAAACTGTAACAGCTTAAACCAGGTTAGGGATGACAATTGACCTACACTTAAAGATCTATGATTAAGAAATCGGGACCTAACTACCTCGAAAGCGGGACAGCCACAGACAAAGTGAATGCTGTCATCGTCATCTTCAAGATAGTTTTCACACAAGGAAACTTGAATAAGTCCCATTATTTGTAAATGGAGTTTAAAACGACCATTGACGATCAGAATAGCGACCAGAACTCTCAGTGGGTCTTTCTTCAAACATAGAGTAAACTTTGTGAACCTTAAATTAGACCTGAAATGCTCTTCTACACTGCCAGAAAATGGAAGTGACCTTTTGCAGTTTAACCCCAATATGAGATTTGCAGGAGAGTTTACTGCCCAGAATGACACCCAGATGCTTTACTGTGTCGAATCTAACGATCGTTTCTCCAAAAAGAGAAGGCGCAGACAGCTTTCCAGTATTCCTACGTCTGGTGAAAACTATCAGACTACTTTTCGATGCATTAACGTACAATCCCTTCTCTAGACACCACATTTCTACAACTTGAAGAGCGCATTGCGTTAAGTCTGATAGTACATTAAGGTATTTATCCTGAACCAGAACGACTAAGCCATCAGCATAACTCTGAGCAATAAAGCTAGATTGCTGTAGTTTTTCAAGTAATTCGTCAATAACTAAGAGCCACAGGAGAGGTGACAGGACCTGTTAGCAATCTTTAGTTACTTCAACCGAAATGGAACCAATCCAAGTAACAATGATTTGGTCAATTCCAAAATTTGAGTGGGCTTCAGTGATGGAAGCGAAAGAAGTACTATCAAAGGCAGCCGCAATATCGAGGAAAGTGCCTACAAGAAACTCCTTAATACTAAGCGATCTTTTAATTCTCGTAACAAGTTCATTTAGCGCAGTTTCACATGATCTGCCGACTCTGTAAGCATGTCGAGTGCTACTGGGTGGGATTATAGATAAGTGATTATCCCTAATATATCTGTTAACAATTTTTCGAGAGTTTTGAGAAAAGTTGCAGAAAGACTAATAGGGCGAAATGCCTTAGCCCTACAGAGTCGAAGTAAATGTTCCTGAATTAGGGGAATCCCATGCTGTAATTCAGCAGGAAAAACTCCATCTGAACCACCTGATTTATAAGGTAAAAAGGAGAAACGCTCCAGCGCCAGGTGTTGAGAGTGACTAGGTCAAATCATTTGGCTTTTTTTTGAGTCTCCTAACCGTTTTCCTCAGGTTTTTAAGATCAGAACACCAAAAAGGCTTATTACGAGATTTTTGCTTGGTAATAAGAGGACAAGATTTTTTGAAGGCTGACGTGATTGCATGCGTCAAAGATGAGGCTAGCAATTCAATGTCCTCAGTCGAACTTATCTAACCCAACGAAACCAGTCGAAGTTCCAACTCTGGTAAGTTTCTTGTTACGATAAGGTTTAAGAGTAGGTCTTCTAAGATATAAATTAAATGAGATGCACCTATGGTTGGAGGTGAGAATGTCATTGGTTACCCTCCAATTACAGATCAAATCGATAATCGACATGGAGCACAAACTAATGTCAATCACTTCCCTCCGTACTGAATTGATAAAGGTAGGCTCACAGCACTCAGATTGTTTGAAATAAACGCGCAGGTTCTTATTATATCTTTGGTCCCTCTCTATAGAGGATTCTGCCTGCACCTACAGGATCCAAACCAGAAACCACACCGTAGGTTTCTGAATTAAGCAAATGTCTACCTGCGAATTAGTGAGCAGCTCAAACGATGCAGCTTTGCTATGGTAAAAGTTGATCTCTATTAATTAATTCATATACCATAAAAAAATTTTACCATTTGAATGACGTATATGCGCAAAGAAAATGAATATTAAACGCGGGAATGTCATACCATTATTTCTATATACCTTGGATCGTATCCACTTTGTAACGCGTATAATTAGGACGAATTTCAATAGAAGTCGCAATAGCTTTGATTTTGCTATAAAGAATCCATTGTTCTCAATATTGGGAATATATACATAGGTAATTGCATTTTCAGTCGGAACTATGTTTAGCTATAAATGGCCCAAAATAAAAGTTACATCGGTAAGCATTTAAAATATGTTTTAATATTATTATTAAAGTTAATACAAAAATAAATTTTCATTCGCAGAACTCATTGTTGCTGCCATTATGTGTGGTCGTTGCCACATCTTTGCCATTTTACATTGTTCTAAGTAAGAAAAAAAAAACTATTAAACTATTATTCATTTATGAATTACATTATTTTACATTATATAGGATTGTATCCAACGTTACTCAATTTCGATCTTCATGACGAAGGCAAAAATGTAATATTCGTTAGTTGTTTTTTTTTAATAGTTTTCTTTGGATCATCGTTCGCTTTCCTGTTCAACGATTTATTCATTGGACCATTTTTTACAATATTAGGCGTATTAGTGGCTGAATGTGCCACATTAATTACTACTGTGGTCTTTAAAACATCATCTCCATCTAGAAATGGAATTATAATTTCGCTTGCATTTTTCGGATTGACCACAGGGATTCTACACACGTGCATTACGGCATTTTTTGGCGATCGACACACGGATGAATTATTTTATGGCCGCTTAAAACATTTTCATTTCTATCTGCTTGGCCAATTCGTCGCATATTTCTTTTCGATAATATTAGTTCCATTGTATTATCCAACCGAAAATTATGGTATTTGTCATTCTTCAATATGCCGTGTTGTACCGCTTTTTATTGCAATAGCATGTATAGGATTATCATTTTGTAAGTATATCAAAAATAAATTTGTACAAAATAAATAAATTTATAAAAAAACAAAAAACTAACTCTTGTAAAAATTATAGGCCTACTACTATTATTCTATTTTCGAACGTTAAGAAACAGTTCATCGAAATCGAATGCAATGCCAGCACCATTCAACCGAATGATACTTGCACTTATTATTTTTATGCCATTTCTATTTTTCTGGACACTTACATTTCTAGCCGAGCAATTCTGGATTTTTCAAGCCCAAAATATGTATACCCAATTGCAAACGAATCACCTGGAATTAATACGCGTTGTAATTCTAATGTTGTGCATACCAATCGCATTTTGGATTAGCTTTGGCGGAAATGAATTCTTGCGCATGACCGTAGGAGGAATTTTAATATTTATTTCAGTAATTTATTCGAATTTTTTGGGCAATTTTCATGTGCAGCCACATCGAAATATTACGGGACCAAACTTAACCGAACTGTATGCGTGTAACATGCATCAAAGAATTTGCCATTACATAATATCCGAATTAGAAATTTATGTTCCTAACCATCATTGCGTCGGACCATTTTTAATTGGATCACCATTATTGGATTTCGATACACCAATCATAACTGATGATTACGATGTATATAACATAAATGATGAGTTTAAAGAATCAAAGGTTTCCACGATTGTTTTAATACCCAGCATGGATGGTAATTTACTTAATTTAATGGTATTTCCTGAACGAAATTTTCGATCATTATCAACACTGCCATTAATACGTGTAATTTCGTATCGATTGGCAGATGGTGAAACGGCCAGTGTCTGCATCGTTGGTGGAGAGCCAATTATTAAATTGAATATTTCAACAGATGATCTTCATATAATGGAAGTACCCCCGGGAGAATATAATGTTTCATTTTGTAATGATAGTTCAGTGATGCGAACATTTTATTTTCGACGTGGTGGTTATTATAATATTCTGCTTAATCTTGTCAATATGTGCGATTCAATGATGGTACGGATATTCAAAATATAATATGAACCAAGTATAAATATAATAATACAAATTATTTCTATAGGTAATAACTGCTGTAGTACGAATACCAGGCTATGAACTCAGTATATACTATCAAGCCATTCAATATTTTCTATTATCGCTTGGTAAAATATTAATACTATCGTCTGGACTCGAAATTTCGTATGCATTAGTTGAGGGGGACATTAAATGTTCAATAATTGGAATATTTTGGGGCATCTATTATTTAGCACACGTTACATATTATTCGATGTACAATTTTCTTGAGAATAACTTTTTGAATGACATATCATCGATTTATGTATATATGATGGCATCAATTGGTCTCTTCTATTTACTGTATTACTTTGCAGCATATAAATTAACCGAGATAAAATTTACACTAGACGGTGATGCCCGTTCAACGTTAGATGTTGATAAAGAAAACGAAAATAAATTGGACGAACAAATATTAGCACTAGACGTTCTAGAACAAAACGAAACTAGCGGTGAAGAACAAAATGAAATTAGCGGGCAAGAACAAAATGAAACTGAATTAAGGAAAGTAGTAGCACTTCCAAATAGAACATTTGACGGTCGAAATTTGAAGGAAAAGAAACCAATCGCAAAACTATTACCAGAAGATAATGACAATGGCTATTCAACAATTAATGGTCATAAAAAACACGAAATTAAGAAATTACCACGAGATAGCCGTTATATTATAACTTTTGACGGTCGACGTTTAAGGAAGGATGCACCAAAGGAAGAATATAAAATAGAATTTGAAGAGTCGATACCGGAAATAGAAATAGAGCCAAAACCTACTAAAAAAGTTGAGAAACGGATTCCCAGATGGGGGCATAAAAAAGAATCTGAACATACGAACATGAAAATGGAGAGAGATAAAAACGATTTCGATGAAACGAAACCGAAAACGGAAAGTGATAAAAAAGAGTTTGAGGAGCCGAAACCGAGAAGGGACAATCATAAAATAGAATCTGATGATATACCACCGAAACTAAAAAGAGACGATCGCGATTTTGAGGAGCCGAAACCGAGAAGGGAGAAACATAAAAAACAGTCTGACGATACAAAACATAAAATGGAAAGAGATAAACACGAGTTTGAGGAGCTAAAACCGAGAAGGGAAATACACAAAACACCGTCCGATGATAAGAAGCTGAAACTGGAAAGAGATAAAAACAATTTCGAAGAGACGAAACCGAAAACGGAACGTGATAAAAACGAATTTGAGGAGCCGAAACCGAAAAGGGAGAAACATAAAATAGAATCTGAAGATATGCCACCGAAACTAGAAAGAGACGACCGCGATTTTGAGGAGCCGAAACCGAGAAGGGAGAAACATAAAAAAGACTCTGAGGATGCAAAACACAAAATAGAAAGGGATAAACAGGAGTTTGAGGAGCCAAAACCGAGAAGGGAAATACACAAAACACCGTCCGAAGATAAGAAACTGAAAATAGAAAGAGATGAAAAAAAGCATAGAGGGTCACGGCAAAAAGATCAAACCAAGACTGAAAAGGGGGGCAAAGCCCTAACTTCAAATGTAACAAAGTTTAAAAGCTCGGACTCCTCCAGTGATTAATGATCATGATATTGCTAAACCAAATTCTCTACCATATTCTGCTCATATTTTATTTTTGATTATATTTTTTTGAAACTTGAAACTTGGTGTATTTTTATAATAATATATTATCTAGAATTATAATAACCGTGAGAATACTAGACACAAAACAATTCGACTATAATTCAAATTTATTAAAAAAAAATTAAATTTAAAAACACTTTGTAAAAGAAATAGACAGTTTTCCAATAAAACTCATTATATGTCTCAACAACTTATTTAATTCAAACAGTCATAAAAGACTTCCGGTGCAATTGGTTGTTTGTAAAGCACCAATTATATTAACATTACAGGGTGATCCACCTCGGTGTGCTTTCCAATCTTCCAGTATGTATACAGCACAGCTTCTCTTCTTTTTCGATTGTAGCATTGCTTATTTTCCTTCTGAATCATCTTGATTCTCTCTCATCTTGATTCCCACTTAACACCATCTATGACGCGTAGAGAATGTGTTTATATTGTTTTATTGAAACAAAAGTAATTTCTTTTGTGCCGCTTTTTCTTTGCTGGTGACAGGGCACATTAACACGCACATAAAACGTGTGTGATATGAAAACCCCTTCCTCTTCATTTTGCCCAATAATTTTAGCACGTACCTTGAGTATCTCTCTACAGACGCGTGTTTCTACTGTAGAAGAAAACAGGATGTAAAGCCCGATCCTTCAAATTCTGCTGCATCACAAAACAGTTTTTACCATCGAAAAGTAAAATACAGGCTTCGATGTTAATACCAGCTTCATATCTTCTGGAAGGACTATCTTTGCTCAGGACCGAACACAAACAAAATATTCTTTCGAAGTAGATGTGTCAAGGGTCTGGCATTCAATGCATATCCTTCAACGAACTTCCGAACGTACAATAATTATAGTGAGATTTAGAAATCGTTGAATTTGGACTAAATTTCCCAGCTCTAAAAATTTCAAAGTACATAGCAGACATTTTATTCTGAGACCGTTTTATTACACCTCCTTCATTTCATAACCTCGATATTGGAATTTTTTTGAGAGATGGTGGAATTTTCTTTATTTATTTGTGGAACATATAATTGTTGTATATTTGTAAATTAAAGTCCCTTGTACATCATTTCATTAGTGATCTATGTTACGAAGTAGCGAGGTTCACTAAAAAATGGTCTTAAAGGTCGATCCAAACATAAATCGAAAGTATTCAATAAATTGGTATGAGAACCCTGAATTCGGAGCCAACCATTTTTAAATTTGAATAAATTAAAAATCGTCCAACCGTGACAAAATTAAATATATTGTTTGCCGTCCTCCAGAACTTTTCATCTAGATTTTTTTCTTCTTCCTCCCCCGCATCTTTCGCAAAGTGAAGTAGCTACTTGAATTATATCCACAGCATTGTGATCGACGGAAAGAATTAAAGAAACCGAATCATTCGTTATTTGTAAATTTCTTGGACCTTACCGACCTACTCATTCACTACCCGGACAGCCCGAGGCGAACAGAAAAGGTATGAAGGACTCCTTTAGTTTATATAAATCATGATCATTTTCTAAAAGTATATTTCATTTAGATTGAAGATTTAAATCTTCTATTCGTCCACATCCACCACCACCTGCTAAATGAATTTCGGCCACATCAGGCGCGTGAAACCCTTCGCGTCATGATGAAGATGCAAAAGAGGCCACGACTTGAGACTGCTCAACGATTCCAAAAACATTTAAAGAAGGTGAGAGAGATTGTCAAAAATCCATTCGCAGCATTACCAGACAATATACATTTAGACAATAAACTCATATTGCCTGATAATTTTCTCGATATGGATAACGATTCACAGAATAATGGGGCGGGTGAAGATGGGATTTATCCTCACGACAGACTTATGTGCAGTACTGTAGATGATTTACTCTTATAATTAAATTAATAACATTAAATATATTAAATTTTAAAGCTTTTATTTATTAAAAAAATCATTTTTGTATATTCGAACTTTTATTTATTTTTATTTATCTTTTAATCATTTCATTTTACATTAATTCAGTGTGTGTGTTCATATAAATTATATATATGCTCGTATGTATATAAATAGTATCATCCCGCCAAAAACATCATAAAATTTCGATCCATCCGCCATTTTATATGTATACAAATTTTTTTCTATTGCTCGGCCCACAACACAATGATATAATTTATTTGCACGGATCTGTCAAAAATTATGATAGTGATAGACTATAATAATTTGGGTGTCTTAGGTTTTTGCATGTAAATGTCAAAATTCTGTACTAAAAAATATTTATCACAGGTTTCGGATACAGTCTTAGACTGTGTCCGAAACCTGTGATAAATATTTTTTAGTACAGAATTTTGACATTATTTGAGAATTATTCCCCTACATTCACAAATTTTTATTATGCCGTCCGAAATGTATAATAAATCTCCCCACCTCAAATGCCTCACCACGTTTAAACGTCAAATTTTTGTGAAAATGAACGCCATTATTCAGTCGTGTTTTTCTTGTAATAATAAATTCGTGTCGATATTTTTATAAAATAAAAACTAATTTAAATAAAGTTTTATTAATATTTATTATTATTTTTATTATAATAATTATTTTTATTAAAACAAATTTTGTTGTGTTCTGTGTAAAATTGTGTTTGTGATAAATAGAAAAATAAATTTGAAAGTGACATTGAATTTTTTTTACAATAAAATGGATCCAGAAATAGCAATGCAAAACCAAGCATCAAAATATTTATATACAATTAAAACCTATATTAATTAGTTTAAAAAAATGGCTAATGCTGAAACAGCCCAAGTAATAGCACTACCATTACCTCCGGCCCAGTATGTGAATTTATTTATTTATCACAGAGGAAAATATACGTAAAAATTGTGCCACGCGACCTCCACCACCCATCCATGAAACATACTCTATGTTTGGCAATTCGTTTAACAACGATGACCCTATAATCAGACCTCTTGAAAGTCAAGAGTTCAAGCGATTAAATCCACAGCATTGTGATCGACGGAATTAAAGAAGCCGAATCATTCGTTATTTGTAAATTTCTTGGACCTTACCAACCTACTCATTCACTACCCGGACAGCCCGAGGCGAACAGAAAAGGTATGAAGGACTCCTTTAGTTTATATAAATCATGATCATATTTCTAAAAGTATATTTCATTTAGATTGAAGATTTAAATCTTCTATTCGTCCACACCCACCACCACCTGCTAAATGAATTTCGGCCACGTCAGGCGCGTGAAACCTTTCGCGTTATTATGGAGATGCAAAAGAGGCAACGAGTTGAGACTGCTGAACGATACTAAAGACATTTAGAGAAGGTGAGAGAGATTGTCAAAAATCCATTCGCAACATTACCAGACAATATACATTTGGACAATAAACTCATGTTGCCTGATAATTTTCTCGATATGGATAACGATTCACAGAATAATGGGGCGGGTGAAGATGGGATTTATCCTCACGACAGACTTATGTGCAGTATCGTAGATGATTTACTCTTATAATTAAATTAATAACATTAAATATATTAAATTGTAAAGCTTTTATTTATTAAAAAAATTATTTTTGTATATTCGAACTTTTATTTATTTTTATTTATCTTTTAATCATTTCATTTTATATTAATTCAGTGTGTGTGTTTATATAAATTATATATATGCTTGTATGTATATAAATAGTATCATCCCGCCAAAAACATCATAAAATTTCGATCCATCCGCCATTTTTTTTTTTTTTTCTATTGCTCGGCCTACAACACAATGGATATAATTTATTTGTTCGTATCTGTCAAAAATTATGATAGCGATAGACTATAATAATTTGGGTGTCTTAGGTTTTTGCATGTAAATGTCAAAATTCTGTACTAAAAAATATTTATCACAGGTTTCGGACACAGTCTTAGAAAACTAATTAAGCTCGCATTGTCGTGGTGGTTTTCCATATTTCGCGCGAAGACTTCTGGCAAACAAATGCTTGTGTACCATTCAGAAATAACCGTTACATCAATAGTACAGTTGCGACGATGTCCAATTTTTCCAAAAAAAATGAAGAAACTAAAACACCCATGCCGTCGACTGCTAGTTGGTTTTGGGTTCGTATATTTAGAAATCATATTTTTTTGACATTTCTTTAAACCGACTCACCCAAGGCTTTTTTTTTGAGCGATTGTCAAATTATGTGGGATCTTCCACGAGTAAATCTTCTTGACGGTCAAATATTGAATGTATGCTTGAATGTTCACGTTTTAATTCTATTATAAAATGTTGAAATAAATAAAATTTGCGGCGATTGAAAAAAACCTGTACTGAGTAGATATACCTTCTAAAATGTCAAATTGAGTAGATATACCTTCTAAAATGTCAAGCTTTACGATAGAGGCGTCAGTTACTAGATGGCAGTCCTAGGGTTGCCAATCCCGAAATTCAGGGGTGACATGTTCTACCATCACAATTTTCGATATTCGATGAAATATCACTGATTTCGATAAAATGGTATGTTGTATCATTTTCGACCATCACAATTTTCGACAATCTATCACTGAATTTTTTGCTTGTGACACACATAATAAGCGAAAATTACTGACTTTTATTTGAATTTATTTGAATTAAATTACGTTAAAAATAATATTATTTATTTTTATTTTTATATTATAATGAAAGTACATATAAAAATTTCCAAATGTTCAATATAATATTGTATATATTATGTATATATAATTATCTCCATCCTCCCTATCAACATCGTGTGAAGTCGATATAGCACCAATAAATAAATCAGGATTCATCATATTCATTACTATAATTAAACAATTAAAGTCAACAATTGTAGAGATTTATAAATAACGTACTTACATTTATTATGTTTACAAGATAATTGACAGATTGAACAGTTGAAATACCTATTAAAAATAGATGTCAAACGTCATTTCATTTTCGAAAATATGTTCCTTTATAGTATCCATCGAAAATGGTACAACATACCGACTATCACTTTTTTCGATGCGATGTTCACTATCGAAGCGAATCGAAGTGATGGTAGAACATGTCAACCCAGTACTCATACAATTTTTAAAATGAAGCTAACTTCATTATATCAAAAAAAAATTGTTATCTTTTTCCGTAAAGCTGTGTTCACGAGATCGGATGCAAATCCAGGGAATTTAAATCCGATCTCTCTCCCAATCAAATCAATTAAAATGACAAACAACACGCCCTCTTTTCTCTTCTTGAGTTGAAAGATATTTAACTTTTAGCAAAAAATTCGCAGATTCAAATTCTAGGAAATCAAATCCGATCTCTCTCTCTGAGAGAATTTTTATGTTATTAAGTTGGTTGTCTGCGAGTTTTTTGCTAAAAGTCAAAAATATTTCAACTCAAGAGAGAAAAAGGGGCATTTTTTTGTCAATTTAGTTGATTTGATTGGGAGAGAGATCGGATTTAAATTCGTAGGATTTGAATCCGATCTCGTGAAAACGGCTTAAGGCAACCTCCAACCTACCGAGCAAAATATTGTTTTTTATAAAAAAAATTTCATATTGATCCGTAAGGAAAAGTATTTTCATTAGGAAGCATCTAATTTGTGTATTTTTTTTTTGTATTGAATTGTATTTTTGATTTAATTTGTGTATTTTTTTTTATTGTTAATTGTGCTAGAAAGTATTAATTACGCTTCAATAAATTTTCAAAAACACAAGCTAGTTAATAATTAAATAGTTTACTTACAATTGTAGAATGACAGCGGATCAACAGGGTCTTACAAACTTATAAAGGATCTAGTATTTCTCCTATAAGGGATCTAGTATTTCTCCTTAATTCTCTAAGTATACGCGGATACACCAAATTGTTTCGAATTAAAATTGCAAAACATAAAAATACAAATTTTACATTTTTCATTTATAATTAATTGAATAATTAATAGTCAAAAATAAAATATGAGCTGAACGAGTTAGGTTCAGATTGTCAAGAAAATATCAAAATATATGTGTGCGGTATATATGTATAAGGTACACAACTCACTCCTGTCTTTTAGCTTTGGCTGGATTCTCTTTCTTCACGTCTTCTCAGCTACTTTGACCTTTTTTTTTTTAACAGGTTGCCTGTTACCTTGTTCCTCATCCGACAACGACTCATTATCATCTAGAGTTAACATTATATCGGTCATTTTATATGCCATAAAATAATATAGAAAATAGAAGGCAATAACTGATGTTGTTGTACATATATAAAGCGATGGTATATTATTCAAAAAAGTGTCCATAAGAAAATTGTGCTTCGCATAAAAAATTAAGCGTGCTAAATAATAGATGCCCCAAAAAATTCCAATGATTGAACCTTTCATATTCCTATCAGCTAATGCATATGATATCGATAGTCCAGATGATATTATTAAAATTTTACCAAGTGATAATAGAATATATTGAATTGTTTGATAATATATACTTAGTCCATAACCATCAATCCGCTTAATAATCGTCAACCACTAAAAATAATCAAATGTTTGGTTTATTTATATTTGCTTCATTAAGTATTTTAAATATACGTACTTCTGACCAAATAGTTGTGCCGAAATCATCTTTACAATACATATTTATAAATACAACATCATAAAATCCACCAGATCGCAAATAATATGTTCTGTTAATATCACTATTACCAATCACATATTCCCCCGGAGGTATTTCCATTATATTTCCATTGGTTAATGTAATGTTATATTCAATAAATGGCTCTCCGCCTACTATCTGAATATAATTGTCTTGCCAAGTAGCTGCCGCGGTATACGAAAATACGCGTAACAATGGAAATGATGAAAACGATCGATAAGTACGATCAGAGTATCTTCTCACGTCGGATGTAAAATAATCATCGGCTTTATGCGTTTTTAAATTTAACACGACTATAGCTCTTGATTCCGGAAATCCATTGTCAAAGGTGAGAACCCCACGATTATCGGATATGACTTTAGTAGGTTTTTTCAATAATGGAGTTTTAATGTAAAAAGGTCCAACCAATTGATGGGCACCAGCTATCATTTCTAATTCGGATATTCTAACATGTGCTAATGCTTCCGCCGCGTTTATCAAATATAGTTCGGTAAAGCCAGGTCTTGTAATATTCCGATGCGGCTCAGCATTAAAATTTCCAAGAAACATGGAATAAAACATTGCAACAATTATAAAAATTCCTCCTATGGCCATGCGTACAAATTCATTTCCTTTCAAAGTAAACAGAAATGCTACTGGTATAGACAAAATTATAATAGCAGCACGTATTAACTCCAAGTGGTATTGTTGTAATTTTGTATACATATTTTGGCCCTGGACAAACCAGAATTGCTCGGTTAAAAATGTTAGTATCCATAAAAATAGAAATGGAATGAAAATAATAAGCGCAAGTTTCATTCGACTAAATATTGCTGGGATTACGTTTGATTCGGACTTACTATTTTGTAGTGTTCCGAAAGTGAATACCTGCAGTATTAGGCCTATAAATATAGAGAAATGGTTAGAGTTGTACTCTATATACAGAGCTTTACAAGTGTTTATATAGTGGTAACATTATTCATTTTTACTTACCAATAAGAGCTAATCCTACACATACTATTGCAATAGCCAGCGATCCAGTAAGACCACTTGTTGAAAAACAAATCCCATAATATTCTATGGGAAAATATAATGGGGTTAAGCCTATTGAAATTATATATGCGACAAAATGGCCAAGCAAATAGAAATGAAAATGTTTCAAGCGGCCATAAAACAATTCATCCGTGTGTCGATCGCCAAAAAATGCCGTAATGCACGTATGTAGAATCCCCATGACAAATCCCAAGAATAAAAGCGAAATGTAAATTGCAGTTCTTGATGAAAGCTCGTTTAAGGCCAGAATAATGATTAATGCGAGACATTCAGCGGCTAGCGCGCCTAACGTTGTATAAACGGATCCAATAAAAAAATCGTTCATCAAAAAAGCGAGCGATGATCCAAAAAATACCGCAGCGAAAAACCAAGTGGCAAATATTAGATTTGTGCTTTCGACATAGTTGCTAAAATTTAGTATTGTTGGATACAATCCTATAATGAAACAAACAAAAATTTTAGATAATTTCAATTCCAAAATAGTACAGAAATAATGTTATTTCCTTACTTAAAATTATGTAATATGGTAAAGATGTAGCAACAACGACACATAATGGCAGCAACAATGAGTTCTGCGAATGAAAATTTATTTTTCATTATATTAACTTTAATAATATTAAAATATATTTTAAATCCTTACCGAATAAAATTTTATCTTGTCCATTTCTGCTAATGTAAAACAATGGAATATATTTTTCTTGGTTATATAATGAAATCAAAGCTATTGCGATAAATAAAAAAAGTATCGTTACGGGGAGACACACTGTTGTTTTTTGTCACTATACATTTTTTAAATATTTTGTTTTGATTCAAAATCTTAATTGCACGAACATGTTTTCCAACAATACCACCACAGTATCATTTACTTGTCGTAGGAGGCAACTAACCGGATAGAACGCTGAGCTGACGACCCATATACGTAAAAATGTTTATAATCAACAAAAAAAAATGCATACCGCAAAAAAAAAACCGGACTCCCGCTCAAGTAGCTGGACACGAGATTTAGGATAGGTACGTGAAACGTACAGTCACTTAGGAAGGAGCGTTCTCTTAAACAAAGTTACTGGCCCTTTAAGTGGAGACCATGTGTCCCAGTGCTAAACGTGGAAATGACCTCGGAAATCTTGGAGCTAGTTTTCTTTTTGAATCGAAGGTAAAGAAGGCTGTTTTTGATTTCCAAACAGTTAAAAACCGGTTGTGAATGCTTCATTTGCACATGAAGCTAGCCAATCTGTTGATAATGTATGTACATACACGCCCACAGAAGTCAGCCAGCCCCAATATAAAAACTCATTTTACAATGATTTGGACCATCTGGTGGGATTTATACTCGAACGCGATGTAAGAATGGTAATTAAGGACTTTAATACTAAAGCTAGTGTACTGAAAACATAGGTTCGTACTCTCCACACAAAACTGCGGCTGATAATGGTGAGAGAATCATGAACTTTGCAATTGCTCACAACCTTAGCTCACGAGTAGCAAGCACAACATTCTTCCCACACAAACAAATATATTTAGAACCATGAATCCATCCTCGTAAAACTGGACGCTGCCAAATTGACGATGTGTTAATTTCAAAAGGTCGGGCTCAAACCCGGATTTGTAAGGTTCCACAGTTAGAGCAGGCTCTCGTTCACATCAATTAACTTTTGTAGATCCTTATTTAGTTCGAGTTGCGAATCTGTATCGGTGTTTCTTACAGATGCCGGTAATTCGCCAATATTTGATTCAAAACCTAGTTAGTCAAAAAATAGCTGACCTCAACATTATCGGTAAATCAAAAATCTTCCATTAAATGTTATAAGCAGTTTAGATTTCTTTTAATCGCTTTAAAATATGATGCTAGCTCAACACTTTAACACATAACGAAAGAAATATATTTCTGATTGAGGTTACGAAATTGACATATAACTTATCCAAAAAGTAAGAACCAAGCTGTAATGATATAAAGAGTAATGATATAAATGATAAACGGTCATTATTATTGGCATAATCTTTATCATTCATCGTTAATGATCTCTCGATTACAAAACTTCATTACCCATTACATCGAATTAAGTACATTTGACATTAGATATCATTTTGGCACCATTTTCCGTGTTGGGAGAAATATAAATTACAACAAAACCTTGTAATTTAGAATCTTCAAGTCGTTTGATATTGGACGTACCGATTTCTGCCAGCAACCGCAAGTACTTGATCCATTTTTCGAATATTTTGGGAATACGTGGATGGCAAGAATCCGTTATATTAGATACCCTGACTTGGGATTTGATGACGAACAACTATTGTTAAGTGGTCGAGACTTACCCAACGGCTGCTGAGAGGGCCCGTTCCAGTGGAAGCAGGTGGATTTGAAACCGATACCGGTAAATGAGTTACCAAGTGTGATGCTTAGCACTTTGTGTTTATTTTTAGTAGCATACACTAGACCAACGTTGCCGTAATTTAGTAGTATAAAAACATTCAGTTAATTTTAGAGAGAATGCAGGAACGAGTCTTACCTTGATTTCTCGCGTGTAACACTATGTAATCATGAATTTTGGGTCACATTACCCGATCATCACTGACCTAAGGTGCCTGGACCAGACCCCTATCAATAACTTCAGTTTCGATTTTAAGGCGGGCAGCAGCCGAAGGTGCCGTACAGTGGTGGAGGCTAGCCAGCAGAACTTTAAGCACTAATGCATGCTTTCTTCTACCACGGTGGTATTGCCCTTCCCATTTGATAGCGAGTTTGATTTAGAGCCTACCTGGAGTGCACAGTGCAGTTCCATTGACCTGAACATTTCTAAGTCCATTGAAACAGTTTCTAGACTGTCGTCTGGGACACTCTGAGTACCCGGGTCACCAACACAAGGTGCGACACCGCAATAGGTATCCCCACCTGCTACAGATGCCCCCGACTGATCGGCTCCGTGGCGCTTATAGATCTTAAGTGTAATCGCTCCAAACCTATAACGGACCAAGCCGCGAGCCATTGCCAGATCATCTAGGCTGTCGACAAGATCCTGTTTGATTCCCCCCCATCTTCACACCATGACTACCAGATAATTTGGCACATAATTTTTCATTGAAACGCCAACACACGTGAAACTTCATTTTCTATGGGGTATTTCTCTCTATGGATTATTTCTCTCTATGGCAAATAGCATAAGAAGAGAAATAAAATTAGAATTCTAACGAAGCAGGTCATGATTTTAAAACAATTTAAAAATGTTTATATGTTCGTCGTTCCGCCGATGTAAAACAATGTCTCGGTTTTCTAAATTTTCACACACGATGACAATAGCGAATTCATCAAATGTTGGCGCATTAAAACATCTTGCATGTTGTCCTACAGGCGTTTTATCGGTTCTGATGACAATTTTCAGTTGGTTTTAGATGGTATGCGGTCTCATGCGTTTTTGAATAATGAAACAAATTCGATATGTTGATGGAAAAATATTTGGTCTTTTCACCGAATTGTTGTGTGCACAACGCTGATCGACTTGCCTTGCTGAAACGCCGTTAAAATAAGTTTGCAAAAATTTGTAGTCACTATCCGGCGGCGTTGGCAATAAAAAACCTTTTCGATGGTATATTTGACCCGAATCTGCTAAGGGTAAATCGATGTAAAATATGTAATTGTACAGCGAAGTGTTTCTACCGCCACGTGGCTAGCAAACTACGATGGCAGCACTGCCATTCCCCCATCAACTTACTCACACCATGAAAATTGAAAATCGCCAACGTATTTTGCACCAGCTACATGGAGGTAAACGTTTATTGTTTCCCATTATATTTACCTTGAAAGCAGGCATACAATTATTTCGGATTACTTTTGCTGCACAAAATGACGTCATTTGAAAGCAATTATTGTATTGCTATGAATGAAAAAGTGTTTAGAATCTGGTCCATTTCCGGAAACCAACGAATGTAGTGGCTCTGGTGGCGGTACCAATGGTGACAATTTGACAATCCAGGGGCTTCATTTTTCAACTTAAATGCCTTGCAATGTGGGCACACAACAGTCATAAGTCCAATAACAACGATTTGCAGTGAACTGTAATGGATTGCAACGTTATAATGGAATGAAGCTCGATAGGAATTAAACGCGACATTTCTACGTTGTTGATTTTGATTCCGATAAACTTCATTTTGTGCCTCGCGTTGCTCGTCAGTTTGACTTGCTCGTATAGGCATAGCTTTGACTTTCAGCTGCATTCCGAGTTCTGCGACCTAAATGGTGGCATTTTGAACTATTATGGTCTGTAAAATAGACATGTTGTCCATTTTGAAGATGTACCACTAGATGAATTGCTGCTGGATCTGGGGCTTATATATCTTCCAGTTTTGTAATTGAAATTTCGTCATTTAAATTGTCTTGTCGCTCAATAATGAAAACTGCCATGTCAGTTCCTTTGTTGATATATTTGCAAATATATTTTATAGTTTTTGATAAAAATGGCGAATAAGGCACAATCCATCTATTGTCAACTTCAAATTCATTTGTGTGAATATTTATCGCGAATGACTATCCAGAATTCTCAGTGGATCTTTTACGATATAATGGATAGCCATCAATCCCAGTAATCGTATGCATTGTAAAATGTTTAGGAAATCTTTTGGAACATTTACCATTAATCATACATGGTAAATTCATATTAAGTGCTCGAAATGGACCATGAACCATATTTAATTTAACAATTTCAAACAATTCTGGATCCGTGTCTTCATCAGGAATTTCAGCGCTTATTACGTGGTCGATATCGATTGATCTTATTTTATTTGACAGCCAAATTAATATATGAGCATGAAGACGGTCTCGTTTTTGCCATTCGATCGAATACATCCAACAATTCGTTTGCCCATACACATGATACTTTGTAATATGATCCCTTAAGGATTTTAATTTTTGTTTAAAAACTCGTGCTATAATGTCATGTGTCTTGAATATACTCTTGCATATGACGCGGACTGCCAATGTATATGATGAAGGTAAAATAACAGTATTATCGATATCATTGGCATTAATACCTCTGTCTACATTTCCATTTATTGCACCACGCACGTGGATGTATTCGTCGCTTCGTAATTTTGACTGATTAAAACGAATGTATCGTAAACGTTGACTCTCGCTTTTGGCATACATATCGACAACATACTGATGGTATAAATATCTACATTTTAGAATATGATTGTCTTCGGTAGATCTGATCATTATTGGATAAGCGTAATAAGTTGGTAATTGAATAAAGCAAACATAGTCTGAAATTAATTTTTTTAGTTTAAACTACGGTTCTAAACTTAACTCAACGTTCTTGAACTTGCTGTTCATATTTGATCCAATAAAATATATTTGCAAAAATTTCGCATTTTCATTTGGCATTAGATACGTTGATCAAATGTGGTGATAAACTTGGCCTTGAGTTTTAAAAGTTGATGCAAACTTACGACCAAGAGAATCAATATTGGTAATTTGTTTTGCGCCAAAAGATTTCCTTATTTTTGACAAAAATAGCTTTGAATCACTTGATTCTGCTGTCATCAAGAATGTTAAAGGTTCAGGTGATGGATTTAAAATTGGTAAAACAACTTTACCTGGAATAATAATAATAATAATAACAGTGTTAAAGGCCATTACTGGCCCCTTATACTGAATCAACAATCTGGCTCCAACGGTTTCGATCCTGAGCTTGGTCTTCATACTGTCTTAGACAATCTGAAGAGGCCAAGTCGTTCTCTACATCGTGGAGCCATCGTCGCCTGCAACGACCTCTGCGCCTACCATATGGTGGCTCTCCTTTCAGAGATCGCTGCACAATTCGTTCCGGATCAGCACGCAGAACGTGACCGAGCCAGCGTACTCGCTGAGATCTAACTTCATGTACAATATCGGGGATCTTCATCAGATCTCTGATCTCGAAATTGTACAGAGCTCGGTATGTACCATCTATTTCGCGTTTAGGGCCGTAAATCACACGCATGTGTCTTCTCTCAAATGTAAGGAGCCATCTCTCGTACTCATCCGTCAGCGCCCAACTTTCACATCCAAACATAACAACGGGCCTGATCAACGCTTTGTAAAGCTTCAGCTTCACGGCACTTGATAAGTGTTTAGATTTTAGCAGTGGCCTTAGAGGATACAAAGAACGACTGCCAGCTGCCAGCCGCACTTTAATATCCTCACCCACACTGTTATCGTGAGAGATAAGAGAGCCCAAATATTTGAACCTCCTCACTCCCTCAAACGTGTGGTGGCCACTACTAATATCTGGTGTGCCATTGTCTCTAAAACCAGAGATCAGGTATTTCGTTTTGGACTCATTGATCTGGAGTCCAACAGAAGCTGAAAACTCTACAAGCGGATCAAGTATTTCTTTCACTCCGTTGCTATTCAGTCCAATCACGCATATGTCATCTGCATATGCAAGCACTTGATTGGACTGGCGATATAAGATGATGCGCTGAGGTGTTTCAGTTTTACGAAAGATGTACTCCAACATGAGATTAAAGAGTATCGGGGACAGAGCATCTCCCTGCCGAACACCCGAGTTAACTGCAAAAATTGTCGATAGCCTGTTCTCAACTTTAACACAGCATTGAGACTGCGTCACTGTCATCCTACACAGTCGTACCAATTTTGTTGGCATCCCTAGGTATTCCAGGGCAGACCACAAACTCTCTCGATTGATCGAGTCGTAGGCCTGCCGGAAATCCAGGAAAACCTAATGTACGGAGATGGATGTCTCATAATATTTAGATAGAATCATCCGCAGTGAAAAGACCTGATCAGTGACTGATCGATTCGGACGAAATCCTCCCTGATAGTCACCAACCAAGCCCTCCGCCAGAGGAGTGATTCTATCCAATAAAATGTATGACAGTAACTTGTATGCTGTGCAAAGGAGAGCTATACCGCGATAATTCTCACACTTCAAGCGGTCTCCCTTCTTGAAGATGGGGCATATCGCGGCCACTTTCTATTCATCAGGCATAACTTCGGTTCGCCATACTAATCGAATAAGGTCGAAAAGACAGTTCCACAAAGTATCCCCTCCGAATATCAAGAGCTCCGAATTAATGCAGTCCACTCCAGGTGAGCGGTTTCGTTTCATTCTCTGCATGGCCTTAGTGAATTCCTCATGGGATGGCTACTCAGTGCAAATCTCCGCAGACTGTTTTAGAGGTGGCTCAACAACAGTCTGTGACGCATGATGAACATCAAGCAGCTCAGTAAAGTGTCCACTCCATGCGTCAAGTACTGCGTCGATGTTGACACCTGCAGAGGTTTCCATCCCGGTCCCGAATGGCGGTTGACGAAGGCCTGAAAGTATGGTGCAATCCCGTAATTCCTTTAAAGAAATTACGTGAACTACGCTCATTGCTGAGTTGTTGTACTTTCAGAACCTCGGCCTTCCACCATTCTCGCTTCTTCCGTCTACAAATCCGCTTAGCTGCCCTTCTTGCAAGAGCTGCCTTGTTTTTCCTTGCGATTGTGAGACGTTGTTGCACTTCATTATGGGCTATATTTTGTTGCTCAACTGCAAGACGACACTCGTCATCAAACCAATCATTCTTGGGTCTGACTTTCACTATACCTAAAGTCTGTTGAGCAGCACTGACAACCGAAGTTTTCAGTACCTCCCAGACAGAGTTCACGCAGTCAGACTGGTAATTAGCTCCCTCAATGTTGTCGCTGACAAGATCCTGATATCGTTTCTTTTGATCTTCATTTATCAGACCTTCACAGTCGAAACGTTCCATCCGTTTCGCTGTGTTCCCCGACCTGTACGAAAACTTCCACCGTAGCTTTGCAGCGACCAAATAATGATCGCTGCCTACGTATTTGGTTGCTGACCGATAAGTTCCCACATCCTGCACAACCCGAGTTCGCCCTTTTGAAATTAACACGTGGTCAATTTGGCTCCGGGATGTTTTGCGAGGATGTGTCCATGTCTCTAGGTGTATATGTTTGTGAGGGAAGAATGTGCTTGCTACTCTAAGATCATGAACAATTGCAAAGTACATCATTCTCTCACCATTATCGGTCGCAGTTTCGTGTCGGGAGTACGGACCTATGTTTTCACACAAGTCGGCCTGATTTCTGCCAGCTCTAGCATTAAAGTCCCCAATTACCATTCTAACATCGTGTTCGGGTATAGATCCCATCAGATCGTCCAAGTCATTGTAAAATGAGTCTTTATCTTGGGGCTGGCTGACTTCTGTGGGCGCATGTACACAAATTATCGACACTTTGGCTAACTTCATGCGCAGGCGAAGCATACACAATCGGTTATTGACTGCTTGAAAATCCAAAACAGCCTTCTTTACCTGCGGCCCAAGAAGAAATCCAGCTCCAAGATTTCCGAGGTCATCTCCACTGTAGAACAACGTATAGCCCTGGGACACATGGTCTCCACTTTGAGGCCAGCGAGTTTCTTGAAGAGCAACGAGTTCCAGCCGATACTCTTTCATGCACGTGATTAGACCCTCCAACGCTCCTGGTTTTCTAAGTGATTGCACGTTCCACGTGCCGATCTTAAATCTCGTATCCGGGTACTTGAGCGGGGGTCCGGTGTTGTTTTGGCGGTATCCATTTTTCTTTTTGTTGATTTTATAAACAGTTGATTTTGTTTACGGATGCGGGTCGTCAGCCCAGCGATCCAACCGTTTAGTCGCCTCCTACGACAAGCAAAGGATACTGTGGTGGTATTCTTAGGAAACATGTTCGTGCAATTAGATTTACGAGACATGTGAGTGCCCCCCGACCACAGGGGCCATTTACCTGGAATATTTTACGATAATATTTTATGAATTTTTGACGTAATAAAAAGGGGGAAGGGGGTGGTTAATGTTCAAAAAAACTTACCTGAAGCGCAACACATCCCAAGAGTTTCATTTTTAAATTTTAATGGATGACAATAATTGCATTCTTTATCCGTTTCACCGATAAAAAGGATGGACGTAATATTCGATGTCTGCTTCATAATTAAAGGCAATATGATGAAATGAAGCAATTACTAATGCTCTTCTGTTCAGCTCGTATTGAGAGTTCGATGCGCTTGCCGCAGCTCGAACATTTATATTTGCTCTTCGAGTATAGTAACTCTTCGAATTTCGGTTATATTTTCTTGTTGAATTTCAAGTTGTAAGTTGCGCTGCCTTTGTGTTTTTAATTCTGATAATTGTTGGTCAGCATTAATATTTTCTCTATATCCTCTAATCGCAAGTCGTTGAAGTTAGCCCGAGCCCGAATTGAATGGTGTGTTTCTTTGCTAAAATGTACTCATCCCGAAAAAATGTGTACATGTTATAAAAGTGTAGCTCCATCCCGAAATCAAAATGTATAATGTGTATACGTTTTGAATTCGGGATGGGGCTACACTAAAAAAGTGTAGCCCCATCCCGAATTCTATTTTACACTATTTTGTTAAATAAAAACAAAGAAAAATGTAAAATACGTAAAAGAAAAATATATTATGAACTTTATTGATGATTTTATTATTATTATTATTTATAATTAATTTTATAATATTATAATTTATTTATAAAATTATAATTTATTATTAATATAATTAATATTATTACGTACTAATATTTTGATTAGGTGCGTATATTTAAAAGAAAATAGATATCATAATAAAACATTAATTAATTGTAAAGTGAAAATATTACAAGATTTTCAAATTTTAATAAAACTCGTACATATATATACATTTTCTATCACCCTTAGGTTGTGCAAAGGACTTTATTTCATTGACAACTGGAAAAATTCTAAAGCCTTGGGGTTCAAAAGGTTTGCACCGGCACAATAAATTCTGTGAAGCTAATACTAGAGATATATAGCACTAGTGGCGTATACGGCCAGATAGGTCTTGGCTATACCAACAATCTGATATATCTCTTATTTTCATATCATGAAGATAAAATATACTAATTTGCATTAACATTCAGTGAATGAAGCGATATTTTCGGTGGTTTGATGCACCGGCACAATAAATTCTGTGGAGCTAATACTAGAGATATATAGCACTAGTGGCGTATACGGCCCGATAGGTCTTGGCTATACCAACAATCTGATATATCTCTTATTTTCATATCATGAAGATAAAATATACTAATTTGCATTAACATTCAGTGAATGAAGCGATATTTTCGGGCACAATAAATTCTGTGGAGCTAATACTAGAGATATATAGCACTAGTGGCGTATACGGCCCGATAGGTCTTGGCTATACCAACAATCTGATATATCTCTTATTTTCATATCATGAAGATAAAGTATTCTTATTTGCATTAACATTCAGTGAATTAAATTCAAAGAGATTTTGGTTCTGCTCGGACACATTATGGTAGCTCATGCGGAATCATCAATTGAATTTATCAATTTGAATAAATTCAAAGAGATTTTGGTTCTGCTCGGACACAATCTCAGGTAGCTCATGTAATCATCAATTGAATTTATCACTTTGAATAAATTCAAAGAGATTTTGGTTCTGCTCGGACACAATTTGGTATTCTAATATTATTCTGGTACATTAATTTAAAATTTTTGTTGATGCGAGCAATATTTCGGTTTCATTTTATATTTTTCGGTAAACAATCACTTGGGGATTGATTTCTATTGAATTAGTGTTGCGTATTAGCGGTACATAATTATCTAGGCCGTCGTATTTTTTCCATTTGCTATCTTATATCCCATAGCAAATATAGTGACCTTCAGAAGCTTTAGGGTATTGTACAATTGGGCCGTCGTAACTAAAACTAATAATTGATGTCAGCTGGTACTGAACATTGCCAAGTTTGATTGTGTCCTGCTCTTCTGATAATTTGACCCAATTATTACCACCCGTTTCAGCGTCTATACAAACAATTTGGCCAAACGTTTCTTGCGTAGGCTTCATTGTGCAAAAGCAAAGTTTACATGTTTTCTGCGGGATTTCTTGCAGACAATTATCAATTTTTGAAACACTAAATTGTTTGTATTTATCATCGTTTAAATACAGTATAGGTCGATTCTCTTGTTCTATTGATGAACAATTTTTGTTGGTACATTCCAATGTTGCTTTCACACTAGGAAATGTTTGGAACACCCGTTTACAGACATTGAAAAGCTCGATTATGCAATTTGGGTTAAACCCAAAAAATTCTAGTAATATTTCTTTTCGCAATTCGTATACTTCCGATAATTCATTTTTAAATAGCGAGGTCAATATTGACTTAGTTCGGCAATTTTCCAATTCGTCTATAAAATCATGGTCTATTGCCAAACCGATCGCTTGATATGTCGAATCAAAAGCGCACGTATTTTTAAAGAAACTACAGGTTTTTAAAGCATTTCTTATCAAAGGTATTTTGAAATTTGTTTTGGGTTTAAAAATGTTTTTTGGCTTTTGCAGCTTTTGCTTTTTTGGCGTCTTTGAGTTTTGACTTAATATTTTCAGAGCGATGACATTTTGATCAATGTTTCCAAAATTAGAGTAAGAGTTAATGAAACTAAGATCAAAACTGCTTGGTTTCTTATTTCTGCCGCTTACTGGTGAGTATACATTTTTCCGTTTCCAAATAGATTCACTATTTTGAACGTCGAGAAGACTGTGATTAATTTCTTTAGATGGTTCTTCGGTTTCTATTTTTAGTTGCTTTGTTGAAAATTTTGGTACCGAATAAAATATTTCTTTGTAAACTGTTAAATTTCTTTTATTCAATTCGCGAAAAAAACGACCAACCTTCAATGGCATTTTACCAACTTCTAGGGTACGTGCAGTCAAAGAAAGCCTTCGTTTTAGAAAAGCGAAGTAGTTTTCGACATGCCCGTTGCTTAAGCGACTCCCTTTTCGAAGAATACCTGTAAATAAGGGTAATATAGTTGCATATTTTTTTAAAAATGTTTCATGAAAACTATGATTATATAGATTGTTCAAGGGAAATTCATCACTATATTTCGTTGCATGAATTGCTGTATTACAGTTACTTATTTCAATCAGATCATTATAAAACGGGCTTTGCTTATATATTGGACTGGAAAATGAATTATTAGCTAGTTCTTTATCTGGATCATCAGATTGGTTAAGTTTACTGCTATAATTATCAAAATTTAATTTTAAATAGTTAAAATAGTTAAATGTTTTGAAAGTAATAATACGGCTAGTCTTTTCCATATTAGTTTGACATTTTCATAATTATTTGCAACAATTATAGAAGCCATCACTTCCTTTAAAAAAATTTTAACTTCTGGAGAATTTTCATAAAACTTGTTTATATCATTTGCGATGGTATGCGATATATGTGAACAACACAAATGTATTTTTACTATTTGCTCCTCAGATTTTGAACATTTAGTATTAGTTGCCCACATATGCGTCGTATTTAAATATTCGACAATATCCATCCGATTAAATGCATCCAGAACTGAGTGAATCTCGGCAAAAGAAAAATCAACAACTACAGTGTTGAATACTGGCCATCTTTTTAAATTATCTTCTACATATAAACGAAATTCTCTAAGCCAATTACCTATGGTACGAGTATTATGGCTAGAGCTAACCATATCGCTTATTGGAAAAGGATTAGTGGTGTCCTTGTCATGTGTTTTCACAGGTAAAACTATAGCATAAGACATAACACTTCTGCATGTTTTGTACGGTTTTCGAACAAGTCCGCCAGTAGCATCTAAATAAACAACCAACTCTTGGTCTTGTCGGATTTCTTTAAATTTTTTTAGAATAAAACATTGCTTCTTGCTACAAGTCGTAACACAGAATGGGTTTTTCCCTATTTGTTGGATATAAGCGTCATTCTTATTAACATCAGTTTTTTCTTTTTCTAAATGTACATCTTCGATGTCATCCGAATGGTTGTCATTTACTTGAAGATTTTCCGATCTTATTTTACTTAATACTCTTCTGTCTTTTACTATTTTGGCAGTATTAGTTTTATTAAATAAATTTAAGTCTTCCTCATTCGTGAGATTTTCGGAAACAATCTCGACTGTATTACGAACCAATTTTTCTTTAGTCAAATCTCGTTCGTATTTTGAAGTTTGATGAAACTTCTTGAACGGATGATAAATCGGCTCACAGGAACTGTAAACATCAAACGTTCCGAGTGTTAAGTTTGAATTGACCAATTTATAGGTTCTGCATTCCTGGGATTTGTCTTTGTGGCCACAGTAAGCTCTTATGGTTAAACGGTTCTGAGCTACATCGTGTCCTTTTATGTAAATTAAACAGCCAGTAAGTTTGATTAGTTGGCTCGAAATATGGTAAGTATAGTGGTATGCATCCAACTTCTTTTCTTTTAGATTAAAAAGTCTTTTCCAAAGTTCCTGAGAAATTTCTAGTTTATATTTCATTAATTGAAATATTTTTTTTTTTGTTTTATGAAAAATATTAGGAGTTTGTATTGGTTTGAGGATTATAGAATTATTTTTCAAATTCTTTGGGACATTGCGATTTAGAATTTCAAATTCCTCACAACTATCAACATCCGTGTGTGTTTGTAATAATAGATCGTCATTTCGAGTTTTATTAGATAAATAAGAATCATTAATTGGTACATCTGAATTTTCTGAACTGCTTGAATTCATTATGTTTTGGTTAACGTTTTCTATTGCAGTGGTAATTTGGTTGGACGACAACACAAAGTCGTCACAAATTGGTAAATCAATAATTTTATAGGGTGGTTTCAAAATTTCGATTGAAATTATCTTAACCCGTTCAGATTGTGGCGTTCTATACACAGGAACATTCACATGATTTTCATTTGTGATCCCGGAAAGCAAATTGGATGTCTCATCTTTTTCAATTAGGCTGGGAACGACCAAAGAATTGACTGGTTCGTTATCATTATCTTTATCATTGACTAGTCCAGAACAAATTAGATCGATATTAGCGGTATCCGTGTTAATAAAATATTTATTCCTATCATATGCCAGTGGTGCCATTGTAATATCTGCATCCTGACTTATTAAATTTGTTATCTCTAAATGTTTAGCATGCATGTCGTCCTTTAGATTATTTGGAGTAAACAATTTGTTTCGTAATTTACAACTCCAAATATTATAAAGTAACGTCTTATTCTTTCTATTATTAATAATACGCAGCTCTCGGCAAAAAGATTTCATCTCAGTTGTATCAGATATTGACAACTTATAAAGAGATAGAGATCGCATAGCATTTTCAATTGCAAGCTCATTAAGATTATGTCTTTTTTTTTCTATTATTGTAACGCATTGTGCACGAAAAAGATGTTTTGTTACGAAACACCTAAAGACAATAAACAATACAAATAAGATGACAAAAAAACTAAAAGTTTTACAAACACTGTTGTGGGACTCGATTGGAAAGAATAAATAAATATAAATCCTTTATATATGTACTCTCGCACAATTTTCGAATTTTCTCTTTTATTTCAAAATAAAACAAAATAAATGTATATTATAAAAAGGAGTTAGCAAAAATCTCTTTAGAAAATCGGAATGAAATTTTGTGTCACCTCGTAATAGGAATGATTGTTACATTAATAACTGTAAGTCTGTAACGTATTTATTTTATTAGGTATAAGTGAAATTTCTTTTATATAAATTGCCACATAAATTAAGAAATTAAACATAACATACATAGAAAATTAAAAGGATTTGTGACAATAATTTTAAACACAAAATGTTAATGCAAATTAGTATATTTTATCTTCATGATATGAAAATAAGAGATATATCAGATTGTTGGTATAGCCAAGACCTATCGGGCCGTATACGCCACTAGTGCTATATATCTCTAGTATTAGCTCCACAGAATTTATTGTGCCGGTGCATCAAACCACCGAAAATATCGCTTCATTCACTGAATGTTAATGCAAATTAGTATATTTTATCTTCATGATATGAAAATAAGAGATATATCAGATTGTTGGTATAGCCAAGACCTATCTGGCCGTATACGCCACTAGTGCTATATATCTCTAGTATTAGCTTCACAGAATTTATTGTGCCGGTGCAAACCTTTTGAACCCCAAGGCTTTAGAATTTTTCCAGTTGTCAATGAAATAAAGTCCTTTGCACAACCTAAGGGTGATAGAAAATGTATATATATGTACGAGTTTTATTAAAATTTGAAAATCTTGTAATATTTTCACTTTACAATTAATTAATGTTTTATTATGATATCTATTTTCTTTTAAATATACGCACCTAATCAAAATATTAGTACGTAATAATATTAATTATATTAATAATAAATTATAATTTTATAAATAAATTATAATATTATAAAATTAATTATAAATAATAATAATAATAAAATCATCAATAAAGTTCATAATATATTTTTCTTTTACGTATTTTACATTTTTCTTTGTTTTTATTTAACAAAATAGTGTAAAATAGAATTCGGGATGGAGCTACACTTTTTTAGTGTAGCCCCATCCCGAATTCAAAACGTATACACATTATACATTTTGATTTCGGGATGGAGCTACACTTTTATAACATGTACACATTTTTTCGGGATGAGTACATTTTAGCAAAGAAACACCATTCAATTCGGGCTCGGGCTAACTTCAATGACTTCTAATCGCTTGGTTTCTTCGCGTATTGTGACCAATATTTGAGCGTCGCATTTTTTATGAAAGAAACACTTATGTCGTTTTCGTTTGATTTATTTCCCCTCATTGGCAGGGTACACTGATTTTGTGCGTCAATCGAACATGAAACCGATTTACCCTCATTTATACAGTGAAATCCCGGTATAACAAACCACCAACGGACCGTTGCAATAGTTTGCTATAAACATGTGTTTGTTATAAACACAACTTCGGATATAACAAACCAAATTTGTTATAAGCGGAGTTCTTAAATTTTATATTGGAATTTGTTAAATTTCGTAATAAAAACTATTTGGACCAGTTTTTTACGTTGCTAAATAAATACACATACATATCATATATTAAATTCATTTTATTATCCTTAAAAAAATAAAAAAAAATATGTAAGACAATTACATATTAAACAACGAACTTCATTTTGAATGAAGGTATAGCTTATACCTACGTGTTCATATAACTACATAAAACATAACAATTAATTCTATATGATATATACATAAATGCAAAAATGATAAAAACATAAAAAGTAACGTTTGTACGTCCATCCATAAAAATGTAATATACGAATTCAACATTCTAATTTTTCTTAAAATATGAGGTAAGCTTTGTTTGTTTTAAATTTCCATAGAGTAGAGCATCAACAGAATTCTCAATAGAATGTAGTCTATGTATTTCATCCTCCATGTGATGGTGTGCACTTAAAAACATTCGTACAGTTTTTAACGCATTTTGAACTTCTGTAACTGAAACTATCACCTCAGAATTATCAGAAATGTCTACTTCAGAGTCGGAATCCGTGTGGATCGTTGTATTGGGTTGTACCATATCTATGATATCATCATCACTTAACTGATCACATATGCTAGTTCGGCTATCCACATTTAAAAAATCTTCAATATCGACGTTGTTTGTAAGATTTATAATTGCTGGATTCGACCAAAGTGCCTGTATTGTGTTTCCATCGCCATCAACAATTAATTCACTACATTGGTCTGATTCTGTAGCTAAGTAAAAGCCAGCTTTATGAAAACAATTTTTAACAGTCTCAGGCTTTACTCGATCCCATGCCTTTTTCACAAAATGAATCGCATCCAATAAATTTATGGTAATAGTTCCGGCCGTTAATTGTGAATTTTGATCTATTCTGTTGATAATTTCCTTGACCACCATTTCACGATAAAATAATTTAAAATTTTTAATTATTCCTTGATCGAGAGGTTGAGACACAGCGGTTGTATTTGGTGGTAAATACACGATCTCAATGTTTTGTAGATTTTCGATCGCTAAATGTGGTGGTGCATTATCAATAATGAAAACAACATGTCTATTTTCTTTTTTGAACTTTGTTTCCATTGATTTGACGTATTTTTCCCATTCCGATGAAATCATCCATGCCTTCTTATTTGAAGAATATAATAATGGAAGCGTTTTCACGTTTTTGAAAACTCGAGGTTTTGCGTATTTTCCAATAACAAGAACTGGTAATTTTTCTGAACCATCCGAATTAGCGCCTAATAGAACAGTCACCCGTTCTTTACTTAGTTTACCCCCACTACACGGTTCATTTTTAAATGAAAGGGTTTTATTTGGCATTAATTTATAAAATAGCGATGTCTCGTCCAAATTGAAAACATCTCGGTGCTCATACTTTTCTAATGTACGCGGTAATTTATATTTAATCCAATCAGTGTAAATTTCTGGAGAAACAGATGCACTTTCACCGACTATATCACGAAACGCTATGGAGTTTCTTTTTTTACAGCGATCCAACCATCCGTCACTGGCGTGAAAATCAGAAATGTTAAGTTTTTCTGCAAACTGTTGGGCTTTCTCTTTAAATAGATTACCGCTAATGCTCACTCCAGCATGCCGCATCGACTTCAGCCAAATTATAATGGCTTTTTCAATTTCTGGATAATCGCCACCACGCATTTTCTTCCGTTTAACACATTCATATTCTGCATGTTCATATTTTTCTCGATTGCGAACAATTCCTGCAATTGTCGACTTGGAAACTTTGAATGCTGTGCCAATTTGAGCGTAGCTCATGTTCTTCTCGCTAACCATTTTTAATATGACTAGTTTATCCTCGAGGGAAATAGCTGTCCTTTGTAATTTACTGGACATCTAAATAAAACAGCGGATAAATAATTTACCAAATGGAAATTTTATTGACTTACCTTTACACAATTTGAACTTAAACTAAAATTTATCTAAAACAAATGCATACACATAAAAATGACTCAAGTGCAGTTATAATTGAATTGTTTATTATGTATACGCACATACAGATAGATACACATATCACTGCAAGTGTAACTATTTATAGAAGCGTTGAATAAATAGGTAAAATACATTAAAGAAACTCGATAGAATGAGAGAATAGATCACGGTTTACATACAATACATATAAAATTATATATATTATATACTATACAATTTATAAGTATATACATATTCATATATACTATAGAATCAAATTTTTATGGATAATAATTAAAAATTTTATCGTTTGTTATATCCGAATATTTTTGCACTGAAATAGTATGAACAATTAAGGAAATCGTTTACTATAGTGTTATAACCGAGGTTCGTTATATCCGAAGTATTTGTCATACATTTTTCAATTCAAAATCAAGGGACTAGCGAAAAAGTTTGTATTAAGCGGAGGTTTTTTATAAACAGGGTTTGTTATACCGAGATTTCACTGTATTTGTGTTTTCTGAAAAAAAAAAATGAATATTCACAAACAAAACCGTTTATAGATAGACGGTTTTGTTCACAAAAGTCAAAATGGCAGCACAATGACAGATAATTATAGTATTGGTGTAAAATAGGGGTAACTCGGTCGGAAAAACCAGAGTAGACAAAATTTCACTGAGTGCAAAAAATTTAGCTGTCAGGCAATTTTTTTTGGTTCAAACGAACGGTTTTCGTGTAATTTTTTGCACTCAGTGCAAGTTTTTATGTTCAAACGAAAACGACATAAATTTTACAAAACAATGGAAAGCACTTTTAAGCGTCCTGCGATCAATGTTTTCGCGTACTCTTTTATTTTTGTAAAATTTTATTTTTAGTTGTAATTTTATTCTAATTAATTTGTTTTTAATAGTTATTTTGTGTAAATTAATAAAAATCACTACGTAATAACGTTTTTTTACGCATAATTATTGATTTTTTTTTCAATTATGCGTCCTACGATGTATTCTAGCGCGTGCTGTAATGAAACAAAATAAATGTCAAAAATAGCGGTATTATGACCTTGACAAACCTTGAAACCCAAATTGCAACGAAACAAACCTATGGTTAAAATCTGAAGTTTCTCCTAGGATGCTTCGTTACTAAAAAACAGAAAAACCGTTATATCTTGGAAACAGCGCCACCTATCGGTGGCTCAAATTTCACAAAGCCCAAACCGCTAAAATCCTAATTTATGGTGAAAATTTCAGATTCCTGCGATTTCTGGTTAGCTGTTACAATCATTACAGACAACATTTTTATATATTAGATGTATATATCAAATTTTAATCGGCCCTCTCAAGCATTCACATACTAAAACACACGAAAAATTGTCTTGCATTAGTGCTTCACAAGTTTTCGTGTATTTTACTATGTGAGGTTCACTAGAACGTGTAGCAATTTGTACAGTACCATCTGGTGCTTTTAAGCTATACAACCGATGGAGAGCGGTTACATCTATTCTTATTCTTAGTGTATAGTTAAGTTGGCCTTTAGATGATTTTTATCGCTAGGAATACGATCCTCTTCGTCTATTATTTTAATAAAAATGATTTATATCCCCTTGAACAGGACACAATTATAGTTAATAATAAAATAAACAGCGAAAAAATTAATTAAAGGATATTTTGTGTTTTATAATATTATACAACAAACAACATGAAATGGTCCATTAAAAGATAATAAGCAAAAAAAAAAATACGAGTATATGTATATAAGAACGATCCATACACAATACAATATAGTATCTTGACCATTTTGATTGATAATTAATTTCTAATTAAAAATTATTACTCGCTTTAAGCTAAATATATTAAAATTTATCTATCAATAAAAATGAAAAAAAAAAAATTCCAGAATTTAGTATTTCTTAGACATACATATCATCTTAGATATTGTTAACCGTTAAATTAAAAAGCGTTATAAACATTAATTTTAGCGTGTTTTATTTGTTAATTAAATTAAATTAAAATGAAAATATCTGATGTTCTATACGATATAGATTGTATATACATATACGTATACGTATATATAAGAAATTATAGACTTGATACGTAAGTATATTTTTGCTACACAATTAAAAAAAATGTTGTAATGGATCATTACTTACATATCGCATTTTAACTGTCTCTTCTAATGAAAATCATTATCATTTTTATTAGTTTCAATGAACTTTTCCACTTCTTACTTTTTCGTTTTATATATTTTTTTTTTTTTTTTTTATAATAATAAACGTTAACGACTATCTACGATTATTATTATTACTATTAATGTATATAGTTAAAATGAGAATAATAGTTATTATTATACGACTACTGTCAACTTAATTGTTTTAATTTGTTTTTTTTTTATTTGAGCTCTCCAGACGTAAGCAAAGTTATATGTTTACTAAATTAATGCAATTTAATTGAATGATGTGTATAAATTGTTGATAATCACGCCCTGGCTCGTAATTAGCTAGTTTGGTATTTGATTCTTTTAAATATTTAGAAAATTTGTTAACAATAAATTGATCATTACCAATTTTAGGGGTGAACGTGTGAAATCTTTCCAAATCTGTTCGTGTTATTCTATAAAACAGGGATGTGCTCAGATGAAAAATGTTGAAACTCTTAGCCTGGAGATATCTATCATGAATTCACCAGAGCCAAACACGCCACCATAACAGACGACAACTTAGAATTCAAATACCTATAATGGCTAAAACATTACATACAAGCAGGGATGGACGAGGTAGATTACACCATGTAATCTACGCGGTTGTTAACACGTAAAATATAACGAAGATTACTTGGCAGTGTTTTTTGTCAACGTCGACAATTAAATTAATGTCAACAACCTACGATATTTTAGCGATTTGAAATCAATTGCGCCAGTTCGCAGAAGTATTTTGTATAAAAGTGTTCATCTAAAGGTGATTTTTTCAATTGTTTCTTTTTGACAAAAGACGCATGAATAGTTTTAAACTGCCATCGTGTTTTTATTTATTCAGTATTGTTTGCCATTTTATCATCGAAAGACTGAGCCCGGTATAGCGTCTACAAATTGTTCAGCTTTATTACGAAAATCAGCGTTCTGTGGAGAATGTATTTCGTGTGCTTAGACCAAGTTACGGTTGACATAATCGGCCTGTCGAGACCACTATTTGGAATACCATCGAAAAGTTTGAATCCCAGTTTACAGTATTGGATGATACACGACTAAATAGACGGTTTGGTGTGGTTTACGGGCCTGTGAAATCATTCGTCCATATGGTCCGCCGGAACGTATCAGCTGCCTGAAATTGAAGCCCGACCTCGACATTTGGTTCCAAGAAGTCGGTGCTATTTGCCATATAGCGCGCGAAGCAATGTACTTATTGAAAAATCATATTGGCGGGCAATACGCATCAGTAATTTGGAACCCGCAATATGCTAACCACATCAAAAGGATTGAAAGCATTCAAAAGAAATTTATGATCTTTATTTTAAAGAAAACTGACTGGGGCTATGACCATAGCTTACCATTTCATGAGAATATAGTCCGCCTACCACCATACACGACAAGATGTTTAGAGTATAAAATTTGTACTCTGGCAAATAGACGCTTATTTTTAGACTCAGCTTTCATCGGTAACATCTGCTTGGCCATATTGATTCACCTTACATATTGGAAAATACAGCTATCCATGTTCCAATCAAATCGCTGCGAAACCATCGATTTTTGGAGATAGTACGCCACTCAACTAACTATGGTGACAATTGCCCAATTAATAGACTTGCAAAATCATTCAACATCGCTGAAGAAAACTTTGACTTTCATCTCACAAAGGACTGCTTCAAAAAGAACTTGAAGAACTATTCTTAAAATTTTTAAACTTAGTTACAGTATATTTTTTGTAAAAAATATACTTTTCAAATCTATTTTTTTTTGACAACTTCTAATCTGAACTACTTAACTTTTAATTTCTAAAATTGTAAAATTTAAATCAAAATTGAATTGATTATTTGTTTTACATATGAAATCATACTTGAAATGACTAAATCGATTTCTTTAATATAAATAAATTAATTAATTTCACGGTTCGGATGGTTTAATTGGCTATTAAGATCGTGTAATATCGTGTAATAAATTTTCTCTAGAGACTCTTTTCTTTGGGGCTACGCAAAGTCCAAAGTCTATCTGAATAAACCAGCTAGATTTTAGGCATTGGAAGCCAACATTACTCGTGTCATTCGTCAAATACAAATATATTCTTGAACGCGTCATCAAAAATTGAACTTTGAGAAAGGAACATCGCAGTTGCGGCCATCATTTGAAAGAAGCAATCTTTAAAAAATAAATAACAAGAAACGTCCTTTCGAATGATAATAAAGTTTACATACAATTAAATTGAATTTTTGGAGTTTTTTTAATTTTTGCGCAAATCACCTCTATAGATTTAGATAAAATCACTCACATATTGTTTGATGCTCCCTATTTCTGGCATAACTGCCGGTATGACTTTTGCACTTCAACACTTTTTCCACTATACCCCAAAATTTTTAAATACATCGAAAACCTGTGGATTCTTTGAGATACAACATTGATTTAATCTCGTGCAGATTTATTGCTTCTGTTGGAATTAGAGTCGTGTGAACTCTATATGGAAAAAACTTTACTGCTGAATCGTGTTGAAGAATTAGCAGCAAAATACGGCGTTATGAAAAATGTAACAATAACCCTGGCTCCACAACTGTAAATTGCTGGCCAAATCATACATTTTTTTGCAAATGTATCTAATTTCATGTCATCCATCAAAACACATCCACTAAATTTTGTGAAAATTTTGTCATCAGTCTGGCACATATTTTAGTGATGGTTATCTCAACGATTTGGCTTTTTAATAACTCGGTAGCACTCATAGCCTTCCTGAACTCTAATTCGTTTTACTATGATGTGGGGTGTGTAGAATTTTATGGCATGGTCATGGTTAGATTTCTCCGGATTATTTTTAATGAAGGTTGTAAAGCGCCAATACTTTTTAAATTTAATTTCAGCTGTAAAATTGGTTTAACACAGCTTCTGTTGAAACCTACATTCAATTTCTACAAGTATAAGAGCCTTCTCTTATGTATAACCGTAATGAAAATATACGGTGATGGTGCTGTTGCTAATATTTTCAATTTTCTCTATTGAATTGGCAAATATGTATATTCGGCGGGGGTGCTGTTAACAGAGTCATTGCTTTTGCATTTGTGGACTCGAGTTAAATTCTCGCCAGCGTCAAAAAAAATAATAATATAAAAACAGTGTTTAAAGGACATTATACTTGCCCCTTACTGCGTCAACAATCTGGCTCCAATGGTTTCGATCCTGGGCTTGGTCTTCATACTATCCTAGACAACCTGAAGAAGCCAAGTCATTCTCTACACCGTGGAGCCATCGTCACCTGCAACGACCTCTCCTCCTATCATATGGTGGCTCTCCTTTCAGAGATCGCTGCACAATTCGTTCCGGTGCAGCACGCAGAAAGTGACCGAGCCAGCGTATACTCGCTGAGATTGAAAATTGAAAATTTTAGCAGAGGCAATGGACTCTGCGTTTATTTCATCATCGCTATGTACCCATCTGCTGTACATGCCACTACTTAAAAAATATGAAAATGTTTAACAGAAGTTTACAGAAGAAATTAAAATAAGATAATACCGTCGCTAATGGTACTCGAACCTAGGTCTACGAATCCAAAGTCAATCACTCTACTACCTCGCCCACCACCGTACATATATTAGATGTTATGCAAATTTTTTATATTTTCCCATCGAATTGAGAAACTTGGAGAAATTTTTTAACAGATGCTGAGTTCAACCAAAAATGTCCCAACATTAATATCGTTTGAAACTTAACTGAACTGCATAGTGCCAGGTGCAACATTTAATGCGATGACATTCCAAGCAATGTATTTCGATGAAGTTAAAAATCTGACAAGCTATTCCTCCTTATGTTCTTAAAAATTATAAAACTTCCGTTCCAGTCAATGATGATTGATGCGATTTTATAGGCGGGCCACAATATTGACCACTGACCATACAAGTTTTAAGTTTATGTCAGTACATGAATAATGTCCAAATAAAAACTTTCCTTAGACAAACTGAAAGTACAACAAATAGGTATAGATGAGTTTAAGTCTCGAATTTCTTACAAATTAATTCAATTCAGATTCTGTTAAATTTTCATTTTTCTCTATTCGAATGGTGAGTATATAAGATGGATTTATCAGTAATGAAATTGTACGGCAGTGGTGAAGTAAACGAAGTAATGGGCATTTGATTAGTGGACGTGATTTCAAGCGGCAATCGGGCTAACGTTTTATTAATTTAATTTCATCTTACAAATTAGTTCAACTCAGCTTTTGTTAAAATTTTCAAATTTTTTCAATTAATTGCCAAGTATAAAAGAGGGTGTTAAAGTTGAGAACAGGCTATCGCCAAGTTTTGTAGTTAACTCGGGTGTTCGGCAGGGAGATGCTCTGTCCCCGATACTCTTTAATCTCATGTTGGAGTACATCTTTCGTAAAACTGAAACACCGCAGCGTAACATCTTATATCGCCAGTCCAATCAGGTGCTTGCATATGCAGATGACATATGCGTGATTGGACTGAATATCAACGGAGTGAAAGAAATACTTGATCCGCTTGTAGAGTTTTCAGCTTCTGTTGGACTTCAGATCAATGAGTCCAAAACGAAATACCTGATCTCAGGTTTTAGGGACAGTGGCACAACAGATTTTAGTAGTGGCCACCACACGTTTGAGGGAGTGAGGAGGTTCAAATATTTGGGTTCTCTTATCACTCACGATAATAGTGTGGGTGAGGATATTAAAGTGCGGCTGGCAGCTGGCAGTCGTTCTCTGTATCCTCTAAGGCCACTGCTAAAATCTAAACACTTATCAAGTGCCGTGAAGCTGAAGCTTTACAAAGCGTTGATCAGGCCCGTTGTTATGTTTGGATGTGAAAGTTGGGCGCTGACGGATGAATACGAGAGATGGCTCCTAACATTTGAGAGAAGAGCCATGCGTGTGATCTACGGCCCAAAACGCGAAATAGATGGTACCTACCGAGCTCTGTACAATATCGAGATCAGAGATCTGATGAAGATCCCCGATATTGTACATGAAATAAGATCTCAGTGAGTACGCTGGCTCGGTCACGTTCTGCGTGCTGATCCGGAACGAATTGTGCAGCGATCTCTGAAAGGAGAGCCACCATATGGTAGGCGCAGAGGTCGTTGCCGGCGACGATGGCTCCACGATGTAGAGAACGACTTGGCCTCTTCAGATTGTCTTAGACAGTATGAAGACCATGCTCAGGATCGAAACCGTTGGAGCCGGGTTGTTGACTCAGTAAGGGGCCAGTAATGGCCTTTAATACTGTTTATTATTATTATTATAAAAGAGGGTAGCAGCAATGAAAATGTACGGCTATGGTCAAATAAGCAGAGTCCAGAAATACTTTTGGTTATAAAAAAATCGATCAGGTCAGGTATTTTTCCTGGGTCAGTTGGCCAATATGTTTGTTTTCTAGTTGAAATGGATTCACATTCATTTTCTTTAATGGAAATCAGCAATTCTTTTCGTTTAGTTGTAGTCGATCTAGAACCCCAATGAGTACACTTCGCATTGAATGTAGTATTGTTTGTTTTTAATAGAATGTGTTTGTGGACAGTACAATTCTGCCACAATAATAGGAAAGTTGTTGATTTTTATATACATGAACAAGTGTTGGTTATCTGAACGATTTGGCTTTTTAATAACTCGGTTGCACTTATAGCCTTCCTGAACTCGTATTTGTTTTACCATGGAATGGAGCGTGTAAAATTTAATGGCGCTCGGTCATAGTTAAAGTTCCCCGGATTATTTTTAATGAAAGTTATAACCATTTTGTCTGATGTTTTGTGAGCCGTTTTTTCCAATTTTTTTGCGAGCTGTTCTATACCGTTCCACCGTTATAAAGAGGGGCCCACTCTATATAGCGCTATATATCGTTGTTTTGGGTCATGGATCATTAAATTCCGCTCTTTTTGACGGACATTCTATAAAACTATCACCAATAAAGCATTGTTCCTAAAGAAATATGGTCACCTTATAGTTTAGAACTGATTGAATAAACCACTCTAGGAATTGTCTACATTATCGACGTTGTCTACAACATTGTCTATAACATAACAACAGTCACTTTATGGCAAAATCTTTTATTATTAGCTCCTTAAAGTCCTTAGAAAAGCCAAAGTCCAAAGCATTGATAATTTTGTTGAACTCTTAGACTGTCGGTTGAGAGGTTTATCCTCAACATACATAGTATGATGTTGGTCCAATTGTATTGAATTAATCTGACGAGTAATCTTTATTGGAACATGAAGGGAGATGCGTTACCAGTAATCTTAGTTGGAACATGACGGGAGACGATATACGGTGAAATCCAAGGTTCAAGATAAAAGCCCTTTGGAACCCTAGAATGTGCAGTAATTAGAGTCTTGATCTTACATAACCAATTTTGTATTGTTGTCTGCCATTATACGATGAGTTCCACTTCACAATACAAACTCAGTCAGATTAGTCGTGATAGATATTCCTTGGAGGAAACCGTGTTGAGCTGTTGCTAAATGTCGTGCAATAATCAGCTTAAATGGTATGTAAATAATCATTTCAAATAGTTCAGGAATTGACGACAACGATGATATTCCCCTGTAGCACTATATATAACCACTTTTTCCAATGTGTAATTTGAGTGGTTTTAGAATGTTTCTTTGATGGTATCTTATCTAGATCGCAACCTTATATATTTATCTTCCATTACAATATACCATATCTGTATTAAAACTAGATTGGTAGACTGATTGAAAAAACTCGGCAAACATATTTACGATACAGACAGTTGGTCACATGAAATGTTTATTTTTGTAATACATGGAGGCAGGGTAGTCTTCGGTCGTTCGTTTAGCATTCAAAACGTTCCAGAAGTAGTTAGCTTTACATTTGATGTTATCTTGTAAGGTCACGATATAATTTTTTATGTTCGTTCAAAATACCCCTCATATATGATGTTGTTCTTTTGATTGTCTCCTGTATCGTACAGGATCTGTTGTCTCCTGTACATCGTTTTTTTCATTGTTTTTTGTAAGTTTAGTTCATCCTACGAGTATATTTCAAGTTGATAAGAGTATAGTCATACCATGAGGGATGATTCACTTTCGATATTCTGGACAGAGGAACATGATTTTTAAACGCTCAGAAAATTAGGGTTAGAAATATTCGACGTTTCTCTCAACGTTATTTGAAGACAATTCGTCCTGCCAGACGACCGGTTTAAGAAAGGTTTTCCATCTTTAGAGCAATTTATCCTTCCCCAAAATCAAGAAACATCAAGAAAATGGAAATATGTTTGATTCGATTGAATTTCGAATTTAATTCTTCTCAAATTTAGAACATTTTTGGCTTCAGAGACATTTTGTTGTTTCAAGCAATTTGCATTTTCGGGTACAGAAAAGAGTGTAGAAAACCAATTAAATATATTTGGATTCAATTGTGAATTGAACTTTGTGAAGGATTGGTTTCCAAAATCATCAGTACCCGATCCTCCTCGCAGTTCTACAAGGCTTAGTACATCTTTATTTTTTCAAATTTAGTTTTTGTAAATTGTAATTTTTTATCCTTCTCTTGTTCTTCGACTCAGTTATTTTCGCTTTCTTGAAGTCGAAGCGGGAAACTCGCTGACGGAATCACGTCAGTGATTGGTAAACATTTCAATAATTCAGCTATGAAAGTTTCCATTGCTTTGTGGTGGTCGTCATTTATAACGAATGGAATAATTGAACCAGTTACATTTAAAATGCTCGTATCATTAGAAAGCATAAGGTGAAGCTATATACCGTGTATGGTATTTGAATTTTGTTAATTTGATTGAGACTAACTAGCCCACCCAATCTAGTATATGGCCTGGGCCCCAGACTACCAGACGAAATTAGTAAGGCCAAAATTTTTAATCCATTTCATCGACTCATGACGGAAGACGAGTTGCATGCATGCTAATAAATTTCAGATTTTCAGAAAAATAAAATTCATAGCTTTATGTGATCTCTAACTTCCTCCTTAAAGGGTGCTATAGCTTCTTAATTTAAGCACGACTTGTATAATATACAAAAAACCATATTGAATCAGATAAACTATTAACTATTTATATTTTATTATTGTCAACTTTATTTAATATAAATAAAAACTAAAATTAAACTGTGATGATACGTTGATGATATCATCATCGCGGCGCGCAAGCAAATATACTCATGTACATATGTATATGTAGATATGTAATACAAGACAATAATAATTTTATATAAACATAAATTAAATGCTACAGTTTATGTTTTTTTATTTAATTTTTTTTTTTTAAACAATTTAATTTATAAAAGTGTTAAAAAAAATTATTTTTAATTGACCACATGACAAACACTCTGTATATATCTGTTTATGTATATTTAACGTATATATCCAGTTCAGAACATTTATTGTTATTGTATAATGTTGCATGTTGTGTCAATTACTTATAGGACACTGTATATACGTAAAGCATAATTTTTACTTTTCATATTCAGCCCAGATTTAATTTAACATTACTGCGCGCGGGTATAAGGTGCAAGTATACACCAAAGATTTTCCATATGTTTTCAATTATACATAATTACAATTCCCATGCATATGTACATATTCATATATACATATATACTATAAACTTAACAAAAAAACTATAAAATAGTGATAATAAAAAGTATGTATAATGTTTATTTTCAACTGGGTAATAAAAATCGTGCGACCCTTTATTTCTTTTTATGTACATAGAACTGACTGTCGTTAGAGAAGTCATCAATATAATCATCGTAAAATGTCATTAACGATTGTGTCAGTGTTTCTTATAATACCAAATAGCAAAATTAAAATTTCATTTTAAAAATTCGAATTTGGACATATAATGTAAGTGCGATCAAACCGATGCGCTCTTAGTTGAATGGACGTTGTTGTGTGTAAAGTAAATCAGGCATTTATATTTGTGTTGAATGTGTATTAGCACATGGTATCCTATACACAAGATATTACCAGTTTTACAAAAGACACAACAATTGGTAATCCATTTTGCATTCATATTTTTTATACACTAATTGGTAAATAGTGGGATTACCCAATAGTTTCTCATCGGTTTATTATTACATCGGTTTCAGATAGTCCTGAAGGATAGACAAATCCCAATCCGAGTTGTATCATAAGACTGGAACAAATTGCTGGTTCATCTGGTGCAGTTAATTGTGCGAATTAGCGCAGATAAAATATGGGAAAGAACCGTTACCACCTGATTCTAACGAAACTGATGATTTCTCTGTCCTCGGTTTAATAAAGACAATAAATGAATTGCGCTCAAGATTTAATCGATCGGTGAGAAATAATTCCGTTTCCACAATATCACCATAAGTTTGGAAATAAACCGACAGCATGAAGGAACGGTTGCGGATCTGGAACACCAGTTCCAACATATCGGGTACTTTGGGAAAGGAAATAAAATCGTTCCTTCGCATAAACTCTAAATTTGTCAATTGATACTGGAGATGACGTAATAATCATACCTCCAACATAGTTTAACGATTTACATCCCGATAAGGAACCACGACTTTTTGTAGCAAATGGAATTCCAATAAAAACTTTCGGAGTATGATTAATTAGGGTTGATTTTTGTATCCGCCGAGATTAGCTGGCAATTTTTTAATATATGTAATTTGAATTGACTAAATACTATTACAATAAAACATGATGCTGGTTTGCCCAGATTATATAGTTATTATAAATGGGTATTATGGTGAACTCCTTCGTCAATCTCCTACATTAACTCAAGAGCCAAGGTATGCTTAAGATTGTTCATACAATTTGTACTTAGGTCCACCTTCTATATTCCAATCCAAGAAGATTAGGCTCTGGGCGTCATATACTAGCACGTTCTGAATTCTACATCTAAATCTACCGTTTCTTCACCGTTACATTTGGCCCCAGAATTTTATCCATTACCTCATATCTATAATTTCAATATGAACCTTAATAGTTGTAACATGTTTACAAAAATAGACATAGTGCGAGGCTACCACGAAATCACTGTAATCACAGACTAATAAAACTAAATAGATGCTTCTAGCCTGGCTCTCGGTGTATTGGAACAACACAGAAATGGTACTGGGGTAGAGTTTCTTGCTATTTATAGAGCCATTACTATCTGTATTTCGTTATAGAGAGAATATTCACGGTATTCACCGATCACAATCCTCTGTGCTCAGCGATTGCATCTACGACATGACGAAGTCCGTGACATGCTCGTCAATTAGATTATATGACTCAATTTACTATCGATACATTAAGGGTGAAAGCAACAAAGTGGTTGATACGCTTTGCAGATATGCCAGGAAATATTTTTAAAATTCGATTTGCTAACCTAGATATAGAAATGTTAATTACCTTGCAAGACACTGATAAAGAGCTTCACGAAATGGCTGTTTGTCAAGTCCGTATTAAAATAGAAAATTGTATAGGTTGACCGCATCTGGGGCACATTTTGAACTGAAATCTGAATTTAATAATATTCAAGAATAAATTTGGGAATGTTTTGCACCATGAAGTGTCTGAATTCACATATGTAAGATATGACTCGGATTTCAAACTGATTTATTGGATTTTAAATTTCTTAAAACTGGAACAATTTCGAAACTAATTTTCACGTATACAATTGTTAATAAATTTTAAAATTCGAATTTTTGAATTTTAAAAATTTAAGTATAAGCGCTCATCAAAATATCCAATTTATGGCGGAAACTATTTGCGGGAGTATTTTTGCAAATTTTAAGTTAACTAGGTTTTTGGGATATTTTTCGAATTTCGGAATATCAACCGAAATATTAATACAATGTTTTGAAGATTTAACAAGTGTCCGTGAATTTTTAAGTCACCAATACGTTTATTATGCGTGCTAATACTTCGATGAATCATGTTTCAGCGGATTGTCTATAAAATGTTTAAAATTCAAGGAAATTTAGAAAATTTTTATTCAATTTTAGAATAGATTTCAGAATTTTGACGGATACTTCAAGTTTTAAAACACGAATACGAATTGTTAAATTTTGAAAATTTGAATGATAACTCCCGAAAATCTCAAATGTTATAAATATTTCTAGAATTTTAGATCATTGTTCCAATTTTTTCAATATTCGAATTTCACAATTTTAGGGAAATGTATTTCTTAAACTTATGAATTTTCAATCGAAATTAAAATGAAAACTGTGCCAACTAAATTGGACCTGTAGTCGTGCTTTTTCGATTTTGCTGGTACAAGCATAAGGTAGGGAAGCAAATAAGCAAACTGCGAAAAACTTGACAAAGCCTCCCATTTATAATATCGCCTTACCATTGGCTACTTTCCTTAGGAAAATTCTCCAATAGCAATATTGAAAATTATAGAGGTATTTGTAATTTGCAAAATCTGTGCTCTGTGACTGATATTTTTACCAATTCGTTATTATAACTAAAAATTTAATTCATATAGGCTCATCTCGCTACCATCGACATCTTTAAACGAAATTAAAAATTTATTCAGAAACGAATATGCCCGCCGTAACAATCAACTAGAACTAATGCGATAATATTGTTAAACGCTAATTAAATATTCATTAAAAACAGACAATCATTTATAATTGACCAATATTCGAAAAATACGATTACGCTCAAATGACCAAATTACTGATTTATACATATAACTAAGTATAGTAGAATGGCCTGAAAATGCATCTGCGGAAATACCACAATCCATTCATTTCATGTACCAAGCCAATAATAATCAATCTATTATATTACCATGATGAAATCATCATTAATGATATAATTTCCAATTTGTATTGTCTCCACAAAAATATCCGAATCCATTTCCATGTAATTTAATTATTACAAATAAAAAGAAAATTGTGATAATTTATTATTGTACAAAACGCAAACAAAAAAAAAATTCTTTCAAATTTTTTTTAAATTGTTTTTATTTCTCAATTCGCGAATTAAAATAAAAAATTCGTTTCTTTTGATTATAACATTCAATTATATTTGTGTTTGTTTATTTTTTATTATGATTTCGTGACAGAATACAATCCTTATACCACGGAGGAAAAAAAAATCCTTAACATAAAATTATTATCCTACAATAATCATCATCCTAATTATTCTCGCCGCACACTACACAGCATTCTCACTGAGTGTGTTGTTTGTTATTATTTTGTTACATGACGGACCCTTTATTCAGTTTCGTTTGATTATTCAATAAGATGAGGAGAGTAAAATAAAAATCGTGATGACTGGTTTTCCTATATAGAGTCGTTGGTGGGTTTTTGTTATTGTTGGTAAAATACGAAAAGAAATTGAAACCCTTTTTTCGTTTGTAAATTATCAGGAAATAAAAATCCTTTTTATTGTGTTTTCAGTTTCTTGTATTTTTTTTTTGTTTTTATTTTGTTGGCGATAGGAAGTTGGGAAAAATTTCAAGGAAAACTGTTTTCATAAGAAAAATGTAATTTTTTAAAAAAAAAATTTTTCAGTTTAGTATATCTGACTCATACCGTTTAAATGAACGAGGATTTTAGATATTAGTACGTTTATCACAGAATTCTAGAAATTAATTGGATATCTGTAGTAACTAAAAACCGTGTTTAAAGGCCATTACTGGCCCCTTACTGCGTCAACAATCTGGCTCCAACGGTTTCGATCCTGGGCTTGGTCTACAACCTGTCCTAGACAACCAGAAGAAGCCAAGTCATTCTCTACACCGTGGAGCCATCGTCGCCTGCAACGACCTCTGCGCCTATCATATGGTGGCTCTCCTTTCAGAGATTAAATTAGATTTAATCTTCTTTCATATGTAAGGAGCCATCTCTCGCACTCATTCGTCGGCGCCCACTTTCACTGTATACAGATGGATATCTGTAGTAGCCATTCAAAAAATGGAAGCTTCAGTTGAGTACGACTTTAAGAGCATTAAATGTTAGATAAAACGCACAAATACGACATAAATGACAACAGCTTTTAAAACAAAGTTAAAACTCTTGAGAAGCAATCAATTTAAAAGATTTCTAAAAAGTTGTAGACATTTTTTGGATTTAGGTAAATGTATTTTTTAATTTTAGAGCTTTAGAATGTTTCGAAAACCCAAAAAGCTTCCGAATTTTCATGTTTTAAATTTACAAATTTTACTTGACAGTTTTATTCGTAAATTTCCTCAAAATTGACAACCTTGACTTAACAAATTTGTATCAGTTGGAATTTTTGAAAATGTAAATGACAGTTGATAACACACAAGTGATTTTAAAAATCAAAATTTAGAAGTCGAATTGCAATGCCAATAATAATAATAATAACAGTGTTAAAGGCCATTACTGGCCCCTTACTGAATCAACAATCTGGCTCCAACGGTTTCGATCCTGAGCTTGGTCTTCATACTGTCTTAGACAATCTGAAGAGGCCAAGTCGTTCTCTACATCGTGGAGCCATCGTCGCCTGCAACGACCTCTGCGCCCACCATATGGTGGCTCTCCTTTCAGAGATCGCTGTACAATTCGTTCCGGATCAGCACGCAGAACGTGACCGAGCCAGCGTACTCGCTGAGATCTAACTTCATGTACAATATCGGGGATCTTCATCAGATCTCTGATCTCGAAATTGTACAGAGCTCGGTATGTACTATCTATTTCGCGTTTAGGGCCGTAAATCATACGCATGATTCTTCTCTCAAATGTAAGGAGCCATCTCTCGTACTCATCCGTCAGCGCCCAACTTTCACATCCAAACATAACAACGGGCCTGATCAACGCTTTGTAAAGCTTCAGCTTCACGGCACTTGATAAGTGTTTAGATTTTAGCAGTGGCCTTAGAGGATATAAAGAACGACTGCCAGCTGCCAGCCGCACTTTAATATCCTCACCCACACTGTTATCGTGAGTGATAAGAGAGCCCAAATATTTGAACCTCCTCACTCCCTCAAACGTGTGGTGGCCACTACTAAATTCTGGTGTGCCATTGTCTCTAAAACCAGAGATCAGGTATTTCGTTTTGGACTCATTGATCTGGAGTCCAACAGAAGCTGAAAACTCTACAAGCGGATCAAGTATTTCTTTCACTCCGTTGCTATTCAGTCCAATCACGCATATGTCATCTGCATATGCAAGCACTTGATTGGACTGGCGATATAAGATGTTGCGCTGAGGTGTTTCAGTTTTACGAAAGATGTACTCCAACATGAGATTAAAGAGTATCGGGGACAGAGCATCTCCCTGCCGAACACCCGAGTTAACTGCAAAAATTGTCGATAGCCTGTTCTCAACTTTAACACAGCATTGAGACTGCGTCACTGTCATCCTACACAGTCGTACCAATTTTGTTGGCATTCCTAGGTATTCCAGGGCAGACCACAAACTCTCTCGATTGATCGAGTCGTAGGCCTGCCGGAAATCCAGGAAAACCTGATGTACGGAGATGGATGTCTCATAATATTTAGATAGAATCATCCGCAGCGAAAAGACCTGATCAGTGACTGATCGGTTCGGACGAAATCCTCCCTGATAGTCACCAACCAAGCCCTCCGCCAGAGGAGTGATTCTATCCAATAAAATGTATGACAGTAACTTGTATGCTGTGCAAAGGAGAGCTATACCGCGATAATTCTCACACTTCAAGCGGTCTGCCTTCTTGAAGATGGGGCATATCGCGGCCACTTTCCATTCATCAGGCATAACTTCGGTTCGCCATACTAATCGAATAAGGTCGAAAAGACAGTTCCACAAAGTATCCCCTCCGAATATCAAGAGCTCCGAATTAATGCAGTCCACTCCAGGTGAGCGGTTTCGTTTCATTCTCTGCATGGCCTTAGTGAATTCCTCATGGGATGGCTCCTCAGTGCAAATCTCCGCAGACTGTTTTAGAGGTGGCTCAACAACAGTCTGTGACGCATGATGAACATCAAGCAGCTCAGTAAAGTATCCACTCCATGCGTCAAGTACTGCGTCGATGTTGACACAGAGGTTTCCATCCCGGTCCCGAATGGCGTTTGACGAAGGCCTGAAAGTATGGTGCAATCCAGTAATTCCTTTAAAGAAATTACGTGAACTACGCTCATTGCTGAGTTGTTGTACTTTCAGAACCTCGGCCTTCCACCATTCTCGCTTCTTCCGTCTACCAATCCGCTTAGCTGCCCTTCTTGCAAGAGCTGCCTTGTTTTTCCTTGCGATTGTGAGACGTTGTTGCACTTCATTATGGGCTATATTTTGTTGCTCAACTGCAAGACGACACTCGTCATCAAACCAATCATTCTTGGGTCTGACTTTCACTATACCTAAAGTCTGTTGAGCAGCACTGACAACCGAAGTTTTCAGTACCTCCCAGACAGAGTTCACGCAGTCAGACTGGTAATTAGCTCCCTCAATGTTGTCGCTGACAAGATCCTGATATCGTTTCTTTTGATCTTCATTTATCAGACCTTCACAGTCGAAACGTTCCATCCGTTTCGCTGTGTTCCCCGACCTGTTCGAAAACTTCCACCGTAGCTTTGCAGCGACCAAATAATGATCGCTGCCTACGTATTTGGTTGCTGACCGATAAGTTCTCACATCCTGCACAACCCGAGCTCGCCCTTTTGAAATTAACACGTGGTCAATTTGGCTCCGGGATGTTTTGCGAGGATGTGTCCATGTCTCTAGGTGTATCTGTTTGTGAGGGAAGAATGTGCTTGCTACTCTAAGATCATGAGCAATTGCAAAGTACATCATTCTCTCACCATTATCGGTCGCAGTTTCGTGTCGGGAGTACGGACCTATGTTTTCATACAAGTCGGCCTGATTTCTGCCAGCTCTAGCATTAAAGTCCCCAATTACCATTCTAACATCGTGTTCGGGTATAGATCCCATCAGATCGTCCAAGTCATTGTAAAATGAGTCTTTATCTTGGGGCTGGCTGACTTCTGTGGGCGCATGTACACAAATTATCGACAGGTTGGCTAACTTCATGCGCAGGCGAAGCATACACAATCGGTTATTGACTGCTTGAAAATCCAAAACAGCCTTCTTTACCTGCGGCCCAAGAAGAAATCCAGCTCCAAGATTTCCGAGGTCATCTCCACTGTAGAACAACGTATAGCCCTGGGACACATGGTCTCCACTTTGAGGCCAGCGAGTTTCTTGAAGAGCAACGAGTTCCAGCCGATAGTCTTTCATGCACGTGATTAGACCCTCCAACGCTCCTGGTTTTCTAAGTGATTGCACGCTCCACGTGCCGATCCTAAATCTCGTATCCGGGTACTTGAGCGGGGGTCCGGTGTTGTTTTGGCGGTATCCATTTTTCTTTTTGTTGATTTTATAAACAGTTGATTTTTTTTTACGGATGCGGGTCGTCAGCCCAGCGATCCAACCGTTTAGTCGCCTCCTACGACAAGCAAAGGATACTGTGGTGGTATTCTTAGGAAACATGTTCGTGCAATTTAGATTTACGAGACATGTGAGTGCCCCCCGACCACAGGGGCCAATGCCAATAGATGGAGCGAAAATGTGATTACCTGATTAAACATTGATGTCTGAGGGATTATAGAAAATTTATAAGATTTGAGAAATTCTTATAAACTATCTTTATACCATTACCAGGAATATTATCCAAAACCTGTACAAATTTGTATAAGTAAATTATTTTTATGAAATTTAACATAAATCATATAAAATTTATAATTTCCAAATTTGAATTGAAATTTCGAAGTTTGAAAATTTTTTAAAATATGGATTTGTAATTTACAAAACTCAATAATTGAAATTTACATTTAAAATAAAATTAGAGGCGCTCTGAATTGTAACTATTTGACTAACTACACTAACGGATCCATTTTATTACATAAAGTTTAAATGTTTTCATCAAAATTCAACTCGGTCAATTTTGATATCATCTTTGTTGTCATAGTTGACAAATTAATAAGATTTTTGTGTAGTAATCATAAATGTAGTTTTAGATAAATTTATCTAGATTATGTACATTGCATTTAGAATATTTTAGCAGGATGCCCACACTATTTATTTTTTATTATTATTTCTAAATTAATGAATAAAAAATTAAAATTAAAAATAAATTCAATACAAAATTTTAGTCGACCTTGCTAATGGCTCACATAGTAAAACACGCGAAAAATTGTGCTGCAATGACAAAAGACAACTTTTCATGTATTTTACTATGTGAGTCATAAACAAGGTCGACTAAAAATTGGTATTGAAGATATTTTTTTTGTTGTATTTCGATCGTAGAGTTAAGGGTTTTTTTCAGTTATGAAGATCAAACTACGACGTTTGCGATTTATTTTTGAATATCAATTTCGTTGATTTTGTAATCGTTTAATTTGTATTGACGACTGATAATTTGTAATTTGTATTTAAAATGACAACCTGAACTGCCACCTTGAATCATTACATGGTGTTGACGATTTATGTTGCATAAATACGACTTCCAAAGGAAAGAAATAACTTTCAATTAAGTAATAACATTTTTCATAGTAAAAGAAACTTTTCTGCCGCTGAGTCTCTTATTAACATTGACTGTAGATAAATGTACCGACAATCCACAAATTTCTCTCGTATCCAAACACGCAATAATATCTATTGTTTTGCTTCCTTATTTAATTTTTGGACAATTCAATGATAAAGTGAATCGCAAAGTTAAGGTTATAGCTATATATGTATAATATAAGGGAAAGTTATGATGAGATGATAGCAGCTAAACATAAAAGAAGAAGATTTCAGTTTTTTTTAAGAAAATTGACAAATCTTTTCCATCCGTTACAAAAATATAGAAAAATAAAAAAATACGCACAGTGGAAAATAAAAAATTATAATAATTTTGAGTGAATAAAAATAATTTAATTACCCGTTAAAATCCTTAGAATTTGTATTTTCTAATTTAAAATGAATTGAAGAATAAAAATTTAATTTTTGTATTATTTTATTTAAGAAAATAGATATGATTGCCTGAATATACATAAAAAAAATAAAAATAAAAATCGTAAAAGGGGTGAAATAGATTATACCAAAAAAAAAATCGTTGGCTCTTAAGCAAAACGCTACGATTTTATATATAAGACCAAATGTTGTCATTTTAATTGAAAAAAATAAAAAACTTAACTTTTTTTTTTTCGCGGCATTTTCTTAATATTATTTTATTTATCTGAAAAGTGTGTTTTGTAAATTTATTACAAAAAGTTATAATTAATTTTGAATTAGAGAACGAACGAGCACAAAGTTTTTTGTATTTTTATAATTTTTTTTTTTTTTTTCAAGAAAAAGGAAATATTAAGACACAGCAGCTAAAATTCACTTGAATTATTTTGTGCGACCACTTGATTGACTTGACTGATAACATGAGCCAAAAATAAAAAAAAAATTGTATACTCGTCGTAATATAAATTAATTAAAAATCATCAAACCCAACCAAACGAAATTTATGTATTAGAGCGGTAATAAAATTTCTTGTCTTTCTTTAATTATCTGAAGTAAAATTAAAACAGAATTGAATCAAATTTTGGTTTCTTTCTATTTTTATTATACATACACATACATATACATATATCTATATATACGTTCATGAAGATTATAATTTTGTGATAAGATGAATTTTCTTCAATTTCATCTCGATACGTATGTAAGTATGTATATGCAAGTTAGAAATAATTTTCGTTTATTATTTTTTTGTGTGCCAGATTCGTCGACTTGTGTACACATTTTTATTTTACATTTATGGATGATAATAGGATCACTGATAAATTTAATGGATGCTGTTTGAAGATGTTGCAAATTAATTTGTTTGCTTAATTTAATACGAAGGCTCTTTAAGATTTGATTGAAATGATATGGTGCGTAGTACTCATGACGACGTTGGTCCTATTATACTGAAATCATTAAACGAAAAATTATTCCATATAGGCCACGATCACCTTCGGAAAGATCATAAACATCATAATATGTAATATTATCCTTTTTCTCTTGTTCGCCAGACACAAATAATTTATGTGCGACGATATGATTGACATATCTTTAAGTTGATATACAAAAGACATAAGATACTCTTATATACTTGATCTTTATACTTCTGCATTCCCCTTTTTTTCTTCGAGTCATGACTTATTTATGATTTAATGAGATAATTTGGAATTTTTAATTCATATCTTAGTGAAAAAATTAAAAACCTAATCCTAATCTGAATATATAAAAAAAAAAGTATGTATGTACACAAAAATATTGAATAACATTTAAGAAATAAGAATTTTATTGCTTTTTTGGTGCGCGATGGTATAGTATGTTACCCGAAAAACGTTTTTTATTGCCATGAAGATATTTAAATATTTTGTGAATGACAAGGAATACAGAGCATATATCGGATTAGGATCATATTAATGTGTTTTTGGTAATAAATTACAGATGTTTATGTTTTCTTCTTCGGAGTTTTGTTTTTACATTTTTAAGCGACTCATCAAAATTGCTCTTATATAAATGTATTTTGTATACTTGCGGGTGTGTGTGTGTGTTTATATCTGATTTTTAGGCGAAAAAATATGCCATATACCGATCCTGTAATATATAGTGTAATGATCACCAATTAAAAAAAAATTTACGATCAGTCGTAAAACGTACTTCCCATCCTTAGAATAAATCTTGAGAGCGCCCACCTTCAACGACGATCGTAAAACAAACAAAATCCTAATCCTGCGTTTTATATATTAGATATAAATACAAAGAATTGGTTTGTTTCGATCATCGTATTTGACATCTTGTTTACTGAGAAATGTAATAAAAATATTAGTTATTTAATAATTATATATATTTTTATTAAAACCGGATGAATGCACTTAAAATTTTCTATCCATAAAATAAATTTCCCAATCCAAGACTAACCGAAAAAACAAAAAAAAAATTAAAATCCAAATACGCCCGTTCCTTATAGTAAACATCTTTAATGACATGACAATCAATTATTGTGTATACATAGTATGTATGTTTGTATATAGTTTTTCAATTTACAGTCGAGGGATGATGGAGGAGGATAAATCATATATAAGAAATTATTCGACCTTCTGTATATATACATATATACATGTTTTGTAATTGATCCGCACAATCCAATCATGGAAATCATGTCGATGATTAATTGTTTTGTGTAATGGAATTGTTTTCTCGTGGGGATCATTTATACTTAAGTATAACATATAGTTATGATATTTTGGTATTATTTGTTCTTTAGTTTAAATAAATATCGAAAATAAATGAAGAAAATTACTAAGATGATGTATCTATTTTTTTTTAAGACGAAATTTAATTTTTGAATGTATATTCTGAAATATCCATTCGTAGAAATATATCGCATCATACTCGTACCTAAATGTATAGTCACCAAAGTCGAATTTCATATATATAAATTCATACATGCTGATTACTATCAGTTTATATAGGGCTCATTGCCATACTTTCGTTTCTATTGACCATACATGGCTCCATGTCCGTCTAGTATTGTAATATTTAGTAGTGATAAGGAAATATAGTTTTAATCGATATTTCTAGAAAAAGTATTTTGTATATTAATCAATAAAATATTAAAATTAAATTTCTGGTTCAAGTAAAATAACAACAAAAATCCAAAAAGCTACTTCACAAATATAATTAATCAATTGGCAGTATTAATCTTACTTCGAATTTATTCTTGCTTTCAAAGCTAAAAGTATCTAAAGAATTTAAAATTTGTCATGTTATAAATTCCAAATTGAAAATATCAGATTAGATGCGGAATAAAAAATTCAAAATCTTTAATTCTAAGACTCAATTAAAATAAAATAAATTCTAAAATATTTTCTCATAAATCTACGTTGACAATAATTCTAAAAAATGTTTTATCTAAAAAGTTTAAATCGTTGTAATATATGTAAGTATTCGATATTTTAAAATTTTTTTTTTAAATTCAATAATCAAGATCAAAATTAAATGAATTTTCAGAAATAACCTTCTTAATTCCAAAATCAACGTTTAAAATTCTAGAGAGAGCTACCGAATTCCAAAATTTAAATTTCGAAATTATTTAAATTAAAAATTCCGTTAAAATCAAATTAATAAATTCTAACAACGAAATTTAAAAAGTTAATTTAATTCCATATTTTAAAAATTGAACACAGAAAAATGTATCACTACTAAATTCTACATTTAAATTCTAGAGATGACAAATTTCACAAATTTAGATCCCCAATTTTGTAAATCCCGATTTTCTTAAAACTTAACATATTAAAAAATTTAGATGTCAATTTTAAAAATTCCAAATTTCCAAAAATAATGTTACGATTCGATCATCAATTGCGAGTATAACAAAAAAAATTTGTAACATTTTAATTGATTTACAATTCCAAACACAAACTTTACAAATTTTTTAAGCATGATAAGTTTAGCAAAAATTAAATAAATTCTTTAAATTCCAGGAAAAGAATTTTTAATTCTAAAAGCTATGTTTAAAATTCTAAAGTGGTAGTTTATCAAAGTTCTCATTCTAAAAATGCTATTTTCCCTGAAAATAATTTTAAAAAGTTATTTTATTTTAAAATTTTTAGAATTTAAAGTAAATTGTGTTTTTAAATTTTTTGAAATTTGATATCTCCAAAAGTTAAATGTAGAATTTTGAATAATGAATTTTATTTGCGTAATTTGTAATCATAATTTTATAAATGTGTTGAATTTTAAAAATGTATAGTTAAAAGTAAATTTTTTATTTCCATTTTTAGACTTTTGAATTTGGTGTAATTCAAAAGTCTAAAAATGGAAATAAAAAATTTACTTTTAACTATACATTTTTAAAATTCAACACATTTATAAAATTATGATTACAAATTACGCAAATAAAATTCATTATTCAAAATTCTACATTTAACTTTTGGAGATATCAAATTTCAAAAAATTTAAAAACACAATTTACTTTAAATTCTAAAAATTTTAAAATAAAATAACTTTTTAAAATTCCAAATTTCCAGAAATAATGTTTATTCGAGTTTATTAAACTTAAATATCCAATTTATGGAATTTTTGGCAGTTGATCAAAATTCAGATATTATTGACACCAAATTCGAACTTCTAGACACAAAATTTAGAAACTGTTAAGAGAAATTTTAGAAATTCGAAGACCGAATTAGAATAAAATAAATTCTAAAAATTCCCACCAAAATATTTTTTTCTAAATCAACGTTGGTAATTCTAGGAAATGTCTTTAACTTCAAAGTTTAGAATCCAAATCTCCAATTTTAACATTTAACTTTTAAATTAGTTATAATATTTGAAATACTGCGTAATCTTAAATTAAATTTTATTATCAAGTTAAAAATAAAATGAATTATAAAAATTTTTTTAATTCCAAAATCAACAATTAAAATTCTAGATACTTAAATAAAATTAAATTATTAAATTTTTCAAATTTACGTTTAATTCTCAATTTTAAAAAATAATTTTTCCTCTAATCTATTAATAATTTCTAAAATCTAATATTAAAATAAATAACTATTCCACAATACTATAATAGAATTTTCCGAAAAAGTAAAACTCATATTTAAAATTTCCATGTACAAATTCTTAGCTCTAAAATTTCGAAAAGGTTTCGATTGACATTCGAATGCTAATTTTTATTTTATATATTCTAAATACAGACATAGATTAGAACTTCTTATTTTGAATCTAAAATTTGAACATAGATTTTACTTTACAATTTCAGAACTAGCTTTGACGAATTTATATTTGTATCGGCTAGGATTTGAACCGGTTAGGGCAAACCACAGCAGAATTCGAAAAAAATATCGACAAGAACAACAATTTCAAAACGTCTTATTTTGAGGTATACTTATTTCCCTCACTATATCTAATTTCCACTAAATACGTTCACATAGCATAGTTTCGATTAAAGATGATACAAAACTAAATAAAATGTATTGTTTGTTATAAATATGTGTACATAAGTACACAGCATATTTATTTATGTATAAAATATGTATACACAACATACAAGGTAGCATGATAAAAAATCATATATTTTTTGAAAATATTTTCGGTAAACATATTTACACAACACAGAGATTAATAAAATATTTCGTTTGATTTTTTCTTAACTTCCAAAGGAAATCGAAAGGTAAATAACAATGTCTTTGTTTTCATTTACTGTTTAAGAAAATTTGTTTGTTTTTCAACAGAAAAAAAACGATTTTGTTTGAATTTTCCTTTTCCAACTTTATAGTTTTATAATCTGTATGTTGATTGATTGAATTCAAATGATGTAGGGGAAATTTTTTTTTTTTAAAAACAATGGAAAATGAATTTCCCTCTCGATTTTTATTTTGCTTTTTACTTCTTAACATACACAACACAATAAAAATCGTAAATTTTGTTTGTGACTGGTGAACACGGAAAAGGTGTTTCTGTTTTGTAATAATATAATACAGAGAATTAATTTTCCTATCCTTATGTATACATATACATATGTATGTATATATTCAAATTATGCGGGAAAATTATGGAAAAATTGTTTAATATATGTGACATGAAAAATGATATTTTTTTTTTTTTTTGCTATGTTTCCAGAATTGAAGATGTTACCTTTTTATTGATTTCCACCCGGGATGATTGATAATCGTTATGTGCTGCTGCTGCTGTTTATGGCACATAGAGAATTTAATTATTTGAATAAAGAGGGTTCTTGAATGTCGCTTGCCAGAGATACGCGCCATATACGTTTATATGAATGTATATATGTATAAGGAAAAATTAAACGATTTTCTTTTATTTTATATATTATACGTCTTTTTACCATTTAATTGTTTGGAAAATATCTCAAATGTATACGTTTACAATACAATATTTTATACCATTATTGTCATAGAGAACATTGTTGAGAAGCAACAAAACACTTGTAATAATGATAATAATAATAGTAGTAATGATAGTAATAGTAGTAATAATATCGTCAGAAATCAAAATGAAAATAATAAAATTTTATATAAAACAATTGAAATTCATAAGAATTTTCTTTGCACATTTTTCTGTTTTTTTTTTTCGAAAATTAATTCTACGTCATTACGTTTTATTGGTTTTACACATATAAAATTATTTTTGTATGGAAATGCTATAAAAAATATTCGTAATCGTTTTGGTGGAAATTGAAAAATTTTAAAGGAGAAGATCACCTTTGAAAGGATTATAAGTTCAGTACTGACAGATAAAATTCGGTCTAAAATAAAAGAAAATTCGGTCTAAGTTTTGTTGGACCTAAAATAAAACAATCGTTTAAAATCACCGAAATTCTGTAAAATTAATAAAGTTCATCAGAATTAAAAACTGTTCACCACAAAAATGGGATTTTGGACATCTGTAGAATTGTAAAAATATGTAATCGAGAGCATGTATATAGACATTTGTTGAATCGGCTAAAGCACTTCAAATTTTAATTTTTGTAGAAAAAATCATCCAATTAACAAAAATAACAAAATTTATCTGTTAATTCTGATAAATTTGAGTAAATCGCGAGGTATTCGAAATTTTAATTATTGAGTGAAATTTTTGAGTGCAATTTTTCCGTGAAACTTTTTGAGTGGAATTTTCATTTTCCAAAGTTTACTAAAGCCTGTGAAAAAGAATTTCGATTTATAAATATTGAGTGTAATTTTTTTAGAAAACGCGAAAAATTTAAGAGTGGAGTTGGAATTGGAATTTGAGAATCCTTTAAGGAGTGGAATTTGTACACCATATTATTTTTGTATTGTGGAATGAACTACACACAATAATTAAACTTACCTTAGTTTAGTTCAATAATGCTCATAACAATTTGCGTAGTTTTTTTTGAGTGAAATTTAGATACATTTGTTATTTATTAATAGAAATGTTAAATTTACAGTAATGCGAATGACATTCGAGTATAATCATAAATCATTCAATTGAAAAAATAATGAAATTTAACAGTTAATTCGGGAAATTTGAGTAAATCGAAAGGTATTCGTACTTTTAATTTTTGAGTGAAATTTTTGAGTGCTAATGTTGAGTGTAAATATTGCGCCGAAATTTTGGAGTGGAACTTTTTGAATACAATGCGGAATTATCATTTTCCAAATTTTACTAAAGCATTAAGAGTAAATATAGAAAACACGAGATTGTGAATTTGAAAATTCTTTGAGAAGTTAAATTGGTACACTACATTTTTTGAAATGTGGCAAGAACTAAGAACTAAAGTTATTATAAGAATTATATTTACCAAATGTTCCAAATTTGATTTATAAATATTGAGTGTAATTTTTGAGTGAAATTTATAAAACATGAGAATTTGACCGTAGATTTGGAAGTAAAATTTGAGAATTATTTGAGGAGTTAAATTTGTACACCACATTATTTGTAATGTGGAAAGAACTACACATAAGAATTAAACTTACTTTCAAAGTGAAACCTATGGTAATGGCGCTGTAAGGACAAAACATTTCTGCAATAATCATTTGCTTCTAGACCTAGCCTCTTCGCATGTTCTCCAAGTAGGTAGTGGCCTGTGAGTATCCACACGATCGTTTTTAATTCACGTCTTCGTAGGGAGATCAGTGTCTTTGAGCGTTTCAAGTCCAGCTTTGGCCAGACTTGTCTTGCTACACTACAAGTGAGAGTGTTAGTCCACTTTTCGTTCGCTGAAGCTACTGTTACGGTTTGCCAGATTGTGAGTGAGGGCCGATGATAAATTATCTTCGGTCTGAATTCATCTGAAACCCATAAGCCGATGCGTTGAATGTAACACTACTGCCACCTTTTTAAGCGTTGTCTTGAGTGCCTTAATAGGCCTCCCCAAATTTGTCATTTCCCGTAGTAGTTGGAGAGTTGTACCATGCATAGCTAATTCCTCCATCCTGCAGGTTCACATGGCATTCGAGTGGGTGGGGACCCAGGCTATCTAAATTTTGAAATGCTCACTCATCTCATTTAAAGACAAGTGGCAACCCAACGCTACCATTGATGTCAGAGAAACTGACTCCACCGACTTGATTGCCGCCTGACTGTCCACATAAATGGCGATATCAGTCGAGGATATACTACATTATGCCTCAACGAAGTCAAGAACTCCTTCAATCGATATCACCTCTGCTTGGTACACGCTGCAGTGATCAGGGAGACAAACTGATATACATATCTACTAGTTTTGAATAAAATTGGAAATTTTCATTTTCTAAATTTTACAAAAGCCTGCACGAATGAAAATCGATTGATAAAAATTTTGATTGAGTGTAATTTTTTGAGTGTAATTTTTTGAGTGCAATTTAGAAAACACGAGAATTTGAGCGTGAAGTTGGAAGTGGAATTTGAGAATTGTTTGAGGAGTTAAATTTGCACACTAGATTTTTTCTTGAATGTGGAAAGAACTACACATAAAAATTTAACTACCCTTTAAAGTAAATTCGACGGTAGGTAGTGCAATGATCATAACAATGAGCGTGTTTTTGAGTGAAAGATACATTTGATTTTAATTAATGGAAAAGCCAAATTTACGATATTGTGATTGACATCCCAGCTTATAATCATCAATGCATATTTATGAGTGACATTTTTTAAATAATTTTGAATACAATGTGAAATTTTTCCAAATTTTACTAAAGCCTGGAATTTTCATTTTCCAAATTTTACAAAAGCCTTCACGAATGAAATTCGATTTATAAATTTGAGTGTTATTTTTTGAGTGACATTTAGAAAACACGAGGATTTAAGCATAGAGTTGGAAGTGAAATTTGAGAATACTTTGAGGAGTGCTATTTTATTTTGAGTAAAATTTACGTTAAAATAAATGACATTCGAGTTTATAATCATGAATGCATATTTTTGAGTGGAATTTGAGCCAGCGTCATTTTATTTCAGTATATTTGATATCAAATTGTAGAAGGATCAGACTTTTACGTCTGTTAGATGAATGTAAGTGTTCTGCTTGTGCATATCAAAAATGTCCCCTGCCAATTTTAAAACCAATCAAAACAATAATAAAAAGTGGTAAAGGAAATTACATGTCACTCTAAGGTGTCATTCGCCACGCGTTGTTTTTCTATTTTTGTTTTTCCAGGAAAAAACAAACAAATACACAATATACCGCATCCAATGTTTATGTATGTATGTATGTATGTATAAGAAAGGAAAATACTTGAAATACATCGAGATAATAATTTTCTTTCTTCGTCTGGAGTATTTTTTTTTGTGCTGTGTCGTGTGTTTTGTTATCTGTGACTGATAAATAATAAAATATTTTAGCCCGCGGTTAATTTTGATTTTCAATTTTTTTTTTTTTTTAATGAAAGTTCTTCTGCAAACAGGAAAAACAAAATTTTCACTTTCCATTGTATGATTTAATTTTTTTTTATTTGTCGAACTCGCAGGGAAGGAGAAGTGTCTGTGCATGTACGTATAGCGACTGTTAAGGTATTTTTCCATTTTCAATTTTCATGTTTGCGGTATGTTGAATGTTGTTGTCTTGCGGTTGAATATACACAGCACCAAAATAAATGACGTATACCTTTTAGGCATGAACATTCCACACCGTATATATATATATATAAGTAATCAAGCACTGCGTGTTGTTTGGGTCGATTTCAAATCGTTCCGTTTTATTTATTTTTTTTTAATTAAAATTCAATTGTGAAAAGTCAATTTATTTACCGTCCATATTTTTTTATCGTGATTTTTTTATTTTTGGGTTTGGGATTGGGAAAACTTTTCTTTTTTTTTAATTTTCTTGTATTCAAAATTAAAATTCAATCAAAAACAAATTTTCTTGTATTTTGGTTTTTCATTGAATTTTTATATTTTTGCTTCTTTCGTTTTTTGTCTAAATAAAATTGGAAAATTAGGTATTTATGTTTGTACATTGTTTGTTGTGTATTATAAATGGAAATCACCCTAATTTATCCCAAGTGTATATATATATTATATTTTGTGTATTGATTACGTCAATCTATATAGATGAAGTGTGTTTTGAAACGGATTTTTTTGTTTGTTTAGTTTGATCCGGATTTACTTTAAGATTTTGATGTGGTTTAAAAGATGGAAATAAATATTTGGAAGACGAGAAGGTCGTGCCATCATTCAAGGCAACTATATATTAGTATAGGGGATGAAAAACCATATACAAATTTGGTCAAAACAATTACATTTAATGGATCTCACTACGACAATTTAGATATCAAATTTCACCTTCCATCCCTCGGATCGCGCATAACTTTTCAACGATTTTTATTAATATTGTTGTACATCACCACCACCGCCACCACAATAATAATAATAATAATCAAATTAATAATTTCCCAATAAAATTTATCGCTTTAAATGCCAAAAAAAGTAATAAAGCAATTAACCATTTAAAACCACCCGAAATAAAATAAAAAACACAGTATAAAGGAAAAATAAATTTTCCCGAATAGATCGATGGTGTTGATGGTGTACGATGGCGGTTTTTCTATATATCACATATATAATACAGCATTGAGAGTGAGTAATGGTAATAAAACAATAATCGTTAAATTATTATTACAACAACTAGAGATGAAAAATAAAAGAAAATTATAGTAATAATAATTAGAATGATTACTAACCAAAAAAAATTGACGATTAATAATAAAAAATAAAAAAATTAATAAAAATGGCTCAAGGGGATACTGTGTTAAAAAAAATATTTCCATTGCTCTGCGTACATATACATAGTGACAAACGGGATGAAAAACTCGGTAGGTAGAAATATCATTTTACATTCAGTTTTTTCACATTTATTTATAAATGTTGACAGATTTTTTAATGTTTTTATTACAACTGACTGAAAAAAATTAACGATTTAGGCGTGCTCGCGGGATGAGGATTTATTTATTGTCGCTAATAAGTACGCAAACAAATTAACAATTCTTGTCCCGCATTGTCATCGCATACATATGGGCTGACTATATTCATGTCATGCGTTTAATATATTCGTACAGATGAAACCCGCAAACGGACATATACCGTATACATACTCGTATTGTATATACAGAAAATGAAATTACATTTTTTTATTACTCGTATATTTATCCATATGTAGCTGACCAACTATTTAAGTATAAATCCCATTTAAAATGTGTACATAAAATTAAATATAATTTGACCACTAAAACTAAAACTAAAAATTAGATTTTGGTTCCCAAACAATAGCCATAATAAAAAGGAATAAAAACTATAAAATATCCATACAATACAATAACATATATACGCATTCGATGAACTAACAATATATGTATGTATGTATATGTACCAACCAGAAAACTATCTTATCATTTTCGTTCAATCTTATATGTACAGCATTTTTAATCTAATGCTTTGTTGTACATATACACATACATACATAATGTATGTATAAATAAAATTAGAAACAATATAAGTTGGAAAATTATTATCTTTGGAAAAATTACATTTTCTTTCGTATATATATACATACATACATATGTATACAAATTGAATTTTCATTGAATATGTTAATTGAAAGCACAACAACAACAAAATTCATATCGGAAGATGTTATCTAAATGTTAAAATTATCTTATATATGGAAAACTTATTTCTTTCGAATTGTTTAATTTTTTGGTTAATTAACATTAAACGATTTGATTGTTATCGCATTCTGCTATATGTACAAAACTTATTATGCGGGATCGATTCAAATTGTTTGCTTAAATCATAAACTAAGATACAAATTATCGAAGAGATGGCTCGAATTCGAAAGAGAATCCATAACTAGTCACAACTCATTTTATTCAACCCAATCGTCAATTTATCAAGTTTACCGCACTACGTACTCCTACAATTGCAAAGTCACCAACACTTTCCGCAGATAGTTGCAAATTAAACTCCAATTTCAATGTCGTTTCTATAGTCTACAACCAAAGCTGAATCTAGGGATTGACTTTTGGCATATATATTTCAAATGTCTCCTATAGTATTCAGAAATTTAACCCTGTTCACCAGCTATAAACTGAAAAAATTAAAGCTCACATGAAATCACACCGAGTAATATATCATGCAATCGCACTGCTGTAAAATCATAGTTTAATAGGACCAATATTTTCATTGACTTTGATCTTGTGAGATGCCAGGCTTGTTCGTGCGATCTTTTGCCCAGAGTGATGCTGCCAATAAATTCACTTCCAAATTATATCACAAATTTAGGCCAGCTATTATCTAGAGAAAAGTTGACCATGTGGCTTACCGTGTAAATGATAAAATCGATAAACCCTTCACCAGTTCGAACTTCAGTCATCTCATGGATTACATCACCCACATTTACACTGTCCGAAATTAAATGGGACCACCATTCTAATTTGGGTCGCCCCCATCATGTTACAAGCAAGTTGTTGTATGTAAATATTTAATTCTAGGTGCGTAGCATAGATATTCCTTCACATCAATGTAATTCTGTTTTTTTCCCACCGAACAAATTTGGGAATGATGCCGGTATGATCGAAGGTTGGGGGTAATCTATTAACGGTTAGTAACATAAATTCCATTTATTAAAATTAAATTTTGCGTTTTGAGCCTCCGAGAACCGTCTTCGTTGAATATTTAACGATTGTGAATTAATTCAAAAGTATTAATTTTGAAAGAACCACCGTCTTCTTACATATACTTACCCTAAGCCTCAATCGATCTTCTTATGTAGGTATAAATGTATGTACATAAAATCTTGAAAAATCAAATTTTTTATTTAAAGTATATTTAATTTCTTATAATTTAGAACAAACAATCGAATCTATAATCCGCATATACTTAAAAAATATTCAAAGAATTTGGGATATTTCGGTGTATCTGTGTATATAAACGAAGAGGAAACCAATTTATTTATTTTCAATTTTCCATCAACCTTTATACATAATATTGACTAGATCCATACATATGTACATGTATAAACCTTTCATGCCTTGCGTTTATATTTTATTCGCGCGGTATACATGAGAACTATGCCCGATTGGGTTAATAATATAGTTAAATAATATAATATAATACCTTAATATTCAAATATATCTACTTTATATACACAGTTTTTAATATAAAAAAAAACATAAAATCTCGAATATTTTGCTCAAATATTTGTCTAACATTGAAAAAAAAAAAAATGAAGAAGACGAAACAAAAAAGATTAACCAAAGAGAAGAAAATATTAAGTTTACCTTCATATTTACCACCCCCCGTATTCACATATTTATGTATATAAGTCGATAGATTCTATTGTTATATTTTTTAGAAGAACATTGGAAGAAAATGGGAAAATCTATGTACTTTGTGTACATTTCTTCATCTTTATGTACATATACATAAAAATTGCCCTCAGGAACTAATAATAGAATTTTTCAAATTTAAGATTATTTGTGCATGTGGATATAGGAGAGAGGATCTATATATGTATACGATATATCTATACATACCACTAAAGTAATATTCTGAAACACTTTGTTCTATTTTCAGCTGTATCATCATCTAAAAAATATGATCTATATAAAATAATAGTATTTACCATAGTATATATATGAAAAGCTAACTATCAGCATAACTACATGTATGAGAAATCCTTAGGCGAGGAGTATATACAGTGCGCGAAATATTATTAGAATTTGATTTTGAATAAAATGTGGAAAAAACTATTCCACTCAAAATGTTCGAAATTATCATTAAGTTGAAATATATGTGCTGCCATTACAATTTATTCTATACCCAATTGAATACGAATTCCACTCTTTAAAAAAATTACCTATATCTCAAACGTTTATATTTTCACGAAAAATTTGTATTCCTAAATATTAATAATTCGAGTTGGGAATTCTTAACTAAAATTTGGTAAATATAAAAAATTCACTCTAAATTTTAGAAATATTGATACATATTTCTAATTCAACTTTACCAATATTATCTTACTATCACGTCTTACTGTCAATTTCCAAATAATCAAGCATTTTTTAATCTGAATTTCACTCAAAACATAACCTCGAATTACGCTCCTCAAAAAATGTCAAATTTAACTCCGTTTCCTTATCTTAATTAAATAAATTTCACTCAATATTTAAAATAAAAATTTCATTGATAGACTTTCCTATAATTTGGAAAATGGAAATTCAACCTTGTGATCGAATATAATTCGAAAACTTTCACTCAAAAATTAAAAAAAATAACTTCACTCATTTTACACCAATTTATGAAATTCGCTTTAATTTCGGGTACAGGATTTAATCAAACTCCGAACGAACTAAATTTCACTCTAAAATGTATCAATTATTTAATAGTTTTGATGACAATATTGTTAAGCATATAAGGTAGAGTGGTCCTCCTCCTTGGATTTGTTTTTATAATTTTATTAACATAATTCTACTCAAAATAAAGGAAATTCTGTAAAACTTTTATTCAAATTGAAGTTTGATGCTGGTTCACTTATCAAAAATTTGACTGACTAACTCGAATTATAATTTGACTGACTAACTCGAATTATTTAAACAAAAATTCTACTCAATAACTATCACTCAATATTAAATAATCGAATTCAAAACCGACTCATTAATCATAGTTGGTTCAAAAAACTGAAATTTCACTAATTTCACTAAGCTTGAGTTTTAATCCAATCCCTACTAAATTATGAAAAATGGAAATTTTATACATTCCGTGCAAATATAATTCAAATTATTTCACTCAAAACTTAAAAAAACCAATTCCAGTCGACGTTCCGGATTTCCTTGAAGCACTGTTGACCTAATGAAAGTTATCAATTGATTTATATACAGGTAAGATACCTATTATATATTAACCTCAATTTCCGAATAATCAAGCATTTTATAATTTTAATTTCACTCAAAAGCTGGATTTAACATTATGGGTTGGAGCATTATTCGCACTACCATAAGTATGGCTTGAGAGTCTGTATTCCATTTCGGAAACGAATTTTAATACAAATTTCACTCAAAACATAACTTTGAATTCCGCTCCTCAAAAAATGTCAAATTTAACTCCGTTTCCTTATCTTAATTTAACAAATTTCACTAAATATTTGAAATTTAAATTTCATTGATAGACCCTTCTATAATTTTGAAAATGGAAATTCAACATTGTGATCGAATATAATTCGAAAAATTTCACTCAATAAGAAATTCATTTCACTCGATTTACTTAAAATTCACTTTAAATTCGGATACGGGTTTCAATCAAACTGCGAACGCATTAAATTTCACTCTAAAATGTAAAACTTATTTAATAGTTTTGATGGCAATTGGTTAAGCATGAAATGTAGAATGCTTTCTCTTTCCTAGTTTTACTCATTATGTGCGAAATTTCTGAAAGTAAAATTCAAATTGAAGTTTGATGCCGGTACACCAAAAATGTAACTGACTAACTGGAATTATAATCGTGATTTGAGCAAAAATTCTACTAAAAAAATATCACTCAATATTAAATAATCGAATTCAAAGCCGACTCATTGATCATAGTAGGTTCAAAAACTGTTACAAACCTGTTTATAATGTACCTCAAACTATCAAATTTTTTTCAAATTCACTCAAAAAATTTCACTAATTTCGCTTAATTTGAACATTATTCCAGGCCCTACCAAATTGTGGAAAATGGAAAGTTTAATATTATGAGTTGAATCATTATTCGCACAACCAATGTGGCTGACTACATCGAATTATAACCGTCAAAGCGCACTCGTTTTAGTAATTTCAACACAAATTCTACACAAAAAATTTCACCCAATTTTGAATGATTGAATTCCAATGCTCCAAAAATTACGAATTCAAAACCGGCACATTCATCATAGATGGTTTAAAAAAATGTTACAGATCTGTTTAGCATATAGCTCAAACTGTCATGTTTTCTAAATTTCACTAAACAAAATTTCACTGATTATTTATAGCTCGAATTTCAATCACTGGCTCTCTTAAATTGTAGAAAATAGAAATTCTGTACATTGCAAGCAAACATATTCAAATGATTTCACTCAAAAAATTTAAAACTCAAACTTAACACTCATTTTGCGCTTAATATTATGAATTGGATCATTGATGGATTCTTCTAAAATTTGGAAAATGGGAATTCTACATTGTGATTTATAATTCGAAAATGTTCACTCCAAAAATTTAAAAAAATAATTTCACTCGATTTACTCAAATTTCTAAAATTCACTCTTAACTATTTAATAGTTTTGACGACAGCCAAAGGTAGAGTGCTACTACTCCTTAATAAATTGCTTTTTTTTATTTTATTAAATTCAAAATATTCGAAATTTTCTGAAAGTCAAATTCAAATTGAAGTTTGGTGTCATTGCACGCTCATTTTAGTCATTTGACTCTATTCAAAAAAATTCACTAAAATATTGAATGATCAAATTCCAATCTTTTAAATATTGCGAATTTAAACCCGACTCATTAATTATAGATCGTTCAAAAAAAAAATTACATAGCACATGTAGCTCAAGTCGTTATTTTTTTTAATTTCACTCAAAAAATCTCACTCATTATTTATAGCTAGTTCTCTACTTAGATTGTGGAGAAAAAAAATTCTGCACATTGCATTCAAATATAATTCAAATTTATTCACTCAAAATTTAAAAGAGCGAATTTCACTCCATTTTCTGGATATCCTTGTAACACTATTGGTTCAATGAAAGTTAAACATTGATTTCCATACAGGAAAACACCTATTATGAATAGGTTATGTTTACATGCGGCTTCGTGTCTTCGGGATTTATCCAAGAAAATCTAATCATGATAAAACCATAAAACTATCGAGATATTAATTTATCGTTGTCTCCTCAACAACGTATAAAATAAAATAAAAATAAAAACGAAATCTAATTTTTCAACAATCAAAGTGAAAGCAGCAAGTAATTTGAATTTTTTTATTTTTTTATGATCCTTGTGTCTTATTACGACGATATACATAACTATATATCTCTATGCTTATCCTTATATTTTATTCATAGAAGTGTTCAATTTCTTCATTACATAAACAGCAAAAAAAATATATATTTTTTTTTTATTAGAATGGAAAATTTAATAATAAAAATTGAGGTCAAAATCATTTTCCTAATAAAAAGCGAAGTCGAAATTGTCGAAAGAAAAAATCTAATTTTCCATTCTTGTTTCAATTTATTCAGCAATCAACTCATCCCGAACTATTCGCGTTTTAGTTTTTGTTTATGATTTAGAATCATTTCATTTTCCGAATGAAAATAAATGGAAATTTTGATTTTTTTTATATATGTACATACATACGTACGGGTAAGATTAACCCCGCTCACATAAAGATGTAAATCATATCATGATGCGTGCGGTTAGTTTGGTTGCCGCGAACAGTTTTAGTTAAACAAATTTTTTATGGCTGTATTTTGAGTGCATATTTTTATGGTGATCTCATTAAAGGCGGTATGATTTGTGTTTCATATATATTTACATACATATAACTAGCCACAAGTTAGTCATAAATTTTTGAGATGAGTTATTTATTGGTTTGGCATCATATTTAAGAGCGCGTGGTTGTATTGCCCGATAGATTAAATGTGGTTAGTTTATATTCATAAGCAAGGATTAATCTTACATGTAAAACTCAATTTGAACGCATTTCTGTAATTATATTTATACCGTCTGAATTTATTGACCTGACGCCAAAATCATGGTAGAATTTTATCTTGGTTTAATCTAGAAGTTGAAATTTTCACGGAATTATGTTAATTGATATTCTCAGTATATTATAGAATACCAAAATATTAAATGTAGCCCGTAATGTTGCGCTATCCCAAAAACACAATCCTTCCATTATTATTCAAACGCTGAATTTCATTTTAAATTTTATGAATTACGGAAGTAAGATATCGTTAATCTTTTTTCTTTTCTCGACCGGTTGCCGTTAAAAAGCACAAACAAATAAGAAATCTAAAAAATAAAATATGTAAAACCATCTTTTCTATATATAGGCAGGATAACCCTTGAATATATTATCATCCACGTTAAGAACTATATGAAAAGAAAATGAATTTCCAAAAAAAAAAAGGAAAATGTTAAATGACCCATGCTCGGTTCCTACCAAGAAAATGTATAAACATAATATGAAAACAACTTAATCATGTGCATTTTTATATACATACATACAACAGCGAAATGAAAATGGTTATGTTTATGTTGAATATATGGAATCAACATGCATGTTTTTCAGGTTCAAACAGGGGTTTCTCCGATTTATACTCGTACGTATATGTGTATGTCTGTATAATCCCATATTTTCAGACATAACAATAAAATAAAATAAAAAGTCTTTTAAATATTTACAAAAATGTATACGATATGTTATGTAAAGACGAATAAATAAAGGATATTTTGTATATCCGTCTTAAATGCTGATGCTGTAGAAATTTAAAACGGAAAAAATGCATGAAGGCGCGTGGCGTTTTTTTTACATATCGAATACATAAAAAATGTTTTGATCCCTTTTGTTGCCAAATCAATTTTGTGATTTAAATCTAATTTGTTGATATCGATACAAATCGGATGTGTCGTCTAATAAAATTGGTACAGTACAATTGATTGTGTCTCTTGTGGGGTCCAACCAAGTTTGTTTCAATACTAAAATAAAAAACTGTGACTACGAATTTCAAACTTTGTTTTCTACTCATCTTGCGAATTTTCTTGAAATAGTACGCTTTGCAAATTTTAAAAAGCACAAAAATAATTACAAAGAACAAAACCATATAAATTCGTACTTCAATGTAATTAAGCACAAATAATTAGAGGTTTTATGGACATCTACATCACCTGATTAATCTAAGAACTCAGAAATGGAATAACTTACTATGGTTTGAAAATAATTATTTTTTGCAATTTCTCTGCTCAAAACGGCAAAAATGGAGCTTTTAATTAAAATGCAATTACGCATATAAGCTTTTGACTTAATTAATTTTGAGAATGAATCTAATATTAGATCCGCCAAGGCTATGGCGGCTGTTTTGTAATCTATAAGTTTGAATTAGCTTTATTCAAAATTTTGTAAGCTTTCGAAATTTGTTTATCGACTAATGAGTTATAAAGTTTGCAAATTTTTGATAAAAAGGTTTATATAAAAAAAGGCGATTTTCAGACAAAGTCAGCACACGTTTTAAAATTGAACTTTTAACAACATTACCCGTCAACACATTATAATAATATGAAAATAACAGAAAGAAGTTTTTAATTCATGTAATTTGAACTCTATTTACATATTCGAGAATCTAAGAGAAAGCTTTTTTTAACTATTTGAAAATAGAAAGCTTTAAAAATTGTATAACTGACTCTATTCTGAACAAGGAGCTTTTAGTAACTTATATTGAAAACCGCCTTTGAAAACAAAAAATGAATAAAACAGTGCTCGCACATTTTTTCCAACCATCTAGTTTCCCAATAATTTTTAACATCTCGCGTCTGAAAGCTTTAGCATTATATAATTATTTAGGTCAAGTTAAAAGTAAGTAATCTAATATTGATTTCACCAGACCTGATAATCTACAAATTAGTACAGCCAAATTTAATATCGGAGGTTTCCAATTAATGCACTGTTTCATATACGAATAGAACTACTCACTTTCGATTCAATCAATCTTTCGGAATTTACATAGGTTCAAAGCTTAATAAACTATATGGTTAAAAATCTTTGCAAATTTTAGTAATTAATATTTATACTTAAATAACAAACTTTTAAATGGAGCTTTCAAAAATGTTTAAATTATACCAAACGAAAAATTTGGAACAACCAAACTATGACTTACAATAGCTTTTATTACTTTAACTTACTTTACGTATTTCTTAGATGAACGGAGCTTAATTTAAAAGCTTATTTGTTTTTAATTGATACAAAGAATGCATTTTTATTTCATATTTATAAAATTATGATGAGATTATTTTTCAATTAGGTAACCACAACAATCTACAAAACTAGAATAAGTGAAAAGCTTTTAGTAATTGCAATTTGAACTTTCAAACTATTCTAACTATTTCTAATATAATACTGAGTTTTCCACTATGAAAAATGTATATAAACTTCAAAAATGAAAAGACTTGTTTTAGTTTCGGCAAGGAGGTTTTAATTACATATATTATACAAACCGTTGTAAAGCAAAAATTTTCTCGAAAGTTTCGTAGATTTTTAAGCTCTTAAATTATATAATTAAATTATAGATCAAAATCAATTTATATCAACCTCCTCAATACAGTACAGACAAATTATGAATCGGAGCTTTCAATTAATTAATGCATTAATTCATATTAGTTTCAACATTTTAAAATTACAAATTCAACAATTCTGCCGGTCAATCTTTACGATTCAAATGAGCTCGTGGTTCAAAGCACAATAAACTAAAATCTAAAATTTTTCAAATTAGAGAAACATAGCTTTATACATTATTCAGTTTAGATGGAGTTTGTTTTAAACGGACACGATATTCGAAACAGTGGAATTATTATGGAAAAAAAACATTATTAATTTACAAAGCTGTTACTAAATTTTTCAACGTGTCAACTGAAACATCAAAACATGATTTTAAAGCTTTATTTGCTAATTTTTAGCAACGCAATTTGAGACAATTTTTTTTTAATTCTTTGGAACCCATAACGATTTCGCACTCAATGCCGGGACGGCCCATGTTGCAAACTCAAGATTCTATCCAAATTCGCAAAAGCGCACTGCAGACCTACCAAACTGTACACTTTTGAACCAAGGTATGAACTCATCTACATTAATAGATCTACAGCTGAAAACCTGAAACCAAATAATATTTAAAGCTGGATAACTGCACACAAATGCAAGCTGTCATCATCTTCCTCAAGACAGTCATCACAAACCACATCCTGAGATAAACCCATTCGATGGAAATGCACCTTAAATCGGCCATGAGCCGTAAAAATTGCAACCAATATTCTTAGCCGGCCCCTTTTCAAAGATATAGCATATTTAGTTGATTTCAAATTGGGTTCGCTAATGAAGTTCTTTGCCATACGGCAACTAAAGGTAGCAAGTCACTGTAGTCAGATTTAAGACTCAAAGCGTAGTTTTTTATAACTTTCTTGGCGTAGTTAAAATATCAGTCCAATTAGAATTAACTGGGAACCGGATTTGTTCACGATCTCATTCCCTTCGATGTCACAATGTGCTGGCGCACCCACATTACGGTAAAGATATTATTGGAGCAAAGAAGATTAATGAAGTGTTTGCAATCCTTGACAATCCTTGTTTGGAGACAGTCAAGGGACTATTCAATGAATGCTTTGCTATCAGTACACAGAATAATATTTTTGTTTTTAACAGCGAAATTTAAAGTCTCCATAACACTATACGTCAGCGCGTTTCCCATCGGGAAAAAGACTATGGACTCGTCTAATTTTTGGAGAAAATCCTCCGAAAACCACAAATGCCTTGATGGATGAATCACCGCGAATAAGATGGAGAAGTTATATTCACGTATAGTGATCTATCATTAACCATATCGATATCTGATAAAAATGAAGTGTAGTTTAAAAAAAATTGTCATAAGCAAAACGCTGCAGAACAAGTAGGCCACGAATAAAGGTGCGTAAGAGTCGAGGACATAGCTCCAGTAACAGCCCTACAAGCCGTGTTTTGAAGACTATTGAGTTTAGCACTAAAAGCCCTTAGATTAACCAGTGGTCACCACACAACAGAAGCGAATAATAATATCGATGAGACCAGCGATTTATAAATTAAAAGCAACATCTTGGGTATTAAACCCTAGGATATCCCTTCTACAAAAGCTCTTCTACATTATCAAAATATGGCAGTAGATTTGTAATTGGGAATCAGGAAAGTTTGTTATCTAATATAACACCAAGGTGCTTGACTTGGTTACATCTGGTAATCGGTCTCCCAAAAAGAGAAGCAACGGATAGACCCAGACAAGATCATCAGCTTAACTAGTAATCCATCAATAACCAAAAGCCACAGCAGGGGAGAGAGTATACACCACCTCGGGACAGCCTTTGGTAACCTTGACAGAAACTGAGACGCCATCCACTTCACTTTCTACAGTGCGAGACTTGAGGATGGATTTATACCAAAATTATTACAGGCATTAGTAATCGAGATAAACGAGGTACTATCAAAAGCTCCCGCTATATCGAGGAAAGTACCTACAAGAAACTCCTTATTACTGAGGGATCTTTGTCAATCCTATAGTTACAGATTCATGTAGGGCAGTTTCACAGGACTTATCAACTTTGTAAGCATGTTGCATGTTACTGAGTGGAAATGTAATTAGGTGCTTGTCTCTAATAAATCTGTCAACGATTCTTTCTAAAAGCTTTAAGAAAAGTTGAAGACAGACTAATAGGTCGAAAAGACTTGGGATCCGTATAATCGGATTTGCCAGCCTTCGGAATGAAAACGACTCTACTCTTGCTCCAGGTCTTTGGAACAAGGTAGAAAGCAATACACGCCTGGAAAAGGTATATCAGATGGTCCTGAATGATAGGAAAGCCATGCTGTAACTCAGGAGGAAAATACTCCAGCGCAGAACATCGAGATCGATCAGCTTGTAAGCCAAGTCCCAATCAGAAGTTACAGAAGGAACCTTAGTGGATTCGGTAGTAACATCATCTAAGTTGAAAATGGCACAACCAAGGAAATGAACAGCAGCTCACTAACTTCTCTATGACAGGAGGTAAGCTGACTATCAAGTAGACGCAGAGTATCAGATCTACAAACACCATTTTTAGACATGACTTTATTTAGTCTTACCACTTCTGACAGGATTTCCTTAACCTTTTAAGATCAGAGTTCCAAAAGGGTTTGTTATTAGCCTTTTGGTTCGTAATAAGAAGACAAGAATTTTCAAAAGCAGTCGAAATTGCCGTTTCAAGTGAAGACGCATGTACCTCAATGTCGATACTCGACCGGATTATTCTTGGTGGGGTGAGTAAGGAGGCAGTTCGAGAGAGAAAAGTCCCAAATTGGTTAATTTTCTGTTACGATATGGCTTTAAAGGTGGTCGTTTAAGGTAGGTGAGAACATCATCCGTAACCCTCCAATCAAAAATTAAATCAATAATAGAGCATAAACTGATGTCAATCACCTCACGCCGAATCAAATTAAGAAACGTTCCCTCGCTGCCTATAACAATTAGAACTTCAAGCTCAGAAGAGCATAAATAGTTGAACAAAAAAGATTCCCTCTGATAAATATTCGTATACTACCCCAAATCGAGTGATGAGCACTAGCATCACATCCGATTGCAAGAGAGATGTGCTTATGCTTGCTCCATGATACAAGGTCTGAGGAAGAAGGTAAGAGAGAGTCATACGGCAGAAAAACTGATGCAGGCACCAGCTTAGTGCAGGGATTATTAAATATTAAAGTGATGAGCACTACCTAAAGATCAATGAGGGAAGCATTAATGTTGTGACCAATAAAAATGCACGCCCGGGTTTTATCGACAGAATTCTTATAGAAAAGTCTGACATTATTACAATTCAATCCAGAAACAGTACCATTAAGGTATACTAATAAGGTAAACTTAGAGCACACAGCTTAACCGTGTGTCAAGTTTAGTATCAGAGCTTTAAATTAAAACTAATAAATTCAGTAATTTTGAGTCAATCTAGAATTGTCCTTACCCTCTAAGAACTGGTAGAATATGATAAAAAATGGTTTAATTATTTTATTCTAAAAGCTTACCAGTTAAATTATATATTTTATGAGTTTTCTTATTACTTCTGAAATAAAATTGTGTAAAGCTTAGAATTTAAATCTCGTAGGTATACAGACGCCATGTTTTTCTCCTCGAACTTTATTTAAAGGAACTATTTCCGTTGGCCTTTTGTGTGTGTATTGTTGTATTATCAACAATTAAAAGAAATAATTAATTTACTTCATCAGTAGATTGTCCTCTAGTGTAAGCTTATTTTTCCGCCATATATACTTGACGTATGAGCTAAAGGATTCACGTATTCAATTAAATGAGTCCATGCTACAAAATATCATAAATACATTCAACAGTGTGTTGTACACATTTTTCAGGTCCATTTAGTCTTGAGTTCCAGAATTTCAAAGTATATCGAAACTTTAAACGAAAAAAAAAACAAAGTTAAGGTATTTTATGTCGAATGATTTATTCCGCAAAAAAGAAAATACTTTGCCATACAATATAATCTCGCACCAATATTTTTCTTCGTACACAATTTAACGGGAAAAAAATTCTTATTTATTTTATTTTTCAAGAACTTGGAAGAATATCGAGAGATTCCTTTTTCATATGTGAAAAACGAAAAACATATTTTACCATTTTCTTGTTTGGAATTTTTTTTTTGTCTTCTTGTTAGCTTTTCGTTTTCTGTGAAAAGCTTAAGTCTTTTTTACGGATAATTTATTGGTAGTTGATGCATTTTTATTTTTCGTATACGAGTGTATAATAATATGTTGTGGCTTTTAAGTTATACTACGATATATACAGTTATATATATATATATATATATGTTCATACATAAGAAGTTGAAGTGTAATAAATTTAAAGAATGTAATTTAATATTTAATGGACTTTTATTTATTTTTATTATTTTTTATGGGTATTTTAACATTTTATACAAAAAAAAAATAAAGATACATGATACATATAAGGTAATTGATGTGGAATTGAATGAGCGAAAACTATTCGACTCCAGCCAATCGTGATAACACAAATCAAATACCAATTTAAATTTCATTTTTTTATGGCCTATATATAGTCGCGCGGAATTTTATATAACATGCGGCTCCACTATGCCATATATGTATATATAAGACAAACGGGAAAAATTAAATATTTTGTAAGCAAAAAAAAAAAAGAATATTCTGTTAATAGAGTAATTTCTTGATTCAACATTGTGAGCTCCTTCAAGAAATAAATGCAAATATAGGAAATTTTTTTTTTATTTCATATTTCTTAGAGGCAAATAAAATAAACTTGTTATATGTAAAATTGGTATGTATATAAGGATAATAAAAACAGTTAAATTTGTCATTTTTTCAGATCCATATACGTACATACATACATATGTTTAAGCATATATTTGAAAATTAAATAAAAATATTAAAAAGTGCTGAGCTTTATATTGTATGAATACATAAATTTTTGAAGGAGTCAGATATATTCTTATTGACTTTATACCATTTTAACAATGCCTTAGGATATAAATTTAAATTACGTTAAGTGGATCTCATTCCGCAGTTCAGTATTTTATGTGGCGCAGAAACTTGTGTTAATAAAATTTAGTCAAACTCAGTCGACATTAATATTTGAAATGCATGTCAAGTTGAAAGTGGAGCCAGCTCAACAAAATGTAGGCAACGGAAAACCAGGTTCCCCTGATTGCGTTTCTGCCTCGTCTTTTTAATAGACTCTTAGATAGGAGAGTAATTGACCCAAAACCGAAGTCAATTACTCTCTTAGTCACGGCAAGAGGAGCTAGGGACTCCTTGTTAATTACCATAGTAGATAATCTGGAACTCCCTTTGGCGTCCTATTGCCTTACTATCTTCCAATTATCTGTCGGAAGATTAGGGTTACTGATCCTAATTATTTCTAGGATCTTGTCTGGGCTAGCCGGTTAGGTTGGTAGCCAGACACGCGCTCTTGGCTTGCTAGAAATCTCTTCCTTGCCTCGTGCCTAGCCACACCTCCGCTTGTTCCGCTTGTCCCTGGTTTTGGTGCTCTAAGCACAGAGATCCGTATATGCAGGTTTAGCTCCAGAGGCCTCCGTTGGCGGCTGGGCTTTGTCAAATGGGCCCACAGCCTGGGAGCTTGTTGGCACGGGTCGCGTAACACCTTAAACCGGCCCATCTGCCATCATTTAGCGTGACCCGTCCCACACCTAGGTCACTTTTGCCCACCCACTCATAACGCACGAAGACCTAGAGGTGACGATATTTATGAGGCATTAATTAAATTAACTAATTTCATAAAATTTATCATCATTTAAAAATTTCATAAAATTGACCAATTTTACTAAATTCATTTGAATCGAACTTGACAAATTCTATAAAATTCTCATTTGTTGATTTGTTGCACTGTAACCCAATGGTTAGTCCCATAATTGATTAAACCTGCATGTTTACTAACTTTAATTTGGTAAGTTCACTAGGTCAAGTGGCCTCGTTCTTTGGAGCCTTCTTTCAACGACAGGGGTATCTATCATATGGCGAATATAGGCATTTCCATCTGGACCTTTATTTCGTGTTGTTTCGTCTTCATTTCTTGTGTACCACGGAGTATTTACGATGCTACAAAGAACCTTGTTTTGAAACCTTGTTTGTTTTGCGCACATGTAGATGGTAAGCCGTTTGATATGTAAAGATAATAGGCGTAGATTTCTGGGAAAATCAGATCCTGTATTCTTGGAAAAAATAATTTAAATATGTTTCTACTTTCTCAAATGCTATCTGCCTAGAGGTTGGCGGCAGACTAATCTGGCTTCACTCAGCCTATATGGAGCAAGGCAAACAATTTCCGCCGAATAACCTGGGGGACCTGGTTCTCGAAGCGGAAACAAAAAAAGATTGGAATGATCCTTGGATGTGATGCCAATGCGCATCACACAATCTGGGGCAGCACAGACATCGACGAAAGGGGTGAGTTATTTTTTTAATACTTATTAAATACTAACCTTTGGGTGTGTAATATTGGGTAAGAACCCACATTTATTACTAAAAATCGTCTTAGGAGGTTCTGGTTGTAACCTTCGCCTCAGATAATATTTATCCTATGGTCAAGGAATGGAGAGTGCCGGGGGTACATTCCTTCTCTGACCATCGATATGTATCATTCAGCCTTAACGTTTCCCCTGCTACTCGAAAAGCTTTTAGAAATCCCAGAAGGCCAAACTGGAGCAAGTATGAACCGGTCCTTCAGTTCTGCTTGCCCAAAAGTCTAGCCCAGGGGTCCAAGAAACTGGGGACCTACCGAAACACCTATAGGAAAGCCTTTAATAGAAGCAAAAGTGCGAGAGAGGCTCAAGATTCTATAAGGAGGACTTAAAATTATACAAAAAAAAAATTAAGAAAGGCACAAAGGAGGTCGTGGAGACTCTTCTGTGATCAAATGGAAGAAGTCTTCGAGACCTCTCGTCTTAGAAAGATACTGTCTACTAATCCAACAAGTCCCAGGTATTTAATTAAACCGGTCGGATCTTGGACTGTTTCTAGTGAGAAATCTTTGCAATTTCTCATCGAAACCTACTTGCCAGGAAGCTTCGACGACTCGACAGAGACTAGTACTCATCGAGACACACATTCACTGCGCATAGAAGATATCGTCACTAAAAGACGGATCCTATGGGCACTTGAAGGTTTCAAACCATACAAATCGGCTGGTCCTAATCATACCAGCGGAAACTCAAAACAACTCGTCGATTATTCTCCCCTGGTTGGAAGTAATCTTCAAAGGGTGTTTAAAATTGGTCTGTATTCTGCGGAGCTGAACAGAGGTCAGGGTGATCTTTATTCTGAAAGCGGGTAAAAGCTCGCATAGCTCTACCCAAAGGACTTAGGACCCATTACACCCATAACTCTATCATCCTTCTGGGCGTAATCTGAGACAGTAAGCTTAGTTGGAAGCCTAACATCTTGGAAAGAGTAAACAAAGCTAATAGAGCCATGTACTCGTGCAGAAACGCGATTGGAAAGAGATGGGGCCTGAAGCCCGAGCTGGTACACTGGCTTTTTACTGCCGTAGTAAAACCTATACTTATGTATGGGGTCAGTGTGTGGTGGCCAGTTCTTAATAAAGTAACCTTCAGGAAGAGAATCGAGAAGGTGCAAAGAACGGCCTGTATGCTTATAACCGGAGCGCTGAGGACAACACCAACACGCGGCTTGGAGGTTATGTTTCACCTTCTCCCCGTCGATATTTATGGTAACCAGATGGCAGCAATTACGGCCACCCGACTATCAGCCATATCTCAGTGGAAACTTCTTCAGACAGAACACTCGATGATTAAATCGCTAAGGAAGGTACTAAAGAATCTAGACTACGTTACACCAACATTATGCTTCGAGAAAGGATTCCGTGCTACCTGCCCTTCAAGAGAATCTTGGAGGAGCGGATCGTTATCGGAAACAAATGCATTACAGTTCTTTACGGATGGCTCCAAGTTACACAGTAAAGTAGGAGCTGGAGATAAATTGAAAGTAGATATATCAGTTCGTCTCCCTGATCACTGCAGCGTGTACCAAGCAGGGGTGATAGCGATTGAAGTGGTTTTCAATTGATTGTGACATAATATGGTATCCTCGATGGAAATCGCAATTTATGTGGACATTCAGATAGTCTGGGTCCACGGCCACTCGGACATCATGGGGAACTGCAGGAAAGGGCAAATTTACGGAGACTTATTAAGACACTCAAGACACCGCTTAAAAAGGAGGGAGTAGCCACACCGAATGAAAGATGGACTAACACTCTCACATGTAGTGTAGCAAGACAAATCTGGCCAAAGCTGGATTTGAAACGCTCAAAGACACTTAATTAAAAACGATCATCGGCATACTCACAGGACACTGCCTACTGAAAACATGCAGACAGCCTCTCTGATCTCGAAAACTGTAAGTTATGAGATATATCACGCTACATAAGTAGCTCAAACTGGTTCATATAGGGGTAACAGGGAAGTAAGATCTTGTGGTATCACAATGGACCGTCGCCGGTCTAAGTGTGCCGTACCAGCCACTCAACCTAACCTAACCTAATTTAATTTATTTATTGTATTCAAATTCATAAATTTTATGAATTTCATGACATTTATAAATTTTATGATTTTGATGAGTTTTATAAATTTTTATGAATTGAGGATATGTTAGTGACCAAAAAATGATGAATCAAATTCAAGAATTTTATAAATTTTTTTGAATCCTAATGATTTTATGAATTTTGTTCATTTTATCAAATTGTTGAATTTGATGAGTTTTTAAAATTATAGATATTTAGTGTTAAAAAATTATAGGAACTTTATGGATTATTTAAATTTTATGAATGCAGTAGATTTTCATCCCGATGAATTTGATAAATCGTATTACAGGAGATACATTTTTATAAATTCTTGGAATTTTTGAAATTTTATGTTTTTTGTAAATTTAGTGAATTATTTTATGAATTAATGATATTTTTAAAAACTAATGAATTTTATAAAATTAGTGAATTTATAAATTTTTGTTAATTTTATGAAGTTCTTGTTTTATGAATTTCTAGGATTCTATACGAAAATTTATATTTCACATTTAAATAAAAGCGTGCACGTTAATTGGGTTATAATCCTTATAGATAACTAATTTGACCTTTTTCATAAATTTTTGTTGTACAGCTCAATTTTGAGTGCGCTATTTATTATGTGCCGACTGAAGAGCTTTATGTAAAGTTTTTGAATAATTCATATCCCACGAATAAAGTCTTTATACATACTATATGCCACTAACTATGTATATACTATAAAGCCATAACCAATAATTCTTCATCAACATTATATACGGATATAACTAGCCTTCCTATATATGACAACAACAAATAAAAAATTTCCTTCTTTCAGACATCACGTTCTACTTGTCATGAAGAAGCAATAAATAATTCGCGGTAACCACCATATTCATACAATCTCTTTAAACTGTGTTCAGAGTTTGGATATTTTTATTTTTTATTTTTTTGTAATTCTGTCCATGCTATAATCTACTTTGAATTTTCTGCTTGTTTTTTTTTGTGTTCTTGTGCTGGCTGAGGATTGTCCTTTTTTGTGTAACACAAGAAGAATTTATTTTATCGCGGATATAAATAATATATTTTTATTTTAGATATATATACATATAATTTTATTATTTATTTATTTATTTTGCATAACAACAGTAGAAAAAAAGGGATCAAATCCAACATGATATTATTATATGGAGAGACAAAGAGGATAAAAATCATGAATTTATATTTCAAATTCAGCACCACATGGAAATTGTTTGCGTGTGTGTGTGTAGTGTTGTGTATGTATCCGGAACGGGTAGCTCTCATTATTTACATAAATATAGATTTAACCAAAAATATGTCGTTTTTATACCACCCGTTTGTTATAATATTACATTCGAAAATAAGAAGAAAAGTTTTAAAAAGATTTTCATGGAGATGTAAAAAAAAAAATTTGTACAACAAAATATTGTGTGTGTGTGTGTGTGTTGTTGGGAAAAGTTTGATTTTTAACAAATATAATCAGTTTAATATACACCAACAACAAAACTGGCATAAAGCTGTTATTATAAAATTGGAATTAATTTTTTGGCAGGAATTTTCTTTTTTGGGATGTAATTTATGATGCTACGTTTTTTTTGTGCGCGCGATACTCTTTGGGATTCCAGAATATAATCTGATGGTTTTTTGTGTTATATATATATGTGTGTGTGTATATTATCGTGAATAAATTTTTATTGGATTTGCACTTAAATATAATGGGCGAGCAACAAATGAATGGATGAATAATTGGTTTGAGTGAATTATGATGCATAACAAATAAAAGGTATACGTACATAACATATGACAAATAAATTTTTTCCCACTATATATCAAATAACTATGTATGGACATTTTTGCACACCATCTCGATAAATTTATTAAAATTGACAAGTGATAAAATTTTGTTATTCAATTTTCAACAAAAATGTTCACACACATATCTTTTTCATATCCATACTCGTCGTACATTTATGTATATATGTAGATGAAAATGCGGTGGGTGATTTGATTTTCATAGTAAATTACAAAAAGTTTTAGGTATGACTGGTGTGTAGTTAGAAAACCACATCATCGAGAAATTTTATTCAAAAAAATGGTTTGCTACATATTGCAGTCGAAGTTAGCATAACAAACGCGGGCCGCCAAAGATAGAGCGTTAATTGAATTAAAACACATTTTGATGATATTCTCATTCTGAATATACAAGAATATTACTATTATGAAACCACTTTCATCAAAGCTATGTGTCAAGTTGCGAGCTTTTTAAAAGTTTGTACTTTTAACTTTTGGAAGCATTAAAGCTTGTTGCCTGTAAATTTTTTGGCGTGGTTTATTTTAAAATTATATAAATTTAGTTTATTCATAACTATAAAATTACATTTTTTATCCTTTGTCTCCAATTTAGGAGCACAAGGCGTCCACTAGGCTGGGCCATCTGACTCTGTTGGGGGCTATTGCTTTCAGCTCTCCCTAGGGATTGCAAATTTTGACGAAAATAATAAAAATGGAATTCGAAATTCTCATTTAAGCATTTTCGGAATTCGGTCGAATTTCGAAATATTTTTTATTTTTTTCTGATCGGTACCAATACTAAAAAAAACTTATTTAAGATATTATATCTATTTATAAGAAACACTTAAAGCTACATCGCCTAGTATCGATCGTACTTTTGTACAAAAGTTACCAGCAACTGAGAACGCTCGCTCGAACTCTACGCTCGTTGGGTGAATCGAAATCAAAAATGTTTCGTCTAAAATATTTCTTCGCAAGCCGTTCGCTTCAAAGAATTTCATTTCGGATTTAATTTTTAAAATTAAGCTCCGATTTGCTGCTTGTTGAGTTGTGAGTTAAGTCGGAGGAGGATATGTTCGACGATAAATTCGAATGAATTTTGCTCTCCAACTTTTGCTTTAATGACTGGGACTGTGCATTATGATTAGTTTGTTCTTCCAAAATTACTTCTTCAAGATCAACAGATTCTGACGAATTTTCCATATATATGTGTTGAATATCAATAATTTTTGTGCAAAGCTTTCAATAACTTTGGCTATTATATTTTTCAATGATCTGGTGAAAGATACATGAATCTCACTTATTCCACCATTGTGTAAATTCTGAAGAGTACTAGATACATTTATGCGTCTATGGGTTACTCGTTCTTCTAAAGCATGTTTCAATTTCAGTGAGAGTTCATCAGATCCCAAGTTATCAAGCATAAAGGACAGTGTCGCATCAGCAGAAAGAAGATTTGCATCCTCTCGACAGAGGACGTCAATAGTAAGCTTCGCTGGGAGAAGTGCAAAAACTATGCTATTAATCGACAAAATTTCAATATCTGCAATTACAATATCAGATGCTTTTCTAACACAGTTTTTTAGTTGGTTAAATCTTTCAAGTATTTGGACTAGGCTATTCCATCTATAGTTCTAGTGTCCATAATAAGTTTCAATTGGATTTTCTCGAAAAACGGAATTTCTTTACAATCAAACGAACTTTTCTGATGATCAAACTAAATCCAAATTCTTCAGTCTCCACAGCATGCTCTAATTCAGCTTCAATATCAATTTGTTCAATCAAGCCAATGCCATCATCGTCTACTTATTCCTCATCCTCTGATTCCTGATGAACTCATCTTTTGCGCGTATATTCTAAAACCATTTTTCGAATGGAGTTTGGTGATTTGGAATTCGCTATGAATATTTCGGAATTCAAAATTATATTTATAAGAACGAATTTCGAAATTCGAGAGTTCCGAAATTCGCAAATGCAACCTCGTTCTTTTCCAGATTATAACTGGTTTTCCCCACTTCACGTTTTCCGTGTGGATTCCACTCTAATGACATCCGTTTTCTCAGGCATTTGTTCACAAACACCCAGAGTCAATTTGTGATCTTCTGTGTGTGTTTCCATGTTTCACACCCATCCAGCAGCACTGATTTTACACATGCAATCAACACTCGTAGCTTGGTGTATCCTTGACAGGACGGACGCATTCCAGATCTTATGGAGCTGACTGATGTCTTATTCAGTGCCGCCTGTTTCACTAGAGTACAACCAAAGTAGACGAATTTTTCACCCTCTTCGATCGGCGTGATGTTGATCGTGTTCAGACTCATGGTTTTTTGTTACAGATGTTGATTTTGAGACCTACTTCATGTGCTAGGCATGATAGCTTCGTCATTTTCTACTATATGTCGGTATACTTTTATGCTAGCAGGCATCTGCCTAGTCTAGATCATTGAGCCGTTTTAGTGGTCTTCATTGAATTCCACTTGGTGTTGTATGTTTGCGAATTATGCTGTCCAGTACTATCAGGAATAGTATTGGAGATGTATGCTTCCTTGTCTTACTCCTCGTAAGTTGAAGTATTTGTCACTTTGCTCTCCTTTGTATTTTCCGGTGACAGCTGCTTCCTCTACATTCTCGTAACTGCAGAGCAGTTACGAGAAGGTATTCTGTGTAATTTTTTCTGCGGTCTCTTCTTGCCAGCTTTTTCACTTGCTCGACTATATTTTCATATTTCCTTCGGATTTCCGTCGTATCTTTTTCATTCATTGCTTGCTAGTTGAGTTGGAGCATTTCTTTGAATATATTATTTGTGTAAGTGTTTCTCAATCTGTTGATGAAACTGCCTCCGATATGTTTTCATGTGTGTTTTTACAGCGGTTGGTTTGAATTTAAAAGTTGCTATTCTAAAGTCGTTGTATACAATTGCTCCTCGCATTATTCTGACATCCTGCAGTGAGTTTACGAATTTCTTATTAACCAGTGCATGGTCGATTTGGTTCTTGGTTCTGCCATCTGGTGATATCCAAGTATATTTGTGTATTTCTTTAAGTGGGAATTTGCTGCCTCCTATGAATAGTTGATTTGTGACACAACAGTCGACGAATCTATCTCCATTGTTGTTTTGTGCAGCACCTAACTCACATTTACCCATGTGTTATGCCCCTGTTATCGGTTCCAATTTTAGCATTGCAATTTACTTGGACAATTTTGATGTCGTTTCGGTATGTACTAGTTATTGTGGCTCTTCCGCAGGTGCATAGCACGGTATATAATTGTTGTGTTTCGTATTTTCGAATGGAATCTTGCTGTGATTATTCTGCTACTATTGGTTTCCATTCGAGCAATGCCTTCTTTTCCTTAGCTGTTGTTATTAAGCCTACGCCTTGTTTGTCTGGGTCTGTTGTAAGTTCTCTACTATTTTTCCATTTTACTTCACTGAGGCCTATAGTATCTCGATGTTATACCACTTCATTTCCTTTTCTACTTATGCTAACCTTGATGTTTCTGTTAGAGTTTCCGATTCGTGTCCGTGTACGATAGCTAATGGTTGTCGATATTTGTGTTTGCCGGTTTGTGTGTTTATTTTTCTAGTGTTCGTTTCTGTATTCATTATGATTTGGGATTAATAAATGATTGGTCCATTGACTGCTAGCCAGTTTCCAGGGCTGCTGGATAAGGCATACTGGCCTGCCACGGGAGAGGTTTCGTTATTTGTTTGATCTTCCTGTTTCCTATGATATTCCCATGCAGTCAAGAGATATATTAAGAAGTTAGAAGAGATTTAACTAAAATCGCTGGGATTTTCTCTTTGACGCTTATTAACTAAACTTGGCTCTGACTACAAAATTGTAAACGTTGCTGAATTTAGAGCTTTTCAGCATTCTCATATGTAGATTTAGTATTTTTGTTCGTTGCAGTCCGAAAATTGGCGAATCGTGAACAGGACTGCTTTATTGTGTACTATAAAATCCATTATTTAAAATTCCGAGAGATATGAGTACGTACGTATGTGCTCTGGTTGGATTTTTATTTTATATGCTGCCATAAGTAAAAGTTAGATGATGTTAGTTATATGTTATCTATAATGTAATATTTTATATTTTGTACATACATACATATATACTACAACACTACACATATCTATTTCCTTTTTATAACTATTAAACTGGGAAATTTTTATTTTTATTTTCTCGAGTCTGACTATCCATAAATATTGTGTATGTATGTATATAAAAATGAACAATTGACACCTCACACACTGACACAGGGATATTGTGAGCGAAAGAAAATTACCAGAAAATACAAAAAAATCCTCTGTGTGTGTGTGGAAATGGTAAATGACATGTCATTAATATTCATTTTATGTATCAACGAGTTTTCCCTATCTATGGATGTGTGTTAAAAACACTTTGGGTCTCTCTCTATATACATATATATGGATGTGATAACTGAATTACCTTTAAAACATTTGTAAATTATAATCTAATAAAAACGTGCTTGAGCACGTGGCTAAATGAAACGTGGTTGTAAATCATTTATGGAATAAAGGATATACATAAATTTTCTCGCCCGATTATTGTGTATCTGGATTTGAAATATAGAAAAAGGTTTTAGGATTGTGCCGCGTTTATTTTTGATGTGAGCTAATGAATTTTAATTTCGTGATTAGAACGTATGGTTTAACCCAAACGTCCAATCTAACATAAGATGCATTTTCTGTTGGATGCCTCATGTATGTATTTTAAATAAATATAAGATTCTAGACCGGTGATCCAAAAACCTAAACAAGTATCCAAAGACCCCTTTGAACACAATCCAGAACAGTAGTTAAATCTGTATCAAAACCGACTTAACAACTATTTTGTACGACCCTACTCGATACCAAATTTTAGTCGACCGTAATGCATCAGTGTTAGATATTTTTTCGTGTGGTTTACTATGTGAGTGCCGTGCTCGGTCGACTAAAATTTTATTTCGAAATTTGATTCTTTTTTTATATTTCATTTCTCTGCGTCCAGAACCATTTGCAATTCCTGTTGGTGTTGCTGGAGTCCAGTGGCATTCCAGCATAAAATTCTTAAGATATGGTTTTGTTTAGAGATGGCTCCCTTAGTGCTGTATTCTAGTTTCTGTAATCGCTGATCAAAAGTATTAAATTTGCTTAATATCAGCTTGAGCGTTAGATTTAGGTCGTCTGTTTGAGGATTTAATGATTTTTGTCTGTTTGCGTTACTCTCATTACTTGAGCGTAAATTTTTTTTGTCCACTTCTGCTTGCGAGGCTAACAACGCTTCACGCCTTAACAGTTTGCTTCTTTATTACATTTGTATTTGCATTTGGTTTTCTCCACAATGTACGCATCTAGGCTGTACATCTGTGAGTTTGGCACAATCTCTAGTATGGTGTTTATCTGGACATTTGACACACCTGGGTTCTTTGTCACAGTATTTTTGAGTATGTTCATATGCTTGACATTTTTTACACTGTGATATAAGCCTAGATCTTCTTAGGGGCTTAATATTGACTTTGCATCCCAAGATGTACTTGATTTGATGTATTTTTTCGATATCATCATCTGCGCTGAATGTCAGCATATACATGTTCAGAGGCTCCTTACTTCTCCGGTTTAACTTAATTGATGCTTCAGTTGCATTAAAACCTTTTCCTTTCAGGTCCTCAATTATTTTTTCTGGTTTACTTGTAGAATGCAAATTTTTAGCCATTACCCTAATTGGTCTGATTTGTTTGTTTTCAAACGTATGCCAAGAATGTCCCCCTTCACTTAACATTAAACCAAATAGGTCATTTCTCTGTATGTTCTAAGTTTATTTTGATGTTGTTTCCACTCATCAATTTTGTATTAAATTTATCTGTTATCCATCTATAACTATTGGGGGTGGTGGACATAAGGTAATTTTTTTGGATTGTTTTGGATTATTGTAGGGATTGTCTCTTTTAGTTAAGGAGGAGTAGGTGCATCATTCCTTCTCCTTTTTTTTCTCTGACTTTTGACTATTATCCACTGAGTTTCGTGAGCTAATTCTTCTTCATCCGTATATGGTATTCTTGTTCCATTACTTTTTGGGTAGGAGGAGAATCAACGTTTTCCTTTGCTTTAAGGGATTTAACTTCGATTACAAGAATCCTTATGTGTTCCTGCATCCAATTGTATCATTTAATTGATTATTTAAATTGATAGATTCAACCAATGCATCATTGGTCTTATGCAATTCCTGATACAGCATTTCTTCTTTTTTAGAACAATATTGTCCTCTGGAAAAGCATTTCTCGGTAATTCCACATTTTCTGTAGTTATTATTTTATTAATCTTCGTGGTGAACGTGCTACAGGCTTGCGTAGAAGATCTCGGTAAAACCTGACTCTTTTAGAAAGGATTGAAATTATCCATTTCTCATTCGAGTAATACGATTCCTCAACGTATCTTTGAATTTTTTCTGATTATAGTAATGCAAATATATCGATGTCTGTCTCATCTCTGAAATCCACTTCACTAGACAATCAATTATCAAATTTAGAAATTATAAAACCTATCACACTATTCACCGGGGAAATATAGTTAAGGGAGGTAGTGCTGTTATAATTAGAAATCGTATTAATCACTTCGAGGAATTAAAATATGAAACAGAACAAATACAAGCAACAGCTGTTAATATCAAGATCAAAAAAAACTCTAATAGTGTTATTGTAATTTACTATCCACCGAAGCCTTATCAAATGGTAAACCGACCTACTGGCCAACTGATCCAAATAAAATACCAGATCTAACTGGTTTCTTTATATAGTGAAGAATATATCTGTAAATATATACATATAGATGAAAGTCTTGATTTAAACTATGATCACTCCCCAATACTTTTGACATTAAGTGCTATCCTAGTTTAGTAAATAAGCACACAAATTGGGAATACTTTAGGCTGTCTTTAAAAACAAAAATTAGCTTAATGGTTCCGCTAAGGAGTGAGGAGCAATTAGAAAAAGAAGTTCACAAGGTCATATGTGACATACAGCAGTCAGTTTGGGTAAACACCCCTGAAGTTACAACGAAAATTAAGAGAAAGAACTACCCTAGAGAAATTAGAGAGCCCTTGGCAGAAAAAAGAAGGGTATAAGGAGAATATGGCAACAAACTATATAAACCCCTCAAGATAAAACTAAGCTAAACAATCTGACTCAGCTACTTGAAAGGAAAATCAAAGATCTGAAAGATGGATCTATCAGTAACTACCTCAGAAAACTATCTAATGATACTAATACGCAGATTCCTCCAATCAGAACAGAAGATAAAAATGGGCCAGAAATAACGAAGATAAAGTAAGAAATTTTGCTGAATAACTGGAAAAAATATTTGAACCACATGATGACCAATCATTGGAAGCCGAAATAACTGGTTGTACAGGAAAGTGAAGAAATCCTACGAACAACACCAAAAGAATTCATGTATGAGATAAAAACAAATATAAATTGTTACTACCAGTTATGTCTAACCTCTTTGAAAAGTTATTAGTAAAATGGGTAAATCTGATAATTGAGAGGAAACAGAAGGTTTTCGCAACCAACACTCAACATTAGATCAAGTACACAGAATAACTAATATTATTGAAATAGTATTAGAGGAGAAAAAAGTATGCTCAACGATATTATTAGACGTTGCACAGGCCTTTGATAAAGTTTGGCACGAAGGACTTAACTATAAGTTAAGAACTGTACTACCGATGCAATTCACTACAATATTAGAATCATTCTTGAAAGATAGATTCTTTAGAGTAAAATTAGATGATTTCTATTCTGAATTGAAAGAAATCAGGGCAGGAGTACCGCAGGGCAGTGTATTATGTTCGGTCCTATACCTATTGTACACTAATGATCTCTCTGTATTAAAGAAAACAACACTGTGCCGACTTTTGCTGATGACACGGCAATCTTAGCTGTTTGAGATAACAACGTAGAATCAACTCAAAATTTACAGTTAGCTATTACTCAAATACATAACTGGATCAAAAGATGGCGAATTAAACTTACCGAAACTAAATCAGTTCACATCAATTTTACGAACAAACGACTCAAACATATTCCGGTTACAATTAATCAAGAAATAATACCGTATGTACGGCTATGTATTTTGGCATGATATTAGATGCAAAACTACAGAAGAAAGTTTTAAGGAACATCGTTGATCCACCATGGTATGTTAGAAACAGAGACCTCCATCTTAAAGAGACCTTAAAGTGAACACCGTTTCAAAGGAAATACAAAAAAATGCACTGAGACATAGGCAAAGGCTCAAACAACATGTTAACAGTGAGGCAACTAAGCTGTTAAGCAACACAGATATTGTACGCATTATTGTTTAATAATTGTTTATTTAAAATATTAAATAAAAACCAAAAAAAAAAAAATATTCCATTTACTAAAATTTATAAAAATAATTTAAAAAAAAGTCTTGTTACCAAATTTTAGTCGGCCTTGCCAATCACTCACATAGTAGAACACACGAAAGTTTGTCTTGCATCAGTGCTGGACACTATTTCGTGTATTTAACTATGTAGGTGCCTCGCATTATCGACTTAACATTTTTTTTGTATTATTAGTTTCTTGCCCAGTATGACGATCCGTGCCTTTTGTAGGCCCTGATCAAACTGATCGCTTATATACTGACAGATCCACCACAAAAGTTACAATTTTTTTTTTTTTTGGTTAATTATATTCATTGTTTCTCAGTTTATTCCGAGCAAAGAATAATAATGATTTTTACTATATATTTCAGATGTAAAGCCGCGCTCACCATTTATATACCATACAAAATGTATACACAATATTCTAATATTAAATTCATAACACTTGAACAGAGCATTCGTCTGGGTCGAGCACCATACACACTCGATTTACATACAGAGTCAATTTAACGATTGTTTATAATTAAAAATTAAAAATAAAAATTAAATTTGTTTACATTTAAATCGTATTATAAAAAAAATATAAATTACCTTTTCTTCTATATACATAATATACGTACGTATGTATGTATGGATACCATAACAATGCATAATGCATTTCTTCTTCTTTTATTTGGCTTCGCGTGTGTAAGACGATTCATATTTCTAAGAAAAATTACTTTACGTTTTATATTTTCTTATAAACAAAATAATGTTTTTTTAATAATAGATTTTTGTATGTGTGTCGGAAGTTTACGATTGTAATTTGATATTAGATATAAATATTGGTTCTATAGAGGTGAATTGCCACGTTCGTTAGTTTATACTAAAGATATCAGAGTATAACAAAGGAGTTCAAATAAAATGTTTTGTGCAAGGCATGTGTATATGTACTCATATACTGTCTATATAGTGTCAGCAGATTTATGAATAATCGTCATGTCTTATCTAAACACTATATATAAATATATGTATATACAAACACCTCAATTACATATTTTTAATGATTTCTGCGGGAACATGTTTAAATATGTGTTAACAACCTAAACACCCCCCATATACATGCATATACCACAAATATAAATTTACAACAATAGGAGGGTAAATATAAAGTCAAACTATGTTATAAGAAAGAAATTCATTAAAAACAACAAAGAAAATTTACTTATGTATAGAATTGATGTCTTTATCTCAACTAAAATTTTTTTATTTTTTCCTTGTGTGTGTGTGGAAAAACTTTTGTTAACTATATAAATATAAAAGTAAAAGTAGAAAAACACTTTTGGAAATGTTCTAATCTAAATAGATTAAAGTTTATGATTAAAAAGTAAATTTTCTTAAAATACATAAACAGTTTTCATTAAAAATGATGATATTCTTCATGATGATGATGATGATGATGATCATTGCGATTGTTACAGATGATATAAGTATAAGTTTAGTTTTTATACATATTATATTTAAACTAGGAGAAAACTTTTGGTTATTAAGAAAAACTTCTTTGTGTCTTATCTATTTTCGACGAGGAATAAAATTTTATTCCGTTTCCTTTGTTTTATCTGGCAATTTTTTTTTTCGAATAAAGTTACCTTCAATTATATGTTCATCCAACACCGTATTAATATATCTGCATAGTACTCTAACAGTCTCTCCCACACACGCACACAAACATTTTGGTTGGTGCAGCTTGAAGCCACTGTTAATTAACATAATATAAATAATTTTTAACTTAATCCGCTCCACGTAATTGCGTAAATATGGATTAAATGGCGTGTACGTTGCGAAATATTAAGGATGAGACCGAATCAGGAAAGGTTAAATGTTTTTTTTCACTCCTGAATTTTAAATTTTGGAAATTCAAAAATGGTTTTCGTAAATTAATCTCATGATTCATCTCTCAAATATACGGAGTCATCTCTCGTACTCATCCGTCAACGCTAAACTTTTACATCCAAACATAAAAACGGGCCTGATCAACCCTTTGTAAAGCCTCAGCTTTACGGCACTTGCTAGGTGTTTAGATTTTAGCAGTGGTCTTAGAGGATACAAAGAACGACTGCCAGCTGCTAGCCGCACTTTAATATCCTCACCCACATCGTTATCGTGAGGGATAAAAGGGCTCAAATATTTGAACCTCCTCACTACTAAAACTGTTGTGCTATTGTTCCTATAATCAGAGATCATGTATTTGGTTTTAGACTCATTAATCTGGAGTCCAACAGAAAACCCTACTAGCAGATCAAGTATTTCCTTCACTTCGTTGCTATTCAATCCAATCATGCATATGTCATCTGCATAAGCAAGCACCTAATTAGCCTGGCGATATAAGATGTTGCCCTGAGGTGTTTGAGTTTAACGAAAGATGTACTCCAAAAATTTTCGATAGTCTGTTCTCAACTTTAACACAGCATTGAGACTTCGTCACTGTCATCCTACGACTATGTAGTCGTACCAATTTTGTTAGTATTCCTAGGTATTCCAGCGCAGACCACAAACTCTCTTGGTTGATCGGGTTTTATAGGCCTGCCGGAAATCCAGAAACCCATGAGGTACGGGGATGGATGTCCCATAATATTTAAATATAATCATCTGCAGCGAAAAGACCTGATCATTGACTGATCGATTCGGATGAAATCCGCCTTGATAGTCACTAACTAAGTCCTCCGCTAGAGGGGTGATTCTATACAATATAGGACAGTATCTTGTATGCAGAGCAAAGGAGAGCTATACCGTGATAATTCTCACATTTCAAGCATTCTTCCTTCTTGAATATGGGGCATATCGCGGCCACTTTCCATTCATCCGGCATTACTTCGGTTCATCTCACTAATCGAATTAGGTTGAAAAGACAGTTCCACAAAGTATCCCCTCCGAGGATGAATCCTCAGAGCAAATCTCCGCAGTCTGCATTAGAGGTGGCTCAACAACAGTCTAGGACGCATGATGAATACCAAGAAAGTCTGTAAAGTGTCCATTCCATGCATCAAGTACTGCGTCGATATAGACACAAATATTTCCATCCCAGTCCGGAATGGCTGTTGACGCTGGCCTGAAAGTATGATGCAATCCAGTAATTAATTTAAAGAAATTTCGCGAACTACGCTCATTGCTGAGTTGGTTTACTTTCAGAACCTCGGCCTTCCACCATTCTCGCTTCTTCCGTCTAAAAATCCGCCTAGAAGCCCTCCTAACAAGAGCAGCCTTGCGATTATGAAACGTTGTTGCACTTCACTATGGGCTATATTTTGTTGCTCGACTGCATGGCGACACTCGTTATCAAACCAATCATTCTTGGGTCTGACTTTCACTATACCTAAAGTCTGTTGAGCAGCACTGACAATCGAAGTGTTCAGTACCTCTCAGACAGAGTTCACGCAGTCAGACTGGCAATTAGCTTCCCCAATGTTGTCAAGACAAGGTCCTGATATCGTTTCTTTTGATCTTCATTTATCAGACCTTCACAGTTGAAACGTCCCATGCGTTTCGTTGTATCCCCTGACTTGTACGAAATCTTTCATTTGGATTTGGTTGCCAACCGATAAGTTCTCAAATCCTGCACAAACCGAGCTCGGATTTTAGAAACTAACACATGGTCAATTTGGCTGCGGGAAGTTCCGCGACGATGTGTCCGTGTCTCTAGATGTATCTATTCGTGAGGGAAGAACGTGTTTGCTACTCTAAGCTCGTAAGCAATTGCAAAGTACATCAAAGTACGGACCTATGTTCTTACACAAGTCGGCCAGATTTCTGCCAGCTCTAGCGTTAAAGTCCCCCTATTACCCTCAAAATATACTAGCATTTGATTGATTTATTTTAACGTGGAATTCTTGATTACAAGTAATATGGCGTCAATAAAACTAGATTTTCGGTAAAAGATGGCGTTTTACTTAAGTAACCCCTGAAGCAATAGAGTTATGGCAGCAAGAGAGATGGACAACTGTTAAACGATTCTTATATCTTTGATCACAAATTTTAATTCAAATAAAGCTCTTCACAGTTTAATACGCTCTCTGATTTAGCTGTATGTATAACACATTTGATTAAAGGTGGAAAGTAATTATCGCCGACTTAAGTCACATTAGATTGCCACTTAGCTCGTACAATTGTTTTCATGCAATATATGAAATTCTCATAATTATGATTATAGCTTCAAGAACGTTGGTTTTTTTCCATAATATTTTTGACAGAAATGTGATGTCGCGGGTCATGTTAGTGTTTTCAATCCGGCATCCCGAAATCCCAGAATACTGATTTGTTTTATAATCTCGAAATCCCGGGTTTAAATAAAAGACAACCCGGGATTGAAATTGAAAAAAAAACAGAAATAATAATTTTATTTTGGTGCTGATTTGCATTTGCGAATTGAAAGGTTAACAAACATGACATAAAGCTTCTCTTCGTTATCTTCCTTTTTCTAAGTTGGGTACACGAGTTTGGATTTAAATCCTAGGAAGTAAAATATGATCACTGCCAATCAGTATGTATAGCTGAATGAGAATTCCAATTGATGTTTGGGTGAATAATAATCTTCATACAATCATAGAAGGTTAGCACAAAGCTCAGAAAATTTCAAATCATTAAAATATGTTGTTTCTAAATAACAAATTTTCTCCTAAATCGGAATTCGACATCAATTTGTTTTGTGAAATGACAATCATATTTATATAAATTATTGATTTCGATGTTAAATTTTTGAAGCAAAGTTCAACTATCGAATTTAAAAATTTCAATATTTTTAATTGAATTTTAAAAGAATTTGTAATTTAGATTTATGAATTTTAAATCTTTCAAATTATTAAATTCCTATATAGGTAATCTAAAAATAGTTTTGATGAAATTTTGAACTCAAATTAGTACAGGCTAGCATGGAGCTATGCAGTGTGCAGATGGCCAATTAAAAGACGGACCTGTAGCCGTGTACAAATAGGGATACTGTTCAGAAGCTTTCAAAGGACATTAAATCCACTAGCCGAACAGTCTCTAAAATAATGTATGTATGTGTTGGTATTTATTTAAAAAAAAAAAAAAAAAAATTTTAGAAAGAGATGAGCAGTTTTAGAAATAATATTTAAGCTAAACGAATTTAACAATTGTGAATTCTCAATTTTAATTTTATAATTATTGAAATTTTAAAAATTTTGGAGTTTCTCTAATTTTAAATTTCAACGTACAATAATTGATTATTTTTAATTCGAATTAATTTAAATCTTAAGAGTTTAGAACCAATTTAAAAAATTTAGGATTTTTGAAATGTTATAGATGGTTTAACAAAATGTTGAACCAAATTTATAATAGTTCTGATTTTGTATCAGTCTACGACTATTTTAGGTTAATTTGTCAGCGCTTTCTTACGTTTAATACAAAAACACAAATTGTTTCGCTTCCTACATCTTTAGAAAATCAGGTAACAAAAACGAACTTTAAATTCAAAATTTTCCTGAATTGAAGCTAGGTTTGGGTCGCAAAAAGTTTTCTGTAAAAAATGGGGTCGCAATAATAAATCGAGAATTCACTACGTCAAAAACTAAATCTAAAAATAATAATTGTTGAATAACAATATTACCATTGCGTATCACTCTGCTACCCGGGATTACTCGGGATTCAAACCATGGGATTGATATTTTTCGAGATTTTTGGAAACACTTACTGTAGTCACGCGAGACAAATATGGTTTTCAAGGAAATTACCTTGTTCAATCATTTCGCACACTATGTAGTTCATTTCAATGTTAAACTAATTTTGCGGTACACATTTCCATGTACTCAAATTTATAATTACAAATTTATATATACGTATATATATGCACATACACACAGACACGAAACAAAACCATTATATAATTCATTTAATTTTCATTTTTAATTAATTTAAATTAATATATTAAATGCGGGCTTAATCCTTTCGTGTACATATGAGAATTTCGAATTTTATTTTAGTTTTTTCAAATATAAATTTATCACAATTTTTTAATCTTTTTGTAACAATAAAAAAAAATTTATTTTAATTTAAATTAATTTTTTTATGTGTATATGGACGAATATCAAATAGATTTAAAATTAAGATAATAAGTAAGTATGTTGTATGATGATATATATTAAGAAGAGATCTTTGACCAGCATATATAAGTACCATTCGTATATATTAAAGTTAAAGAATTTTTGCGATACCCTTAATTGGGTCATTTATGTTACATATATATAGATTCTTTACAGAATCAGGTTTTTGAAAAGGGTGCTCGTTTGATCTGTGTGTATAAAGGGATCGAAAAAAAAATCTGGTCACAAAAATTTGAAACATTTCAAAACAATAGATACTATATTATACTGTATATACAGTGTATACAACACTGTACCTAATCGACCAGCCAGACATACACAATTTGGATCCATCTGTTGTATTATTTTTAAATGGTATTTAATTTAAACATTAAAACCTTTATATTCCATTCTTGTATTAGTTTATATTTAAAACATTTAAAACAAAAAAATTATCTTCACCTTTTGTTTATATAAACAATAAACTATAAAAATAAAAATTTTTATATTTATAGTTTTTTGTATAAATTGTAATGTAAACAATTTTAATGCAATTTTGCATTTGCTCTCTCTCTGTATGTTGTATGCAGGCATACGAGTGCAGGTTGTTCTGTTTGTTTGTTTGGTTGGTACATTTATCGTCGACCATTAAATTTATTTTATATCGCAAACTCTACACACATTTTCGTTTTGGTAAAATTGTACATCAAAATAACTATACATTTTAAATAAAAATCTAATAATCTGAAAAATGGTAATATAGTTCGTAACTCTCGAAATAAAAATTAACTTTTGGCAATAAAATTAATTCCTTCGAATTTCCCCTAAAATTTCGTGAAAAAGCTGTAAATGCATTTTCTTTGAATTATTGAATTCTCTGCTCGAATTCACAATGCCTAATTAATTCTTAAGAGTTAGATGGAGGTCAAAAATATTAAATCTAATATTAAATTCACCGATACTGATGATGAAGGCTACACACAAACTAGATATTTTATTAAAGCTGAAATCAAATATCGATTCATATAACCTCAACCAAATTCAGTTAAATTTAGAGCTTTTGATCTAATTCAATGATTTGTATACGAAAAGTACTACTCATAAGGATAAATTTCTAATTGAGAAGAATTGTTTTAATGTAACTGTTTGATCAAACCCAATAAGATTGATACACCCAACTAAAAGCTTCAAAATGCTTCGCTAAATATTGTAAATTTTACAATATTTCTATTAAACTTATTTACGTATTTTCCCAATAAACAAAAATTATTTCCGGTTTATAAATCTTCAACACTAACATAAAATCAAAATAAAGCTTTTATGAACTTAAAATAAAAAGCTTTTAATTATTGTAATTTGGGCTATATATAATCAAAAATTATCAGAAAAGTAAAGCTTTAATAAACCAAATGCTTAAAAAATGTAATTACTTGTTCCAGTCTGAACAAGAGCTTTTACATATATCACGAATCTGTGTAACAAAACCTAATTAAAACAACTTTCGTTCATTATTTCCTAAAATTATACCTAATATTAAAGCTCAAAGTCTCTATAAATATAAACAAAAAAAATTAGTATCGCTTTTTAATTAAATCAACCAAATTGATCTCGGTCGAATTTTTGCAGAATGTAATTGAAAAGAATTTTTTGTACATATATTTTGAAAGCTTTCAGGATTTTCTAAGGTTGAAAAATTATAATAATCAATTTTTATGAATTTCACAAAAAAATGAATCTAATATTAAATTCACCAAGTGTGATGAAGAATCTTATATAATCTAGATAAGCTGAAATCAAAAACCAATTCATACAACATCTACCAAATTCAGTTCAATTTTGTATTTGAGCGTTTCAACTAACTCACGAAAAGAACTGATTCATACATTTGTAATTGAGAAGAATTGTTTTGCAGATTGTATGCTTTGCGAATTTGCTTAGGATCAAACAGGTTATATATTTTTATCTGTATCACTCTCCAGCCAAACTAAGAAACATGGAGCTTTTTAAACTCTTTAAATTTTATAACTATTTAATTTATCAAACACAATCAGTTTGAAGCAGCCCAATACTGGCTTAAAATGCTTCGTTAAATATTGTTAATTGTACAAGGCTTTGATTGACAGATAAGCAAAAATGTTCAACATTAGCATAATGTACAAATTGCTAAAGTTTTTAACAACATAAAGTAAACAATTTCCAATTATTGATATTTATATATAGTCAGAAATTATCAGAAAAGTAGAGCTTTACAAAATATAAAATTTTAATAAATGAAATAGCTTACTTCACTTTGAACAAGAGCTTTTACATAAATCGCATACCATTGTAAAAAAAATTAAAAGTAAAGTCAAATCAATTCATATAACTTCTACAAATTATAACAGCCAAATATAGTATCAGAGCTTTTATTATTAAATCACTTCCAGCACAGTGCGCTTCAGTCAAATCAAGAACAAATATATTTTGTAAATTTTTACAACTATTTAGTCAAACGCGATAAATTTGATACAGTCGAATTATGACTTAAACAGCTACGGTAAATATTGTTAACGTTAGAAAGCGCCTATTCAATAAATTTTTCAAATTACAAAAAATTACTTAATACTGAGGCCCTACTATGACTTTCGATTGCTATTTTCGATTGCTGTCGTTAAAGGAAAAGGTAAACAATAGTAAATGTATAATATTGTTTTCCTTTTTCTTCCTTTGCCTACTATAGGAAAACGACAGCCGTCGAAAATAGTAGTCGAAAGTCATAGTAGGGCCCCAGGTTTATAAATCTTCAACAATAACAATATATGAAAATTCCTGAAAAAGCTTTTACATATATCGCATACCGTTGTACCACAAACGCTTATTAAAACAGCTTTCGTTCATTATTTCCCAACTATCTTTAGTTACAAAAATTAATCTTCTCTCAAAAGTTTCATTGATTAATAACTTCCGGTGATTGAAAGGTTTAGAATTAAGAAAATTATTCTTATAAAAACAATTTAACCTAATATTAAAGCTCAAAGTAAAAATCAACCAAATTAAAATCAATTTATATAACTTCTACAAATTATTTCTATATAAATCACAGTTTTTTAAATTGAAAGTTTATAATAAACTAAAGTTTAAGCAAATGTTACTGCAAATTTAGGAACAAAAATCAGCTTAAACTTTTAAATAGAGATTTTTACAACTGCAAACACGGTAAATTTGATACAGTCGGAATTTGACTTCAAAAAGCTACGGTAAATATTGCCAATGTTACAAAGCTTTTATTAAACTTGTTAAAATATTTGCAATTGGTAAATTTTGGACAGCCCTAGAAAATGTTTAAGAATGCCAAAATAATGAAAATATGAAAAGCTTTCAACGACTTTTAGTAAAAAGCTTTTAATTGTCATAATTTTAATAGTCATCACTTGATGATTTTCAATCCTCCAGTGGCTACAACGAAAAGAACAGAATATAATACTATTACCACAATGCTTCTAGTATTCACGATAAATCAAAAGCTTTTCGTTTGGACGTGCTTGACAACGATTATAACGATTATAATACGATTTTAGCACCAGTCTTAGAGGCGGCGGTGTGTACTAGTCGCTGTGAAAGATTCGCTTCCAAATGAGTTGGTGGGCGGTCATCCCGGGGTCTACGTCATAGCTGTTCGGGTCAAAGTGGCCAATTCATCGATCATTGTTGTCACCGTGTACGCTCTTTATGTGTCCGACTTGGATTACTACAATATAAACATCAACTTCATTGACTCACCTGTGATGCCTTTAGTTCGTCCCAACGACCAACTGATCATTGTGGGCGACTTTATTCTGCTGACATAGTTTGGTTTGAAGTCGAAGGTTTCTTCATACCGTCTTCCACTGACGAAAGAGCATTGTCTATCATCGGCCACTTTGCTAGCATCTCTACCCCTCAGCTAAACCGTACTAGTAACAATCTGGGCAAATTCCTGGACCTACTATTTGCAACCGACGCCATGCTTTCAGAGGTTTCTTCCTGGCCGAATTTCACCGGCTCCGAGAGCATCCATCACACGCCGATCACGATAAATATTTTCAATGTTATTTGTAATCGTCTCAATAATTTTTATTTTCATTTTAGAACCGCTGACTACGCTTCCTTCAACGATTTCCTCAACAATCTGATTGGAGCTTTCTTCAACGTAACGCTAATTTAGATGACATTATGATGATGTTCAACTACCTCCTCAGCAGTGGTATTGAAAGGGAGGTTCCGTTTGTTAAAATAATAAAAAAGAAATTTCGAGAACCGTGGTTTAACAATAAGCTGGTGCATTCTTTATGTATGCTGTATGGTATGTAGTATTACTCCGATTTTGTTAGAGCCCGTAAAGAATTTAAAAGTTTGAACTGGGTTTTGTACAACCAACATATAGTGCGAATCGAAGAGGAACTGACAACGAGTCCTAAAGAATTTTGGAATTTTATGAGCAGCAAAAGAAAAGTGGTTGGTTTTCCGTCGTCCATTACTTATCAGAGTTCCACCGCTAATCACCCCTCTGAAATATGTAAATTGTTTGCTAAGTTTTATGCCTCAGTGTTCAAACTACCAGCGACGCCCTCTGTCAAGTGTCGAAGTTCTCGCGGATCCGTTGATTTAATCATTACAGATTGATAAGTTAATTATTACAGATTGATAAATTATTGCTTGACCCAGCTTGACGTCGAGAAAGGTGCTGGTCACGACGGAATTCCATCGATTTTGGTCAGGAATTGTACGGACAGTTTGGCCCGACCAATTATTTTAATATTTAATGAAAGCTTACGCAGAAGTTTTTTTCCTGATACTTGGAAAATTTCCTCTATTCATCTAATTTTTAAGGCGGGTTGGAGTAACGAGGTGCGTAATTGTCGGGGGATCGCAGATTTCGTTGACTGCTTTCAGTTTGCGAACTGCTTGCTTTTTGCCGACGATCTAAAAATCTTCGCTTAAATCAGTAACATATACGACTGCATGACGCTTCAAGGAGACTTAAGAAGGTTTTGTAGTTAGTCAATTAACAACCGATGGGGTCTGAACGTGAACAAGTATAAGAGTCTATAATTTTACCGCGCATCCGCTCACCTATTTTGCATCAATACCGTTTATACAACGAAGTTGTTGACAGAGTTGAGTTAATGTCCGATCTAGGTGTAACATTTTCGTTCGACGCTAGCTTTTACTAGACACATTAACGTTATTATTCAAAAGGCATATATTATGTTAGGCCGATTTTCAATTCAATGTTTGCGATTTTTGACTTCCACATGTCGAGGGATTCGTTCAGGAACGAATAGTCTCAGAAAATTAAAACTTTTACAATAGAAACCCGGTGAATCTTCTGCATTTTTGAACAATTTTGCGGTTTAACATGAGGCTAAATTTAATCGTACATTTTAATTAGGATTTTATCAAAATTAACAGCAACCAATTCGATCACAAAATTAGTTGTTTTTTCACTTCTCCAGCATTATACATATATAGCACTTCAAACCAATATAATTATTATCCGAATTAACAAAGCTTTTTTTCATGGTTTCTAACCAGAAAAAGCTTATGTACACAGTAAATAAATTATCTTTTATAAAAAAAAAAATTAAAAAAATTCTAAAAACAGACATAATCAACTCATCCATTAAATATTTATTTTAAATAATTAACTCGGCAAAAAAACAAAGAAGTCAACACTAATCTCTCCACTAAATTACAAAAATAAATAAATAAAAAAAATTGTCATAATAATATACAACTAAATACTAAATCTACAAATCCGAAAAACTAAACCTCTCTCCCCGCATCATACTCCGCACACAGGAAAATTTATAATTTTTTTTTTTTTGGGAAATTCTAGAAGGGAAAATCCTGGTATACGTATATATACTTCTTATATGAGGTTAAAACTTTGTCATCGTAGATACATTTTTATGCACTGTACAAAACTAAACATTTATAATATATAGTTTTTGTGTACATCCATATGTACATATGAAACTATAAGTACATGGTCGAGCTATAAATCTTACTATCTTCAATCCATCCAAAAAAAATTTTTATGTAATTCCATCCATTTTGTATATACTCGTATGTGTACATAACATAACAATGTTTTTATGTTTCACTTAGATAACTAGACTACAAAAAAAAAAAATAGTTTTAAATCATAAAAAAAAACTATACATAAAGATGCTACATTATCAAGTTTAATTCGTTACTTAAGCTTTTTGATAAGATTCTATGTATAGTTGTAGTTACATATATGACCAATTCACCTCAAATACCCATATGCGGATTTTCCGATGTGAGTTCAAACTTTGTTTTTTATTTTATTTTTTGTACTCTCTCGTACTCGAGTTTTTGGGGTTTTCTTACAGAATTTTTTATTTTTATTTTTTTTTTTTCAAAATTGCAACAAAGATTTTTGGTCGACCACATAAACTTAGAAAATCCAATATATCTAAAATTTAATAAAATAGTTTGTTTTATTTTTAAAAACTATAAACTAAAAATTGTATTTAATTTTTGTATTTCAGAAAGAAGAGAAAAATATTGGATTTAGGGGATCTAGTGTGGTCCATCATTATGTATATAATATATATCCTGTTTAGTGAGTGAGTGAATCGTGCAGCTGAATCGCAAATCATATCTCAAGTTTGTTTATACAGAAGTTACAAATCACATTTCTAATAATAGCTACTTATAAGTATATACATAGTTAAAACTCTTTTCTACCCTTAAATCAACTTCCATAATTTAATACTTTCCCATTACTAATTTCACCAATTTTCCCCTTTTCTCTGTATATATGTGTGTATATAGTGGATGCAATATGAAATTGCATTAAAATTTAAAATGAGAAAAAAAATTTATTTTTTAAATCACAAGTGGTTTTCTTCATTCACTAGTGTAAATGAAAGTTGGATAAAATAAAAATATCAAAATGCGTGGGAAAATTTTCTGTTTATATTGCATGTGCGACAATTAAAATATTATTGTTAAATGAATTAAATGTACAGAGAATAACAACAACAACAACAAGAGCATTAAACACAGAAAAATAAAAAATTCAAAGTGACAAAGAGTGGTTGTGATATATGGGAAATTAGGAATGGAGGATGCTTATGATGACTAAAAGATCAGAAATTTTTATTTTTTTTTGTAATCTTTCCTGTATTTATTGTTGTTGTCAAATTTATGTCGAGTTAAGAATGTATATACGATAATGATATGCCTTGCTAATTGATAAAAGAAATTTTACAGCGCACGAGGTTTGGTTTATCTCGACTGTCTATATATACGTTCGTATACATATGTGCGAAATATAGTCGATATTCAATATTTTATAAAGTTTCAGTAAGTTACTACACTACAAAAAAATTAGGGCGTTATTATCTCTCTATTTTTTACCCAACGGTGTACTGCTGCATTTTTCCTCGTGATCTTACCGTCGCTAGAAGTCGTAGTTCTGCAATAGTCGTATTTCTGCAATAATATGTAAACCGCACCGGTGTATTTTTCTGAATGTAAGGAAGTCTGTAGGGTCCCTTGTGGATTGATCTCACTCCATATGCGTCGATTTTGCTTATTAACAAACCCATCAAACCCAAAAATGAGCTTCATCTTGAACACAATTTTGTGATAAAACAACATTGGGCAGAGCCCCAATTCCTCGAATCGATCAATTTTTATCTTCGTCCACACTGTCTTGTACAGTGACAATGTCTCATTTAGAGAATATATGTGGTTCGAAATCTATTCACAGCTCGATGGATGGCTTGCTCAGATGTGGGGGCCATAAAAAAAAATGAAGTTGTCTATATAAGTCGCGCAAATCGACGACAACTTCTATCTAATCAAAAAAAGAAAATCAAAAGAGTCACAGAGTTGATAATAGCTCGTTTCTTCCAACGAAAAAGTTTCTTTCTAGTTTTGCTAAAATGTTGCTGAAGTACGTCATAACTTTTTTCATCTGCAATTCTCTTCGCGAATCGGTGCTATTTTATTTATCTGTAATAATGTGTCCCACTTATTTCACTTTCTTTTAAAATAGTTGGCATTTCTCAGGCTGCGTTTAGGTTTTTGAATTGAAGTAACAACTATATAGTGGCATGATTAGTTTAGATGAAAAACAAAATTTGATGTCAAAATTCATTTGATGAGACTGTTATGAATTTGATGATATACGGAGACCACAAGGGAACAGTATTCATTTTCAGCACATTGGTTATTTCATTAATGAAAATGATGGCCCGAGCTCTGGGAAACTCCAGCATGTGCACTAATTGGTTTTGATCTTACACCATTAATTTCGATATATTGATGTATTCCGTTAACGGAAGAGAAGAATACGGCGCGATCCATTTCACAAATGCATTGGAGAGCCCAAATTTCGACAAGTTTTGAATTGCAATTGTTCAACATGATCGATCTAGCCAAAAACTTTGCTAAAATCTATATATAGGTATAGTATCGACTTGCAGCTGCTGTTGATGGCTTTTATTGTTTTCCTATAGAAAACTCAGTCAGATTAAGCATGGTAGATCTTCCAGAGAAGAAGCCGTGTTGAGGTGTTGATAAATGACTTTATAATCTTAAATAAGTTGCAAATAACCAATGGTCACATGATTGTTTATTTCTTTTCTATTGTGTCGTTGTTTTTTACGATATTACCTGGATATAAGCAGTCACTAGGTTAGGTTAGGTAAGGGTGGCCGTCCTAATGGACTAGCATAGACACAAAAATTGGTTCGTAGCTGTACCACATTTGAGCTACCTCCTCTTCACTCGTTGAACCATCCTGAGCTTATCAAGAAGCGTTGAAAGCCCCTGACGTCGATCTTACTAAGAACCGTCAGGTCGTCCAAATGGGAAGTTTTCTTAAATTTTATTCTGCCGTACCCTAGACTAGCCAAGTGCAGACCAGATGGAGCACAGTTTCCTCCTCCTCTTCATAACCGCAGCTGGGGCAGAAATGGGCAGGGGCACCCAGTATGAGACAATGTCCCGTTATAGCGAACGTAAACCAATATTGGGCCGTTGAAGCGATATCAGCTTTCCGGATATGGATCGGTCAAGTCTTGGCCTGATCGGCCTGGTTATTACTGGCGTTAGACCATCTGACGTTCGTTTCTTTTATGGCTTCTTCCTGAAGAAGCGGATGTTGAACAGAACAGCCAAGTCATTCAAAGATACCAGACAGTTTTGGGATACCTTCGACGTCAGGGAGTATGATTGTAGCGTTTGCATCGCGATTAATTCAACTTGAAAAGCACTGCAAACGTCGAAGACGTAAAAAGAGGGTGCCCGTAGTGCCTCACAAAATACCCCGCAGCCAACCCCTCTATCTCTTTTGAGCCTTCCGTAAAGAAGCTCATCGCCTCATTGTTCATACCCGTCTCATTTACTCAGACCTCTGTGGTGGGAAACTCAGTTTGGAATCTCACCTCTACAGATGGGCAAGGGATAGCGTAGTCGGTAGTTTCCGGAATACCCCTGTTGCATAGGATGGATGAGTGCCCTATGCTGTTACAGGTCCACATAGATATGGATTTGAGTCAAATGAGATGAGGAGGAGATGAAAGAGAATCTCCGGAGCTTGAGTAGGTGTGCTCCTGAGGGCCCCACTTATATACAAGCAGGCCGTTCTCTGGATTTTCATCAATAGTTTAAGGTCGGCCACAATTTTTACCGCTGGCCACCAAACGACAACCCCATACAGCAGTATAGGTACAACCATTGAAACGTAGATCCAGTGTACTAAGTAGGAACCCATACTCCATCTCCTCCCAATGGCATTTTTGCAGGAGTAGAGCGCTACATAGCTTTTTTTACTCTTTCTAAGATATTTGGTTTCCAGCTTAGCTTGCGGTCCAAAAGTAGCCCGAGGTATTTCGCTCTAACCGTAAATATCAAGTCGTCACTAAGTATATGCTAATTTTAGAGTTAGTTCGGGATAGATAATTTGACCGCAATTAGAATCTTCTTCTCGTGAATATTTGAAGCTGATATATGCTGATCTATTACATCAAACCACAATACAATAATTGTTGGGGCAAAATTCCGTGCTCAAGATATTGTTGTTGAATTATGTCAACTTACACTTTTCGAATGTTACTGGCTTAATTGCATAATCCAAATGACATGACGTTGAATTCCGCAACGCTGTCTTTTTTCGGTACTCTAGATGCACTTTCACTTGCCATTAACTAATCTTAAAATGTAGTGTGCTGAGCTATTTGCCTCCGAGTCGTATATTTAACGAGTCGCTTTTTAATAAGAGATGGAAGGCGCTCTGGGGCTACAGTCGTTCGAATATATTTTGGTATTTCAAATCATCTTTCGACAAAATTATAAAAGAATTATATTTAAAAAAATTTTATGGGACAATTCATAACAAATCATGAAAATATTTACATATCAAATCTCAAAGATCACCTGGAATTAGGCTCTCCGTAACTTCTATTTCTATTTCAAACTGTGGGTCATTATCATTATTTAGGAAAATATATTGACAGATACAACAAAAAAAAACTCAATTTAAGCAACTTTTTTGACATATAAATCGATTATACCTGAACAATCATAATGTATAGGGGTGACCATCACTATATGCCACCACCTTCCCGATAAAATCTAAAATCTATATAATGCACACACATACATATACACAATATTATTAGTCATCCCTCGAAATGCAGTCAAAAATCTGTGAGAAAAACGGTTACGAAGATGTCACCCATAATTAAGACAGTAAATCAATCGTAAGTCTATATAGAATTTTTTTAGTTTAACGTTCATAATATTCACAACCAGCCAACATAAAAACCATGTGGCAACATATTAACAAAAACATTAAAAAAAAAAAAAAAAATTATTCACTAATTTAAGAACTTCAAAGTAAAACACAAAAATTATGTGTGTTAACCCCAAAAATAGAAATGACTGCAAAAAACTAAAAAACTTTAAGTAATTTAAATTTATAATTTACAACAACAAACGTGTATTGAGTAGTTATATATAGAAACTAAATCAATTGACCCTTTTGTGTATATGTATATACATACATACATACAAGAGTATAAGGAAACTGTTGAAGGGTCTGTTTATATACCGCTGCTGCACGCTGCCTTTGTATTTATATATACCAATCAACAACAACGTAAATGAATATTTATCGATAAAATTTTCTATTTGAAGATTGAAGACTGCGTATACTCTTACTTGTATACTAAAATAATAATTTAAGGGTCCCGCATCTGATCACATTCTGTTGTTGCTCCTCATCAAATTCAATTTAATCTTGTGAATTTTTTTTTTTGTTATTTTTTTTTATTGACGGTGAGTTAAATTAAACTCAATAAACGTATCCATCTATATACATTGCCTTAGAATTTATTGTGTCTCTCTGTGTGGTCGCCTCATCTGTGTATGTGTGTACCAATGTGTATTAGACGAAGACAACTTAAATCATGAATATTCAACCAGCAGTACACGTACCGATGGATTTTAATTTTCTGTAGCTAATTTCATCTATAGAACCCGTAACAATATCTAAATTTGTGATGGAAAACTTAAATCGACGATTCAAAACTTCGAGAAGCTGAACTGAAACGTTTATCGCAAGGTAAAAAAAATATTAGCAGAATGTAGTTCGAAACTATTTTATACTATATGTTCTCACTGAATTTATTAAAGTCGTTCAACTCAGCTTCAGCCAAACTTGTCGAGTATTTTCAAATGACAAGTATAAAAGGATAGTTACGTTGAACCTGTGTTCAAATCCCTCAAAGCTCAAAAGTTTATTAATTTAATTTATTATTTTCTAAATGTATCAAATTTAATGGGCCGTACACACTATATGATTAGTGTGTAGGGCCCGACCAAATCAGTATCTACATTACCTACCAGTACCATCTGATTTGGTCAGTTGTCGTTGATTACGAAAAGAGAACATACGCATCATGCCACCAATTTTTTCCAAAATAAAACAAAAAAATTTGAACCTTTACATAAAAAATCGAAGAATGTGGGCTATTACTAAATGGAAATTACAAAGATAAAAAAATTAGACATTTGATATTAATAAAAGAACTAAGTAATCAGCACCATACGTGTCCGTTGTAGATAGCGCTTTGGCATTGAGCAAAAATTTGATGAAACCTTTTTATTGGCAGAAAAATTTTACCAGAAATAGAGGGTGCTCAACTACCGATTAACCAGGGCCAGGAGAGTTGTTGAGAACGTCTTAGGAATATCATCGCGATTCAAAATTTTGCAGAAATGTGCTGTGCACAACACAATTATTTAAGTAAATCCTCGAATAATTATCTTACTTCGCAAATTGTGTTGATCACGAAGATATAGAGAATGAAGCGTTCAGCGAAGCCGATCGTAAAAGTCAAAGGCAACAAATGGAAGACGGACAGAAATGCCCGGAATATTGGCTGGCTGATGGCGAAATTCAGACGATAATTTTTCTGCGATTGTCCTGTGTAATTTCGTCTATTCCATACGAATCCGCTGGGTGTCTGTTATAAGATAATAACATTTTTTCGGTAACTTCTATTACTCGCTATTTGCTTAAGTGGTTGAACCGGGCTTATGTTTGAGGTCGATTTTTGTAGCTGCTTGTGATGTCTGCAATATAAATTGATCAATTGGAAACAAACTCAGAGGAATTTGGCAATTAGATAAATTTAGAATAGTTATAAGATACTTACTTCATCATCATCGCATGTATTCTAACTGTTGATTCCGGTTCCAATTTACAAATTCGTTTTCATCGAAATGTCTGAAACATTTGAAACATTTTGTTGAGGTTATGGAAATGATTTTAAATTAAACTGCAAATTTACTATTTAGTCTACTAAATTTATTAATAATTTGTTTAATCATTTGGTCAGACGGTTTTGAGGATTGGATGGTTTTTACCATCTGGCATACTCGACAGAAATGTTGTCGTATGACAAATCTACACATGACCGGATTTTACTTTTGACAAAGACGTTAAATTAAAAAAAGTTTGCCACCAATGTGGTTATTTTTAGCGAAGTGAAGGTCCACGTTGCTTGTCAATCAAAATAGGAAATAACGTTAACTTTGCGATTTACGTTTTTAACTGTTATAAGAAAATATTAAATCACGAAAAATAAATCGCAAGGTTCGTTGAACTACTTTATCTCTGGGTGATGAGGGATTCCGAAATTACTATCCGCGACAACATTTTAAATTCATTCATCCTCATGGTCCACCGATTTAATACACCGGAACAATACAAAAACTGTATCTAATTTGAAGATTTACATATATCGTCAGTAATTATAAGAAGTTTCAAATAACTCCTAAAATCTGCGTTTCCTCATATTTAATACTGACACAATCAATTCTAATAAGGCCGGAATGTCATAATGTGCTTTAAATTAAAGGTATTGTGAAATCAAATTATTTTGTCAGATATTGTTAATTTCAGGTCTGCAAGACATCAATTTGAACATTGAAATGTTGAAATGGCTTTTCGATATCCAACAGAATAAACTATTCTAATTTAAAATATCGCTAACGAAAATCGTAGACAGTATATTCCGCAGCGACGATCTAATCTTTGAAATTTTAGTAAATTACAGCGATTTCGGTATCCAACACCAATACCTCAGATTGCGTCGGCGTTTAGTTCTGGAAAAATTGCACTCAAAATATTCATACAAATGTAGATGGAAAATGCAAAGATCGGTTCTGAATTTTCTTTTAAAAAGTCTATACCTCGTACTAGGAGAAAAATATTTTTCTAATGTATAGTTTGAACTGGAACTGGCTTATTTCGAAGGTGCATTTCTTCATACCTTTGGAGAGTAACAGAATTATTTCTGTGAAAATTCGTTATCGTCAACCTCAGCGGAAATAGATTGATACGTTTCAGATTCAGCATTTTTTTCAAATTGGCAACTGTTCCTCTGCTACTACCTCTACACTATCTTTCAATCCACATTTCTGGCAGTTCAATCCAATTCTCGTATTAGACATTTCTTCGGGGATTTAAATTATTTCTTCGATGTCCGTAATTTCCATGCCTGCAAAATTCGCATCAGAAGCCTCATCTTAACAAACGGCGTAACTTCCATCGACACTCTGGCCATAACGTTTCCCAAATGCCATTCATGCATGTAGGCGTTACTTCATCCCAAGAAGAGGATATAGTATAAGAAGAGGATATAAAACAACTTAAAGTTGTGTGAATGTTCGCCTTAAATACTAACTTTGAACGTGGAAAATACGCCTTGATCGATTGGTTGTATTAAGGAGGTTGTATTTGGTGGCATAAATACGAATTTCACTTTGTCTGATATTTCATTGATGTAAATTGTTTGACATTCATACAATCCCTATTAATCTCTGGAATGCAGCAGTTTTTGACCTAATCGTCGAATAAAGTAGCTGTTGTCCATGCTTTTTTCTTTGCTCGCCAATAAACCGGAAGATCGTTTTTCGACATATTTTTCAAGGTCCATGTATTTTCCGAATGATACATTAAGAGAGGCTTGAATATGAAATATCCACAATACCTCCAATGAATAGGGTATTCCGTTCTTAAGCCGCTTTATATAGCCTTGAGCCCTTTTTTCAGTCTTTGAAATAAAAGTCCTAGAGGGTAGTCGCTTCCAAAACAAAAATTTGAACCGTTGAAACCTACCTCGTCTTGCCTCGAATTTTTCGAATTCTTTAAATTTTTAGCCAAGTCTTGATATTAACTTTTAGCTTTTTCTTTTGACTTAAAGGCATTTTTCTTTGAGATTATGAATTTCAATCCAATTGGTAAGTAAAAATTAAATTTTTTTTAATAAAGAATTTCTGATCCGAGTTAATGTTTAGCCCGGACTTGATGAGGCACTCACAGCAGCTTTAATTTTTTCAGTGCCCTGTTCACAAATGGTTCGCTCAGTCGGCGGGGCCTAAATTAATTGTTTTTCTTATGAAAGCCAAATAGTCATCCATTACAAAATCGTTTAAATAATTCGAGTTTAAGTAAAAATCGAGTGAAAAAAAACCTGCAGTATTTACTTATTTGGCTAATATGGAAGACCTTTCCCTAACAACGTACATTCCGCAAACTTCCTCGGAAATCCTAAATTCTAGAAACGATTTTACTTGCAAACACACCTGCTCATACTTATTAAACCGCAACTTTATTAATTTTAAATAGAACGAATTCAAAATGTTGCCCATCCCTGTCAAATAATATGTACACTACATAGTTAAAAAAATTCTGAATTCAATTAATATAAATTACATAAGTTGATTGAAAATAAAAAACTATTCGGTATTGTTGCACGAGAAGATTATTACTTTTAATTTCGTTTGATTAAAATTTACTGTTATTTGATATCTTACGTATCATACCTACCGCGGGAGTGGAATGGATGCGGATAATGAATGAACGCATAGATAGATCACCTCTATATACATCTTATAAAAATGCATCAAATTTTAATCGATTTTGTTGTGTTTTAAGACCAAAAAAAATGTTTCAACCCTTATCTACCTTACAATAAATATTAACCCTTATTTTTATATTAAATATCATTATAATACATAATTTTTTTTTTTTTTATAATCAACGACGATTATTTTATCCAGAAATTTATTATTGTTGCACGCGACACACACCGACTTGTTTTTATTTTATATATATCCAGTTGGTCTATTGTTGCGGATTAGCAAGGTATTATTTATAAGGGTAGGTAAAGTATTGTAATTCAACATAGAATATTTGGTATATATACATAATACATAAAAATGTATATAGAGGGAACAACAATATAGTTTATAACACGTATTTTTACGGGAATAAATTTTTTTTTATCTCGTCTCTGATTTTCATTCATATTGGTCTCGGTGTGTGCCTATATGTGTGTGGCTTTATGTTATCTTTAGAAATAAAAATATGAAATAAATTGAGATAGGTAAAATTTGTGTATGTATTTGAGGGCGAATAAATTTTCATGAAAATTTTTAAAGAAGAGAGGGATGCTGTTTTTCCTATGCATACACTAAAGGTATACGTCATATTCCATATCAGTGATGGATTTAGGTTTATCGCGGCGTATTTACGAATACTTTCCCTTTTGTGACAAATAGAATAACCACAGATATGTGGTACTCAAACCGATTTTCAATTCATATATCATTCAATAACTTCTTGCCCAATTGGAATTTTAAACCATGGTTTGCATATCATGGAATACCAACCTGTTGTTTTCGCAATCTTTAGGCTATAAAACCTAGTTTCGATAGGATGGCTTCGAAATCATAGTTTAAAAATCCTGGTTCCGAAATCATGGTTTCGAAGTCTTAGTTTCGAAAACATGGTTTCGAAAACCTGGGTTCGAAATCATTGTGTCAACATCGGAACCATAATTTACAAACCCGTTTTTAAATCATGGTCTCAAACACATGAAACAATAATTTCAAACCATGAAAATCTGGTTTGGAAATCGTGGTTTTGATATCATAGTTTCAAAAACCAAGTCTTGAAATCATTGTTCCGTAATTCTGGTTTCAAAATTAGAATGTTAAATGGTCATTAAAGCAACTTACGACTAATTAAAAACTTTAGTTTGTTTGTGAATATTTTGACAAAGTGAACCTCCGTTTTCTAAATATTCGCCCGATTTTCACTATAATCCATCAATCAAAGTCCAGGTTCCGAAATATCGCTTCAAAATTCTAGTTTCGAAATCATAGTTTTGAAATCATTTTTTCGCAATCCTGGCTTGGAATCCTAATTCGAGACTATGATGTCGAACTCATGAAACTCAGGTAATCTTGGTTTGGAAATCATGCTTTAGAAAGAACCGGTTCCGTAATTCTGCTTATGACTAATTAAAAACTTCATGGACCACATGTAGTGAGGAATCCCTGGAGCTATTACTAGAAACGCATTTCCCGGAGTGCTCGGTACTAGCTCCGGAGAGACCCATGATAAATAGGGGTATAGACTCCGTAAGTCATATAGTAAAAAGGCGGAATATCCTATGGGCAATAAACAGCTTTAAGCCATACAAGTCGGCAGGACCTGATGGCATTATCCCAGCGGATATCCAGCGAACTATTGACTTAACCCTACCCTGGCTGGAAGTTATCTTCAAAGGCAGCCTAGAACTCTGTCACATTCCTAGAAAATGGACTGAAGTAAAAGTAATATTTACACCTAAGGCGGGAAAAAGCTCTCACTGCTATCCCAAAGACTTTAGGCCTATAAGCTTATCTTCTTTCCTGTTGAAAATACTAGAAAGACTAATAGAGGCTAACATTAGAGGCTCAATCAAGCCGGGCGAGCTGTCGGGATCTCAACACGCTTACTGTAAGGGACGATCGGTGGAAACAGCTCTCCACTCCCTTATAGGCCCGATTGAGAAATCACTTGAATATAAGGAATATTCAATGGTGACCTTCTTGGATATACAGGGTGCCTTTAGCAACGTCAGACCGGGGGCAATCACTCGGGCCCTTGCGTGCCTGGGGGTAGGCGCATCACTAAGAGGCTGGATAGATCATATGCTTAGAAGCAGGATCGTGACAGCTTATCTGGGTGGGACGTCTACCGGCAGATACGTGAGCAGAGGGACATCTCAAGGTGGGGTTCTATCCCCCCTTCTTTGGAACTTGGTCATAAATGACCTGTTACTAAACCTGGAAGGGCAAGGCTTTAAGGTGGTTGCTTACGCGGATGACGTTGCTATTGCGGTCTTCGGTAAATATCCTAGTACGCTGAGTGAGCGCATGCAGTGCGTGCTTGGCTACCTCTCTGAGTGAGCACGCGGCTGCGGACTGAACGCAAACCCACAGAAAACGGAGCTGGTCCTCTTTACCAGGAAGCACAAACTTCCTCAGTGTGACCCGCCAACATTAAATGGTACTCGCTTGATCTTTACGGATAGAGAAAAATACCTTGGACTACTTTTGAACAGCAAGCTAAACTGGAAACCAAACATCGTAGAGAGAGTAAAGAAAGCTACTATAGCGCTCTACTCCTGCAAAAATGCTATTGGAAAGAGATGGGGTATGGAGCCCCACATAGTACACTGGCTCTACGTCTCAGTGGTCAAACCTATACTGCTGTATAAGGTTGTCGTCTGGTGGCCAGCGTTAAAAGTTATGGCCAACCTTAAACTATTGATGAAAGTCCAAAGAACGGCCTGCTTGTGTATAAGTGGGGCTCTCAGGAGCATACCTACTCAAGTTCTGGAGATTCTCTTTCATCTTACTCCCTTGGATATTGCGGCCGAGCAGCTTGCATCTTGCACAGCCATTCGGCTCAAATCCATATCTATGTGGACCTGTAATAATGCAGGGCACTCATCTATCCTATGCAACAGGGGTATTCCGGAAGCTACCGACTACGCTATCCCTTTGCCATCTGTTGAGATTAAACTCCAAACTGAGTTTCCCACCAGAGAGGACTGGGTGAACGAAACGGTTATGGACAATGAGACCCTAAGCTTCTTCACGGATGGCTCAAAAAGGGATAGTGGGGTTGGCTGCGGGGTATTCTGTGAGGCACTAAAGGTTAACCTCTCTTTTCGTCTTCCCGACTTTTGCAGCGTTTTTCAAGCTGAACTGACCGCGATAATGGAAGTCATGGACTGGTTGAAGTATAATGTAATATCTACGAGGGATATTCGCATTTTTACGGACAGCCTGGCTGCTATTAAAACGCTACAATCATACTCCCTGACGTCGAAGGTAGCCCAGAACTGTCTGGCATCTTTAAATGAGATGGCTTATCAGTTCAACATCCGCTTGACGTGGGTACCAGGGCATTTCAATATCGCAGGGAATGAAATGGCAGATGAGTTGGCCCGCAAGGGTACAGCACGCCTAATAACCCAAAGCAGGCGGGATATAAAGATGCTTGCTTAATGTAAACTGTTGCTTCAGGAAGAAGCCATAAAAGAAACGAACGTCAGATGGTCTAAAGCCAGTTCGTGTGTAACAACCAGGCAGATCACGCCTGGACTTGACCGGTCCAGATCAGGCCAACTGATATCGCTTCGACGGCAACATATTGGTATGGTCGTGGGAGCTATAACGGGACATTGTCTCATTGGGATACATGCGAGCAGACTGGGTGTCCCAGCCCACGATTTCTGCCGCAGCTGTGGTGATGCGGAGGAGGAGGAGGAAAATGTGCTCCATCTGCTCTGCACCTGCCCTAGTCTAGCGTACAGCAGAACAAAATTTATGGGAACTTCCCCTTTGAATGACCTCTCGGATCTTAGTAAAATCAAGATCCGGGACTTTAAACGCTTCTGGGTAAGCTCAGGATGGTTTGGCGAGTGAAGAGGAGGAAACTCGAATGTGGTACAGCTACGGACCAATTTTGTGTCTATGCCAGTCCTTTAGGACAGCCACCCTTACCTAACCTAACCTAATTAAAAACTTTAGTTTGTTTGTGGATATTTTGACACGAAGAACCTCCGTTTCATAAATATTTGCCCGATTTTCACTATATAATCTGGCGAAAATTGTAGAAATGAATAATGAGAATAGCATCACTAATCCTCATGCTGTGCCCCACAATATACAAAAACTATTACACAATTACTGTAGATTCTAGTCTTTCAAACTCATGATTTTGAAATGATGGCCTCAAAGTCTAGGTTTTGAAATATGGCTTCAAAATCCTAGTTTGGAAATCATACTTTCGAAAACTTGGGTTGGAAATCATTTTTTCGTAATCCTGGCTTCGAAACCTAGTTTCGATAATACGGTTTCGAAATCATGGTTTTAAAATACTGGTCTCGAAATTAAGGTTTCGAAATCACGATTTTGAAAAGCAAGATTTCGAAAACCTATCTTCAAAATGATCGCATCGAAATCATGGTTTCGATATCAAAATTTCGAAACCTAGTTTCAACAACCTGGTTTCGAAATCATTGTTTCGATACTCTGAATCATGGATTCGAAAACCTAGTTCCGAAACCTTCCAAAACCGGCTTTAAAAATGATTGCGTTTCAAACACATGAAACAATGATTTCGAATCCAGGTTTTCAAAACCATGATTTAGAAACAAGAATTTCGAGACCATTATTTCGTAATGCTGGGTAACACACAATCACGATGTTAGCTGCTTATTAAGGCAGTCTAAAAGCTTTAGCTAGTTTGTGGATATTTTGACACGGTCAATTTCCATTTACTAAATACTCGTCCGATTTTCTCAATAATCCGGTGAAAATAGTGAAAACTAATAATTAAAATGGCATCGCTAATCCGTTCCGACCAAATGATTTGGAACGCACATGCTGTGCCATACTATGTATACAAAAGCTGTAATCAATCATAAAAAATCCATTTAATATCACAATCGCTAAATCAAACATCGAATATTTAAAACTATTATCAGTTTTTCCCTTATATACAATTACTATTTAGATTATAGTCCTGCTTTATATTCTGCTGGATAAAGGTATATAATTATAGAAATATTTACCCTAAAATTTTCATCCTTTTTTCTTACCTCGATTTCAGATTATTATTTATCCTTAAATACATAGAAAAATGTACACATATGTGACAATATAACGCAGAGTGAAATTCTACTTTGGACCACAAAGTCTGACTTTTGTCACCCTGATTTTTTATTTTGTATTCCAGGATATTTAATTGTATATAGTATGTGTACACGAAAGATGTGTCTATATATAGTAAGGGGGTGCGACATTGCTACGTTGGCTAAAAATATTATTTATATGAGGGTTGTTATGTATGTTGAATGTCTATTTGTCTGGCGAGAGAAAATTTCAAATATTCGAAATATTGAAATATTTTCGGTTACCTGATGTGCGGTGCTCTGTCTCTATACTAAAATAATATATATATATATATATATATATATATATATATATATATATATATATATATATATATATATATATATATATATATATATATATATATATATATATATATATATATATATATATATATATATATATATACGTATACATTCGTTATCAAGGGAGATTGACATTATGAAAGATGTAACAAATGGTTTTTGCCGTTTGTGAGGATTTTTAATTAAAAAAAAAAATTGTTTTAAGAATTAATTGTTTGTTAGTCAAAAAGAATGATGACACTGTACGTATATATATTTAGATATAGAGGTAAACATAAGGTTACATGATGTATATATACGCCAATTAAAATATTTATAATACATATTTATGTACGCATCCCTTATCGAGCGGTATGTCCAAAAAATGCATCCGCTCGCGCGCAACCCCTTTTAAAATAAATGCACGCATTTATCATTTTTTAATTTATTTATTTAATTTTATCTAAACAAATATAGTTTTTATATACAAACTAAGGATATCATATGGTTCAATGTAATGTTTTCATTGGAATCATCATCGCATCCTTGTCGTCGTTGTGCGCCAAATAGTGACAAAATAAAATATTCAGGAATAAACAACAACAAAATTAAAACAAAATATGTACACAAATCAGAGGTTTGTTGTTTAGACAGCTGATGGGATGAAGAATGAAATTAGAAACGGATATCGGTGATATGTTCTTTAAACCTTATATACATATACTCTCGTATAAAAAAATATGTTGGGTTAGTAAGGGTGACTGACACCTTTGCCTTTCACAGAATATACACGTTTAATATATTCTTTGTGTTGAGTGTCGTCAAATGGTCATGATCTTGTTTTGCACAATGGTTTTCGGTTAGTTTCATCCAGTTTAGTTTGAGAGTACGAATTGATTTTTTTTATATGATTGTGATCACTACTGTGTTGTCGTCTCGGTTCTTGCTATAAAATCGATTGGGTTCGTATTAAAAAATTTCAAATATGCATTTAGAAGTGCTATCCCTGGTTCATAGTCTTGAAAGGTTGGTTGTAATTCAAAGAAATTGGTTTAAAACAATACTTACTACCACTGCAAATGGCCTGCGGTTTGCAATTCATCGCAGCTGAGTCTCAAAACACCTGTGTATTTATACGGAATTTTTAATTTGACTGCGCTTGTTCAGCATTTACTAATGAGCAAATTTAAAAGTTCAAAGAAACCAGTTTGCTGAATTTGGCATAAATTTTGAATTGTTCAAAATTAAGATATCGAAGGCAGTGAAAGAAAATGTTTTTGAAAATGTATTTTAAAATAAATAAAATTTATTAATATAATTTAATGGATCCAAAATTGTATAATTTAAGAAAATGAAATTAAAACAGGTGTACCCCTAACGGTAACGTCTTTGAACTTCGCCACGAACTCTTATTAAATCAGCCGTATGCCGTTGAATTTCGTCGACAATTTCTGCTAGTTCCGCGGAATCGTCTTGTGTCGATGAAACACGCATCTCAAATTCGCGTAATCTAGCTACTTGCTCGGCTATCATTTTATTTTTGGTCCTGGTATATTCATCTAGCTTTGCTGTATCTTTTATTATACATTCGCAACGACATGTTGTTGATAAGTATTGTGTAAATTCAGGTGCACGAGAAAATAACGATTTCAGTGATACTGGTAATTCAACTGGGTGTAGTTTATCATTATCGCCACAATCGACGAATGGACACGGCGATAATTTACACTTGTCGACTTCGGTATAATTGATAAAAAGTAATTCGTTAAGATGGCCTTTGATTGTTTCAACATCAACAAATGGATTATTTGTGAATTGGGAATAAATTCCGCCAAGAAATTTAACCGCCCATTCAAGTTGTGGTATATCAAATACACTCCAATATTGCCAATCTCGATAGAAATACCAAATAACACCGATAATATGGTCCAAGAGTATAGCAAACTCAGGACACCGGATCACAATATTATCTTCAAATTTTTTCTCGTTCTCAATTACCAAATTCTTAACGAGATCATAATCTTCAACAACGAAATCATAAAGTTTTGGTCGAAAATGCCTATATCTATTATTATGATCGTAATCAGGATCACATTCAGATACGTGTTGTTCACATGTGCAGTTTGCATCGTGCACGTGGTCGTCATCATTATCAGAGTCTGAAAATGGTTCTCTTAATGCTGTTCTGGGTTCACCTTTGCTGCCCCGACGTGGGGGTGGTGATGATTGTTGTGGTGGTGGTCGCGGTAGTTCAGGTAGATAATATTTTGTACTTATAGAATACTGTTTCAATTCAGCTATTCGTTTTTTCGCATAGGCTAATCCGGGTTTTAGTTTAGATTGTGTTTTTGGTGCTGAGCATACGCTCGTTGATGGTATTGGTTTAGATTTATTTTGTTGTAAATTTCTTGTATTACCAGATGATCGGGTCCCTTTAGGGTTGCTCATGTTTTAATATAAATAAATAATTTAGACACAAAATTTAGAAGCCAAAAAGAAGCAATTATTAATTTTGATGAAGCCAAAATGGTAAAAGATTAAGATTTTGTTTAATTGTTTGACATTTGGAAAACGGAAAATAGGCCGGCGGCCAACTGAGTTTGTGCAATAAACCGGTTATTTGCATAAATTTTACATTAGAATTCTGTACCATTCTTGATTCTTCGCGGCTATACGAGCTTGGACAGTCATCCTTTATACCAAAAATTATTGCATTCAAACTATTTTAACCGCCCCAAAATTTAATAAATATAATGCTACACCCACACGATGTGTAATGCAAATGTTGGTGACAGTCTATCTATATGACTTGAGAGTTAAGAGATTCTACGTTTCACGGCTTCAGGTCCGAGTTTTTAATTGGGCATCTACCCATTGTATTGCTCCATGTCAGCCAGTACTGACATGAATGATGGTTCGGCCCATGAATTGTGCACTGCAACAGAAGATGTGTTGTTTACTTTTGCATTCTGCCTCTATTGCGATTCGAACCCGATACCTCCCGATCCGAACATCACAGCTTTACTCACTGTGCTATTTGCTCGGTAATATGCATAACTTCACCGCGTTATGTGTACGGTTAGGCGAATTTGTACAAACATTTGGCCACACAACACATATAGTGTGAACGCGGCTCTACATGTGTCATAACTCAGCAAGCCATCCAAATATATATTCATGTAGAATGTTTTTGTTTTTTAAATATCAAGTAGTTAGAAAAAGAACGAAAAATTTCAATCTGGCCTATTTGAAATTTAGATAGTTAATTTATAATTTTGGCTTCCAAATTTTTTTATTTATTTAAACATGACCAATAAGAAACCTAAAAAAAAGGCTAATATTCTTGCATATGACAGTTCAACTGATTCAGATGACGATTTAAACCCGGAAGTGGTTAAAGTTCTTGATAAGGATTTACAAAAACTACCGAAATCCGCTACGCCAAGTATTGATCAGTTAAATATTATTAACATAACTGCAAACGCTCCTTCTGGATTAACAAGTAATTCAAATGTTACGAATACGCCAAACAAATTGGCAGCGACCACGTCAACAACCAAACCAAACGAACGGCTGATACCTAGGATAAATCCGAAACCAAGAAGCATACCTTCAAATGTAACCAACAGCAATGCCGAGCAAGGAACAACACCAATAGAACCAACACAAAAATATTTTCTTCCTAGAACAACAACAAGCCAAAATCAACAGTCGTCGCCAATTTCGAACGCGAAAACTAAGGATCAGCCTAATGAGACAGGAATAATCATTATTTGGTCAGATTCAGAAGACGACGAAGCTAATGTGCTATGGGAAAATAGCGATAAAAAACCAGAATTAAATGGTAGCGATAACAAGCCACAATTAAATGGTAGTGATAAAAGGCCACAATTAAATGGTAGCGATAAAAGGCCACAATTAAATGCTAGCGATAAAAGGCCACAATTACATGGTAGCGATAAAAGGCCACAATTAAATCGTAGCGATAAAAGGCCACAACTAAATGGTAGCGATAAAAGGCCACAATTACATGGTAGCGATAAAAGGCCACAATTAAATCGTAGCGATAAAAGGCCACAACTAAATGGTAGCGATAAAAGGCCACAATTATATGGTAATAAAACGGGACAGTTAAATGGCGATAAACAACCGCCACAATTAAATGGCAATAAATCTCAAAAATCAGATAATAAACCACCAGAAGACGAACCCCCCGATGCTCATGGCATAAAGAAAGAACGAAGATTTAGGCCAAAGCTGTATGATTTCTTGTTTGAAGATTATGACGAGATTCGAGACATTTTGATTGAAAATGAACGAAAATATGATGATAATATTGTGATACGATGTCCTGAATTTGCCATTCTACTGGACCATGCCATCGCTATGATTTGGTATTTCTATCGCGATTGGAAACATTGGAACATATTTAATGTGCCACAACTAGAATGGGTGATTAAATTTCTCAGTGGTATCGCAAATCAAGGTACATATACGCATATCGAAACTATGATACAACAGCTACAAGAATTACTTTTTATTATTTACACGGAGGTGCCTGAAGATTTAATCGGAACACCAGAACCTAAACGACCACAACAAGGTCAATCTGTTCCTGAGCTACCGGTTTCGCTAAAAGCTATGCTTAATCGGGCGCCCGAATTTACAAAATACCTATCAACAACCGCAGTATCATGTGATCGTCCCGCAAATAATGCTGCGCAGAGCGATCATTACGCCGATGCTCGTATTCAATTAATGAGAAACGAATTAGAGAAATTGAATAAATATAGTGAACAGTACGAATTATCCCTCACCAGATACGCTGAATTAAGCGAAATTATCAATAATATTAAGCGTCATGCCGATGAACTTGTTCGGGCTCGTGAAGATTGTTTATAATTGTCATTCATGTTTTTATGTATTTTATTTAAAACCTAATTAATTTAAATTATTTATAAAAATAAAATTGCTCGTATTCCGTATCATAAGCAAATGATCCGTTAATTGTTTTATATCAGCCGCTTGTGACTTAATATCTTCGTACAAGCGATTTACTTTACCCGCGCTTTGTAATTCTTCACGTACTTGGGCGCGGGAAAATTGTATGAATGCTAACTCATACGACAGCTGTTTAATCATATCTTCATCATCGTCATCATCATCATTTTCACCATCGTCATTTACGTGCGGCTTCTTATGTTGTACCGGTGATGCAGCTACGGCCGCAGGAGGGAAACTAAAATTTTCAAGTATTTTGTTCGGATCCATTTTTTTCTGTTCAATCACCGGCATTGCTGTTATCCGTCCTGTCTCACCGCGAAACGTATTTACATCAACCTCAGCATAATATACAATCAGCAATTCTTCCAAATTCTTTTTCGCAGTTTCCACTTCACTATATTCTCCATTCGTGGCCAACGACAGTACACCATCAATAAATCGTATAGCCCATTCTAAATGCGACGTCGTTAATTTATTCCAATTTTTGTAATCATCGTAAAATAGCCAAAGCACGGCAAGTGTATGATCCAGTTGTACATGAAAATCAGGACATTTTATAACCGGTTCACCAATTGGTGTATTGCAATGCAGTAAATTTTTCATTTGCTCATAATCTTTGATTTCAAAATTGTACGGCTTCAGATTTAGTGGACATGATGGTGATCGTGGATCACCTTCGTATGGATTAGACATAATAATATAAAATAAAACACAACAGTAAATTTGAACACAAGTATTTAAAGACGTTTCTGTTTTATGTAAAATTATAAATGATGGCCAAATCAAGGCTAGGGTAGACCCCAAAAATAAAATAATTCAATTTACTTGTACAGTCGCTAAACACAAATAAAGTGTCTTGGTAAGGAACTGACTGTTACCACATATTTAATTGTTGGAATTCCACCGATCATAAAATGCATACAGCAATAGTAAATGGAAGCTGTTACGACAGTACTAAATTAACGCTCTAAAATCAAAATGGCGAAATAATTATTTCAAGTCTAATACTATAAAGTGTTTACTATACTCGGAACTTAAATACAAAATTGCCAATTTTCAAACGATTGCTAAAAGCTCATAAATTTGGCCTACCAAATTACCAGGAACGCAACCATCCTCTAAAGCTTTACTAGTTTTGATATTTTTCGAATTAGTTCAAGGAACAATAATTTAGACATTTAACAAAAATATATCCCGTAACTATTGATGTTACCGATAAAAGCTTATCCTCAAAATTTAAAAAAGAAAAATAATGAAAGCTGTTCCAAAAAATATTAAATAAAAAACTAAAAAGCTTTACTCTATTTAATAAAACACGAATTATTCTTAACAATAGTTAAATTTTACCAGGGCCATATAATTGTGAAGCCTTCGTTTCACCCACCAATAATTTAGAGCATAAACTAAGGCATTTTGAAAATTTAAATAAAAGCTCACAGTTATCGATCTTACCGATAATAGTAAGTTAAGTCAAATGTTAAACTAAAAGCTCATACATTTTTTAACGATTTGTAAAAATAATTCCTCTAAAATAATAGTTAAAATTAATTTATTCATTTTGACTAAAAGCTTCAACATGATTTGAAAAATTATATAAGTTTAAAAGACTAAAAAGCTTCACTCTGACTTTTCTCAAATTAGTTACGTTGTGGGTGTGAAACCCACCGTCAATTATAAAAATAGTTTTAAGCTTTTCGAAAACAAATAACAGCTTTTTAAAATGAAATAAAAGCTCACAATTGTTAATGCCACCAAAAAGAGGTCAATATTTGAAGAAAAATAGCTCGTATAATGTGTGAATATTTTTATTAACGAAAGCTTTTCCTATTATACTATCTGAAAGCTGATTTCATCTGATTTCATAAAAACTGTACAGCTCAATTTAAAATGCATAATTTCCAATATAGCACAAAAGAATAAATATCATTTGAAGAATTACACAGCTTTAAAAGACTATAAAGCTAATATTTCTTGAATAAGTTATTCTGTAGGTTAAATTAACACTAATTTAGAACTTTTAATACTAAAAATGACAGCTTTTCGAAAAACAAACATCCTCGTTTCTGATGCAAGTGCATTTTCAAAATTAGAATCCAAAGCTCGAACGCTTTTTCTTACAAAACATACTTAACTAAACTTACTTTAGTTACTTTAGTAAAAGCATCAAAAATAATTCGAAAGCTTCCTCAGCTTTAAACAACTAAAAGTCCATTTTCAAGAGGACATTTAAACATTTTTGATAATGAAAGCTGTAAAATATTAATTCAAACTCAACCGAAAGCTTCGATATGATATGAAAAATTATACAATTCACTTAACAATAATTGAGAGCTTTAATAATAAAAAAAATTGCAAAATTGAATAAAAGCTCACATTTATTGGAGTACCCGTAAAGTATTCATTCCAAAATTAAAACTGAAATCTCGAAGTTGATGTTAATTATGTTGATGCTAATCAAAAGCTCTTTCCTACTATAACATTGGAACTCCAACAATATTAAAATTCGATTGAAAGCTTCAATATTATTTGAAATACAGCAAAAAGTTTATTGTGATATTTCTAAGATTTAGAGTAGAGTTTTGAGTTTCACTCAGTTAGTTAAAGCTTTCACAAAAATAATAAAAGCTTTTTGAAAAATTATATAAAAGCTGAACATTTTTAATGTCCCTGATAAATATGTTAACTGAAGGTTTTAACCAATCGTTTGGTCATCTAAAATAATTTTGAGGTTAGACTAATAATAAAAGCTAGTGCTGCTTTTTAAGCTGATTGTAACTTATACAAATTAAAATACTTCTTTTCTATTATGTAAGATTTAAAACATTATTCAGAAGGATGGACCGATTATCGAAATGTTCAAATTGGTTGGAGATTTAAGGCTAAAAACCATTCATCATTTGAATTCGAGCCATTAGGTAGTTTTAAAAAATGGAACCGAGAATTTTTGTCCTACCAGGGCAATGACCAAATTTTTAATTTTAATAAAATTAAAAATGGTTTACGTTTAGCAAAATATTTTGTCCATTGAAACATATACACACGGATGGACTTTATATGTAGATAGATAGGCAAACCCTCGGAAAGGTTAATTATATTTAAAAAAAAAAAAAATTCGAAGGAAATATTTACTTTTCCTGTACAACATACATTCATACATACCAACAACAACGCAGCACAGCACAAAACCCATTTCGGATGTATTTAAATTAAACGTTTCCTCTCTAATATGTTGATTATTTGTATATATGTATGGGATAATTTCTTCTTTATGTACATATTTATGCTGCGTATACGTATATGTATATGTACCTAAAACCAAATTCTCAAATATCACAATGAGTTTTTTAAAACATCCAAAATGTACCTTTTTGTTGCTGTTGTTTGTAATTAATTTAAAAGTCAACATATTACGAGGCAAAAGTAAATTAATTTTTTATGTTGCGATGTGATGTGGGCCCATCACCATCTTTATAATACATATATACATATATGTATATGAGATCATTATTATTTAAATATTACGTTAATGGTTCTATAATAATTTAATTATTATACGATGGTATTGGTGCAGGGGTGCGGGCTACGGGGTACACGATATACAAATCATATACGAACAGTCATAACATTAATATTGGAGTCTCGTGTGCGCCAATATAGACTCATTTAAACGTGGTGGTTAGCTTGTTGATTCTGTTCCATTGGGATTCAATAGATGAATAATTTATTTTGGGAAAATCATTCCCTTTATCGTATATACATACTCGTATATATATACATTATACAGCAAATAGAATTTTCATAATTCTAATATAATCGAATTAGAAAATATTTATATCATTGTCATGCTGGGGAGGACGGTGTCAAAGACTTCTAATTAAATTAATCGCGCGTACACTCACACGCACACACACACCAAAATGTAACGTAACCGAATGGAATAAAAACGAAATACAACTGCCGTGATTTAGCTTTAATTCAAACGAAATTTTCCACCCCTTTTTCCATCTAACATATATCTACTATTGTTGTTACTATTGTGATGATCATCCCTCTACATACATATATATATACGATAATGTTTAACCATAACATCATCACAATGTATTACAATGGATTTGAAAATCAATGAAAATTTGTTGTCTATGTATATACGCACGCGATTATCCACAGTGAATTGACGTACATACATTTATGATTCCCATGACCGAGGTGAAATCGAGTGAGGTAAATTCGATATAATATACAATATACATATATGCTTTGCTACTATACACTTTTGTCGACCTCCCTCATTTTTGTGTGAATATGTCGAAATTTACTTTAGGTTAAATAGAATTTTTATGTACACAATTCAAACTATTTAACGATAATTTTTTTATGTATTCAAAAGCGTGCGATAATATAATTTGATTTGACGTGACAATTTTTTTTGTGATAAGAGGTTAGGCTTCCCGCCATTGTGCAGTTAGGGAAATCCAAAAAAACACACAGGAAAAATGTTTCTGGTGCATAGAATCGCAAATAGACTGTAATGTTTTTTAATAGGCCTGACAAAAAACACTATTGGATCAGTGTTACGACTAAAATTTGGTTTCAATCCTTATTTTCAGATCCTCGAAAAATTTAAAATAAATATTTTTAGGCGACCGTTCCAAACATTCCCATAACTCGCGAAAAATTGTCTTGCATCAATGCTAAATATTCTTCCGTGTGTTTTACTATGTGAGTGCTTAGCAAGGTCGACTAAAATTTTGTATCGAAATTTTATTTTTTATAAATTTCTGTTTAAAATAATAATAAGTTCCCAGCCCTCACATAGTGCAACATACAATTATAGTTTTCATCTGCTTCGTACTAATTAACATTAATATTAATTTTAAAGCAAAGCCATAACTCCTAGCGATAGGCATGGAAACCAGAAAACAGTTCAATTACAACAATGGTAAATGCTGCGGGCCCTATCTTAAAATTGGCGTGGAGATGATTTTCTTGTTCACAGACACTTCAAATTTAACTTATAAATTAATTTTTTCTGATGACACCATCTTTTTTAATATTCAGATTTATTTCGCAGACCACAGTTTAAGCATTGCTGATTTTAAGCAAATAAATTATTTTCATTTAAAACTAGATCACGTACAATATGTATAAATTTTAAACTAAATAATAAAATTATAGTTTTACATAATATGATTTATCGAAGAAGTAAATTATCTTTATTAATTTAGCTAAATTGTGTATATGTATGTGTGTACACCCATTACCACCCTACAAATATTTCCGGACCATTTAAAATATTAAAAATATGAATTATTTATAATTGATTGATCGGGGTGACTGCAGTTCCATTATATATTATAAATGTGTGTGTGTGTTTATATTTTGTTTATATGAAATCATCCGCAATTACTCTGGATAACTATCTAGTAAATATTTACACTACCTAGAAAAAAAAGAAAAATGTTTACATGACAGCGAATCTAGCACACGATTTTATATTTTAACATTACGTGCATTCTACATTTTCCTATCCATTTTATTTATTTCGCGCGCATGTATTCCCAATTTAGGACAGTTTTATTTACATTTTATGTGTGTGTATATATATATATATATATATATAGAGCAAAATGTAGGTCTTGCTAATAAATTTGGCAATATTGATGTAATTGATTTTGTATGCGGGTGGTTGAGAGAATAAAAAGATATTTTGCGATTTGTCTGAATTTGAATGCTTAACAGGCAACTAATTTCATGATGGTACTTATGTTTAGTGCCAGTTTGTCGACTGAATTTGTTTTAAAATATTCATAATAATGACTAGGTAAGTATAGTTATCGACAGTTGGATTTGGTTTGTATCGAAATTTTGTTCAATTCCAAATTTCAATTTCAAATTTTTCGAAACTAATCGAATTTAAGTATGCTTCCAGCATTTTCGGCAGTTTACATAGTTTAGTAAAGTTCAAAGCTCGATACCAATTTTTAATTGACAACCTTGACAAGCTCAGATAGTAAAACTCACGAAAAATTGTCTTGCACTGATGCAAGAAATTATTGAAGTCTTATAATTTAGTATGAGGGTTACATCATAGTTTATGGTGTCAGACTATCGTGTTGTCTATACACGGTTGCTTCCAGTGGTCCGCTCCTACGTTGGCTAGAACAGGGAACGATACATTGTTTCAAAGGTATCGAATATATGAGAACAAGTTTAAAGATAAAAAAACAAATACTGTTTAGAAACCTAATAGAATGCCGAATAATATAACAGATTTAAATTTTCTACATTCGGTGCTCCCGGTTTCAGATTTTCGCATTATCTCCAACTCTTCACAATTACGGCTTGCAGTACCGGTATACCGAATACCGAAATCCCGGAATACCGGATGATCTGGTCCCAAATACCGGTATTTCGATACTATTGAAATATACGAATATATATAATTATATAAATTATGGTTATACACAGATTCAACATAAGCGACAAATTTCTGTGACATTTCATCATGATAACGCTGAGTAGCCATATTAGACTACTGCCTATTCAGATCCATGTAACACGTTTTTGTTGGAAAATAATAATGGGCTCTCAGTCCCCTACATCTCACTCCTGCAGACATCCTAGCCAAACAGTTGGCAGCATGTGCAACTATTAGACTGAAAGTTGTCTACCTGTGGACGGATTGGAAATTTAGTTAGAACATTTGCTAAAATTAAAATTTAAATTCTAAGAATGTTTTATTCATCATGACCATTTCAGTTAATTTATTTTTTTTATTTATTTATATTAAAGAAATTGATTTAGTACATTACAAGTATGATTTCATATGCAAAAAAATAATCAATTCAGTATTGATTATTACACACAAGATTAAAAAATTTAAAATTTACAATTTTAAAAATTAAAAGTTAAGTACTTCAGATAAGTATATTTTTTATAAAAAATAAACTGAAAAGATGTTACCAGGTAATTTCTGATAAATTAAGTTTTAAAATTTAAAAAATAGTTCTTCAAGTTCCTTTTGAAGCAGTCCTTTGTGAGATGAAAATCAAAGTTTTCTTCAGCGATGTTGAATGATTTTGCCAGTCTGTTGATTGGACAATTTTCACCATAGTTAATTGAGTGGCGTACTATCTCCAAAAACCGATGGTTTCGCAGCGATTTGATTGGAACATGGATAGCTATATTTTGCAATATGTAGGGAGAATCAGTAAGACCAAGCAGGATGTTACCGATTTCCAGAGTGCAAATTTTATACTCTTGTCGTGTATGGTGGAAGGCTAGCTATATTCTCATGAAACGGTAAGCTATGGTCATAGTCCCAGTCAGTTTTCTTTAAAATGAAGATCATACATTTCTTTTGAATGCTTTCAATCCTTTTGATGTGGTTAGCATAATACGGGCTCCAAATTACTGATGCGTATTCAACTTGCGATCTTATATACGCAAAATAAAGTGAAAATAAAGTTGACAAATTTGTAAATTCACCAGTCCAACGCTTAACAAAACCAAACATAGAATTAGCTTTAGCAATGCATTTGTGAATGTGGTTGTTAAAACTCATATTTTCAGCGAATGTGACACCTAGATCGGTTATTTCTTTAACTCTTTGCAGTTCCGTATTATTAACGCTACAAGCAAAGTTAATCGGGTTTCTCTTGCGATGAAAAGACATTACTTTGCATTTGTCAATATTCAACAGCAAAGAATTTTTGCGGCACCATTCACTGAATCTCTCGATGTCTTCTTGTAACATTTTAGTGTCATGTATATCTTTAATTGTATATGATAGATTTTTATGTCATCTGCGAACATGAGAAGATTAGAGTATTTTATGACTTCAGTTATTCCATTTATGAAAACGAGAAAAATCCATGGTGCAATATGGGAACCCTGAGGAACTCCTGACGTTACTTTGATTATTTTAGATTTTTCGCTTCCAATTGACACATATTGTATCCGACTAGTCAAATATGAGTTGAACCATTTAATGAAGTTGGATGCAAAGCCAAAGTTGTAAAGACTTTCTAGTGCCTTGTGATGGCAGATTGAGTCAAATACTTTACTAAAATCAGTAAACACTACGTCTACTTGGTTGCGGTTTTCAATTTCATTAATAACATTGTTGGTAAATTCAACAAGTTTAGTAGATGTAGAGCTTCTAGGCATAAACCCATGCTGATTGATCCCATTATCTGCTTATCAAGTAAAATTAAATACCGTTTTTAGTTATTATTAGTTTATATTTAGTTTAGATTCATTAAACTTCAAATGTTAATTCTATATAGAGGTTTAAAAATTTTACTTAAGTCAGTTTTGAAATCAAGTGCTGGACATTCATCACTTCTCAAATTAATGTAAGGGTTCCACTTTCCTTATAAATGTCAAGTTAATAATAATTTTTTTTTTTTAACCTTTTTCTCAATTTGAGCAAAAACTCTATCTGGTATGGAATGTACGAATGACCTGGCACCAGAAAAACCAACTCAATCTTTAACACGATTCGTGCACCTTTATTGAGTAACCAGTATTCGCATATTCCGTCCATAATAGAGTTTTTTGCACCGAATAATGTTTAAACTCTCTGTGGCACATTCTATGGTACACCGCGGCCGCTATTACTTTTGTTCTCTTAGCCTGACATAGTATAACAATAGATTATCCGGGGTTAAGGGCGAATGTCCGTTTCCAACCACCATTCCAAATAAACATAAGTAAAGCTGATGACTACAGTATGCAGACAATACAATCTGAGGCAATTTGGAAGTGCAAAAAAAGCTTGCTCCTAGCTGATGAACCAGTGACATCAGCTCCTGATTTTGTTATAAAATTAATATCGACATGTTTTTTATTCTCGTACTTTGTTATCTAATTTAATCGTTTAACATCATAAAGTCTTACTTACAGCATCGAAAAGAAGCATCTTTTATCATCACTTTGGATAGTAATTGTTCAGTAAACAAATTAAAAGTGGGTTGAGATTATATCACAAACTGTTCATGTCGTAACATTAAATGGATCGTAAATATTCCATTCAGAATGGCACCGCTATATGAAAGGTGTCTATCCTCACGTTGGATAACTGATGAACCTTCCATCTCTCTATATAAGGATTCATCTGTCGAATACTACCACAAAAATTCAATAATCGAAATAATGTTTTATTTGAAGCATTCAAGCAATCTTATAAAAACCCACCTGCATAATTAACAAGCCATATACCCACCTATTGCCTTATGCAGCTTCTTCATTGTGGTCGGTAAATATATTTACACTCGACAATCATACCAAAGATTATATAGAAGAGCCTATATTAACAAACATCAATTTAACTTTGCCGATGAAAATCTGATTAAATTCTGAGAGAATAACTTTTTAACATCACACAGATACATACTCTGTTCATCGGGATCGGAAATCATGTTGGATCTTCTAACGTACAACCTAACGTACAACCTAAACATTATGTACAAAAGGAAAACATCACGATACCAAATCTTACAAATGTTCAAGGAGTTCCTGGTTGTGATAAATCTACCTGAATTATAAACAACCATAAACTAGGTAGTGATCTTGTTCTATGCGCCACTAAAAAAGGACTAGCTGATCGTAAATTTAAAGTCGCTTCTCGTTGTGTTTGACAGATTACACCAAGTCAATATGCAGTTTTCCGATGCAAATTCGTTTTTAATATTCCTAGAACCGTTAAATGTCATATATAAATGTCGTTTGCTCTAATCGTTTGCTCGTTTTATCCTAATATCAACACTAAAAATTCCGTGGAAACCTCGGTCGAATTTCTTTAATTGCCATCAACATTATTGATGCTACCTGTCTTAGATAATACATAATACCTATAACTTTCACCAAGGCGGATAAACAATTAGTTTCTCAACTCACCATACCATCAACTAGTAAAGTCATGATGATCCATGAAGCGCAAGGTTTAACATCAATCCTTAACCTCATGAATTATTTGACTGTGTGCCTCATGCTATAGTTGATATATCTAGACACACACGTTCTTTTAAATAGTTTTCACCAGTTGAGAATGACAAACTACACCCACTTGTGGAGATCTTACACAATTATTTATGCCGCGGGTAGATCATCAGCTATCAAATCTAGTGTAAACCGATGCAACAAACCAGTAAAGAAAGCGTTAAGCGGTAAATGTACGATATATTATCAATTATTATAGTGAGGCCCTCGATAGTCTTAACGCATTTGAATTTTCTTTGAAATTTGTAAAATGGTTCAGCTCGTATTTAACAAACCGCACTCAATATGTGTTAATTGAAAATAAGAAATCCAAAGTTATCAAACTTATCTCGAGTGTTCCTCATGCAGACCGAGTTACAGAGGTTATAAATTCATTGCATTTAAATACTAAAAAATGCAAGATTATGTCGTTTCACAGGAAGAAAAATCTTATAATCAATAAATACAAAATCAATGGCGCCGAATTACAGCGTGTTTGTGAAACTCAGGATCTTGGTGTCACATTTATCCAATACATGACGTTTAACAGGCATGTAGATTACAGCGTAACCAAAACGAACTCAATGTTTGGGTTTATCAAACGATGGACCAGTGAATTTCATGACAAATCAACATTATTGATGCTGTATTTCGCCTACGTAGAGTATGGGGTAACTGTTTGGGGTAACCCAGCTACTATTCAATTCATACCAAAACAATTGAAAGTGTTCAAAACAAATTCTTCTTATATCTATTAAAGGAAACCAATTGGGATATACTTCATCATGAAAATGTGGCACGCTTACCACCTTTTAAGACAAGGTGCCAAGATTACAAAATCTACACCCTTGAAAATAGAAGGATTCTTTTATTCTAATGTTCGTGATTAATGGACTAGATGCGTTCTGATTATAAATTTGATTGGAATAGAGTTGTTATGTATCAGAAATAGAGTAAAAATATATTTTTAATTATAAGAAACATAAAATAAAATTTCGATAGCATACTTGTCAAACAAACACTCACTTAGTAAAAAAGACGAAAAATTGTCCTGCACTGATGCAAGAATTGTTTTGGTGTGTTTTACTATGTGAATGCTTGGATCGATCGAGTAAAATTTGATAGCTGGGTCTCAGCGCTAGCGATGGGCTGGATAGCATATCCACTCAGGCATTGGAAACTATCTACAACATCCACTCCTGTAGATATTCTAGCCAAATTTTTGCTAAATTAATTTTAATTTTTCATAAAACAACTTGCAAAGTACATGAGTACTACAGAACCAACCGTTTTGATTATTGTTCCAATAATGTTCACCCTCTCAAAATTTATTAAAATTTCATAAACTTTGACCGGTTCCGCACACAATCAAATCACACAAATCCAAATATTAAATTGAACTTCTTTAGAAATACGGCTGGTGTGTGTGCGCCCATTGTATTTCTATAAACCAGATGACTTAAAAAAGGATATCGTAGATACATACATATATGTATATATACATAATATATTGATGACGATTTCGGTATAACATGTAATATAATTGACAAGATGGACAGTTTATGGATTTAAGTTTTTCCATATTTTATTTTCGGATTTTCATTATAATAAAAACGAAACGTATACATTTTGCCCCATATCGAAGCGGAAATGAAATTTTCTTTCATCATGGTGTTAATAAAAAATTAAATCGAAAAACCTTTTCGATAAAAACTTTTATTTTCTTGTTATTTCCTACCTTTGTTAAATCCTTTCCGTTCATACATATATAAATATTTTATGGGATAAACGGATTTTTCATTTATAACGAGCTGACCAAAATTCTGAACATATGCGTATATACGTACGTACCTCATACATCATTTTGATATGAATCTATAATAATTGAAACTTGAAATTCTTCAAATCAATTAACAAAATTTACGTTACAATTCCCCAAAAAGCAAATAAAGTAAAAATTTGTATGTTTCATCATTCCATAAAGTTTATTTTTAATGAATTCACAACACACAAAACACTCGAGTTTTTTTATTTGTGTCTACACACGAGAACAATGTGTGTTGTTTATTATAGAGATAGACATAAGACATAATCTAAGTTAATTGAAATCAATTAAAATCAATTTAAGACAAAAACGTTCGAAATACACAAAAAATAATGGTGAAGGTATATAATACGATGATGATGATGATGGACTTGATGCGAAACCCGTATGTATATGTATGGTCATATATGTACATATGAACGTATTGTAGAGTAATTTAAATGTCAAGTCCCCCATAGTTGTGCGATGAATCATTTTTTTTTTATGGATATCATAATTCCTCTGTAAAAGGATCTCTGTATTATATTTAATTTGATGAAAGGTACTTTGAAATGGCATTTAACAGGATTAATTGAATTTATGTACATACATATATAAGTATATATATATATATGTATATGCTACCCGAGGGTTTTCTATGTTATACATGGTTTGGTTGTTTATCACAAAATTTACAAATTTCTGGGAATTATTTAATTTGCGACTGGTATTTTACTTATTTTATCGCAAATATTACCGTAGCACGGTAATTTACAGTCACATAAACTGCAATACAAATTTTTTTATTAAACATCGTGCCATTGTTACATATATGTGGTTTATCGCGGCAAACGCGTGAACAATATATATATATACATATATACATAACCGGGTGGGCTTCTGTATATTTGAATCATTACTAAACTATATACAATATAATTCATACAGTATGTATACACAGTGCCAACGAATAAAATCTACTACGAATGACCACAATGCTACGTGCCAAGAATTAAATTAAAACCACCATCGATCGTATGAGCAAAAATATATAAGAACTGATGATTCAACATATTTTGAATTTTTTATTTTTTTATCTTCAATTAAATTATTTTAGTTTTTTTGTAGTTTTCTTAATTCAAAATTATGTGTTTTAGATTTCAATTCCTAATGTTTTCAAAACAATTTAATAACAATCAATTTATATACATATGTATATATATACATATATACAAAACTGTATATATGTGTATCAGAGGGCATAAAATAGTAGATGTAATCTTATAAGAAAACTGAAGTGTTTTAAATCAGCGATGATCAAACTTATAACTACATACATACTAAATGGTTTTCTTTGTTTTTCAATGTCTGTGTCCGTGAAAATTCTGTTAACAGCCCAATAAATTATAAATAACTGTTCACAGAATTTAGAATCGTTGAGACCTAAACGCGATTTTTTTTATCGTAAAGCGGACTGAATTCTAATTGACTTTACTATTTGTTTTACGGAATTTAGAAGTTACGTAATTCTGAACGATTTTGAAAATTTTGTATACTGTTGATCCTAGTCTATATATACAATCCATCCCAACCCCTATCTTAATGGTGGGTGGCACTTTTACTAGTTTTATACAGAATTTAGCATTCCTCAGTGTTTTGAATGAAATTTATTATTTTTCACGTTTTCAAGTTTGACATTGCAATCTATAAGGGCAATTTTACCCGAACTAATGATCTCATCTGTACCAGTAATCAATTGCCTATATGTGTGTACCTAATGTAAGATTCGTATCTCATAATTGTAAATCGCAGCAGACCTTGGACAGTAGTGTAAATAAAGTGTAAAATGGACGCAGCCGTAACTTTAATTTTGAGTAAATTTTTTCTTGGTTTTGTTAACACGAGACGGGATCATTTGAAAGGAAATTTTGATCGAATAGAAAAATCATCACAACTTAACTTGAAGATTGACGCCTATAGATTGTAGCGTCAGTACTATATTACGCCTTCTTAGAGAAACAGTACTAAACCGATCGATATTGGATCAATCATATTCATAATCGCCTCAAAAAAGCAGAGGTATGCTCAAGAAGAGTAAAATCTCTAAAAAGATTAATGCTGTTAAGCTTGAACGTAGTTAAAATAACTGATCCGGATCAGATCATACGTCAAGAAAACACGGCTAATATCTCAAAAAAATTTCATGTGTTTTATTATATAACTGCTTAGTGCGGGCAACTAACAACTGTCCACCTTGTCCAATATGACGGGCCGCGTCAACTGCTTAGGGTAAGACTACTCATGTTGTGCTTTTGAATAGAATAATTTTAGTAGGGGAATCTACCATCTTTGTCCGCTTTATGATACTTTTGATAATTTGTAGCAAACCATTAAAAGTGGCTAATTGATAAACCAGGTAATTTAATAACTAAATGCAATAAGCGGTATTGAACACAAAATTTAGAGAGAGCCTGATCAGATCAGAGATTCCTCTATTTTTGGAAACTATATTTTGAATCCAAAAAATTTCGAATCAAAAAAATTGTTAAATTTCGAAAGAAGGTTAAATTGTTAATTCTATATTTAATTTAAAAAAAAATTTTAAACAATAGTTTTAAATTTAGAAATTTCTATTCAAAATCTCTGAAATTTTAAAACTTCCAATTTAGAAATATTAGAAGTTTCTTGAATATGAAATTTTTTATTGATATTAAAATAAAAATTAATTAATAAATTATCAAAAATGTTTTGTAGCATTGTAAAAAAAAATAGCCATTTCGAAATAAAATATATATGTAGAGTATTGATGTTAAAATGTAAAATTTTCCTCTAAAAGTTTAAATCTAGTTATTAATTTTTTTAATGAAAACCTGATTTCTTCTGAATTTCAAATTAAATTTAAAAATTCAAAATTATTAAATCTTAAACTTTAAAATTTTAATTTATTCGAAAATTGTAAATTTTATATTCTAAAATATAATTTTTTGCAGAAATTGTTTGTATAATTTTTTAAACGATACCTTCCTACATTTATCAGGTTTAAAACTGTAAAATTAATTTAAATTATAATTTCCAGGTTAAAACTTAATTTTTTAAATGTATATACTACAACATATCTTAATTCCTAAATTCATACACGTATATTTTAATATTTTAAGTTATCAACTAATAAATTGCACAGAAAATTAAAAAATAAAATAAAAAATATAATAAAAAATAAAAATAAAGTGTGTGACTTATCCCAGGATTTCATACCAGAAAAATTAAAAATGACGTGTAAGCTTATATATTCTTGTCGTAAGAAGTAATTGGCACAATAGGTTCAGAAATTCATAAGAATATGGCCACATACATAAAATTAGGAGTTTAACTACTGGTTCTCAAGAACCATGATTGCCGGAAAAAGTTTCCTTTGTTTATCACAGCAATGGACATCATTTCAAGTCGAAAACAAAGGAAACTATTTCCGGTACTCATGATTCTCGAGAACAAGTAGTTAAACTCCTAATTTTATGTATGGGGCCATATTCTATGAATTTCAATTACTTCTTACGGGAAGAATATATAAGCTAACACGTCGTTTGCAAATTTGGAAAATGATGATATCAAATTTTGAGATGATTTTTAAAATCCTGGGATTGGATGAGAGTAGTATTACCAGATAAACATTTTTAATGTTTCTGGGTTAGAATCCTGGGATAACTTCACACACTTGTAATACTATAAATGTTTTTCTCAAGGAAACCAATTGTAAAACGTGTCGATTTACTATATGATTTAAATTTATTAAAATTGAAAAGATAAAACTATTTAACGTTAAAGATAATTACTCGACGGTTGGTGGTATTGACAAAATAATCGACATCGACGTCAAAATTGACTAAATATTCCAATTATTCGGTATATTGAAAACAAATTCATGTGATTTATCAATTTACAGTGAATTAATTTTCAGGTACATTTGATTATTAATTTGTTTATTGGTGAAGTTATTTGTAAATTTGATAACGACATTGTTTTTTATTCAACTAAATTTGATAATAAATGCTATACTTGCACTTTATTTTGAATAGTTAATAATTGTAATTCTACAGTACTGAATTCGGACAATCATTCGCGATGACACGATATGAACGTCAATAAGCGTTGTGACGAAATTTCCCACAAAAATACGTGCATACGATAACAAAATTGTATAATTCCAATAATTATAGTTTTAGGGAAATACTATACAAACGCGATTACAATTATTACCGGTGGCGTTTCTACGTGTAGAGATTAATCTCGATATATCGCAAAATAATTGTTTTTGTTTGCATACACTAATATGTTAACACTATACATTTTGAGTACAGTAGTTTTATGAATCAAAATTTATAACCTAATTACATAACTTTAAATTAAATTTGTATATGTATACGCAGAGCAGAGTATACATGTATTAAATTTTAAACAGGAAAATACAAAAATTTTGTTTAGAAAAATAAATTTTCAAAAAAATTTGTTGTTTTTTGTGTTTGTCGGTCCATTCTTCTGTAAAACAGAATTTTCTTTTATTTTGAGAAAATTCTATTTCCTTCAACACAACACAAAAAAAATCTAAGTTTTTCTATTATGAAAACTATTGCTGTATACAGTAAACTATATGCTTGCTTCCACAAGGCAGACTCTTTTTTGTATAAACTATATACACTAACTATAGAGTATTGTAACACTTAGGCAGGAAATAAAAGTTTAAGATTTTCTCTCTGGTAAGTGTCCCATCCGACCAAAATTTTGTTTATGGTAATTTTGTGTTTTGGGGCAAACAAGTGGAAATGTTAGTTCTCTATCAACTAAATCATACATACATACATATATAGAAAAGGATTATTTTCTTAATTAGGATGTAAAATGTTTTCAATTGGAAAATCATTTTTGGCATACTGTCTCATATTCAAATGAACATAATATATAATTCATAAATGTGGGTTTCCCTGTACATACATAAATATACATAAGGATGATCGATCACAATACATACAGAATCAGAATTATGCAGGTTTTACACAAAAAAAACGAAATTCATTAATTTAAATTAATTAATTTAACGTAACGTACAACCCGGATTGTGCACCAATTTAGTATTACCCGAAATACTATTATTCCATTAATTACCCGAACAAACCTTACCAGCATCTCACATCATTCATATATTGTAATCATTGTACGAGTATATTTTGTGAAAAAAAAAATATTTGTTAACCTCTAATTTACGTTAATTTGTTCCAATAAAAGTAAAAAAATTTAAATGATATCATTCAATTTTAATCTAATCATTTCCGTTTCGTAAGACTTTTTTTGAAGAGAGTACAACTATATATATATATAAATGTACAGTATATAAGTATATAGAGCTATTACCGTAAAATACGAGATAAGAACGTTAATTTAATTCCATCATAAAAATAAAAAATAAAAATTTCCAACGAGGTGTTTTAATACAGACTTTCCTGTCCTGTCACTTGATATTATATGATTATCGTATATATGTACATACATACACTAGATATGTACGCGTCTCTGTATTTACAGACAGTGGCAAATTTATAAACGATGATGCCATTCATTGGGTTTGACATGGTTTTTGTGTGAATTAAGAACACAAACGTGTAATAAAATAATTTATGATTTCGTTAAATTTAATTAAAGAGTTTTTTTTATTTACACCCAAGAATATTAAATAGACGTGTAGGTGGAGTATTTTGTATAAATTAAAATAGTTTGTGCTATTTTATGAATAATTGCGCCATTTACAAAGTATTTAATATATAGTTCAATAACTGGATCATACGATTCATAGTTAGGGACATTTCAGAGAATTTTTATGTTACTTTTTATTTCGGATTTTACATACTAATAGGATATAATGATACTCGCTGGAATTACCAGATTATTTTTAGTTTTAATCAAAATTTAAATAATTTAAAAAAATTTAGATCTTTAATGATTTTACAAAATTAGAAAGTTTTAAAAAATTGTTTATGTTTAAATTTAAAGTACTGAAGCAATTCAGAGATACTGACGAGTTTAAAGTACATATTGCGATATTTTAGCAAATTTAAAATACTAAAAGATTGAATTATATAAGAATTTTAAAAACAATTAAAAATTTAAAGAATTAGATTTAAATTTCAAAACAATTTTATATTTTCAGAATATCAAAATTTTAAAAACAATTTAAGAAAAATCTAAAGCATTTAAATAAATTTAAGAGTTTATCAAATAATTTAAAATGATTATGGAATTAAATTACTAAAGATAAGAAATAATAATTTCAAAAATTCAAATTAAAGAATTTTTTGAATTAAAGGAACTTTAAAAATTATTTAGAGAATATAAAGGACCTAAGAAAATTAAATAATTTAAATTTTTTTTGTTTAAATATTTAAATTAAATATTAAAATTTCATATATTTACAAAATTAAACATTTCAAAAATTTAATGATTAAAATTCATTAAATTAAATTAAATAAGAATTCATAGATAATCAAAAATTCAAAGATTATAAATAATAATTTTAATGAATTTATAAAATTTAGAGAATTTAATGAATTGCAACATTCTATCGTAGAGACTTCGCTACGGACCAATTTTGTGTCTATGCTAGTCCTTTAGGACGGCCACCCTTACCTAACCTAACCTAACATTCTAAAGACCGAAATAATTTACCCAATTAAATTTAGAAAATTCAATTTAAATAATTTAAAAAAATTTAAAAGTCAAAAAATGTATTTAAAGAATTTAAAGAATTTAATTCAAAGAGTTCAGATGATTTTAAAAAATTAAACATTTAAAGAATTTCAATTTAAAAATATTTATTATATTTTAATAATTATGCAGCCAGTTTTTAATTTAAATAATTTATAAGATGTAAAGATACTTATTAAAAAAAAACATTTAAATCATTTTGCAGGTTTAACATAAATAAGAATTTTACAACATTTCAAGATTCGAAGGGCCAATTAAAAAGATTTATAGGATTTAAATAACTGAATAATTTAGAATTTAAAGTGTTTAAATATCTTATGAAACTTAAAATATTCAAAGAGTCTAGACAATTAATATTTTTTAAATATAGAGAATATTTAAATGAATTTAAGAATTTACAAAATACTTTAATGAATAAAGTTTAAAATTTTAAAGAAATTGAAGATTTAAATTACTTTACATTACTTTAAATTTAAATAATTTGATTTTTATGATTTTAGAAAATTAAAACATTTTAAAGAATTTAAAGATTACAATTAATATAATTAATTTACGGAACTGAAATAATTAAAAGAATTTAAAAAATTTCAAGAATTACATGAAATTAAAATTAGGAAAATAAGAAATTTAAAGAAAAAAGGAAAAAGTAAGAATTTAAAAAAATAAAATAATTAACAAATTTTTAATAAAATAAAATTAAAGACTTTATATATGGATCTTTAAGAAGAAATTAATTCTAATTCATTTCTTAAATGACTTTTCAATGTAGTATATTTTTATAAGCTGGAGAACTGGAATTGAATGTTATCCATAAATTCAATGGTCAAAGGTGGAGTGGACACGATGGACTATATACGATGAAAATTATTATCAACTATTTATTGAGTAAATGTCATCGTGTGTAGGAATTTTTCAACCACTTTTTAGATTGATATCCATACTTTAATAGTTTCCCAAAGTTAGTTTTAAAAAATTGTTTGTTTAAATTTAAAGAACTTAAACAATTCAGAAATACTTACGAATTTTAAATACATATTGCAGTATTTTAACAAATTTAAAATACTAAAAGATCTAAGCAATTTAAAGAATTTCAATGGATTTAAAAATTAACAGAATTCCAAAAAAAATTTAAATTTTCAGAGTTTTAAAATTTTAAGAATTATAAGAATAAACTTATGAGTTTTAAAAATCATTTAAAATGATTAAAAAATTAAATATTAAATTACTAAAGATAAAAAATAACAATTTCAACAATTCAAATTTAAGAATTTATTGAATTTAAAGAATTTTAAAAATTATTTAGAGAATTTAATCAATTTAAAGAACTTAAGGAAAAAATAATTCTATTTTTTTTAAAGTTTAAGCAATTTAGCGAATTATAAGAATTTACCCAATTTAAAACGTTTAAATAAATTACAGGATTCAACTAATTTAGTAATTTAAATAATTAAATAATTTAAAGAGTCTAAAGGACTTAATGATGGATATTGAATTTAACGGATATTGAATTTAAAGAACTCAAACAAATTTAAAGATTATCAATAATTTTAAAAATTTAAGGAATTCCAAAATTATATCACTCTATGAGTTTACAAATTTAAAAAATGTACACAAGGCTTTAATAATTTTAAATAATTCAAAACAGAATTTAAAGTATTTAAAAAGATTAAGAATACTCAAATAATCCAGAGGATTTGAAGATTTTTCTAAAAAAATTAATAAATTCAGAAACTTAAACACATTAAATATATTAAAGAATTTGAAAAACTAAGAGATAAACTATTTCTAAAAATATTTTAAATAATTTAATTCAAAGAGTTTAGATGATTTGAAAAAGTGAAGATTTAAAAAATTAAACATTTAAAGAATTTTATTAATTTAAAAAAATTTATTATATTTTAATAATAATGGAGCCAGTTTTTAATTTAAATAATTTATATGATGTAAAGAATTAAGAATTTTACAACATTTCAAGATTCGAAGGGCTAATTAAAAAAATTTACAGGATTTAAATAATTGTATAATTTAAAGTTATATAAAGGTTTTAAAAATCTCAGAGAATTATCAAAACTTAAAGTGTTTAAATATTTTAAGGAACTTAAAATATTTAAACGTCTAGACAATTTCAAGAATTACAAGATATTGAAAAAAATTAAGAATTTAAAGAATAGAAAAAATATAGAATATTTTAATAAATTTAACAATTTACAAAATACTTTAAGGATTAAAGTTTAAAATTTTAAAGAAATTATAGATTTAAATAACTTTTTTAAATTTAAATAATTTTCTTTTCATAATTTTAGAAAATTAAAAAAATTTAAAGAATTTAAAGTTTAGAGAAGTTAGAAATTTTAATAAAATTAATTTAAAAAACTTAAACGATTAAAAGAATTTTAAAACATTCAAGATTTTCCTGAGAATCTTGAAATTTTAAAACTTACAGAATTTTAATATTTTAAAAAACTTTAAACTTCAATCTTAAAATTCGAGATATTAAATAAGAATTAAAAATTAATTTATTTTTAAAAAATTAACTGTTTTTCTATAAAATAAAATTAAAGAATTTATGGATCTTTAAGAAGAAGTGTTTCTTAAATGATTTTTCAATGTTGTATCCCATCTTTTCACAAGCTGGTGAATTGGCATTGAATGTTATCCGTAAATTATACAGTCAAAGCTGGAGTGGACTATATACCATGAAATTTAGTATGAACCATTTATTGAGTAAATTTAATTGCGTGAAAAAAATTTTGTAACCATTTTTAAGATTGCTGTCCACCTGTCGATTAAAAATTGTGTTTGAAATTATTGTCAATTTTCTTCGTTTGTTTATACTTTTTATCATTAATTTCCACAAACGATTTATATTTAGTTGTAAATCTCGTAGAATTTATTTGATTTAGCCTACACAAGAAGGACGCTCCAATTTATAGTCGCACCTTTTAACATATTCCAGTCACACTTCACAAGAAAATTATATTTATGTATATTTATAAATTATACTATGCGCCAATAAATTATATAATTAAATTAAATTATTTGCTTGTTTTCTAATAACCGCGGGGACATATGTACATACACAGTCATAATTAATTAATTAATGGACATATTTTATTTATTTTAAAATAAATCCAATCGTAAATAAATTAATTAAAAACTAATATTAAATTTTTTTATCAGAATAATAATAAATTTAATTTATGTTTTGGAATACTGTCAAATAACCTAATGTCTTATATACATATATACATAATTATTTAATCTCTAATATGTATATAGGTATTAGAACCGTGTTTTTTTTATTATTTTATATACTTATGGATGGCTATAAAATACTGACCTATATAATTATGTTTATGTGTCTATTAAACTATAAGCTATAATTTTATTATAATTGCATAATAAAATTTTTTAATTGATATCGGGATTATATAAAATATTTTATATAAAATACCGCACCGCGATGAATAATATTCGAACATATTTTAGAGGTGAAATCTGAATCATATACAAATATATATACATAATTCAGGCAGCGATAAAATAGCATTACTATATACAACATAAACCAACCGCAAAACTTGTATCACACACATTTTGATATCTAAAAGTGATTTGCTTTTAATTGCGGTTTAAATATGCGAGCCAGCCACAGCATTCTAGACCGATATATGATTAATACCCAGTTAATTTGCTATATTTAGCATGACTGCACATGTGCGGGGTGGACCAATATAACTATTCTGCATTTAAGTAATTATATATAAAAATGTTTTAGTGCTACATATCATTACTATACTCGCATTATCTCCTTATAGGCACAGTACACACATGAATGTATAAATGTATACGTACATACGTTCAATATACATCTCATAAATGTTTTCTTATCAACGTAGGAAGTAAGTTCATTTTTCATGGGTCATTTTAGTCATAGTGAATTGTATAAAATATATATGTACATGAAGATTTTTTGTGTTTCAATCATTATTGTTGACTGTGTAAACATAAAACTTTATAATAATATACAGACGTATATTTTCTTATAATTATTATCATAAAATTGATAACGCGATTGATATTGTTTTGGGCACGAAAACACACGTTCATCTTATAATTTATATAGTATACGTAGATATTCTTATAAGTTATCGCTCAAATGAATCGACATAGACGTATAATTTTTGTGATAATTCATTCATAATTTTAAAATTAAACGAAAACAAAATTTAACTCATTGTCGCGGCGCACACACATTATATATTTGTTTAATTAGGCGAGTTGTGATAACATTTTGGGTTATTTTTAGAAATTATATTTTTTTAATAATGACTTGAATTTTGTATGTGCTCTATGTACATACCTGATAACCGGTGTGAAAGTTGACGGATGTACATACATATAAGTACATATATTTTGATAATATATTTTTACTAAATCCGCAGTATTGTGTTATAAACAGTATCGCGAGATTAAGCTAAATCCCTTTGTAATACTATATATACGCCCTTAAAGTCCTTTTTTTTTAACATGATCCATCAATTAATCTTTAACACTTGTCTAATTTCGTAATTATCAATTGATTACTCTCTTACAAAAAATCAACAACAACAAATAGGACAATCAAGGAATTAAAACAATAATTAAGGAATTTTATGTAATTCTTACAATTCTTTTTTTTTATAAAATCACCTCCCTTTGCGATCACAATGCGGAAACAATACGGGAATTATGTCGCCAAAATGTTCAGATGATTTTTTTTTAAGTTAATTAATTATGATTAACAGAGATGACTAAATGTGGAGTCAGCAGTTTTAACAACATTTATATTGATGGGATGAGAGACGAACGATTTGTTTGGAACATTTGAGTACATATTATGACCTTTTCGGTATCTCTAATTAGCAACGCTAAAACAGAGAAACCTGGGTTCTTTGTCTGTGATTTTTTATTAACTTGGCCCGTTTTTATTCGAATTTTTATAAAACTTTCAAAATAATTCACAATCGATACCAAATTTTAGTCGGCCTTACCAAGCACATATAGTAAAACACACGAAAAATTATTTTGCGTCGGTGTTAAACAATTTTATTATGTACTCATAAGTAGCCAGAAATTATAAAATAATAATCTCCAAAAATTTGAAAACGATAAATTTGTATAATTAGATAAAACTACTGTCTAAATTGGCATACGATATGTGTGTGTCTGTAATTTTATAATTTGAATTTTTTTTCCAAATTCTAAAATTTGAAAATTTCGGAATTAAGAATTTATATTTTAATGTTTTAAGAAAAATTAAGAATATCAGTTTGGGAGCTAACAGTTTTGATTTTAATTATTCAGGAAGAGTTAAAAGAATTAATTAAATTAAGGTGCTAGAAAATTAGACGTTTCGTCTAAATAAATAAATTACGTCTACATTAGCCAGTAATTGAAGCGAACTATTTGGCCTATAATTTAATGTTGTTTAACTTTATTCGAAAGTCCCAAACTTTCTCTGAAATCGCTATCCAATTCCAATACGAATCTCTTGCGAGTACGGCATGAATTCTAAATTTTAATTTTATTTATCGTAATTTAGAAAATTATAGATTTCTCAAATATAAAGTTTCGACGTAGTTACAAGAGTTTAACAACTTAAAAATTTAGTTTGGAAAAATGAAATTTAGTGAAGATTTGAGGAACCTGATGTTAAACAATTTTCAAACAAATGCTTGCGACAATGTCAAGTCGTAAAACTCGTTGATCACGCTACACTTTTTACTAATTTGCACAATCACATAAAATCCGTTTCGCAACAAAAATAATTATTACATTTTGCTGACTGTCAATGTTGTTACCATAATCTTATACATTTAAAATTAAATTAAATCACCATTTCGTTAATTAATTTTTATTTTGTTTTTTGCATCTTCACCGGAAGAAGAATAGCTAGATAATTGAAAATGGAATTAGACATTTTGTTGAATAGAAAATTTTATTTCGAATGTAGCTAAATATGTAGAAGAAGGTTACAATACGCAGAGTGATGAGTAAATTAATCCTTTTATGCAAACATATCCTATATATATTTATAGACGAAAATAAATGAAAATAAAATATTTCTTAATTCATTAACCCAAATCATTTATTTCTTATTCAGTTGGCTGTGTTGTTGTTGCTTTTGTTATGATAAGTTAAGAAAAGTTTTGTATACCAAACACAGTATACGTACATAGTATTTTTATTTTTATTTCCATTGAGTATAAATTCTATTTAACTAAACAATTTTCTAATTTAAATTTGAGATGAGGTACTTTTATAGTAAACGACAAACTTTTTTTTTTTTTTTAAATATATTTTCAATTTTAGTGACTTTATGAACGAAATTATGAATTGATCATTTTGCTGAAATGAAAGTTTTTAAATTAAGATGATTATCTTATATTTATATAATAAACACACACATACAGAATGTCCTTATATACATATGTATATTTAAATAAAAAAAATACATCCCCATTAGAATTAATTAAAGATAAAGACAAATGATATGGTGTTTTTGTGTATACAATATATTGCCCAGGACCCTTATTTAGAAGAAAATGTTTCCCAACTGCCCTACTCTTCATATATACACAATTAAATCTTTAAAAAAAAAAATAGAAAATTATCTCTTAAGTAAGGTATAATTTGTAATATACGTACATGGGATATATAGTATAAGTATCTAGAATTTTTATGTAATCCATTAAAATAAAAACAAAATTCTTAACTTTCTTTAAGAATATATAATATAATTCTTATCTTTTTGGATTATTTTTTTTTTATTAACACGTTGAGTGTCATGGATGCGGGTACGTATATTAAGATTTGAATCAAATTTCTTGATATTCATTGCGTTACCAGTAATACTCTTATTATTAAGAAATACCGAAAAGGTTTTTGTTTTTTATATCGTACATGTATATACATATATAGGATAAATATCCTTTATAATCCTTATATAGAAAAAAAAATCATGATTCGACCGAAAAATAAAGAAATTTTAAAATTAGAAGATGATAGAGGATTGTAAAAGAAAATTATATTTTTTAACACATTTTTTTTTTAAATCGAATTCTTGTATGTATATTTATTCTTAATCTCAATCCTTTACCACACGGAACATAAATTACATCGTATATACGGATATCTTAAAGTAACTTTCTCATACTTTTCTATATATTATGTACATAAAACAAACAACAAACTACGTCTCATAAATAAATATTCTGACCTTAGATAAAAAAACCAAAAAAGTCTATCCATAAACAATCATATCCCAAATATTTATAATTTTTAATTAATTTCAAATAAAATTTTATCATCAATACATAATAATATATTATATTTCTAAGAAACTTAGACCAAAGTAAACAAAACGAATCTTTTCTTATCTTATATTTAGAATTAATTACTTTTAAATATTTATTATTCTCAAACTGATAAGAAAAACGATGTTTTGTTACACAGAATGGTTTTCTAATCGAAAGTGTATATTATGCGGTGATTAAGGTTAGTACTGAGTACATACGAGTACACAATAAAATATACAAAAGTTAGACGATTAAATTATACGTAGAAAAGATCATACTTTATTTGACTGTATGGTATTTTATATAACCGCCATTTCATTGTAATTTTTAAATTCAAATAATTTGAACTAAACTCACATAAATTCTCTATAGGTATAACCATTTAGAGTTCTACAAATATTTGCAATCTTTCTCAAAATTTTCCAATTTATATTTGTATTGTTCAAACTTTACTGATATCTCTCGACATAATTCAATAATGGCTCAGTGGAAGACAAATACAACGAAACTGACGTGCCCTTTAACCTCAGAATACACGTATTTTCAAAAATCGTGCCCTCCCAATTACTGGACCAAACCAATTAAATTAGTAAGTGATCGATCTGTTCTAAATTCGCTGACTCTTTGAATATTTTAAAATATTAAAATACTTTATATTCGATAAAAATGTTAAAGTTTATAAATTTTTTAATTTAATAAAACCATTTAAATGGTTTAAATTCAACAAACCCGTTCAGTTCTTATAATTTTGAAATTATTTAATTTTTCAAAAAATTACGAGTTGTTTAATTTCCTTAAGTCCTTTAAATTAAATAAATTCATCTAAATTTCTAAATTAACCAAACACTTTAAATTCTTTAAAATCTGTTAATTGTGTAAATTAATAAAAGATTTTAAAAAATTTAAAACTGGCATTTAAATTATTTTTTTTTAAATTTTAAAGTTTGTTAAATTCTATAAAAACTTTAGTTTGGTTTTTGGTTTTTCGTCAAATTGTTATTTTTGTTAAAATAATTTAACTCATATAATTTAAATTATTTTGTTTCTCTTTAATCTTAAATTTATTTAAATTCAAATTTTTTAATTTTGCTTTAATTCTAAATTTTTTTAATTGCATGCAATTTTTGAAATTATCAATTACCATTTAACTTATTTAAATACGTATATTCATTCTTAAATTAGTTTTAATTCTTAATTTGATAAAATTCTTGAAAGTATTAGACTTTATGAATATTTAAATTCTAAAAATTCTTTAATTTATTGAAGTATTTAAATAAATGTCAAATTCTTTTAATTTTTTAGTTTACTCTAGTTCGTTAAATTAATTAAATTCACACATTTTCTAATTATTAATAGTTTCCAAATTATATATCTATTGTATATTGTATATACATTGATCGTTAGGACCAAAGCAATAAAAATAAAATTCTATAAGTTCGCCTCGCGCTGCGTGAAATCTAGAGTTAACTAGAATAAGATTTCTAACCTCACTTTAGATTTTTTTTTTTGTACACAGCTGACCTACCTGTAACCAACAAGGTAGTCATATCAACCTTTGCCGATGATACGGCCGTCCTGGTGTCACACGGTAATCCCGAAACTGCCTCAAAGGAATTACAGAATCATCTAAACAAAATCGAAAACTGGCTGAAGACATGGCGCATAAAAGTGAACGAAAACAAATCGACTCACGTCACATTCACGCTTAACAAACGCACTTGCCCACCAGTGGAATTAAACAATATAAATATTCCTCAACAAACCAAGGTCAAATACTTAGGAATGCACCTGGATAGAAGGCTAACGTGGAAACATCATATCGAAGCAAAGCGAAAACAAATAAAAATAAAATTTTCCAAAATGTATTGGTTGATGGGAAGAAAATCTCAGCTGTCATTAGCCAATAAAGTTTTATTGTACAAAGTGATAATCAAACCCATATGGACATATGGTATTCAGTTATGGGGATCCACCAGCGCGTCAAACAGAGAACTCCTGCAACGAACCCAAGCAAAAATACTTCGTAGTATTACCAATGCTCCGTGGTACATTCGAAATAGTAATATACACGATGATCTTGGAATTAAAACTATCAAAGAAACCATTAAAGAATTCAGTTCGAAATATTACTCAAAACTAGAGACACATCCCAATGAATTGGCCAGGGATATATTAAAACAGCCGCGATTTAGGCGACTTAAAAGAGCAGATCCACTTGGACTGATGAACATGTAAATATATTAAATGTTTAGGTTTTACATATAAATGTAATCTAAATTAATTAAATAGTGAGCACAATAACAAGTATTAACATTGGTTAAGACTTAAAATATGTAATAATTTTAGCTTAAGATTTGAATACTTCTTGTTAGTTTCTTTTGTAGAAAGATTCAAGAATAAAGCCATTGGCAGCATTTAAAAAAAAAAAAAAAAAAAAAAACTTTAGATTTTAATTTTTTTAACTACCAATCAAATTATTTAAAATTCCTTAAAATACCTTTAAATTCTTTAAAGCCTGATATGTTATTTAAATCTTTTAAGCAAAATATTTATGACTCTTTTAAAAAATATAAAAATTAAATGTTAAATGTTAAATTGTTTAAAATCTTTTAACTAAATATATATACAATAATGAAACACTTGAAAAATGTAAAAACCTGCAAGATGATTAAAATCTTTAATTTTTTTGTTCCTTAAATCATTAAAATTATTTCAATTATTTCCATAAATTCTTTAGTTTGATTTTATTGGATACTTCAAATTGTTATTTATTTTGAAATAATTTAAATTATTTTATTTCTTTTGAATCTTAAATTTTGGTTTAATTCTTAATTTTTTTAACTTCATGAAATTCTTGAAATTATCAATCAAGACTATATGAACATTTTTTTAAAAAAAAAATATTTAAATTGTATAACTTTAAAACAATAAATATTCTTTAATTTAAGGAATTATTTACGCCCTGTAAATTGTGTAATTTCGGCTATATCAAAGACACAAAATTTAAAAAAAAAATTTAATTTACTCAAGTTCATTAAATTAATTAGATTCATTCATCCATTTTGTAGTTATTAATAGCTTCCCAATTATATACCTGGTGAAATTCAACGAAGAAGCAAGAATGCAACAATTAAGGTTAGTACTGTCCTCATACAAGCGTAACGATTTATTATAAAAAAAACTGTTCAACCATCTCACCAACGTAAGTACATATATATATATATATATATATATATATATATATATATATATATATATATATATATATATATATATATATATATATATATATATATATATATATATATATATATATATATACATATATATATATATATATATATATATATATATATATATATATATATATACATACATATATATATATACTAGCCCACCTCATCCGTGATTTATAATTTCATTAATTTCAAATTGTGTGTAACATCTATTTATTTCCACCGAAATGGGAAGGAAGGAACAAGAGGAAATATATAAATGTATATATAAGATACCGAATGGATCCAGATGTAAAAAATGGTTTTTCATGGAGGAAAAATGGAAAAGCAAGCAAGCAAAAAATTACCACATCTTTCAATTTTTTTTCCTTATGGTCATTTTTCATTTAACAATATACATATATGTACATATATTTTATAAATATATACGAAAAATTATTTCCTTTTTCATTCGTCTTATTATTTTCTATTTAAAGTAAAAATAAATGTTTTCGCTTTTCATTTTTGAATTTTTGGTTGGTTGCGAATTTCCGTATTTCTTAAAAAAAATAAAAATAATAATAATAATTGTAAAACATATATATAAAATGTAACTCCTTTCAATTTACCATCATCATTTATTAAATTAACCCTTTGTCGAGCACTTAGCCCATGTACAGTAGTAAGTAAAAGGAAAATTTCGTGCGCACAGGGTTACTATAAATACCATATAAATATATACCGAAGAAGTAAACTAAGGATTTTGTGTTTTCTTTTAATTTCTTTTATTTATTTATTTATTATTTTTATGTTTTATTTTTTTTAAACATCCACAACCCTTTTTTTTAATTCCGCGGCTTATTTAATTGAATGTTATGTTACTTACTTACTTTTTTGGTATATCTTGAATTGTGTATAGCTTCTTACTATTGAATACATACATAAACTAGGACACGAACGAGGTTTGTATTTTTTTTGGTTTATCGTAAACCAAATGGCGTTATTAAAAATTTTAATTGTAATTATTGTAGCATTTCTTATTTATTTTAATTAAAATTATATTTTTTGTTGTTATTGTAACATTACAGGAGTGTGCTGATCTAAATTTAAAATGGATTTTTAATTTGTACCGGATGGTTTTTACTTGCGCGGATAATTATGCGATGGAGTGTTAGATGTAAACGTACGTATATTGTTTGTCATTGTTGGAGTTTAAGGAATTGAAAAAAATATTCAACAACTTTAGAAAAAGCATTTAATTCAAAAACTAACATTAAACTTCACTAAACGTAGATAATAAAAATATACTGGAACACAAAATCTCAAGACACTTCTATTAAAGAAATATTTAAATGTTGATAACATGGAGAATAAATGAACAGTAGTATATGCAAGCGTGTGTTGCAAGTTAAATTTGCTGCTCGAAATCTAGAGTTCATGCTAAAATCACTTCAGATTTTAAATTCGACGGGGATGTCAAACAATTTATTTTTTTTACAACTAACAATCAAATTCTTTAAATTGCTAAAATTACCTTTAAATTTTTTAAAACCTGTAAAGTTATTTAAATCTAAAATTTTTAATAATTAAAAAATTCTGTAAATTCAATAAATTCATATAATCCTTTAAATTTCATAAGTTAGTTTATTTGAATTTATTGAATTCTTTAAACTATTTAAAAAATGTTAAAAATAATGTCACTTTTAATTCTTTCTATATATTATAAATTCTTTTGTTTTAATTGAGTTAGTTTATTAATTCTTTTCATTATTTATAAAATTCTGTAAATTCTTTAATTTTTTTTCTGTGCTTTAGATTCTATTAGTTTTAATTATTTAAATATTTTATTATCTTTAAATTATTAAAATTATCTTTTTGAATACTTTAAAATCTTTTAATATTGTAAATTAACGAAGGCCTTAAAATATCTGAAACCGTGCACGGTGCATCAAATCTTGAATTTTTTAAGTTCCTTAAATCAATTAAATTATTTAACTTCTTAAAATTTTCTAAAGTCTTAAAGAAATTCTTAAAGTTAAAAAAATTAAATTCTTTAGCTTGATTTTATTGAATTGATATTTTTTTTAAATACTTTAAATTAATTAATTTAAAATTTAAGTTTAAATTTTTGGAACTCCACGAATTCTTAAATTTTTGGCATTCTGGCATTCAAATATACAAATTCTGTAAATTAAAAACTATAAATGTTTCAATATATATTTTTTTAAATATTTTAATTCTTTAATTTACTTAAAAATTTTATGGATTTTAGCTATATGCGTACATAACATGTATCCCACCAATTTTTCAATTTACGCACATAAGATTTATGATTTTCATCCCAAAATAATTTCTTATGCAAATTTTTTTAAACTATCGTACACATCGATTGATGACACATTTTTGATGGTTCGAGGAGACACGCAAGAAATAAAAGGGATAAACAATTTTGAGATATACGCACACGCCCTTAACCATCAATTCCATAGTATATTCCTCGTATTTGTCAGCTGTATCATTTTTGACATCAGGATGATGAAATAAAAATCACACCCGCGCTCGATTCCGCAAACAATATTCGAGCGACTTGTTTTGTCTTTTATGACGCATAACAAATACGCGCTAAATGTTATATACACACATCTAAAAAAATTGGATGTGCGGAGCAACCATCACCTGATTTTTTGGAAAATTGATGATAATATTTAAATTTCATATCCTCCTTAATTTCCGTTTAAGACAATTTTCTTATACCCGTTTTTTATTATGTTTTTCCTTCTTTTTATATGTACATATATATGTTATACGATATAGATGTTGGCCTCGTATAATGGATCATATAAGATGCGGAAGAAAATAATGTATATATAAGAAACAAAAAATAAAATTGGGGAAAAAACAATACGTCATTGCGTCATAACACGCACACAATATTTTTTTTTTTTTGATTTAATGACACCACCATACGAGGTACGACAACAACAAAAAAAGTGATAAATTAAATTCGCATCTTGAAATGTGTGGCAGACATTTTGGAATTTGCATAGAAAATCAATTAGCTCGAATATACTACAGATATGTATAAGAGGTATACGATTTAATGACATTTAACATTTTTACGTCACATCAACGTTTTTATTTTAACTCTGAGCCGAATGAAGTCATATTGGTCAAATTGTCACATTTCAATCACCAAAGGTTTAATTTAATTTGAAAAACCTAACCCATAGTAAAACACGCGAATAATTGTCTTACATCGTTGCTAGATAACTTTTCGAGTGGTTTACTACGTGTGCTTGGTAACGTTGACTAAAATTTGGTATCGAAATTTTATTTTTATGTAACAATATTAAAAAAATATTAATATCAAATTTACGTCGACCTTGCTAAGCGCTCGCCTAGTAAAACAAATGAAAAATGATCTTGCATCATTTTTTTTTATAAACAAAGCTTTCGAATCTATGGAAATAACTTGTGATACTTGAATGAAATGCAAATTGTTTATAATCCCAACCGGCGCTAATACTTCTGGTGGTTCTCGAGACTATTATAGAATTTATAATATTCAAACTTACATATATAATTGAATTTCTACCTAAAAATACTTACACATGTCCTTTTCAACCCCCATCCAAAACCAAATTGGGGAAAAAAAAGTTTATTTTCAACTTTTGTCAAGATAAATTTCTTGACTTTGTTCCTTAATTTTTAATTTATATTTCTATGAATAAATTTAAATTTTCCATTTTTTTTCCAAATTATTTAAATAGAAACTTTCAAATAAATACCAAAAAGGCAAAAAAAATGTTTTTTTTAATTAAAAATTGTTTTAAAAATTAAACATAAACTAAGAAATGTACATTTTCCTATTTTTCTGTTTTGTTTTTTTTTTTTTTTGGAAAATGTACATTTTCTATTTTGGCAGAAATATAGTGTATTTTGCACTCGACTAGACTGTTGCTCCAAGACTTTTTATGAATATTCAATGCATGAGCTTAGATGAGTGTCAGTATTGAAAGTCCCCTGAAATCAGAATCTATATAAGCTATTCAAAAATTATTCTTAATTTAATCAATTTTAAACAAATTTTTATGAGGGCTTGCGCATTGAATATGGCATGGTTCTTGAATTATTATGGACAGTTAAAATTATATATACATACTGATATTTTCATCAATTCCCTGTCGCTATCGCCCATATACATTTACGCACAAGTTATACAAATTACACGAAGGTAATTATGTCCCAACAACAACAAAAAGTTTCTATTTAATTTTTAAAATCAAATGACCCATAAATGACTTAAATCCTCGTAAAATAAAAATTAGTACACCGCCAGGAACCAAAACAATAAAACAGAAAAATTCCATTTCTTCTGTATGTATATACGTACAACACTAAGAAAGTAAGAAGAACGCGAAATAATTAAAAATGAGCCATAGAAATATTTATTACATAAACTTTAAAGCGTAGAAAAGTAGAAAATACATTAAAAAAAAATTATTTCAAATTGTTTTGAGACTAATTTTCATTTTAAATACAAGAAATAAAATTAAAAATACAAAAAATTTATATAAGTAAATTTCAAGTCGCGCGGTGATGAAGAAAATTAAATATATTTAATTGAACTTTACGTTTTTATGATTATTTTAATTATTTCTTAAAAGTTAATTACAAAAATGAAATAAATAAAATATGTGTATATACACACAGCATACACACATACACACACACACAAAAAAATAATATTGACTTAACCATTATTAACTCTCGAAAATGTCTTAATTACGTTTTTTTTTGTATCCATAAATTGTAAAGTAACCATACCAAAAACCGCACCGAACGATTTTATTACTCTTTTATTCTAATCAACACACACAAAAATAAAAAAGGACATCGAACATAAACAGATCGAGGATACAGGATAAACAAAAAATGCCCTATTCTCTAAAATATGCGAAATTAATTTAACACCGGTTTAATTAACGAAATTAATTCGAAAGCATTAAAAATCTCATCCTAATTTATTCCCCTAATTATATCCTTGCTAGTCTACAGGACGAAAAACAAAAAAATAAATAAATAAATTAAATAAACGGTAAATATGGACGGAAAGTACTTATGCCTAACATAAAATATTTTTTTTTTTTTTTTAATTTAAGGGATGATACCACGGTCGAGTTTTTTTTTTTGCTCCACTTTCTCGTGAGTCGAGATGAAGTAATCAAGGGAAAAAAACGATGTATAAATGTTGCTTCTAATTTCTAACAAATAATAAAATTTGCATAACCATCGTCAGGTTTTCATCGTTCCGTTTTTATGGTGCGATATAGCGGTGTGGTTTGGGGATGATACACCGTTATATTATTGACTTGAGTTGGTGCGGAATACGGATATAATTTTTAGTCTATATTTGTAATGAAGATTTCTCCTTGAGATAACGTTGTTATACTTGATTTAAATGGACATAAGGGAAATTGGCAGTAAAAAATGATGAAATTGTGGGCATGTTGTGATTCGGCTATACAATCTATAACGATCAAGCACAAGATGTTAAATTACGTTTATACTATAGATCAATAGCTGACGCAGAAAAAATAGTAGAAGCTGAGAGGAGGCACGATCAACTCCAACACAAACTGCGCCAACTTGATGCCAGACACAAATCAACCAGCTTCACGAAGAACTATCTGTGGATGCCACTCCAGAGGAAGAAGCCTCTGTGCCCTATTTCAGTGAAGACCACTACGCAGTCTTGATCAATGACCTGGATTGGACATTAAATTTCTGGACAGTGTTATGGGAGAATTAGATTCGGAGGAAAATATTCCAGATGCGGTCGGAATTTATGGAATTGGTTCGCTGACGACGAGCAGGATACTAAGCTATTTTTGCACGATGACATTAATTCATTTAAATGTTCTTTAATCAAAATTAATTCGTTGCTTATGTCATTATAAACCCGTTGATATGATCAACGGGTTTATAAAGAGTGCGCCACAGTCGATCAAACCCATATCACCGATAGATCACACTCCACCATCAAAACCGATCGTAACGTCGACACCGCAACAGACTGCGTATTGTAATTGCTACCAGTTGCTAAAGCAAACATTCAACAATATCAGAACGTTGACAAGGGTAAGGTTCAACCCGTGACGGCGGTGACCACTTCAGGTACAGTGCATTTTCCTAACAATAATTTGTTATTTTTGGATACATCAAAGTCGAATAAAGTATCGGGGCATCGGGTATCGGTTAAACATCCTTGGGTTGGTAAGCGACTTGCTCATTACGAAACTGAGAAGAAGTATCGTCATCGTAATTTTTTTATAACTTCCACTATAACATTGATGTACAGGATGAAAAGCAATGATCCTAATGCAGTCCTATGCGGTACTCCAAAATTGTTTTGTATTGGTTTAGGGATACAGTAATTGACTTTTGTATATTATTGCTTTTCTTGAAGATAGTTATTAAACCATTCAAATTAATAATTTTGGTCGACTAGTATATTGTGAATGTGGTTTATTATGTAATTGATTTTTAACAACTCGATTTGTTAGAGACACAGCTTTCTTAGGCTGGTAGCACATTTATCGCTCTTCTGGTGTTGCTGGCTTAGGTGTTTTCGGAATTGGAATAACCGTTCCTTTTAAACTATTATTGATTAAATACTTCAGTAATTTCACATTATCGGAGAACCATGATAGTTTACCAGTTTTATAAATAAATTTTGTACAAGTCAATTCATTCAAACAAGTTAACTTTATCACTAAATCAGCTTCTTTGTCTCTTTTAAGATAACCCCTTGGCATGCCAGAAATTGTTGATTTAAAGCGTAGCAAAGTGGTTCATAAGAATAATTTTTCGATGAACGTATTTATATCGGGTTTCAATTTTCTGTTGACTTTGTCTTCCCAAAATTTAAATTAACGCTTAACATACAACGGTCACTAATTTGATGCTCCTTAACTATTTCGCGTTGCACATTTTTTGAATTGGTTATCACTAAATCTATTTAAATTTCGGTGGTTGTTGTAAATAAAACTTATGTCAAATAAGAATTTGTATGAAGACCCATTGAATTGAAAAAAATAAAGATACAAATTAGGACGTTGTTTTAATTTTGTAACAGACAATGACGTATTAAAACAATAAAAAGTGTGGTATTGATATTTTGAAGACAAATTGAAATATGAAATAAATGTAGCCAGAGCCAGGAGCTACAAAGCTGCTCCCATGGGCATTTTTGATTAGCTGGAGCAAAGATGAAGCCAGCTGCTCCTATCTCGATTTGTTTCTTACAAGCTTCATGGCCAATAAATTGGTGGCATTTTTGAACAAAAATTTAATTTTATCAATGAATAAAATCAACACAGCAATAATTTTATTTAAACTAAGTTCGAAACGATATAGTTAACTCCGAATCACAACACAAACTGAAATAACATACGAGTATCTTATAATATAGAGCCGGAACCGGAGCCAGAGCTTTCAATTGAATAATTAACTGCGGAGTCCAAGCTGAAACTAAATCAATATTACTTATACAAAACAATTGAAAATTAATTTGTTTAGAGGCGATATTCTTGAATGAAAATGGCGATGGATTAAGAATTTTAACTTTCAATAACAGAATCTACAATTGTAATTTTATACTTGATTTAAAACCGAATCAATTGTTTAATTATTGTCATAATTAGTAATCAAATTTATGTAAAAAAAATCATTTCTGTTATTTTTGATAAAGTTTTGCTTCGCCATTTTATTGAACCTCAGTATGGGTGACACTAAATGTAACGAATAATTAGCTGATTAATTTAAATTGGATACCGCACGTAACAATTCATTTCAACGAGAATTGACTTCCAAAGTTCAATGTTATCTTTTCCTATATTTGGTGTTTATATATTAAGAATTACAGTGAATCCAATTTTCTTATGGTAATTTCTATATATGTACGTTACCCTCAAGCTCCTATAACATAATATTATGTACACATATATGAAGGTACTATAAAACTAAATTACTGTATACATATATATGTAAGAAGAAATAAATTTTATCCTTCAGTATTATATACATTACATATATAGAATATTGACTCATAAACTTAAGACTAATAAAAAATAATATTTTAATCCTTCCCACAAACGGACACAAATCATCTTAAGATAATCAAAATGTACAAACACAAAAATATTGTATATTATGTATGTATATACTATATTATAGAATCGTGTAATTTATTTAGCAATTTATTTAAATCCAAAAAAAAAAAAAAAAATACTAAGAGCAAGAAAATTGGCCCACAGAATATCATAAATTTCCTCGTCCAAGACAAAAAGAAAATTCATGATTCTTTTGTATCTGTGTATGTATGTCGACTGGAAAACTATATAATAAAAATGTATATGTATATAATACAATATCCAAACACAAATCATATAATCTTGATGGGAAATGGTACATATATACATACATAGTTAGAAAGAACATGAAAAACTATTATTTCAATGCGGCCATAAAACTATGAATTGTTTTGCCTGATTATTTTAAGAGTAATAAACTCTTATGTATAAATATAGAAATGCTGTACCACCGCCCATATTTCAATGTATATATACAGATAGAACCAGGAATTTCTGTTTCGTGGTACATACGCGAGATAGTGACGCCAAATTTGTAAATTTAGATCATATGTTGGCCGCCACTGTATACATACGTTACATACTATGTACATACATATATATACAATAAATTTTATTGCCTGTAATGTTAATTAACACAAAATATAAATTCTATTCATTTTTAATGAGCCTCATAAATTACTCATATGAGTACGTACTATATATGTGTACATACTATAAAAGTATTAAAAAGTATGCATACTCGTATATACACAAAAAAATTCCATTTCCACACTCAAATAAACGTATCCCTTTCATCTAATTAAAATACACGGTGTTCCCAAACAAATACACGACTTATTTTTATTTCTTAATTCTTCCCTCTACGCGTATGTACATATGTACATACACTGGAATTTACCATATATGTATGTATGTACATATGTAGAATGTCGTGTAAAAGGTGTATACAAGAAAATGCGGAAAAAATATTTACAGTCTTTCGTAATATTTATATAATATAAAGGAGGGAAAGTTAATTTAAGGATAAGTACGTAATATACCATCTTTTATGCTATTAAGACAATGATAATTTAAATGTCTTTTAAGTGAGAGGGGATTTCTTGTTACAAATTATACCTTTCTTGTCTGATCTTAATTTATGAGCTTATGTGTATAGGTAATTCCTTAGAAACCCTTATTTCAAAAGTTAATCCGCAAGTGGGTTATGTGAAACCATCCTATATCTTCCCTAAAAATAATAAAGCGATTAATGGCCAAGTCTACATCCGCAATATCAGATGGCAAGGATGTTTCTAAAAAGCGAAGATATCTACTACCAGCTAATAAATAATTAATACTTTAACCGATGACAAACCTGAAATCATAATTAATTCAAATATTGAAAGTAAACTCCTAAACATAACGTCTGCTTTGAAAATATTTGAAAGATCGTTTTCTGCATTGAAAAGAATTAGGCATTCTAGCCATAGAATGGAAATATTGAAATCAAATAATCGTTTTCAAAAAAACGTCGATTTAAATTCAAAATATTTAAAATGTGTTCAGAAGAAATTCAAAATTTAAAGTTTTGTAATTTTTTTATCAAAGCTCAAAACTAGAGATTTCAATTATTCGAAATTTAAATTGTTTAGCATTTCAATTTTTTTTAAAAATATAATTTCTGCCTCGAAGAGCATTTTAAATGGACCAAATTCTTTTAATATTAGTATTCAAGAATCCTAAAGCTTCGTTAGTATGGTTTTACTGCACTAAAGTTTATAACTATTTATAAAAAATCAATATTCATTAAATCAAAGCTTTTGAGTTGTAAAATATTATAATTTTCTAGAAAAATTATCCGTGAAAGCAGTTAGCCATTAAGCTCAGTAAAAAAGCTCATTTATTCCTCTAATGAATAGGACGTTTTCACAATCATTTAGTAACATCTTCATGTTACTTATGTCAATAAAAGTTTTCTGAATATAGTGTAACTCTTTAACATAGAGCTTTTTGAGAATTTAATTAATATAATTTTTAGAAGCAATTGGAAATTTTATTGTTAATATTAATTTTATAGAAATTAAAGCAAAAATGTTAAAGCTTTCAGACAAATCTTATTAATACATTGTGGTTGCCATTAAGGAGCCCTTAAATTTAATTCTGATTAAAAGTTTAATAAATTCTTTATAAGCTATGATTGTAATTTACGAAATTAAGTTTGAAAGCTCATTATCATTGAATACAGTTTATTAAAACCACTTTTCTGTTACTAAAAGCTTTCTGGTTTCAGCGCAATAAATCCTAAAGCTCAACAAATAAAATAATTGTTCGCAAGTACTAGAAATATTTTAATTAGGATTTTCTTTTTACAGAAGTTAAATAAAAAAGCTTGCATGCATAAACATATTTAAATTTTATTTTATCAGCACTAAAGTGACTCAAAATGATTGGAAAATAAAGTCGTCTAAAATATTAACAACGAAAATAAAATTAGGTTAAAAAACTTTCTGATTATGGTGCATGTAAACTTAAACCTTTTAAAACTTTTGTTGATCACAAATAAGCTTTACTGGAAAGGCATAAAATTAATATTTTGCAGGTAATCAATAGACGTATTATTTAAAAACTTAATTAAAAACAAATTATGAAACCACTAAATACTGTTTGAACCTTACGTCTTGTAGGTATCTTCTCGAGAATTGCATGATGTCAAATTTACTGCAGTCTTTACAACAGATGATCATAATGTTATGGTACTATATACGAAAAATTATTATTTTTCCTACAAAAGCGCCTAATATTTTTTTCTTAAAAAAAAGTATAACAATAAGCCTGTGGTGGTCTTTATCAGACCTGTTACGCAAATTTTGACCATGGCTCTTGGACTTTTCAGGGACATTTCAGTCAAAGTTGACATTATTTTACCGCAACTACGGCTATTATCATAAATTTTAAAATTTTATAATAATTTGTATCGGCTTTGCATTACAAAATGTCCAGCAAGATACAAATTTTCAGACAGTTTTTTAATTTCTTCAATAAAGCTTTTTGACGACATTAAAGTCGATTAATTGGGATCGATATAAGAGGCTAGTCGAACAAAATTTTGTACTGAATATCCCTCTTATCACACCAGCAGATATTGATGTGGCGGCAGAAAATCTAAAAGATATCCTGGCTTTATCAAGCTATACGGAAAAGGCTATACACCTGTCTTATATTGTACTAAAAAATTTAATAAACTGTCACATAATATGCAGGAACTAATCTAGGAAAAGCGGAAAATTCGCCGCCGATGGCAAGAATCACCGTTGTTGAAATGGCAATTAAATCGAGCTATTAAGACTGAAGAAGAAGGCAACCGAGAGAACAGATTATTCTTTATGGAAGGCAACAAAAAAGTTAAAAAAGCCAACAAATTCGAATCACCCAATTAGACTACCAACTGGAAATTGAGCGAGAAGCGATGAAGAAATAGGCAATGCTTCTGCTTCTCATCTAACAACAGTATTTGCACCACACGAAGAAACTAATAACTTCGTGCTACCCGACCAAACGGATGATGGGTTGTCCTTCAAACCGATAAAATATAATTGGAAGACAGTTAAAAATATAATTAAAAATTGTATAAGTTCAAAAAAGGCACCAGGGCATGATCGTATTACCGAAAAAATGATAATGAAATTGCCAGACAAATCCATAAAACTAATAACATTCATATTCAACGCAATCATGCGGACTGGTTATATTCTTCAAAAATGGAAGATATCTTTGATCACAATGATACATAAAGGTCGAAAAAATGAAACACAAATTTTATCATATCATCGCTTATTGACTGCCTACAATCTCAAAGTTACTTGAAAAAATTCTACTAACGAAATTGAAACCAGTATTAGAAGAACAACATATTATTCTAGACCATCAATTTTGGTTCCGTGACAAACATGGTATACCTGTGTACTTGTCACACAATTGTAAATGCAATCAAAAACACCTTCGAGGAAAAGAAATATTGTTCAGCTGCTTTCTTGGACATTGGGTAAGCATTTGATAAAGTTTGGCATGATGGACTAATATATTTACAAAATTAAAGGAATTCTACCGAAGAAATTTCACTCAGTACTGCGAAACTATTTCCTTCAAAGGCAGTATATGGTTAAACAAAATAATGCAACTACTTGTTTTAATGATATTAACGCAGGTGTTTCACAAAGCAGCGTTCTAGGACCAATATTATACCTGCTGTACACTGCTGACTTACCTGTAACCAACAAGGTAATCATATCACCCTTTGCCGATGATACGGCCATCCTGGTGTCACACAATAATCCCGAAACTGCCTCAAAGGAATTACAGAATCATCTAAACAAAATCGACAACTGGCTGAAGACATGGCGCATAAAAGTGAACGAAAACAAATCAACTCACGTCATGCACCTGGATAGAAGGCTAACGTGGAAGAACCATATTGAAGCAAATCGCATACAAATAAAAATAAAATTTTCTAAAATGTATTGGTTGATGGGAAGAAAATCTCAGGTGTCTTTAGCCAATAAAATGTGATTGTACAAAGTGACAATCAAACCCATATGGACATAAGGTATTCAGTTATGGGGATCCACCAGCGCGTCAAAGAGAGAACTTCTGCAACGAACCTAAGCGAAAATACTTCGTATAGTATTACCAATGCTCCGTGGTGCATTCGAAATAGTAATATACACAGCATTTAAAAAAAAATTGATATATTCTAAAGTCATAGAGGGATTCAACAAATGAAAGCCTACGAAAGCCATTTTTTTTATTAAAAATTATGAAATTTAAAAGTTTTGTTCAATATCATGAATTATTTTGTCAAATTATGGCAATAGTCATAGTTTCGTTAAAAGGAAATCTAATAAGCTTTTACAAGAATTTAATATTTTAAAATTGTAATTACCAGTTATAGCAGTTTCCTCAAGACAGAGTACTATGTAGGAAGGCTCCCGTTTAAAAGCTTATAATTTGAAAGATTTACGTGGAAGAACTAAAGTCACCTTCGTACTAAAGTCCTTCGAATATTAGGACACCATCTATATCAAAAGGAGTCCAACAATTGATAAATAGTTGTGCCAGATTGAAAAAAGTTGTGGGGTCTTACGATTTGTATTGCTAAAATTGTATTCCAGAAGGTTATACTATAAGTAACCGATATTTAATCAAAAGAGGCATTTCGTGTATGATGATTATCATAATCACCACAATAATCAACTTTGGATGATGAAATTTTATTACTAGATATTTGGGTACTACCTCGAAGCTTTAATTTATTTTCGAGCCAAATTAATTTTAAGACTCTCAATATATAATACTAAAAATTCTCAATTCGTTATAATTAATTATATATGTTAAAATCATCCGTTTTTCATTGTTTCAATTCCATTTAGGAGGTTTTCCATAAATAAGGGAGTCTATATTAGGCTGCATTTCGCTTAATTCGAATCCGCATGTATACGCAATATATCACCTGCGAAAGCCGGGGAAGAACATTTCGCATTATCCAGTATTTTACTTCCTTTATAAATAGATGTATATAATTCTAAATTACGCTTATCTTGTCTTATTTAGGAATAATTTATTTTATTACTTTCTTATTGTATATAAATACTGAATTTGATAACAATATAAAATCTATAAAATAAAAAAAATGTGTAATAAAATTTAACAGAATTTATCGTCGTTTGTTCGAGTAATTCGATAATCAATAAATAAATTTATTATTAATTCCATATATATGTACAGATACACATACTAAATTGATAGCCGTATACATACTGTCTTTTTCGAAACATGATTTATGTCTATAACTGCATAAGTTCTTAATTCCTATTATGTATAATTCATATCACTTTGCATCCACTATTTTTGCACAACAAATAAAAATCTGACAAATCATTCCCTCGCAAATTATTATTACACAAAGTTTTTTTTTCTTTTTAAAAAAATGTATCCATATTTTATCTAATACGATATATTGTCAAATTTAATATGAGTGTATTGATAAACATCTTCAGATCATTAATTTTATTGCACACAACACAACAAAAACTATATATACATATATTATATATAAATTCGTCTTCCTACTATTAACTTCATATATAGATACACGCTATTATCTTGTGAAGAAATAAAATGTTGAATTTAAAAGTAAAATATTTTTTATTGAATTTTATTTAGTTTAGCCCCGGCATAAAATTATGAATTTTTAGTTAACCCTAGATTGGATATATTTTTTTTACCATTCTAGTTTCTATCAGTATCGAATATAGTTAAATAAATAATCCAGATGAATCGATATACTTGAGCAAACAAACAAAATTGTTAGAGCCCCGTGGGTCTTAAGCCACTCGCATATATAGTAAAATACACGGAAAATTGTCTTGCACCTACGCTAGACAATTTTTGTTGTGTTTTACTATGTGTAGTGCACGGTAAGGGCGACTAAATTTTGACGACTGGACGAATTTTGATTTTTTTAAGATTTAAGTATACCGTGGAAAGGCCCATTCTTCGAGAGTATTTTATATTCATTTTTAATAAAACATTGAGAACTATCATGAATAGGGTTAATAATTTTCCATTAAAAATATTGTTGTGCATTTATATAATATTGCAACAAAAGAACACGGAACGACAGGAAAATTAGTTACAGTATCTCATTTATCTCTCCCGATTTTATGTAACAGCTAGCTACGTATACACATTTATAAAGAAATTTTCCGAGGGTGTTTTTATTTATGCGATTTTTATATTTTTGCACAAACAATAACTTGTTAGAAAACTATACTATATACATATAGATTTTTATTGCACATGTAGAAAAACTAACCGAAAATTTAAATTTTATAATAGAATCACTTTTTTGAAAATCAGCAAAAAAAAAAAATAGTTTTCCAGTACACATTAAACATAAAAGATTTTGTTATCGTAATTTGAATTAAATAAAAAAAAAAAATTTGTGCGGAAATTGATTTGTCAAAGATACGAAATTTGAAACGATTTTATTTTTTTTGTCTCTAATAGAAGTACATTTTCATAATTGAATGTATGCTGCTGGATGGGGTGGAACTAATGGGGTGGAATAAAAATATATAAACATAAATTAGTTTGTTTTATTTGTGGTGAGCGCGCAGCGTGCAAATCTCTAAACGAGCTTGAGTATACATGCATACATACTCCCAAAAGTAGTAGTACATATAGTATGTTGTATTATATACATATATAGTTTATAGTAGATTAAGAAACAATTTTAATATTAAAATTATTTCTAGCGTAAAATTTAAAGGAAGTTGAACATGATTACAAGAACTACAACTAGTGTGCATCAAATAACAGAAACTACATAGAAAATAAAAAAAATTCTTTTATATATTTTCCAAACAAGAAAAATAATTTTCTTCTAGTCTCTATACATACATACATACATAAACATAAATATACAAAATAAATAAAAAGACAAATAGTAATGATAATATTAATAATAATAGTAGTAGTAGTAGTAATAATAATAAGAAATAAGGGAATAAAATTTATATAATAATAGAAATTTTAGTTGTTTATTCATGCAATTTTTTAATTGAAAATTTGCATTTTATGTGCAAGAAGAAAATTTCCTTAATTTAATTTTTCTTTTATTTTTTTCGAAGAAATAAAAGTTTTTCCTTTTATTTTTATTTAAAAGTTTTATTATTATTTTTATTTCTAAGTAAATAGGAGATAGTTAATTTTTTTTTTTTTTTTTGCTTTTGTTATTGCGCTCTATTCGAACTAAGAACTAATAATAATTAGAATGTATACACAAGATTTAGTTTATATGCTTCTTTGATTTTCTACTCTTTATAAATGTCTATTGCGGACATTGACGAATCCAAATTTCATGTAACTCCTTAGAAAAGTCAACGAAAATTATTTATTGGGAAGTTATTGTATTTTTGTAGATAGTCTCGCCAACTGTATTCCTTGTACTCAGGCTAATTCACGTGAATTTTATCCTTAAATCTGTCCTAAATCATCAAAACGACGGTTTTAACTGCGTAGTAGGACCGCTAGTATTAATTTTCACTGCTGACCAAATAATTACTGATAAAAAAATTGAGGTTCTACATTCTGAAGACTCAGATGCAAATAGCAATGGTTTAATTAATTATCGTCTTTATTTAAAAGATATTATTCCCAAAAACTCTGACACAATGGCACATAAATAAATATAGTTGACAATGAATGCCTATTTTGTACGTGATATAATAAACTTAAACTTAAGATATCTTGGCATATACGTCATTATGGTGCCCGCTTCTTAGGATTTTCCCAAGAAAATTAGAAAAATTCATATATATAATCGATATACATTAAGTCACACCAAACTTCGGTGTCCTAATTCCCCTAGTCCCTTTTTTTCCATAATTGAGATATTATTCGGACAGCTTAGAACTTAAGATATCTTGGTTTACGCGTCATTAGTATCCGCTTCTTATGATTTGTTCAAGAAAAATTGGAAAAATCATATAATCGAGATACTTGAGGTCATACCAAACTTGGTTATCCTAAACACCCTAACTCCCTACTTTTGCAAAATTGAAATAATTTTCGGATAGGTTAGACCTTAAGACATCTTGGTATATGCGGCAATATGGCGCCCGATTCCAACGATTTTTCCAAGAAAATTAGAAAAATTCATATACATAATCGATATACTTGGGGTCATGCCATACTTGGTTGTCCTAAACCCCCTAATCCCTTACTTTTCCAAAATTGTTCGGATAGCTTAGACCTTAAGGAATCTTGGTATAAACGTCATTATGGTGTCCGCTTCCTAGGATTTGCTCAAGAAAATTAGGTTATACCAAACCAGGTTGTCCTAAACAAACTAACTCCCTACTTTTTCAAAAATTGAAAAAAATTTCGGACAGCTTAAAATATCTTGGGATATGCAGCATTATGGTATCCGCTTTCTAGGATTTTTCCAACAAAATTACGAACAATCATATAATTATCAAACATGAGCTCTTACTAAATTTGGTTGTCCTAAACCCCCTAATCCCCTACTTTTTCCAAAATTGAAATATTTTTAGGATAGTTTAGACCTTAAAAAATCTAGGTGCATGCGTCATTATGGTGTCCGCTTCCTCGGATTTTTCCAAGGAAATTAAGAAAAATCATATAATCGAGATACATGAGGTTATCGAGGTTATGTGCGGAATCCTCGTGGGTTCCAGCCAATTTTAATAATAATAATAATAATACATGAGGTTATACCCTTGGTTGTCCTAAACCACCTAATTCAATACTTTGTCCAAAATTGAAATATTTTTCGGATAGCTTAGACCTTAAAACATCTTGGGATATGCAGCAGCATGGTGTCCGCTACCTTGGATTTTTCCAAGAAAATTAGTGAAAATCATATAATCGACATACACGAGGTCATACCAAACTTGGTTGTCCTAAACCCCCTAATCTCCTACTTTTTCCAAAATTGAAATATATTTCGGTTAGCTTTTTCAAACCAAAAGATATCTTGTTGTATATAATGTTATGCGGTCTTAGTTTCCAAGGATTTTCTAAAGAAAATTCAGAAAATCATGTATTCGTACCAAATATGATTGTCCTTATGATAAAATTCGTTATATCGAGACATTCTGCTTTGCACACTAACACAAGTGTTTGTTGTTTCTTGGGATAGATTTAGGACAAATTTCATATATACGTCTCAGGTAGGTATCAGTAAGACTAGAGAGTAAATAAAATAAATAAACAAAATAAATAAAGCGTCTGAATGTATAATTTAGACAATGTCCGCCCATACTACAAAACATATTGAATCACAAATCATTTAATTTTTCATATAAAAATTACTTGCTTGCTAGACGTACAAGCATCGTATCCCAAAGTTGGTCACAAATTTTTCAGTCCACAAATAAAAAAACTACAATGAAAACTAAATCAAATATTTTGTTTTTTATGTGAAAGTTCTACGACAGTCGAGTATCTACCCCACTAACTTTAATCTTCAGCGGTAAATATGTTGGCAACATTTTTTTTATTAGCGGGCAGTAGAACTTTCGAAATTTATTAATGTGGCTCACTGAAAGTAATATTGGACCCAACTTTCACTCAATTAAACACAAAATTGTTTGAAAAAAATTTGCTTTTAAAAATTCTTCCCATTTGATATATCACATGAGAATGACAATACCCAAATTACAATTTTGATCCATCATAGTTTCTAACCCATTTCTACAAATACTTGTGAAACGAAATTCCAATTGAAATACTTTTTTTTGTATGCAGAATTACTTTCGTATGTCGACTACCTCGAGTTTTCTTCTGACCTGCTTTGCATCAGAAGCAGCTACATAAATAAATAAAAAATTGTGCGAGCGACATCTGAATACTTAAAATCAATAAAACGTCGACCGCATATTTTCTAAATTATTATCCATCTTCATGAATCGTGAATTGACCGCCTAGTTTTTTACATACATTTATTTGAAATCTAGGGAGTGGTATGAAAAATATTATGTGTTACTTAGGTACTATAAACCATCAATATATCTTAATTTTTCAAAACGAGCATAAAAATCAGGTCAATTTCTTTCCTAATTAAGGTAAATTGCTGATAATTTACTGTATACATATAAAAACTAATTGTTTGTCTTATAAAAAGTATAAATTTAAATTCAAATTAATTTTCATTATAATGTATGTATGTTTGTATATATATGTATATAAAGAAAAACTTCTATCAACAATCCCTAAACGACCATTTCTTATGTCAAACTGTTATACTGTATATATATATACATACTTACATACGGTATACATAATAAGTCATTTTTCTTGTTTGTTTATTTAAGATTTCTGCTTAATAAATAGAAACATACATATATATATATATACAGACATAGGTTTCACCCGAACTAAAAAACAAAAAGGTTTTTCTTTTGTGTATTTTCGGAAGAAAATAAACCTCACACCCCCGCTTCGATGGGGGGAAATTTTTAATTTTTTTTTTATAGAAATATAATAATACTTTGAACCCTTTCGTTTTCTTATTACATTATATTCTTACTGCGTTCACCAACTTTTAATTTATATTAATTTATTGTCTTGTATACGTATGTGTATATTTTATACTCAATGGAGTTAAGAAACTATAAACGACCTTTTTATGTTCACTTTCTTAATACGTATGTCTTAAAAACGGACTAAAGTTAGGGAAAATCTACTCAAGTGTAATTTTATACATAGCTTATGCGCTTAGATTAATTGTTTTTCAGGTCAATAGATCTTATATACATACATACATATATGATCTTTGATGTGGTTTAATTTATGTCATGTAAAAAAGTTATAATTAAAAAAAATCTTATAATAAGATATAATGTCACCTAAACTATACCCAATTGAAATATTTTACCACAACAAGTACGATAAATTATAATTTTTCATCGTCTTATATATGTATATACGTATATATACGAAAAGTAAAATAAATTATTACCACAGTTTTATGTCCAGGGAATTTTCATATAGTTTTTCATTTTTATTAACATTAATTGTTATTTTTTTGTATAAGCGAACAAATTAAATATATTTAAGAAGAAACAAACACAACCAAAAAAAAAAAAAGATAAGAAAATGACACGAGAATGCTCATAAGAGATATTAAGTTACTTAGTTTTTAGATAATTTATCACTGTGTTTGTACATATATATACATACACATACAAGTATATAGTTTTCTTAGAACCTAGAGAGGTGAACATTGTCAGGGTATTACCACAAAACGAAAATTTTTATCAGAAAGAACATTGGGTTGAAAAGATAAATTAAAATTATAAAAAGTTGTTTAATTTAAATTTACGGGATTTTGACATACGAGCATATATACATAAGTCGAAATGATATACGTATACATACATATATAGTTTTCTACTACTTTTTTGTTGGCCGAACAGTTAACCACTTAGATAAAAGATAAATAAATGATAAGATATGCGATGATATAATAAAGGGGTACGTGCGTATATATAAAATATATAACCGCAACATGGAAGAAAATTTTTTATTTTTGACTTTGTGATATAATACCAATGTTGGATAATTTGAACGAATTTCCCGGTGGTTTTGATAATCGAAGTGCGAAATCTTAATTTATTAACGACGTAAATGATCATCTTGGAATTTTTATCTTTAAGCTTGTTTTAATTTAATTGTTTTGCTCACATAGCCCATTATAGCTCCATTTGAGATTGAGGAGAAATAAGTGGATACACAAATAATATCATCCTGAAATCACCAGAGATGGATATTTCACCATACTCACTTGCATTAATTTTTGTTTGTGGGTAATATATGTACATGTATAGTTAGATGTGTTCTGCCTAACTGAATTGACAACAACAACAATCTGTAGACAACAAATGACAACAACAAAAATTAATTGTTTTACATTTTAAAAATCACATAGCGGCTTTAAGAATTTTATAAAAGTCCTAATAATTTTTGTATTTTAAAATTTGACTTCAAAATTTTTAATACATAATTTAAAATTTATAAATTTCTAATCGTGCAATTTTAAATGTCAAGGTTCTACGATTTTAGAAATAATTGAATTAATAAAACAGTTTAAACTTATATTTAAAAAGTTAAGTTAATGTTGGAACTTAATATAAAACTTCTAAATTCTGACAAATTCTGAAATTTTAAAACAAATAATTTTTTAGAAGTCCGTCTAGAATTGAAATAGAATATCTGATCTTGACGAATGTAAATTGTAAACATATTTGAATCTAAAATGTTTAAATTTTATTGTTTTGAACATCTCTAAAAAGTTTAGAGTTTGGTTTGATTTTTAAAATTTGAAAATTTTGTAATTAAAATTTGTATAAGGCCATGTTTTTAATTCAAAACAAGGCCAAATGTTTAATACTTTAATACTTCAAGAACTAAACATTTAATTTTAAAAATATTTTGGACTGCTATTCAAAACTTTGAACTCTGATATTTTATAACCAAGAATTTTCCGAATAACAAAGAATTTTCCGAATTTTTATTTAAAAATTTTCGAAATTTTACAATTTAAAAATTCAAAGATCCTTTAAATAAATTAAATTTTAAAATTTCTCTCTAGAATTTTGTTGAAAATTTCGTACTAAAATATTAAATTGGTTACAAGAATTATTAAAAATATTTTAGATTTGAATTAAAAATTCAAGATTTATTTAAATTTTGTTTAAAATTTTAATTATTAAATTAAATAAAGCGCGTTTCAATTTTTAGAATTTATAATTCCTTCTAGAATTCCGAATTATAAATAATTATTTTAAATAATGCTTTAAACTTTGCAAAATTTTATAATTTAAAATTTGAACATCAGCTAGTTTATATTTTAAAAGTTCATAGAGTTGAGACAGTACAATTTCTGATTTTTTATAAATGAGATTTAAAAATATTGAACTGAATTTCTAACATGTTGGTTAATTTTTATTTTAAATTTCAGAAACACGGAATTCCTCAATTTTTAAAATCCGGAATTTTTTAAAAAGTGAATAATTTGGTATTTAAAATTTTTACTTTTAATATTAGAAAATTTTGTGTTTTGTAATCATTTTATTTTAGGTGATATAAATTTTTAGAATTTTAAATCAAAAATTCAAAAATAACCACCCAAAATACCCCGTTCTTACGGTTCAAACATTTTTAAATTCCTCGAAAACAGAACGGCGGTGCGTCCCCATTGTCACCAGACCAGACCTTTCATGAGCATTTTTAGTGGCACGCCCATTCACGTCGGATTAATTAATATCTAATCGGAATGATCTATGTGTACACATATATATGATTTATCAACATGTTTTTCTAAATTTCCTAACCACCAAATTGTACCACTTATGAATGTAAAATTATTTAATTAAAACTTTATTTATGTCCTTAGCCATAATAAATTATCTTTAATTAAGGAAAACTTTTGACTAGAGTTTTTCGCCAAATTACTGATGTTATCTTATTTTGATTTGTATTTCTACTTATATAATATCGGTATGAATTATGGTTATAGTCCCAATTTTTCATCTATCTATATATACATATATATATTTGGGATGGTAACACACACGTATAATAAAAATAATTAAATTCAATAAAATCATATCCCGAACGATACAAAAAAAAAAAAAAAAAGTTACGCAATAAAAAAGGATCAGAGTATTTTTTGTTTCTATTTTATGACCATCACCATTCCTTAGGATTGTGTATCGATATTAAGATAACGCTATTTATTTTTTATTAATATTAAGAAATTAATAATAAAAATTAAATTTTTATGAACAAAATTATTAATAATAATAAAAGGTCAAATCAATATATGTATGTATATGGAGCGCGATATGATAGGGATATACTTCTTTTTTTATATTAGTACATTGCAAAATACTAATCATGTATACATATAGTGCAAAAATGTATAAACAATTTAGCAATATTTTCGTAAGCGACAAAAAAATATTTCCAAAATATATTAACAACGTTGAATTCACCAATATATAACTTTATAATATCCCATCGTGGAAAATTAATTTCATTTTTTTAATATCATTTTATTGTATCTAAAATTAATATTTAATAAAAGAATTTTAATATAAAAAAAAATTATCTATGTAAACATTTTTTATTTTTTATATTGTATATAAGCCTTAAAAATAAATAAAATTATAAGAAAATGTTTTTTATTTTATTTTTCATATTTGCTTTCTTAAAACGCAAATATTAATTTTATTTTTTTTTTATAATAAAAATAAGCGCGCTTTTTGTTATTTAATAATAGCAGCAAAACAAAAAATCGTTTTTGTCTTATATTAAAAAATAATATAAGAAATTAAAGGAAAAAGGGGTGGTGGAGAGTTTCTGGAAGTATAATAGAAGCTCTGCAGGTTGCTGAAATACGTTCTAAATTATTTATTCAAATATCACTGGTTTCGCGGAAAAATTAGAACCAGTTACCGGAGCTAACCCTATATACTTCCGTTCCGCCTACAGCATTTGTTTATTAACCCACTCCTAACTGAATCGTGACAGACTTACCGGAAAACCTTTCAACCGACAAAATAAAAAATTATTCTTATCATTAAAAAAAAATACGAAACAAAAAAATCGTTTCTTTTATCAATATAACGTATACGTATATAGTAGTTCATTTTCTTCATCACATTCCAAGAAATCTTTTATATGTAAGTATAGATGTATATAAGATAATTGAAATTTTTTTTTTATTTTTTATCATTTACATTTTATTTAGGTACAGTATAAATTTAACTTTTAAGAAAATCGCAAAATAATAATAAAAATAAGAAGACGACGCGAAATTAATTCTATTTTTCACTAAATAAATTTTCACAAAGTGTGTTCTTCTCTATATTATCTATAATATACTCACTCGTACTATTATGCATAATACGAGTGTACACAGAAGTAGTAAAGACACAAGGAAAAATTAAATCAAATTAAATCACTTTGAATTATTTTAGAAATTGAGATTTGTATATATAAATATGTACTCGTCGTATATATATAAATAAGAAGAAGACGTAAAGTAACAAAACGTAAATTTTTTTTAGAAGAAGATTAAGTTGGAAGTAATAAAAATAATGAATTTGCGCGCTTTCATTTGATTATTCACTCAACACGATTTCAATTAGAATGAAATTGACTAAACATTTGTATATATATACATACACATTTCGGATTGATAACCTGATATCTTACACACATACATATGTATATATTCATATAAGTTGTGTATTGTTCCGTTTCAACAGTCTGATCCTGAACCACTAAAATTTGATTAAAAAAATAAAACGAACAAAATCATAAGATCTCATCAACTTAAGATTAAGGTATTACTGTATTCTTTTGCTTAGAAATCTCACATAATCTTAAGTCATCTATGTTTGTGTACATACATTTATACAAAACTACGAAAGTAATTAAATTAAATTTAATCCATTTCAAAAAATAAAAATTAACCTGACCAATAAACATATATTATGCGAGAGGAACAAAATCCTTATACGAGAATAGATAAGAAACTAAGATAATTTCGTGTAATAAAATTAAAACCTACTTTCTTTAACGGTTCAATATATTTGCCATTCATAACAATAATCTCACACATAAATAAACCGAATTTTCTTTTGTACTTTGAGTGAAAAAAATTATATTCACAATCGCATACCGAAGAAAAACAATAGCAATAGCATTTTTTTTTATTTTTAACGAAATCTTTTAATTCAATTTTCCGGTTTTCCGTTTTCAATGTCTTTATATATAAGCATTTTGTTTAGTTATTTATTTAAAAGGGAAATTTTATTTAAATTAAAACAAACGCACGTGGTAAATTGAAAGTATATACTTTATAGCAAATCATAAACCAAATATCCATGAATAAAATACCCTGTTAAATTTACCCGATCCCCTCCAGCTGAAAAAATTATTTTGTGCTTTTATAAAATTATAAATAACAATAAATACTCGATACCAAATTTTCGACGATCTATCCACGCTCGCACATAGTAAAACATACGGAAAATTGTCTTAAATCAGTGCTAAACAATTTTTCGTGAGTTGCACCTTTGAGTATATATAAATAGAGAAATCATGCGCAATTACAATGTTACCTCAATAGATAGCGTTACATACACGATTTTGAATGTGTTTCTAATTTTTTGTGCATAGTATAGTTAAGTTGCAATGCATCGAACTATATACAGTAAGATTTTTCGCTGAAATATTTTGTTTTGAGTATCAATTGAACTTTATTTCTTTTCGCTCTTATCTTATCTTATACAACAAAAACAACAACAAAACAATTTAAAAACTAAGGTAGACGAATTAGATTAGTTTATTTTATCACACAGACAGGACCCGTGTGAATGTGCGATATTTGTTTTACATAGCGTTTTGTTGTTGTACAAAATACTTGCATCAGTGAGAGAGTTATGTATTTTGATTTTAAAATCTTTGGAAATTTAACTTCGGAACTATCTAGGATTTTAGAAATATACATTTAAATGTACGTTCTTGTAGAAAAATAAAACATAAATAGTTAATTAAATGAAGTTTGGAACTGAAACGATTTCACGCATATTCCAATGTTTATAGGTTTTTCATAGATCAAATTAAATGAAACTTTTATTAACAGAAACCTTTTTCAATTGGAATGAAACTCTATTCAATTAGAATGATACTAATTGCAAATCCAATATTTATATTAAGTTGAACGCCTTTGAATCTAACACTGAGATTTATGAAAGATAATCTATAATAAACAGTAACATAGGTTATTTCAATAATTCGACAAAATTAATTTTTAATTGGTATTAAACTATTAACAATACAAGATTAACCCTTATCGATCTGATAGGAGGACTCATTTTTTCTTTGATATTTCGGTATTTGCAGATTTTCAGTTGCTGATGTTTTTTACCATAAAAAATGTATAAAACCCAAGACATTTTTCGTAATGAAAAACACAATAAAACTGTTGTCTATTGTAATTTTGGTTATTTTGTTATACTTGTTTTTGTTTTTGCACCTCAATGAACTGTATATAAAATGCAGGAGACAATTTTCAAAATTCTTCGGCAAAACGAGCTAACCGATAGAGATAAAATTCAGCAAAAACGATGAAAACGGTATTCTAAAATAATTTTTACATATGAAGTTCTGGAATATGGCCAATTAGGAAGGAACTTTGTTATTTCTTAACCGACTATAACGACGTTTAGCATGTACGATGCAAGTGGAGTTCTAAAATAATTTTTGGAATATGGCCAGTTAGAAAGAACTTTGTTATTATTCTTAACCGGTTATAATGAAATTCGGCATGTTCGAAGGTACACGGGTGTTTCTTAAAAGATTTGATATCGTCTTCATCATAATCGGTTAATAAATAGACAAGTTCCTTCCTAATTTTCTTTATTCCACATCTTCTTCTGTAAATATCATTTTGAAACCCATTTTCATTTCTCATTTCGATTTTCATCATAATCGTGGAAGAAATTACCAAGTTTCTTCATAATAAACACTTCGACCTATTGCAGAAATTATCTATAATACCGTACCGACCCGTAAAGGTTAAACATAAAAGTTCATAAAGAAACTCGAAGAGTCCGTACATGGCACTAAATTCTCACTAGCCCTTACAACTATCACCCAAATTGTGTTCCCTCGTTGAACCCAATAAATTTTTAGCCCTTGCTTTTATTTTTGAAAAGGCTTGTTCAATTGGGTTCAACGTTTAACATGAAAGAGTACAGCGGTAGGTAACCTTAAAGCGTTTCCAGAGGTTTCTATTATATCCTTGATCTGCACAGTTTTGTGGATTTGTACGTCATCCATTACAAAAACTCAGTTCATTAATTTTGCAGCGAGTTCTTCAATAAATTTGCAAAATTTACTTGAATTAGAGTTTGATTTATAGAGTTAAAGTTTGATTTTTTTTTGGAACGGATAATGCCCAAATCTATAAAACTTTTCATGAATAAAATAATAATCTCAGGAAATCATTTAAGGTATCTACCACCGTACGCTTTCATGTTGAACCCAATTGAAAAAAAAATTTATAGGCCGTGTTTATAATAAGAAAGTAATGCGAAGTCGGGTTGGTTGGACATTCCGGGTAAAAAGGAAAAGAGGCTCTTTTTTTAGAATAAAAAACGTGTACCCGTCTTAATTGTTTAGTTAGTTTCCTTATTTCAAATCACAGTTATTAAAATTATATTTTTGGATATTTTCATTATATTGCTGCTTGCTGCGCTTCGTTGGTACTTGGAAGCAAATATATAGAGATCTATTCTGGAATAATAAAATGCATGCTGTTTTCTTATTTACCTGCTTTCTAAATTAATTTATTTTGAAAAAATTAGGTATATCCGACTCCTCAGACGACATTTCGAAAGCATCATCTATTAAAACGAAACTATAGCTATAGTCATCTATTAAAAGTGGATTTATACATGATTAAAATAATAATTTTCATTAACCGCTGTAGTTTAAAGAGGTCATAGGATTTCTCAAGTGTGTCCAAATACCCTTCCCCTAGTATACATACCTTTTTAAATTAGGCTGTGGTTACATTTGATATGAATTCTTACGAAAATTTCTTTTTATGACTTTGTAAGCATGTGTACGAAATCATCAAAAGTAAACTAAAAGCTCGTCTAATTCGCACGAAACCTCTGAATTTGAACTGGATTTCAATACCAGCAAAATATTATGTTTTTTGATCAGTTGTTCGTTTGAATTATCGGAACACTTTTGGCAGACGTCTCCCATCCAAAAACACAAACAGTACAACAGCAAGGGATTTAAACTAATTTTGCTATTTCTAATGTATATCTATATCCAAATGAATCATGATTTCATGAAATATCTAAATTCCTCTATCTGAATTTGCCCATAATATAGTAATTGCGCAATCGGACATATAATCAAATTTCGCCAAATTTTAAATTTCATATAATGATTCATACATACCGAAAAATGATTAAATCGTTAGTGTTTTGGTTAAACGAGATAAGAAAAGTGAGATAAGAAATTATTTGAACATTGGACGTACTCGTATAACAACATTAAATCTTATATCCTGTATAGACGGTCTCTCATTATCCGTATTGTATATGTACCTATAATAAACAACAAATTAAATGTGCATCATTGAATGTACTGTACATATATTATACGTATTACGTAAATACACACGGTACCGTAACGTACATAAGTATCATTTAACCCAAAGTAAACTGTTAAAATATATCCATCCATATGTTACGTAAAAATATAAAAAAAAAAAATCATTTATACTCTCTCGACAAACCTTTTCGAAAATTTTCGCCTTAAGTAATTCGAACATTTGCCAAAATTAAATCTAAAAATATATTTTGTTCAGTTAAAAATAAAATTATTTACTTTATGTAGGGGTTCGTGTACAATTATATACCTTTTCATGATGATGAGGGTGAACCAAAAAATAAAAATAGTTTACGACTCGAATCACAGTACCACTTTTTAAACGAAATCCCACCATTTGTCCACAAAATATTTTATCAACGTGCAAAATACAATTTTATTTTTATTTTTCTCCTGCGCTCGATTGAAAATCCTGTTTAGTATGGAGAAAAGTCTCAAATTACCATTTTTTTCATCCCTAATAAAATATTGTTTCATTCCCTTTTTTTTTTTTTTTATTTAACTGATCTGTTAGTTAGTTTTTATAGAACGCTTCTTTCATAGGTGTACTACCGTACTAACTATACATACAGAGAGCATAATCTTCATCATCGTCATCATTTCACCCTTAAATATCGTATAAATATATTCCTCTTTTATTTTTACCTCGAATCCCTTTTAATTTATTATTTTATTTTATTTCGGAATAAATATAAAAATCAAAGTCGCCACGCGACCCCTTGACGAATTTTTATCCTGATGCATCATCAAATTTATATTTTCGTTTCGTTTATAACATGCGTCAGTGAACTTAAGGTGAGTTGTAGTGAATACAACTATTAAACTATAGCAGTCCCCTATAGTTAAAATATTTACCTATATTATGTTATGTACAAAATTTGCAATCCTCCAGCATCCTGGTACGCGCATATATAGGCGAATATATTTTATGTCATTTTATCCTTATCGATTTTTTTCCCGTATTATATTCCCGTACATATATATAGTTCTTGATTATAATCCGTATATACTATATACGGTTTGAACAATTGAACAAATGGCATTTAAATTTTAAATCGACACGCGGTAGTTTTTACTCAGCTGTATTGTATATGTGTGTGTGTGTATTATTTTATTTGGTTAAGGGCAACAATAAGGTAGAATAGGATTTATATTTACGAATCCCTTTAAATCAGATTTGATTCAGTAGTTTTTTTGTTGTTGTTGTGCGCGCGTATATAATGTAAATATTAACGTGAATTTTATTTAAATCAGATTGGAATTAAAACCAAAATAATGGAGTTTATAATTATACCGCACGTAAATATATGATGAGATGCCATTTTATGTGCACCAGCACATAAATTACTTGCTACACCAGCTCAACAGTAATTTTAAACTCGGAAATTACCAACTTTTGTAACATCTAGGACGTCCAAGTGTTCCAAAATTGCAAGTTATCGCAGACATTCTTTCTTCATTCAGTTCGGTCGATATCATCCGACGAAGAAGTCCGTGAAAATCAGTTTATAGTTAAACTTCCGTTCTCAAAAGTCTGGCAATTCGTCGATTCGACAGAAATCACCAGAATTGGCTTTGGTTACGTGGTCCTGTTCCAATGAAGGTAAGAACCATTTTCATATGTAAATTTAAATTAAATTTAACTCTACCCAGACTTGAAATTAGGCCCACAAAACGAATTTCACTAACTCTGCATAGAGAAAATTGAAAATTTTACCAGAAGCTGAGTTTAACCAATTTGAAAGAAGAAATTAAATTATACAATTTTTAATCCTAACCATAATGACTCTTTTTATTTGACCATCCCCATACAATTTTATTACTGGATAAGCCAATCTTTTCTACTTTCCGTTTGTATAGGGAAAATTCAATTTGCTCCAGTTTTGAATATTGACTCTAGTTATTTTTCATACTTCACAGGAAATTCTCCTAATTTCCACGAGTGATTTAAAAGTAGAAATTATCAATTTATAGTCTCTTAGTAGAGAGGCTGTATTTGGTTTTGTTCTCCCAAAATAAACATTTTGCGACAGTTACATAACAGAGAAGCGCCTCATGCACAATCATATATTCACCAATATACACTGTATGTAATATGTTCATTTTAATGCTATTAATTTCATGTTTTGTGGAACTAAGACCTAGATTCAAATGCGAATAAAACTCCTTGTATTGAAATGAACTTTGGTTTAGTTGAATCCGCGTATAGAAAATAAAAGCTTTTATTCTTTCATATATTTTTGATCAAGCATGATTTCCGTTGCTCATGAGCAAAACATATACGTTCACATGAGTTTCGAAACCAAAGGAGGAGATGAGGTTAGACATTTTTCCTGTTCCGGAACATTTGTCTGTACTCCAAAATGAGCCGCCCTTGATAGCACAGTAAGTAGCGTAAGTAGCTTGCTTTGTTATTCGAGGGTCTCAGGTTCGATTCCCGGTGGTGACCAAAAATCACGGTTGGGTGTTTTTAATGTGTAAGTATATGTGTTTGTCCGGGTATTGCACCGAGGGCCCATTGGGGCATTGAGTGCTGGAGTAATCCGCCCAATTTTAATTTTTTTTATTTTTTTTTTTACTCCACAATGTACTTACTGTGGTTAGTATTTTCACTGTATTGGGGTTCAGTAAACTCAACGGACATGAATCACTCTTTTACTTCACAAGTTGCATCTTCGCAACTCCTCTTGTCGTTCACATTATGTTCTGGACTACCTGCTGGATAAGGTATAAAGCAGTATAATTCTGAATAAGTTGGATGTAGTACCTGATAATTAAGGTTCATTACCCTAGTTGATTGATTGATTGAAATTTTTGAAATCAAGGGTTCTTCTGGCCCCAATCAAGTTCCCTTAGAGCAGACCTTAGAGCATTTCATTCCATTATTTGATTTGAATTATATTAGCCAACAACTTTTTAAAACCCTCATCAGGTACTAAGCTTTGAATTCGGCTGATGAACTATCTTCTTGGTTGAGCCACTCGAATATTATACATTTCGATCATCGTTCCATCCATTGATCCGTTGATAATAATTTGTTGGAACTTTGAGTACACTCTTGAGAAATAGTGGCCACCACATTCTTTTCAAGTACATGTTGATTATTTCTTGGCGCTCCTTCAGACGTATCAGTATGATATTCGAAAAATTTAATCGAGCTCTCCACACGACCGACCAAGTCGGTCGTGATGATGATTTGTTGTCGTGTACATGGGTTTGGAAAGTCGAATTTTTATGTCAAGCAGTCATCGCTTCGATCATTATCCCTGTTTCTAAATAAAAATCACATCATTCGAGTAAGAGGCCAAATTCACATCATTTTACAATAACTTTGAATAATTTCAACCACAGAAAACTGCTACATGACCCACAAGCTTTTACGGCAGCCGTCCGCCAGTACTATTGGGCCTTATATATGATACGACTATGGATGCAAAAACATTTTTCGAGAACGTCAGGATTGTTTTCGTGTTCGACCGATTACAATGGCGCAACAAATGTGAAACCTAGCGAAGAAGCGAGTTACCGCCTCGAATTAACATCCGAGCTCAGCTCAGAAACATTTTTGAGGTGCTTCAAGCGTTCAAAACAACATAAAAATGCTAGAAATCTTGGTGGAAGTCTTCTTGGAAAATGAGGTATTTACGATCTTCACAAAACATTTAATTTTGAAATTTTATAATATATTTACATGCTATTGTTGCAGAGCAATATTCTCACTAATTTTTAAGAATCAGTTCTTTAAATCACAAATAAAATTTGTTTTCACAATTCTTTTCAATCATATTTTTTCAATAATTATCTGGTCTTACAGGACAAAAGTATTCGATACCATATTTAAAGCTCTAGCGTTCGAACTAAAATCACATTCATACACGAATAATATGAAGCAAAGAAATGGAAATACTTTCTTGAGATTACTTGATTTGCAACCACAATCTTTTTAATTTCTTGGATAAATTTTTTTATCTTTATAACCTATAAAATCGTAACATAAACCACAGGAGGACAGAATAACTTTCGAACATATATGTATAAATATACGGTTGACCACAATCTTAGTTTTATCTTTGCGATTTCTCTATAATTAACTATCTCAAAAATCTGGTTTCTAAAAAATTAATTACGAGAACCTCTAAATGTGTACATATGTATATACTGTCACCGTGTTATCCATATTTATATACATACATATATATGTATGTATAGATAAAACTATATTTATATATTAAAATAAATCACGCGCGTCATCTAACACAAAAAAAACTATTCGAGTGGCTGTAGATAAACTGGAACAAAAAAAAATTTCTTAGAAAACAATATACGACGAGATTGCATCATTAAACCCCGCGTAATCTATTTATTCCATTCGCAAAACTTAAGATTACTGTGTATATTCGCGTGTCCAAGCGCGATTATCCTTCACAAAAAAAATGTATGCATATATTTTTAACTTCTTAATTGATAAAAACGTGAATATATATATGTATACGAAATAGTTTTTTCCAGAGCTAAACAAAAAAATTATTATCATAATCTCTGGGAGGAGGAAGCTTGCAAAGAACCGAAATACAAAAAAAAAAAATTATGTCTTAAGATTTCATTATAATACTGAAGAGAAGAATTTTTTTAATCTTAAAACTAAAAAACACTTACATATATGTATATGTACAAACTCGTACAGTAAGTTTGTAGTTTTTGATAATTATTATTATAAGAAATAAAATTAATTATTTTTTAGATGCCTGAATTTTTTTTATCTGTAATAAATACAATGTACATCCGTTAAAAAAAAATATTTTATTTCTTAAATTGTGTGATTCATTTAACTTAAAGAAATAAGAAAGAAATACTAAATTATTATTATAAGTAAATAATATGTAAGTGAATCATTTTTTTTTTTTTTTTGTGAAATGAATAATTATAAAAAAATAAAATAAAGAATTGTGTCTTATCGCTCTCTGTGTAAAGTAATATGTTAAAATTGATAAGAGTTTTTTTTTTATTTATTCATTGTGAAGTAAAAACGTATTTCGTGATTTACTTGTTTATTACTTGTGCCGTTTGTTTAGTATATTTAAGATTTTGAACTTTTAACCGCAAATAATAATAAAAACATTTTTTTTTTTTGGATTTACCTAGAGACCTCTCTGTGTTATCGATCGGTAAATACGTATTTGGAGTGTTTTTATCTAATATGTTGATTTGACTGGTTGAGAGTTACAAAATTTTCCATAAATTGCAATGTTTTTAACTATATACATATAGATTTAGAATACCGGACATTTTCTGGAGCCGAAAACCGGGATTAAATTACAAAAAGTTCCTGTTTTCGACTCTACTCGTATTATCGACTCTACACAATTTGATGTTCCAAAATCAGCCGCAACAATTCGAGACATGGTAATAAAATACGGACAAATTATTAGACAAAAATATAAAATTGAACGACATGGATTGAAATCCCAAAGCAACCTATTTAGCCTCACTTTCGATGAGTGGACTTCGTCTAGAAACCGACGTTATTTAAATATAAACGTGTACATAAAATTAAAATTTTGGGGCCAGTATGTGTGCGTGGATCATTTCCAGCTTAAACTTGCATGAAGACATCATATGCATCACAACAGATGGTGCCGCTGTGATGCAAAAGGTCGGAAAAATAGTGTCCTGTTACCAACAACTCTGCTTCGCTCACGAAATTCATTTAGCAGTGTTAGATGTCCTCTATCAAAAATCTAAATCCCGTTGTCAAGCACCTTATAATGACGACAGTGACTCTGATTCAGAGGGCGATAATGACGATCAAGACGGAGGGATGAGCAGATAATCTAGATGCTCTTATCCGGAAAGTAAGAACTGTGGTCAATTCGGAAATTGCCTACTAAGAACGACAATATTCTTCAAAAATACACCAAAGAAGGATTTGGAAAAGAAATTGCTATTGCTGATTGATGTGAAGGCAAGATGGAATAGACTTTATATTATGATCAAACGATTTCGAAAATTAAAACACAGCATTCTAAATTCTTTAATTGATCTCAATTCACTTATTTATTTCGAAGAGGAAGAGTGGAAAATGATTGATGTTTTAGTGTCAACACTTCAGCCTATATAGTTAGCTGCACAAGCTATATGACGCCGAGATGCGTCATTAATTACGTCTGACACGACGATTTCGTTTGTTATAAACAGCTTGGGGAGCAGTGAGTTTGCTCTGAAAATGAAGGACTCGCTTTGTTTTCGAACAAATGAACGACGAACTAAAGTATCCAGTTTGCTGCAGTATTCACATAAAGTTAATCAACACCACGCAGAATTGGAACCAGACTCTGTTTTACACTTTGAACGTTTAGTAAAGATAACGCTTGCAAACAAGATCATTGAGTTAAATTTAACGAATGCATTTTTTTCGTGGTTATTGTTTGTTTGTATAAATATATTGCTTTTTTGTAGAAATTATCTATATTTTTAAAATAACTTTTTCAGTAACAATATTTCTATAGAAGGTTTAGTTCAGCACTGTCCAAACTTCTTACCATTGCGCTTCAGGTAGTATTCCTTACTTATTATCCAAAATAATAAATAAAAATACAATCAATACAATAATAGTTTAAAAAAAAATTCTCGATAACAAATTTTAGTCGACCTTGCCAAGCGTCCACATAGTAAAACACACGGAAAAATGTCTAGCATCAGTGTTAGATAACTTTTCGTGTGTTTTACTATGGAAGTGCTTGGCTAGGTCGACTAAAATTTGAGATCGATATTTTTTTTTTTTTAATAATTCATTTAGTATAATCAATAAATAACTAGCTGACCCGGCAAACTCAAGCTTTATTTTACTCAAAATAGATATTTTGATTGAATTAATTTCGAGCACGATTCCATCCGAAATTAGTTTTTTTGATCGAAAATTATCGATCGTTAACAGATGACGCGATAATATAATTTCAATTATAGATTGAATGAAACACTTTTCGAATTCAATATCCTATATTTTTACGGAAAGCCAATCCGACGGACTTCGTTCCGTCCAATATTTGGCGAAAATTGGATAAAATAAAATACTTCATTGAATTCAATTCGTTTTATTGAAATCTAAAAAAAATAGAACAATGTTTGTATTCAATTTAAGGCTGCATGATACACAACATTTTTTGTTTTTCTGCTCCGGAGCGTAAATGAAGAGTGGGGATGGTTTCCCAACTCGGGAACACGCCACATATAGCTGGCCGTGTGAAAAATATGATATTTCCAGATTTGTGCCGCACCAACGACTGCCCTTGTGATTTGTTTATGGCCATCGAAAATGCAAGTTTTGAATTCGCGGAATTAGCCATTCTTCTCCATTGAACGGAATTTTTAAAATCCTTACCTCTATCACATTGTTCATTATCTTCATTACAATCAGTCGAGTTCTATTGCATAGTTTCGGGGCATGAAGATTTCGTAGCATAATGATGACACATCCAACTTTAAGATACAAATGAATTCTACTGGAAGATTGACGACTTCGTCTTCGTTTTCAACGCGATCGATCGATTTGTATGAACGCAATTCTCCCGGAATTTGATTTTGAATCATCCAATTCAAGTCATTGACATCAATATTTTTTGATAATTTTGAAAAATGTTCGGATATGCGTTAGTAATGAGTTCATCTTTCGTTGAAGTCAATTGGCTAATTTCAGATGGAATCGATATTAAACCATTGGAAGTATCTAGCGGAATTTGTCCATTTCTGATTCTCAACAGTTCTTTGGAGAAAACGTCTGCGGTTCTACCCTGTTGTAGGAACACTCGCATATTCATACTCAATGGAATGGTTTTCACGTATCGCCACAAATACGATGGCTTAACACTTGCGTTTAATTCATCAGAATCAAACACTTGCATTTAATTCATTCATAAAAATTCGATCATCACTAAACGATGAAATGTTCGACATTTTGTGATCTTTAAGATCTCATTTTAAAATGGAAGCAGCATCAGAGAAAACGTAGAAAGTTAACCGAAAAAATATATATAAAAGCCATTCATATTGAATTTTTCTTTTTTGCTTTCAATAATTTTAACTTGTAATTTCTGATTTTATAGGTATTCAACTTATAACTAGCTTTGATAGTAAAAAAGTTAAATCACATAAAATTTTAAATGTGCTTGACATATGAAATGTATTGACATATAAATTCCATGATGATTACAAGATTCTTTATATTATTAATTAAAACACAACAGTGCATAAATATGAAAAAAGGACTTAAAAAATTTTCTTAAAATATCACAACGTGTTAATAAACAACCAACACATAAACACACATATACCTTTTACCGACTTCATCTGAATACCAGATGTATGTAGGTAAGGAAAGAACCCTTTATACCAAAAATGACCTCCTATACTCAAACCGAAAATAATTTTGTACAATTTTTTTTTTTGTCAAGAGTAAAGCGCCAGGGACTTTGTATAATCTTCGCATATATTTATATTTAGAACTACACACACATCTTCCGATCCTAAGAACGGAACAAAATAATTATAATTTACGAAAATATATGTACCTTTTCTGGCCAAAACAATAAAATTCAATAAAATAATAAAACTTTATAAATAGTTTTTTTGTTTATGCCACTCTTCTTATAAGGATAATTTTTAAGGATCAAAATCATGTGGTTTTGTTTTTATATCTTTTCTACATTTTATTTTTTAAAGAATTACGAAAGATTTTTTTTGTTTGTGTATATGTATTGTTATCGTTTAGTTCGTGCCTAGAAGTGTATATAGTATCCTAAATTGGATTTAGTATTACAGGGAGAACAATGGTGGCAAAATTTGGTATGTTAGTTAGGAAACATTTGTTGACCAAATGAAAAATCAATTTTAGACTTTGATCTTTTTTTAGTTTTTGTGAATGAATGAATGAATTGTGTAGATGTATGTACGAGGGGTGAATATACCTTCAAATTTATTTTATCATGATATTTTGGCACATGTGTGCTACCTAATTAGTTTCGAATATATCAGATTTTTTTTAAACTAACAACAATTTTATTTTTTTTATGTAAATTTCTCCACAAGACATGTTAAAATTAAAACTATGTACATATATATGATTGACAATTGACATTGTGTGATAGAAACGAACTAAACAACGATTAATTTTTTGTGATGTGCGTATATAACTCCCAACGGACTATCAACTCAATAGCTCTATGTATATTGTTTATGTTTTCCCAAAGGTATCGGAGAAAATTCTATTTCCTCGTCTATATAAATATATGATGAACTATACTGAACATAATCATATGTGTTGATTAGTTATTAGATTGGTGTATTTTCCGGGGAGGGTTCAGAAAACTCAAGTGTTGTAGAAGTTTCTAATGACATTACATAGAAACTTTTTAATTTTTGTTTTTTGTGTTACTTATTGGGTATAATTTAAAAATAATTGTAAGCCAACTGAACACCACGAGTACATATATATACATACATATACATATATGCAAAATTAAATTATTTTCAATTTTCCTATTATATTTTCCACGTACAAATAAATTTTAAAGTAACCATCTGGCAAAGTACAGAAACGTAAAATTAATTTTTTTGTTTCGGTTGTCCTTTTAAATCTCGCTATATACAATTAAACTATATGTACTATACTAATGCCAGGACCAAAACTAAAATTCTTTAATTTGATTTTGTGTGTGCATATATGTATGTACATATATGTATGGATGTATAACACCGGGTAAAATTGAAACCCTTTATAAAATAGTTTTTTTTTCGGTTTCGAATTGAGAACTTATACCAAACTCAATATTTATTTACGAGGGAAGTAATAATTTATTTCACTGACTACCGATAATGACAATAGAGTGCATTTAGTCCCTCACTGTGATATTACCTGTTTTTCCTCTCGTTCTCTATTCGTATATAACGTATATATTTAAAATTTGACAATAGAATATTTTTGCAGCCTTTCAATTAATCATTTTAATCCAATTTGAAATGAATTAAAGTTTTTTTTTATTTTTTATCTCTATTCAAATTGGGTGTCGAGTTGAACAATAATTGTTAGTATGTACGAAGGAATAGGGTGACTATTAAATTTTTACTATTTTACTCCACCGCACCAAAATGCCTAATCCCCCAGCTTCGTACAGCTTTTTATATATATAACTATATATAGTGCTAATAGCAATAACCATAAAAATAATAGTAATATGCTTTCATTTTTATTGTTGTACCCGCGTTATTTATTAATATTTTAGTTATTATTTGAAATAAAAATATACAAAAAAAAATTTTTTTTTTTTGAAAATCGTTCCAAGAAAGCACAAAAAAATAGGAAATAATAAAATTTTACATGCAATATTCTTATATTCACATTTATAATTGTGTTTGTATAGCTTCCCGAAACGCGTTGGCTCATTTAATATAATGACAATTATTATATTATTCGCCTGGCTCTTAAAAACTATTATTGTGCCGTATTATTGTATTTTGCATTCATTTCATCATCTTATTGTTTGTTATCCAAAAAAATATATATATGTATATGTATATATAAATTGGGTTGACTGACGAGGACTTTTATTAGTCGGAAGATGATGTTGCCAAAATTTACATTTGTTTTATTTTTTTTTTTTGAGGATAGTCGATGAAATAAATTAAATTAATAACCATTGTTTTGTGTACATTAGGCTGTATACAATTATTATTTTGTATGCGTCCCTAAATTATTACACAAATATAATGTTTTTGGTATTATATATATATACACTATTGGCTACAACAGGATCATATTTCGTTTGGTTTAATTAATATTTTACGGTCTACATCAAATATAAGCTGCTTGTATTATAATATATTGGTGCCACTACACAATATAGGTGCCAGGTGTACAGGAAAGTAATCTAAAACATGAAGTTTGAAAAATGTATAAAGTTTCAATTTATTATTATTATTTATAATAAATGCTTGTACAAATCTGTCCACCAAATAATTTTAAAAAATCACCTCTTCTTCCCAGCTATTTATTCTCAAACTTTATGTGTAGTGACCCAAAATAGGGTCACCAGATGAAAATTTGGGGCAAACTAATTTTTAATCCAAATTTCGCAACTCATACATGTTTCACACTCTTTCCAATGCAAACTCAACATCAATTTATTTTAGAATTTGATTTGTTTTGTGAAATATTAATCACATTGAATTCTGAATTCGACATTTTGGAGCAAAGCTCAGATTTATAAACTAAACTTCTAATTTATTGAATATTGAAAATAATTTAAAATCTCTAGGTTTTTATTAAGTATTATCGATTTTGAATTTTTATCATTAAAGTTTACGTATAAAAATCAGAATTTGCGGAAATTCAATTCGAATTTTAGTAATATTAAATCCAATTCCTTAAAAATTTGTAAATGTTGATGTAAATTTCGATAAAAAATAAATGTTGAACTTAAATTTTTGAAAATTTATGAGAATTCTAAATACAATTCTAACTTTTAAGTATAAAATTTAAATTATTATAACTTTCAAAAATTCAATTTTAACGACATTTCAAATTTTTACGGTTGTTGGACATTTACATAAATAAGTACATACAATTGATATCCTAATAATTCATCTTTTGAAATTTGGAATTCTGGATTATTTCCAATTTCCAATTTTGTCTATCAATTTATTAAATTTAGATATAATCTAACAATAATTTAAAATTTTAAACTCAAGTTTTGTAAAATGTTGAGAAGTTTAGAAATTTGAATCGAAAATTTAATGTATGTTATCGAAATTTTGAAATTTTGGGATTATTTCAAATATTAAATTTCGAAGTAGGTCGATCGTTTTTAATTTGAATCAATATTTAGAGCATAAAAATCGGCTGAGACACAGAGACGGGCAACAAAAAATTAAAATTTGAAATAAATATTTCTGAAACCAAAAACGTGTACATAAATATTGTACATCTTCAAATTAAAACTTGGTAGGTTCCTCATCCCTATACACGAAACTTAGTATCTCACTTTTCTAAAAACCTATATAGAACCATCACTTTTTGGGTTCCAAAATATATTGATGAATGAAAGATTTTTTTTTGTTCCCTTATTGTAATTTATTGTAACAAAGCAATTCAATAAATTTGAATACATTCCTTCATTTTTATGATTTAGTACTTTGTATTTCTTTTAATAATGTTTCTTCTTTTTCCAATAATTCTGCAATGAGCAATTATCATCTATCAAGTTATATTTTACCGTTAAAATGGATAAGACTGTACTCATTTGCATTCTAGATTTACCCTCTGTTCAGAAGTAATTTATTAATGAAAAAACTGTCTTCATACAAGCATTAGTTCCGGGTAACCATAAGACGGCTTCAACCAAAAGATTTAAAGTTTTGTAATCTATGTGTTTTTGTTTAAATTTAAATTTGTTTAAATATATAACTTGCATCCAACGATTACCAGGATCTGCTTCTTCTTCATTTCAATTGTGCCTTATTTCATCTGTGTATTAGTCGCCTCATTTCTTCAAATAACCCGTTGTCATTGATTTCTATTTGAAAATTATCGTTTAAAATCATATCGTTTAAAATTATCGTTTTTTGGTTTCCACAAAGATTTGTACTTCGTTCATAAATTTGTTTCTTATTTGTGGGTTGCTTTCTCGTGCAGTTTTTAATTTATCTTCAACGATTATGGGAAGAAAACCTTACTCTGGTCGCGATCGGATTTGTTATTCGGGCTCATTAAGTGTAATGGAAACTTCTGCGAAACTTCTTTTTTTACGGTAACATGAAATATTGTAGCTTGACTATGCACATTAATCCAGCCATATCATTTTCCCAACACTCCTTTGCGATTTTTGGACATTTAGCGATACTGAGAAAGTACGACTTGAGAGGATCAAACATTTTAATTATTCTCTCAATTATCAATAGCTGGCATTAGAGATGACCATCTTACTTTAGAATATCCCAAAATCTTTTAATATTCTATGTTAGCTTCTTGACAAAAATTTACTAATTCTGTTACTTCGACAGTAAATCGCTTAAAAAATTAATTAATTTGTGGTATAATGATTTCACCGTTTATACCCGCATTGCACCCGATACTTATAATATTCTTGTTTAGTTTGCCCATTAATTTGTTGTGTAGATTATTAACACTTTGCCGTTTGAAGCCGTCCTTCCAATATTTGCCTCTCTAATTGAGACACACACGTATTCTGATAAAGATATCGGATGTTTCTCCCTCGATGAACCGTATTTGTAATATTTTTCTGCTGATTCCTTCATCAATATCGAAATACCTTACTAAATTCGTATACATTTTGGTTTCGTTTGGTTTGAAGCATCACAGAGTATTGAAACAAACCGTACTTTTGATAATCTTGCTTTTAAATTTTTTTCAGTAAACTTGAATTTCGGCACAACTGAATTTCGTATAATGAATTTTTTTTTTAACATCGAATCCATACTTTGGAAGCTATGATTATGATGGATTGTATGAAACGCAAGAGTTCCTTCTTTAATGGCTAAAAAAAGCGGTAATTTTGTAAGAAGATCTGTTCAACAGCAGTTTTGTGTATGACCGTTTTGCACTGATCTTGATTTGCTGATCGCCCTTTTGATTGTGTTTTCAATTTGTCATTAAAAGTATTAATTCTTCGTTTTCTAGATTCCACAATACGTAAAAAATTGAATTTAGCTCAAAACGCTATAAACTTAGAGCGTAAAGCCCAACCAAAAATACTAAACTAAAGATAATCATATTTAGAATGATTTGTTCACACTGTATTTTTTAAACAAGTGTATTATCGATTATCGACTTAAATTATCAACAATGCACATTCACCTAAGCTATTCTTGGTAACTTACGTACTCTATTTATAAAATATTTTTAGTACCTATCGTTAAATTTTAATAAAACTAATTAGCAAGAAATATTAATTTCGCAAACTCGTGATGTCACACAAAACCGATTCGTTCCAGTAATTAAAAATCAGAGTCAAAATAACCATATACATTTATATATAGCTAATATACGAGTATATTGACAGACATAAATTTCATTAATACCTACATCATACACAAAAAGCGTTATTTATGTAAATAAAATACAAAGAATTATTTCTCAATAACTATATATACTCGTACATATATACACTAAAAATCATAAAAAAATAAAAATTTATTACCAAGAATAATGATTTCACGGTCAAATTTCAAAATTTAAATTTTTATATAGTTTTTAATTTTAAAAAGCATCATAAGAAATACATGTAATTATATTATAAAAAGAGCGCGTCACTCGAAGAAAATTTCACAATAAATTTTACACTTAAATTTTTGTCAAATTAATCGTAAAAAATTATAAAATACATAAATAAAATTAATAAATAAAAAAAAAACCTTTAAGTGTTTCATTTTTATATTATATTAATGTAACCGTAACTGATTCTCGTTATTGTTATACATTTTCGCGTAAAATAGGTGTCATCACAAAAAAATTTCAAATCATATAGTGTACAGTAAATATTACACCAAAAAAAAAATAAAAAACTTAATTAATTATTTAGACTAATTGTGACATACGAAATTAAAAATAATAATTGTATGTCTGCTTGTACGTACACATCATCTTAAAGACGCCACACATTTCTGAACAAAAATAAATAATAATTTCGTTTGCTTCATTTTCATGATGCTATACGTGTTTATTTCAATTTTTTTTTTTAATTTAATTAAGATGAATAAATAAATTAAACAATAAACGAAAATATTTATTTGAAAAAAAAGAAAATTATTATTTTGGTTTATATTTTCATTGCGCGGGAAAAAAACGCAAAATTATATAAAAAAAAAAAAAATAATCTATGGTAGGTGTATAAATTACTTAATTAATTTATTATACACTTTAAGGAATGCAATAGAAACCCTTCGACTATATAATTATTAAAAACTCTCCGTCAAAATTGTTGCTCAATTTAAAAAATATTGTAGGCTATATAACCTTAATCGTTTCACAACTTTTATATTCATTGACATAAATGTTAAATTTAAATATTTTATTCTTCAGTATAGTATTTTGACTCGAATTTTTAATTACTGGAACGAATCGACAGAATTTTGGTTTGTGTAACCACGCGAGATTGCCAACACTAAAAAACAATTCTACACGATATTTCTTGGTAATTAACCAAATTTAACGATTTTAGTCAAACACTTACAAAATTGTCTTCCATCGATGTTAGCGAAATTTTCGTGTTTTTTACTATGTGAGTGCTTGACAAGGCCGACGAAATTTTGGCTGTTTATTTTATTATTTACTTAGTTGCATAATAAACCAAAAATGATTCACTCTGTGATGTCTAATTATTTTGACATTAGAAATAATGTTCAAAAAGTTTATGATTTAATTTATTTCAATTTTAAATAAAAATATGCGTTTATGTTTTTAAATATGTAAACAAACATTTACAAAAAAACGGATTCTGCTTGGTCCCGAGATGTCCGTATACCAAAGGTTTGACTTATAAAAATAAAAAAATATTTAAATTTCTCGATACCGAATTGTAGTCGACCGTACCAAGCATTCACATAATACAAAATCACGAAAAATTGTCTTGCATCAGTGCTAAACAATTTTTCGTGTCTTTTACAATGTGAGTGCTTGGAAAAGTCGACTAAAATTTTGTCTCTAAATTTATTTGTTTTATAATATTCCATACATAATAATTATAAAGAAAAAATATCGATACCAGAGTTTAATCGGCCTTTTTAAGCACTGACATAGTAGAACACGCGAAAAAATGGCTTGCATCAGTGCTAGACGTAATATTTGTCTAATGTCGATAGATTTTTGTTTTTATAAATAAATGTTTTCTTAGACGGTGAAATAAAAGATGTGAGTACTATCATGACGGCTTGCGCTTGGGTTTTATGTATATATGTATCGTCCCCTTGAGCAACAATGCTATGGAGAAGGAAAAAGTCATTATTTTTGAAGCTTGAGATAAAAAAGTATAAAAGTATAAAAATCTACAAATGGCACTATTAAAAATATTTAATTTTAAGCTACAATTATTATTTTTTTTTCTTTTTTTTTTTTTTTTTTTTTTTATTAATATTTATTTATATTACGACTGAATCTTGTACCCATTTAGTAATTTACATTGCATAATCCAGTATTTTGAATAGTCGGCGTAATCAAGTGATTATCCCCAGTTAGTGTAACTCCTCCCTCAGATTTTTCGCCACAGTAAGTCTACTGACCTCCTGGTCGCGATAAGTCCAGTGGTTTGGTTCTTTGCAGTCTTCTTGTTAGAGATGTAGTTAGCATACAGCGTATGTCCAGATTTTGATGCTGGTGCAGACGTTGTAGGTGTTTTGTTGCATGATGCTTAATTTCATCCGCGACAAGCTCAATCTTGAGATCTCGATGGAGGTTGTCGTTTCGAATGTACCACGGTGCATTAACAATACATCGTAGGATTTTATTTTGAACTGTTTGTATGATTTTGATATTTGTCTTCTTGGCACATCCCCAGAGTTGGCTACCATATGTCCATACAGGCTTCAGAATTTGTTTGTATAACAGCAGTTTGTTATGGATCGCTAGTTCAGATTGTCTCCCTAGGAGCCAATGCATTTTTCTAAATTTTATGTTTAGTTCTTCTCTCTTCTTTTTTATGTGTTCCTTCCATCTAAGCTTAGCATCTAAAGTCATACCAAGATATTTGGCAGTGTTTGCATGGAGTACTACTATTGAGTTTATCATTATTGGTATATGGTTAACTTTTTGATTTGTAAAGTTCACTTGGATTGATTTTGCTTCATTTAATTTAATTCGCCATTTCTTTGTCCAATTACATATCAGGTTAGTAGCCCTCTGTAATTTACTAGTGGAGTCATTGATGTTCTTTGCTGTTGCAAGTATTGCCGTGTCATCGGCAAAAGTCGCCATTGTTTCTTCTGTAGTTGGTATATCTCTAGTATATAGGAGATATAGGATTGGCCCAAGAACACTCCCTTGTGGTACTCCGGCTGTTATTCTTTTTAGTTGGGAGTACTCATTCTCATACTTTACTCGGAAGTGCCTCTCTGATATGTATGATTTTAAAATTTGAAAAAATTGCTCCGGAAGATCTCGATGAAGTTTGAATTCTAGCCCCTGGTGCCATACTTTGTCAAATGCTTGCGCTACATCAAGGAATATAGTTGAGCAGATTTGTTTGCTTTCTAGTGATTTCTCGATTACATCAGTAATTCGATGTACTTGTTCTATCGTAGAATGTTTTTCCCTAAATCCAAACTGATGTGAAGGGATAAGATTCCTTTCTTCGATAATTGGTTTTAGTCTTTTAAGAAGAACTTTTTCAAATAGTTTCGATAATGTTGGTAGCAGAGAAATTGGCCTATATGAAGCTTTATCATGCGGAGGTTTCTTCGGTTTAAGTATCATAATTACTTCTGCAACTTTCCATTGCCTTGGTACATATCTTAGTCGAAATGCTGCATTAATTATATGCACTAGTTTCCTCAACGCTTTCTCCGGTAACAGTTTTATTATCTGACCTGTTATAAGATCATATCCTGGAGCCTTATACGCATTCAGATTATTTTTGATTTCCCATTTTAGTTCTTTCAATGTTACAGGTGTAATATTTACTTCATCCTGTTTATTTATTGGTGTAATATTTTCCTCTTCCGTTTGTTTTGGATAAGGTTGGAATGTTTCTTCAAGGTGATTTGCAAACAAATCTGCTTTTTGTTTAGCATTTCGAGCCCAATTTTCATTATTTTTAATTGTAGGAAGCTACAATTATGTCTAGTATTTTTCGTATACTTATTAGATTGTATCCTAAAGCCGCATAGCTTAATTCAGTCAAACAAGTGCTTTCACACATCCTTTTAGACCGAAAGACATATTTTTGTTTATCCAAATGTTTCATTTTTAATTGTAATTAAATCCCAGGTAACGCGGTCTAGAAAAAAAATCTATGAAAATGATTTCATACAGCAATCCAGAATGCGTAGGCACCACAGTGCATTAATTTAATGGAATTACAAAAATTTTGTTTGCGTAATCGATCTTATATAATTTCGAAAAAGCTTGTGCCATACCATGATTTGTTGTTGTCACATTTCATTTATATATAAATCGAATTATATCACAAAATTTTTGTATATAAAACGAATTATATCATAAAAATAGTACCAATATTGTACGTTTTTTCCAACAGTGGCAGCACCTATCGACTCGAAAACTCGCACTTTTCTCTATTCAGCGCAAAAGAAAATTTCTAAAACAGAAAATTATAATGGCTCAATAAGATTTTTCCGATTTTCTTCTCTATTTTCCTTATAGTATACCTTTGAGAGATTTATCTCTCAATCAATCTTTATGTATATACATAGACGTACATATATATAAAAATATCCTCTAGTATACACACCTTATTAGTATCCTATATTATATTATGCATTCCTTAAAGATACACAAACTATATACATATGTATACAAAACTTAAGTAATAATACTTATGTATTCTCTCACCCACGTACTACATATAAACACAAATTACATTATATACACTACAAAAACAACAACAATATAAGCCACGCCTCTCACAGTAGGTGGATAATGAATGTACTTTATGTATTGATATAATGTAATTATATTTTTCCAAAGTACTCTTGTTGGAAAAATAGTATTTTATTATTTAAAAACAAAAGAAAATCGTATACATTTTCATATTTTCTTTATATTTTATTTTTATTTAATTAAAAACAAAAGAAATTTTGTAAAACGGGAGAGCAGTGTATATTATGTGTGTGTGTGTATACATAGAGAAATAGAGAATGTCACAATTACTAGCACCAGTTACCGTTACTTGAAAAAATATTTACTCAATGAAAATCTACTTTGTTTACTATATATACCGTTACATATTTAAATGTGTTTGTGTTTTGTATACTATCCCCACTCTTTATTTACTATATATATTTCATAACGAAAAATCGAGTAATATTATAGTAATGTGAGAGAGAGTTGAGTATACATATCGTATTGTACATATTTATGCACGAATACCTCCCGAGTTATAACATATATATATAAATATTAACTCCGGAAAAATCTTCTGTTTGCGTGTATAATTCTGGTGTGCTGCGCGAAAGTAAATTGAGAAAAACGTACAAAAATAAAAATAAAAATAAAACGGTTTATCAATTTCCCCGAGATGAGCATAAAGACCCCGTATGATGATGGAAATGATCGTAGTAATAATATAAAGTACATGAAAAAAATTATTGCGTACCTTTTCAAAAGATTTTCAAAATAGTAGCGACTAAAACGTCGCGGCGTTAACACGTACAAAAAATTTGTAAAAACAAAGAAAAAAAAGGGAAAATAAAAGAAAATTCTGTATTATTATTTTCATTTTATTATTATTTTATTTTATTAATAATATATTGAATTCTCATCTGTATATAGCAGAGACAAAACAAGTGTTTATTTTTTGTGTGAAAAATGTGTTTTGGTGTAAATAATTAAATTTCAAAAAAAAAAAAAATTGAAAGGAAAAACAAAAGAAAATTATATATATATATATATATATATATATATATTTATATGTATATTAAAATGAAAAGTGTTCTTTGATTTATATGTTATATTACCTATATATAATATAATACAACAACCAAAACAAAATAAAAAATTATGTGTTTCTGATTAAAACAAATGTGATAATTACTTATATATTTGAGAAAACAGTGAAAATTTTTTTTTTTATATTAAAATGAAAATTAAATTAAAAATCTAGTGTAAATTATTTTTATTGTTTTTTTTTAAAGAAAATTTTATATATATACATATATAGTTTTGTGTTCGTGTGTGTGTTTATGTGTGTGTGCGTATGTGTAATAAAAAAAAATATTAAAGAAAAACAAAATATATAAAATAAAACAAAAAAGAAAATCATTTCCAATGTTGTCTTGTTTAGTGCCTCGTTTCGGACCAGAAGACAAAATCAGTAACATAATAATGCCATCATCGCCTGCTTTTACCATGCAATGTAGGTTTAGTAAATATATAATTTATAGTTAAAATACATATATATATATATATATATATATAGATGAGTAATTAGTAATGTGATTTTTACGTAATTTATTTTATATCGCCCAGTAATATACGCGCTGGGGTTTTGTCCCATTCATAATAATATAAAATGTATCTATACATCGTCACAAAATTGCGAGATATCAGAAATTAGTTTAACGTAGTACGTATATTTCATTATAAAAAATGAAATGTTCACGTTTATAAACTAAACGTTGATTACTTCCGTTTGATATAACATAATACTCGTATATATGATAAATTATTTTGTTTTATGAACATATATACATATAATAGTAAACGTAATTTCAGAATAATTTTTAATGCGTTTGTCAGTGTTTACGTTCAGCCCAAACATCTGTTTCCGTTTGTGTCCATTTACAATAAAATAAAATATCGCAGGTACATAAAGATTTTTTAATAGTTCAAAAGAAATAGATCGTTAAGAAATCAATTTACGTCATTATATAGTATATATGTGTGTAGAATATAATCTTAGCTCCACCCAGTAAATAGTCGTATATATACATGTAGCTATACGAATGTACATAATTTATTTGGTTTTGTGATAACGTATATTTTATACACTTTTACACGTTTACGTCTATATATACATACATATATACATATATGGTTGATTGAACCAACATTAAAAAAAATGTAAAAATAAAATAAAATCCCTACTTATCAATTTTAACAAAATTAACCACCTTGAATTTCTACGTATAAATTTCAACGTTAATTTAATTTCCTGGCAACTTTTGGTTTAAAAAAATAGTAATAATAAAATTCTGATTATATTTACATCAGGATGTGGTTTAATCAATTTTAAGAGCAGGTTAAATATAACGGTGAAATTTATTTACTCCATAAACCACGAAATTACATTTCTAATCTTTAATCTAGCTTTTTGTATACATACATACAAATATGTAAACATATATGAGTATTTTGATAATATGTACATATAATATGGCGGACGTCTTAGTCTTAATAAAATTAAGAACAATAATAACACAATATTAGAAAGATGATCTTAGGTCGATATAAGTATGTATTATACAGATTTACGTAGTAGGTATACAAAATAGCAAGTGAAATTTGAATTGATTTAATTTAACTCTTATAGTGTTTACTTCCTTTATACCTATGCACCCACTTTGCAACGTATTGCGGCTCAAATTAATAATTTGTTTTTTGTATTTTTTTAACTTCAGACGCGAGTAAATATAAATTTGGTAAAAAATTGTAAATATCTGGAATTTTTTCGATTTTAATTTCGATATATGGTTTTGATTGGAAAGTTAAAAAATTATATTTAATTGAAATAGCTTCGGCTGATATTTTTAACTCTAATTTAATTCAATCAACTCAATCACCCAATTATATTTGTTGTCAATATATTTGTTCAAATTTAACTATAAGTATATAATGGATTTATAACATTTATTTAATTAAACTTTTAAAATTAAAATCTGTATCGATCTATTTTATTTTATCTAAATATTTAAGCTAAATTTGAATGTGCTTTAAAACTTTAAAATTTCAATACTCCAAATTTTTTCAACGAAACGAATTAACAATATCGATTTAAATTCAGGAAAAATAGTGTAATTCACAAAAATCTGTTTTGTATTTCGAATTCAGAATTGTAAAATTTAATTTTACTTTAAAATCCCGAATTTTAGCTAAATTTCGATTTAATAATTGGAAGATCCAAATTATGGAAATTTAGATTTTGATTCGAATTATTTGACGTTTAAGAATCTCTGGTTAATCTAAACTTTTAGTATAATGAAATTTCTCGGATTACGGAATTAAAATGTAAGAGCGTCCTGTTGTTGCCAACAACCGACTTTCTTATACAATAATAAGTAACATAAATAAAACTTAGAAAGAATTCTGTACCTAGATTTATTGTTAAGGCTACTAAGTTTACCTATTGCTCAATAGATGGCGGCTCATACTAAAGCAATATTTATGTTATTCTTTTTAATCCTAAATTAAGTCAACCAACTCAATCGAATTTAACATAAAAATGGATTCGTGATTTATTAGTACTTAAGCTAAATTTGAATATGCTCGCCTTTCAAAATTAAATTTTTTCAACGAAACGAATTTCAAATATCGATTTAAAATTCAACAAAAATAAAATAAACTACAAAATTTAGTTTTCAATTTCGAATTTAGGATTCTGAAAATAATTGATTCCAATTTTACATTATTATTTATGTAAAGTTTATCAACCTCTGGTTGGAGGGGTTTTGTTCGTATAATGAAACTTTTAGTGTAATTAACTTTCTCGAAAGATCATAAAAGAATTATATACCTAGATTTATTTTATATGGCTACATTTTAAGTTTATCTAATGCTCCATAGATAGCAGCTCATCTAACAATGATATATTTCAATTTCAATTAATTTTTTTTATCGATAAAAATGAATGTGCCAGAATGTGTACATTCACTTTTATTGTAAGTTCGGGTTGTAGAATTCATAATCACTAAAAAGTGTCTAAAAATATCAATTTGGAAATTTGAAGATTTAGGAATTAAACAATTTTGAAATTATGATGTTAAGCATTTCGGAATTTAGGAAAGTAACCTTATATTTTTCTCTTATCTATAGTTCAAATAAATACAAATATAGCTTTAATACGAGAGATTCAATAAATAACGGCCATTTTATTCAATTTTCACTACCTTTAGGTCACATACGTCTTATATATTTTAATAGACAGGTGAATTTCCCATTCTTTATTCCTCCATATATGTACAATATATACTACACATTCTGTCGAAAAAAAAATTGAAAAATGGTTTCTAATACAGCCGTACAAATGACTTTAGATGGAAATAAATTTATCATAATAAATAGTTTTCCCCCGTTACAGCTTCTTCCATATATATGTACATGTCTTAATAGTTATTCTTTTATATGCATGTTGTTTTTGTTTTTATATGATGTTACAAATTAATGTAAATGGAGAAAAACGTAAGAAAAAAAAATTAATTTATCTACTACTATTTTCTTGAAATCGAGCCAATTTAAGATGATGGATTTGTTAATATTTTTTATATATTTTTCAAGTGGTTGCGCGTATGACGTCATACGCATATATATTTAATATGCAACATCCACACACGGTGGCCGGAAATTATAAAAATATATATACTTACATACATATACATATATGAAAAAGGTGATATTTGCGTGCCTAATTTATTCCCACACCTGGGGAATCTATATAATATAGAGTAATCAAATTGGTTTTTTTTTCGTTTGTTGTTTAATGTTTACCGCACATATACCAGTAATTGGCACGGGTCCAATAATTCGTTTTTTTTAATAATATTAAAAACTGAATGAACTATCTGTGTACAATAATAATTTTTTTTTTGAATGAAAATACACGAAAATTTATTATATTCTAAATATTATTTTAAATATTGTATATATATAAATATATAAATTGCATGCAATTTATCGACATAATTATACAACCATCTAATCGTGCTGTTATATATATGTATGTGCCTATCATGTCAAATTTCTATTTGTTTATATTTTATAATGAGATCGAGAACTAAACTAATGTATTTATGTATAAATACCTAAAATTATTTTTAATATACGTCGATCAATAATTAAATAACTATAACTATAAATCTTGATAAATACGCTATATGTCTTCTATATAGCGAGGTACCAACAACAATAGAATACAAATATATATAAAAAAAACTTCTGGTTTTATATAAATAAACATAATAAATGTATTATATAGTTGTTTATAGTATTTTATCGTTAAAATACAAAAATCAATATAATAAATAAACTACCAAACTACTATATATACATATACTTTAAATTCAATAAAAGAGAATATAAATTCTAGAGAGATCGCCATTTTTCTGTTTTATATATAAACACACACACACACACAATAGTAATTTAAATTTACAACCATCGTAATTACCAAAAAAAAACTATAAAGGGAAATAGTTAAAATATAACAAAGCGTATTTGTGTATTTCACCTGTCGTTATTACCTATTAGAATACGTATACACAACTTAAGACCACCTTTTTTTATATTTTGCTTTGTCTGTTTTATTATAAGATTAAGATGTCAGCCATTTTTTGATAGGACCCCAAATATGTATTTTACGCACGCTGGCAAATGAATTCATACTCGGCCCAGTTACATATAAACGATTTATATTTTTAAATTAATTGATAACTTTAGTTAACATAACTAGTTATAAAAAGGTATATTGTTACTATAAAACAATATAAATGTGCAGATATTTAAACTCTTCTATTTGTAGTGTAACACATTATGTTAAAACTATAGTTATCTTTATATATATATATATATATATATATATATATATATATATATATATATATATATATATATATATATATATATATATATATATATATATATATATATATATATATATATATATATATATATATATATATATATATATATATATATATATATATATATATATATATATATATATATATATATATATATATATATATATGACTGAATAGCAACGGAGTGAAAGAAATACTTGATCCGCTTGTAGAGTTTTCAGCTTCAGTTGGACTTCAGATCAATGAGTCCAAAACGAAATACCTGATCTTTGGTTTTAGGGACAATAGCACACCAGATTTTAGTAGTGGCCACCACACGTTTGAAGGAGTGAGGAGATTCAAATATTTGGGTTCTCTTATCACTCACGATAACAGTGTGGGTGAGGATATTAAAGTGCGGCTGGCAGCTGGCAGTCGTTCTTTCTATCCTCTAAGGCCATTGCTAAAATCTAAATACTTATCAAGTGCCGTGAAGCTGAAGCTTTACAAAGCGTTGATCAGGCCCGTTGTTATGTTTGGATGTGAAAGTTGGGCGCTGACGGATGAGTACGAGAGATGGCTCCTAACATTTGAGAGAAGAGTCATGCGTGTGATTTACGGCCCAAAACGCGAAATAGATGGTACCTACCGAGCTCTGTACAATATCGAGATCAGAGATCTGATGAAGATCCCCGATATTGTACATGAAGTAAGATCTCAGCTAGTATGCTGGCTCGGGCACGTTCTGCGTGCTGATCCGGAACGAATTGTGCAGCGATCTCTGAAAGGAGAGCCACCATATTGTAGGCGCAGAGGTTCTCTTCAGATTGTCTTAGACAGTATGAAGACCATGCTCGGGATCGAAACCGCTGGAGCCTAATTGTTGACTCAGTAAGCGGCCAGTAATGGCCTTTAAAACTGTTTTAATTAATTAATGTATATACATATATATATATATATATATATATATATATATATATTATATATATATATATATATATATATATATATATATATATATATATATATATATATATATATATATATATATATATATATATAAATATATATATATATATGAATGCATACAATGAAGAAAATTAAAACGCTCTTCTTATCCTTTCTAACAGTTCTCTGATTAAGTGGTCAGTCAAACTCAGTTTGAAAGCTTTTTATTAAGCTCGTAGTTATATCGCAATTAGTTCATTATTTTTATTGATAAGTACGGAGGCTTGAATCATCTTGACTGAGCCCCTGATTCATGCTCCATAAAAAGTATTTAATTATTGTTGTACTTACTTATGTTCAAATTGCAATCTACTTAATTTAATTAACCAACAAATTGACTATATATGTACATACACATGTAATATAGGATCTTTACAGCTCAAACTAAATTTGATTCGAAAATATTTGGTCACCAAAAAATAGGATAGTTGGTCACCAAGAAAAACAAATTAAAGCTTGCTAATAAAATCAAAGAACAAAATGTGTCATTATTTAAATAACAAATATTATAAACAATTTACCTGGAAATGACATGATAAGTCTTATACGGTTAATCAACATAACCTCACGTAACAAAATTATCTTATATTGGTTCACAATAAACCAAACAAACCATTTTTTTTTACCATACAGAACTTAAATTGAATATATAAAAAAAACAACAAGACTATACAAAAAAAAATATATTATTATATCTTCGTCTCGAATAGAAGAAGAAACAAAAATCTCAAGGAGAAGAACATATACAACAAGAAACATTAAAGACATTAAAGTAGTTTCATTTTTTTTTGCTTGCTTGTTGATGCACACATGTGTGTTGTGATATAAAATGGACGGAATACATTTTTTTTTTGTTATTTCATTTATACGAAGCTATTCTCTGTATAAATGAAGAAAGAATCCAAAGTGATGATCTCATTTTTTTTCAAGTCTTAAGTTCAACATATATGCTATATATATACTAATAAAGAATATTATATTGTATATATAAGATGTTGTTGTTTTCTACATTTAATACCTTAATTTATATCAATTAACCATATACATTTTTTGTGTATATACGGTATGTATATATCCGCGCGTCCCTCGACGGCGTCAATATATACACACTGGCGCAATATTATACAAAAGTAAAAAGTATAACATGTGGTTATTTCGTCGACGATATATAGAATAAAAGTGTCGCAATTAAATCTGGGAACACTATATATAAATTCCAATAAAAATATGTACGTTACCTCAATCAAGAAACCATTTTTTTTTTGTTAATAAATTGAAATGGCGTTACTCATATAAACATCAATTAAATTTAATAAATAAATAAAAAGTCAATGTACAATATAAATTTTGTATCTCCCCCCACTCCTTTAAAAATATATTATAATATTTTATATTATTATGAATGAATTTTTTAGTATTTTAAAGATGTGTGTGTTATCAAATTGGAATAACAACATATACACACATACATAATCAGTATATATGTATATGAATATACATAATATATAAAATTTTCATCAGATAACACTTTTTATATGTTATCCAATCGAATAAACAAAACATGTGTTTTTTCCATTTTTTTTGTTTTGCGTATATACATATGATATACCACCTGTTGCTATATACATATACATGTAATTAAAAATGGCGGCCGGAATTTAACGTATTTTTTATCGTTTTGTTAACCTCAATTTATTATTATTTGATTGTTTGATCGGCCATTTTGCCGTTTAAATTATTATTATTATTATTGTTAAGTTATTTGCGCATGATAATGATTGAATTTTGTTTTATTTTATTTCGACTTATATAGTTCCATCGCTGGTATCAGGTTTACCAAAGGACGATGAAAGCACTGGACATTCAGAATTTTTTATGAAATGCCAACAATGTCATCAAAATTTTACAGACTTTCAGGTAATTAAATATTTTTATTGTTTATTAATATGTTTATGTATACATATATATATACAGTAATTAACACATTTTATTTATTATATTATGTTTGCAGTCATTGAAAGAACATTTGGATACAGTTCATTCGATTGATAAGAAACCACAATATCTAAATCATTTCAATCACTTAGGATCATCAGGTACACCGTCGCCCCCCATACTACATAATAACAATAATAACAATATTAGTAATAATAATAATTTAATTAATCACAATAATCATCATCATCATCATCAACATCAAATACCATCAGCATCACAATCTATAAAAGATGAATGTGGGCGTTCAACGACGAGTCCTAATACATCACAACCTCAACATCACCATAATAATTTAGGAGCAGGACCTCACGCATGCTCCCAGTGCCCCGCCTCATTTCCAAATCGTGATTCATTAGATAAACATGAATTAATGCATTCACCTAGTTCTACTGTGGTAAGTGAAAATTTAGTTTTTTTTTTCATGAACTTGTCGTCTAAATAGTTTTTCATTGTTTTCCATTTGTGTGTATAAATTTTTGGCACGAGACTTGGCTACGAATCAATAATTTATCCTTGAAAATCAATGAGAGAGTATTTTTTTGTTTTTTTTTTGTTTAATGCATTTGACGCCGTTATATTTGTCTTATTTTGGAGAAAAAATTTATGTATTTTATACGAGCATAAGAAAATTAATTTTCCGACCTGAATATATACATATGTATATACATACGTACATATGTACGTATATATTTTTACAGTGTGTTCTGTTTAATTGTAAAAAATAAAAAAAATAAAAAATTTCTTTGGAAAATTATATTCGCGCATGGCACAAATATTCTTTCGTGTATATATAGAGTGTAGTTCGCTTATTGGATGGATATGAAAAAATTCCCAAAAGGTAGGAGTATCAGACTACTTGACCCACATTCCCTGTATATACCGTATATATGTATACATATATATAAGTATATAATATATATTCTCTGTTCTTAGTTCGAGTTGGTAAAAAACGCCTTTGACTTGTTAGTTATTAATTAAAGTACACAAAAAAAATACTCTCCAGAGTTCATTTATTTTGAACGAACGAACGAAAAAAATTAATTATTTTAAAGAAAATGACACAATCTTAATTAATGTACATTTTTTACTTAGCTGTACACTATATAAATATATATAAATAATATATACAATACTTATATATAAGAAGAAGACGAATCGTTCTGAAAAATCAATAAATTTTATTTTCTGTTTTTTTTTATGTATGTATGTATATGTATATTATACTACACGAGTATCAAGTGGAAAAGATGGAAAATAGTTTTTCTTTTATGTGTTGTGCTCGATATGTTATATTGTTTTATGCGTCGCTTTTCCTCCGACAAAAATATGGCTGGAAAATATTCAACAAGTTGTTTAGTTTTATATTTTAGTGTTAGGTTAGGTTATAGTTTCCGGTTTCATATTAAATCAAAAATTTATATATATACATATGTATGTATATGCGTATATATCCATATGTGTATAAAATGCGATCTTTGATTGCGCAAATTAAGAAATTCAGCAAAATTCTCAAGTAATATAGAAAACAAAACCCCGCGTTATCTCAAAATATACGATTCAATTTGTATATTTATGTATGCCTTATCATCATCCTATATATTATTATACTCGTACATATTATTTACTATTTGTAATTAAATACTTTGATCTTATAAATATAAATTGGTGGTCTATATCCAAACAAACATTTACAATAAATAAATTATAATTTTATAAATTGCGCAAAATTTTAATTATTTCTAAACAAAGACATTATAATAAATATATTATCATTTATATAGTGTAACAAATATGTAAAGTAAATAATATACAACGTCATTTATCCCCGATTTTTTTTTTAACTAAAGAGTATGTGTACATACTTTTTTTTCGAAAAAAAGGTTATCATAAATTAAGGTCGAATATCACAAAAATAAATTAAATTATAATTAAATGAAATAATAAGTATAGTATAGATGTGTGTACATGAAAAAAAAACCAAACGTTAGACGTACATACAACAACACACTTGTATGTGCAATAAATATATGTATATATATATATATATATATATATATATATATATATATATATATATATATATATATATATATATATATATATATATATATATATATATATATATATATATATATATATATATATATATATATATATATATATATATATATATATATATATATATAACGTTTTAATGCAAATTGAGACAAGGTGTTGTATAAAAGAAAATATATAAAAAAAAATATTATTTTCTTACAGACATAACAAAATAGCAGAATTTTTAACCCAATGTGTGGCAGAATTTTTATATAAATACATATGTATAATTGTTAGAGAAAATTTTAAAATTTTAACATTAATCATTCATGGACAAAGCCACGACTATCTTCATATTCTAAAACATGAAACTTAACGTAATAAAGCTATACATATCAATTACAGATTGTACTAAATTTCAAAAAAGTTGCAGCTAATAATAAAATTAATAATTTTTAAAATTCTTAAATTTACAGTTCCGTAATTTCTTTCTTTCTTCTAATTTCTCCTAATGTTTATTTAACTTCCACATTTTGAGAATTTTGAATCTTTGTAAATTTCGAATTAGTATGCTCTCAAATTCATATTTTAATTTATATATTGTACATATTTGAATTTTAAATTTAAATGTTTTATTAATCGTTCATAGTTTTCATCAAACTTCATCAAAATGTGTCCAACAAAAAATCTTGTAAACCGACATCAATTAAGGCAAATCAAAGATAAAAACTGTTGCAGATATTTTGTTTTGGTAGAGAATAGTAGAATTTATTGGTTGCAAACATTTGAGAAGGTATTACGATTTGATGGAGAATATTTTTTAAATGTTGGAAATATTTTATAAAAGATATAATATTTTAAATTTGTTGATGAAAGATTTACAAATTGTTGACGTTATTAATATGAATATTATTAATTTTTATGTTGTGGGTATGAGTTTGAAATTAAATGGTATTTCAAATTTTATATTTATACAATTGAAAATTAAAAGTCAAAATTAGCTTTTTTGAAAATTTTGTCGATTTTTAAAATATAAATTAAGAGTATATTTAACCAAATGCGTTATTAACTATTATTTAAAAGTAGTTATTATTGGCAAAAATGATGTGAACTATATAGGATGGTTTGCTCGTTTTCTAGTCAAGCTTTTACACAAGATTTTAAAAATGACTTCAAATAATTTTTTCAAAATGTACATACGAGTAACATCACCTCTTGCTAAAATCGTTTCTGATTTAAATATTTTTTGTTAAATAACCTTTTTAAGTCAGAATATTTAATTTAGTTTTCAATGCTTCATAGAACATCATTACCGCATGACCCGCTCAGAGGCGTAGTGAGAGAGAAAATTCCTAGGCGCCATGTTTAAGGCGCGAATAAAGTATAATGAGTAAAAAAAATTTGTAGATGTCCTATATTAAGATAAAATGTGCTCAATCAATTTTATTCAATTTCTAGTCCCATTAAAATTGCGATTCGAGTATAATATGGATTTGAAAATAATATGGCTTAAGTTAACATTAATTAGAATGATAAACTCGAAATTTATAAAAATTTGTTGACTTTCCTTTAAATTAATTTATTTGAAATTTACCGAGGTGGACAAGTTAGTGCCAAGTCCGTCGGTTGTTGCGTGTAAAATCGGGAAATGAATTTAAAATAAATAAGGTAATTATAATTTGGTAAGCGATCGGGTTGCTCTCAACCTATCCAACAGTCATGGTATTAGCGAATATAATGGCAAACAATTTTAAATAAGTTTAGTTTATCAAACTGATTTCAGCTTTGTTTAAATTTTACTCAATTTTACTTCCAATCAATCTTATAGTTTCCTGTTTAATTTTTAATTATATTTACCATTCGGAATGCAGCTGGACTTCTGATCTTAAATCTCAAAATTTAGTTTGAATATAACATATCACTGGAAGTTTTAGTGAAATTCTCGATTATTTTTAAATGATTATAGTTCAAATCGGGAAATAAGTACGAAAATTGGCAGATAATTTAAATCGTATATGCATTTTTGCTTGTAAAATTCTTTTAATGATGATTAATAATCCCGATAACTAACGACTCCCTTTGCGTTCATACATTTTATTATTTCCTACGGAGAAGAATTGAAGTACAAATTTTAATAACAATTGAGGTTTCAATCGCGAGGTTTGAACAGTCAAAATTATTATTTTATAATGAGAATTCTCAGAAATAAAGCCTATATACTCTATAGCACTACTATCGAGCAAACATTTCCATCTATTGGTTATTTTTCAAACTAAAGAGCGAAGCAATGTGAGCCCAGTAACTAACTCTACCTAATTTTCTTATTATTTGGAAATTTGTTACAAAATTAAAGGAAATTTGTTTTCTATTTTAGAAAGTTTGGCACAAACTGTAAGGAAATTCGGCCTAATTTTTAAACTTGGTTCATTTTCTTATACTTTACCCCCTTGAAACTTATTTTTGGACATTTTGCAATTTCAAATCATCAAACTATGGCCAAAATAATTATAATTGAACGAATTGTATATGATACGTCATGTGAGTAATTATGGGCCGCGCTTTTCGTTATACACCCTATAAGAATTTCAACTCGATGTAAAAGATCGAGTGTATATATACATGGTTACTTTCCATGGTTACATTGAGGCAGCTACCCTTGCACTTTCCGTTATTGTAATATATAAGGTGAAAGAAAAACTGAACAAAGCTCAAATTTTATTTTTAAACATGTCTTTAGAACTTCCGTAACATTTTTAAGTAAGATTGGCACACACCAAAAAATAAACTTTAAAATATTTTTTAATATGACATAGATAAATTCCCTCAAGTGCAATCGAATAAAATCTCAATCAAAACGCACAAAAAAAATAAAATCCCCAATATTTTATCCTCGACGTAAGAGGTCAAACCTAAAAAAAAAGGACTTTCCGATATCTATTATATATACATATGTACATATATACAGATATGTATGGATGTATATAAAAATATGAATTATTGTTTTTTTTTTCAAAGTTCAAAGTCGTTGAAAATAATTATTTTTCCTTCCAGTGCGTGTGATGCGGTTTATTTCGATAAAGGCCCCAGTATTGGGCGTCAAAAAAATACTAGTACTATAAAATTTATTTGTTTTCATCATATCATACATATATATATAATATGTGGATGTGGTGTATCCCTTGAGTCTCGTCGTCGTTGTCGTATTTTTTTTTTAGTTTTTCATCCCCTTTGGATCCTTTCTTACTTACTTACTTTCACCGTGTATCCGTATATGAGATTTTTTTATCTTTTTATTTATTTTTGTTATTCACAAGGGGATCGTGTTTGACTCATATTGTATATGTGTACACACATATACACGATATTTATATAAAATTTTTGATTTTTGTGTATGTTGTTATCAAGTCTTATCAGTAGCCATGCTGTAGGCAGTATACGGACTTGACGGTTTGTGATACGCCTACAATTTCTTTTCATTTTTTTATCATCTCACATAAAAAATAATAGTGATAATAGTAATAAATTTATATAGAGTATTTCTTATAATATTTTCTTAAATTTCAACACTATTATATGTATATGTACCATATAGACTGAACTTAGAAACCCCATTGTCTGTCAATATTATAAAAAAAAACTCCTCTAATTTCCATTCACAAATTTTCATTAATCAAATATCAATAAATAAATTATGATTCAAATGAAAATCAAATGAAAATTGTATGAGTCAATTTCGTAGAAATTATGTATGAGTAACACTAACAATGTTTCATTGTCCAAAATTACTGTGTGTACTGTGTTCTCCTGAGTATTTTATCAACATGATCGTTAAAAAAACGATCAAATTACTTTTTTTTAAATGAATATATTATGTATATTTATCACAAAAGAGAAAAGGTTAAAAATGCGTATAGTGGTTTAACATAATGGTGTACATATGGATATATTATATACATGTATATTGTATACATAATTTATATTAATCCACTATATTTGTATACAAAAACATATTTCGTTCTCATTTTTCCATTTAAACAAACGTGATCTTTGTATTTTATATTTTTGAACATATTATATATAAAACGAATCATGATCATGATGATCATCATCATCTCACTAATAAAATTTAAAACAAACAAAAAAATCGCAGAGTCTTCTGTTATTAAATTTTTTTTATTTAATGGGAGTTTTTATAAATTTTTTAATTAAAATTAATTTTTTATTTCTTTTAAAATTATGATAATGTTTATCATCTGTGGGATATTTCAAATGTATCAGGTTAAAAAACAAAATAAAATAAAAAACAAAAAAAAATTGTATTTCCGTTTGTGAAAAATATTATTGTCTGTATATAAAATTACACGAGTCGCTTGGGATCGATTTGAATCAGGTCGTGTGTGTATTTCTTGGGTGTATAATTATGTACATTAAACGTACTTATATGCAGAAATGTGACGCAAATCACGAAATGAGTTTCATATAACAAGGTAGAATAAATAAATACATATAAGAAGGTATTATGTGAATTTTGAAAAATAACTTTTAAAAAATCGCTCATCAATTCCTGCGTTCAGCTGATTTAATTAGGCACGGTAAAGAAAAAATACCCGCATTCATCTATATCTATAACATATTATACGATCATCAATCGTAGTTACCCTTGATCATAAAGTTCCAAGAAAAAACAATCGACTTGGCGCGTTTTGTTTCTTACATGCTCATAATACACATAACAAAAAGTCGTAATTTTTCATTTTTCTTGTGTTGTGTGTTAAGAAAAGATTATCAAAAAAATAATAATCAAATAATATTTTCTTCGCGTTTTCGTCGACGTCCGAGAAAGAAAATCATGAAAAATATTTTTATTATCAAAATAAATTGGCTAAAAAATATTTTAATGGTAAGGTAAGATTAAGAAAAACTCAAAATGTGTGAAAAATTGTGAATATTTTCAAAACAAAAGAATTGTTACCATTTTATGTACATACGTATGTATATATATTTTCGAAATCCAAATAAACTAGGATTTATAGTGTTATTTAAAAAACTACACCTGTCTGAATTTCCCGAGCATTTTCTTTTCTATATGTATACGAAAGATTAATAATTTTTGAAAAATATTTTGTGAAAAGTCATTTTAAATTATAATTTTGTGTTGTTGTTTCTATTTTTTTTTTTGTGCGTGTGCTTTTTTTTATTAGCTGATTGTGATGGCCTGTCATAATACTCGTATAATATATAATTTGGAACAAGAGTGGAAAAATTTGAATTAATTTTCATTTGATTTTATATAAGTATTAGTTATGTATAATTGTTCGCGGTATGTTTGGTATGGAGACATGGTCCCCTACTCCCTTATACATATATACATATTATATACTGTTTAATATGTAATCACCTTTCCCGATATTATATTAACCCCCGGCGAACACTACATCTATCTACCTAACCTTCTTATAAAAAAAAATTAATTATATTTTTCTTATACAAAACGAGACATCATAAAAATAGAACCAACCCTATATTTGTCAAAATATTATACATGTACAAAAAAAACATTTAATGCAACATTAATATTTTTTTCTCTAAAGTCTGTTATTCACCTTACCTCCTCGAATAATATTTTTAGAATTTTCTTTATGTTTCCATCAACATAAATAACATAGAAGAAAAGGTGCGCGCCGTATTTATATTTATATATATATATATATATATATATATATATATATATATATATATATATATATATATATATATATATATATATATATATATATATATATATATATATATATATATATATATATATATATATATATATATATATATATATATATATATATATATATATATATATATATATATATATATATACATATATGTTGTATGTATACAACATAAACTGCATTTTAATGTTTTGAATATATTATAATATGTAGAATAATGCATACACCAGGAGGTAGTACTTGAGACCTATTTTTGGAAATGATAATAAAAAAAATGTTTGTCTCGTCTCGATTTTTTACTTTTCTTTTTACACACAGACATCTGTGGAGGTGAAATTTTCCTTTAATTTTGTATATATCAGTTTTTATAATGTGTAATTTGACGACTTATCTCAAGAAAACAATGAACATAATAATGTCACAACCGGTCGCATATTATTACACGCATTACAATATTTTAATTTCATTCTCCCAGAATTTCAATTTCAAGTTCCAATATTGTGAGGTTTTTTTGAATTCGCAACCGTAAAAAATATTGAGATTCTATTTTAGGAACAAATTTTGAAGTCGTTTCGAATTATCTTTTAACTCTCCACTTTCATGACCTTATACCAAGAAAACAATGAAAATAGCTATATATATACATCCGGTCACACTTTGTTATATATTCTAATTTATTTTATATTTTCTTTTTCCTATACAGAGTTGTAAAATTTGTCACAAAACATTCGCCAATGTGTATCGCCTGCAGCGGCATATGATAAGTCACGATGAATCAGCCCTGCTTCGCAAATTCAAATGTACCGATTGCGACAAAGCGTTTAAATTTAAACATCACCTCAAAGAGCATGTTCGCATACATTCGGGGGAAAAACCATTCGCGTGCAATAATTGTGGTAAACGATTCAGCCACTCTGGATCGTATTCAAGTCACATGACCTCAAAAAAATGTATAAGTATGGGTTTGAAATTAAATAATACGCGTGTCATGAAAACGAATGAGAAAAATTTTCGAATGAAGGAGGATATGCTTGCCGGTTTCGGCTCGCCAAATCGGCAAAATTTTCTAAATCAAAATTTAGCACGCGTCGGACTTAATAACATTAACAATAATATGAATAATGGGACAAGCCCAAATCATAATAGTTTCCTATCGTCGATATTCCCGAAAGGTAATAATTATGATGCAATGAACGCGGCTCTTTTTGCTTCAACGTTTGCCCATCCATTTCTACCGATGCCCTTTGATCCACGAACCACATATAATTTACAACGGTTTTTTGAACTGACTGCTGCCAGTTCGTCACAAAATAATGCGGTTGAATCACTACTGCAGAATAACTTTCAAAATAACAATAATAATAATAATAACACGCCAAGTCTGCATTCGGACCCAGAAGACATGATCGAAGAAGTTACCGAGGATGTAAACGATGAGCCCAAATTGGTGATGGATTTGGGTGAGGATGATGATAAGCCCGAAATTATCGATGATCCAGTGACCAAACCGGCGGAATCGCCACATCATGTAATTAATGCGGAACTATCACCAACGGACGAAGATGATGTAAAAAATGACCTAAATATTGATGTCGAAGAAACACCCGCTGTTCCAGAAAATTTATCACGGGAAAGTATGAAAACCGATTCTCCAATTTCTTTAAGATCGCTTAAAGACGTTGATCGGCCGCAAACACCACAAACTCCGGACGAGCATATAAAAAACGAAATGAGAGATGATTCTTTACAATGTTCCCGATGCGACAAGACTTTTAATCATCGTACCGAATTATTACAACATGAAAAAGTTTTGTGTGGCATGTTCCGAAAGCACGAAGGTCTAGCAGCACAAATGGCTGAAACTATGGCTTTAAACGGTAATTACTTATCGATGGCGTCCGGTAGTGAAGATGAAGATCGTGACTCACGACACTTATCGGAAGGTGAGCGTAAAGTTCGTGTCCGAACCGCAATTTCAGAAGAGCAACAGCTAGTATTAAAAGAACATTATGCTGTAAATCCGCGCCCGAATCGCGAAGAATTCCGTACGATAGCCCAGCGGTTAATGCTCGATCCACGAGTCGTACAAGTTTGGTTCCAAAATAATCGATCACGTGAACGAAAGCTTAACAATATGCCATTTAAGAAGGATTATTCAATACAACAACCCTTATTTGGCAGTAGCGGAGGTGGTAGTTCAATCTCGCCTAGCTTAAATTCTCCAGCTATGGAATATGATCAACCACTCGATCTATCGATCAAAAAAGAATCACCAACAACAACACCATCTAGCTCACCAAATTACGGAAGCCATTTAAATCAATCCGACAATTCGATTTCGGATGAAGTAATGAATTTAAGCCTTAAATCAGAACAGCGTGGCGTAACACCATATCGACATTTATTTAACTATGGAGTCGCGCTAACAAATCGTTCGTCTGAATCACAAACACCATCACCTAGTCAAGCGCATACACCATACCACCAGTATACGAGTATGTTTCCCAATCCATTAGGATTGGTACCAATGGATCGCCTTTTACAAATGACACCAGAATTACCCAGAAGCTCGTTGTTAGGATTTAAAACGGAACGTGATAATAGTTTGAGTCCGGGATATGATAAACCATTGTGGAAGGATGAAAATTCAATGCGTACGCTGAACGATATTAGTGCAAATTTTATGCAACATTTACCGAAGCGAATGCAACACACCGGAAAGGAGCAAGAGGCGGAAGGGCAATTTGTATGTGATCAATGTGATAAAGCATTTAGTAAGCAAAGCTCACTCGCACGGCATAAATATGAACATTCAGGTAAGAAATTTTCAATAATCTACCTATATGAAATACTTGTAACTCTTTTGTTTTTGTTTGTTCACGTGTTTTGTTAGTGGAACGATTTTTGATTTTCATAATACTAAAGTAGTATACTTTTATTTTAATATTCAATAGGTCAACGACCATACAAATGCATCGAATGTCCGAAAGCATTCAAACACAAACATCACTTAACCGAGCATAAACGTCTGCACAGCGGTGAAAAACCATTTCAATGTTCGAAATGTTTAAAACGCTTCTCCCACTCAGGCTCATACAGCCAGCACATGAACCACAGGTACTCGTATTGTAAACCGTATAGAGAATAGAATCAACTTTTTATGTTAAATTATCTCAAATAATAAAATTAAAATTAATGAAACAAATTTGTGATTATAAGTACATAAATATTTTTTTTTAATTAATTAATAATTAATGTTAATTTTCTCATTAAAAATGTCTATATTTTAAAATCCAAACAACGAATTCGGGTACTTAAGTCTTCGTTAAAAAATAAACAAAAATGATTGCGCAGGAACGCAAAAACTTTATAGCTTTGTTAATTTAAAAACTAAATTTTAATTAATTAATTAAAATAATTTTTTAAAAATTCATTCCGTTTTTTTAATTTTTAATTTTAATAGAATAAATTAAAATATAAATATATATATATATATATAAATATAAAAATGAATATTAATTGAATGTATTGAGATTAATTAAGTTTAATTATTAATTATATAAATATTATAATACGCGTGAATTCTTCAAAAGCGGCCAAAATCGGAGAAAATCATCCTTTATTATTTTATTTTTACTTTTCCAAATTTTATTTTGGGGCGGGAAAATTTTTAATTTAATTTTAGTTTTTTTGGGTGGCTAGGACCTGTTAAATACTCAAATTTTCTTAAATACCCTAGCACTAAACCATAATTTGATTTTTAATTTTAAAAATAAGACTGAAATATTTTCAACCCACAACGAATAAAAATTTTCCCAATCCTACTTCTTATATACACAAATATACCCAAAACGCCAAGTGCAATTTTTAATTATTTTTTTATTTTTTTATTATGTTTTGTTTAATTTTTTATTTTATTTTATAATTTTATTATTAAAAAAAATAAATGGATGAGTTTGACTAATCTCTAATTATATGTAAATATTTTATTTTATTTTTAAAAATTTTAATTAATTTTTAAGGGCATGGTACCTGGAAAAATACTCAAAATTAATAAATAAATAATTCCCCAGTATTTTTTGTACCAAATAAAATTTCAAAACAATCTGAGGCTGGGTCTTTAGCAATTTAAAATTAAATTAAAAAATTAGAAAGAATTCCAAACAAAATAAAACTCTATATAATATATTTAAAAAAAATTTCCAATTTTTTTCTTCAAGTCTAGTTTAAATTTTTTTATAATTAATTAATAAATAATTGATAAATATATAAATAAATAAATATACGCATTTTTTGGACCACACGGTGTTAACATGACAATACAAATTAATTCTAATAAATTTAAAATAATAAATTTAATTAATTATAAATCCGCTTTTTTAAATTATAGTTTTACGTTCTCTATTTCTTTTTCTCTCGATCTCGCTCTCTTTCTCTCTCAATGCCAAAAAAATTTTGTAAATATATATTATAAAAATATTAAAAACTAATTAGTAAATACCTATATATAAAATTAATTAAAAATTGTTTGTGTTTTTTTAATTGCTTTAAAAATGAATGTAAATATATAATTTAATTTTTAATTATAATTTAATAATTTCGAGGTAGATAAAAAAGGGAAAATAATAATTTAATTAATTATTGCAGTGTCTTTTATTTTAATTTTTAATTTTGTAAAATTAAAATATAAAAATTTATATATATATATATATATATATATATATATATATATATATATATATATATATATATATATATATTATATATATTATATATTCGTATTATTAATTATTAAGTTAAATAAAATTATAAATATATATAAATATAGTTATTAATTAAATTTAATTAAAAAATATTTAAAAAGTTATTGTTACAATATTAATCTATTATTAATTAATTTAATTAAAAATGCATAAAGAAAAATCTAATCAAATCATTCCAAAACAAATAAACCATTTAAATTAATTATTAAGTCAGACAATAAATAATTTGTTTTTATTAAATTCACTCTCAAAATTTAAATTAAATGAACGAAATATTCAACGAAATTATTAATCAATTAAACATCGAAATTTATAATTTTTTTAAATTTATTATTTAATTTTAAATGGTTTCTAAAACAACGAAATTTATTACTTCTAACTCTACTATATACTATTAATTAATCTTTAATTATTTAATTTTTTTATTATTATTATTTTGTAAATTTTAAAATTTAATTAAAAAAAATTATAAACAATTATGGCTAGAAATCCAAAGACAAATGTATCATAAATAAAATAAATAAATAAATAAAAATGATTATTATAAATTATATATAAAAAAAAATTCAAAATTATTATTATTAGTTATTAAGAATTAATTAAATAAAAAAAATGTAATTTTATTTAATATTTTGTTTTGTTTGTGCAATTGAATATAAAAAAAATATAAAAACGAAGAACAAAAACACAAATATTTAATTAAAAATTTAAGAATTAATTTTTGTAATATTTCCATTTAAATAAAAAATTATATATATTATATACGTTTATTATTTTTTGATTATTAATTATATTTTTTATTATATATATTATATTATATTATTATTTTTTATTAAAAATAATAAAAAAACAGAAAAATACCAAACAACAAAATTTTTATATAAAATTTAAAAACAAAAAGAAAAGAAAATTATACAAAAAAAACGAAAGTCAAGAATATATACATGTATTTTGATCTAAAATATGTCTTAATAAAATTTAAAAATTTAAAATTTAAACGATTTGTTTTTATTTAAAATAAATCTGAATTAGGTATTGAGAAACAAAAACCGTTAAAATATGCTAATGAATGGTTTCTAATAAGCATCCATATGATCCTAGCGGATCGAAAAAATATTAAAACCATATGTTTTATTAATTAATCAATGCAGTAATCAATAATAATCTTCCTGAAACTTCTTTTGCCAGGCAGTCCGCTTCGTGGTTTCTTACAACCCTTATGTGGCGCAGCATTCAGTGAATAGGGAATATTTTATTAGTCAGATTTTAAGAAGCCTGCAGATATTCCCGGTCCGGATATTTTATCTAGATTGCGTTTAACGCCTTTATTACAGCCTGACTATGAAACAATTTTAGATAGCTCCTTTTCTGCTTAATTGAAATAAATTATAATGATTTTTAAGGCACTCGATCAACTCAGGATTCTCCTCCTGACATCATATGTTTTTTATTCGTAAAGCCCTCTGATCCTGGGTTACCATCTATTATGAAACCGCCATTGTTTAGGATAACCAGTAGTTTTCCACCACAAAATTCATATTCCACTTCGGCCACTATGATTACCGACAACCAACCATACACGTAATACATCTACTCCGCAGCTATCAATTTTAGAATCATCAATTCAACAGAGGTGTTGTATTTTAAGCCGCATATAGGTCAGCCGCATTGGACGAACGAACACCGAACTGCAAAAATTTTTTGTTTCGATTCAAAGAAAAATATGATTCAAATGACGGAATAAAACATGTTTTACCGTGTAATCTCGATATCACTCAAATATACAAATAATATATCTATTATCGTAACATGTACGTACATACCTTGAATTTAAAACTCGACTTACAACACATTATAATAAAATTAAATTATCACTAAAAATGCAATGTTTTAAAGTAATTTCCAGAAAAAATTCACGCGCGCACACGTGTATAATCTGCCGTTGAATGAGCAAATTCGAATATTCAAATAAATTATACCAGTTTTTAATTAATGTAAATTAATGCTCTTTAATTAGAATTTTATAGAATTGCTACTGCTTGGCGTATGGTCATTATAATTGTGAATACTACTGGCCCAAAGGTTGCGATTGTGTAAAATATAAAAAGCTGCCCAATTGCTGAGCTCACAGATAATATAACACAGTCGAATATAAATGATGGATGCTAGAACGAGAATTTATATTGTTTAATCGGAGATAAGATTTAATAGTTAAAAAATCGTTTTTTTATTGTGATCTCTTTTAAAAAAAATAGGATGTCGAATGGCTGAAATATTGTACAATTGCTAGTCCATATTACCTGGAATGTTATTGACGTGAGTGTAAACATGGCACTGAAAAGGTTTACACCGCATGTCATTTGAACCGAATTCATTTTGTACGTTTTAAATAAATCACCTTGCCAATTGGATGTAAAACTATCAAAAACCATATATAGCATCAAAAGTAGAATTCCGGTAAGTGTTGTGACCGATGAAACTAAATATCAACAACAACAACTATTAAAATGTATTTTGATCGCTTGTTATTTAGATAAAATAATACACCTACCTTTTGCATTATCATCGCTTCCAGTCAAAAAAAATATCATTCCACATGATATTAGTACTGCTGTTACATATTCATATAGCTCGTATTTATTTTTCGATACTATTTTGCCCATTATCATGACCGGAATTATTTTACATGATTTAGCTAACACTTGCGTTGGAAAACTAACAAATTTCAATGCCTCATATTGAAACCACGCACTCATTATGTTTGAAATCGATGCAAATGAATATTTAAATAAAGGAACATTTTGTTTTAATTGATTATTAATTATATATAGCTGTTATAAATAATGCAAGCAAACGATTTGCAAATACTAAAAATTGTGAATCTTTAAAATGTTTCTTTACACCTTCAGCATTTTCGTATTCGGCAACACATTACAATATCGATTTAATAACGAAACCGCTGATATAACTTCTAACTTTATCGTTTCAAAAAAAAGGTTTAATATGTGTTAATATGTGTTAATTCTTCACATAGACACACATATATTCATCGTCGTAATTTTTTTGTATATATTCCTCCAAATAGACAAACAACTGCTTCACTTTTCCCGAACTGTAGTACAAAATTTTCTCGTATGAAGTATTTAAATCTTGTGAATTGACAGTTCTCACAACGGCATTAAATGTATTCTCGAGCGCTTCAATGAGCAGTACAATATTTTCTTTTGATGTTATGCTACAAATTAACATGCCAGTTAGACCAATGACACGGGGTTGTTGATTTAATGGAACGTTTTCAAATTGCGACATCAATTGGTGCATTGGGTGATCCCCCATTGCATGATGACACTCATCAAACACCATCAAATTAAAATCGTTGATTTTAATAACGACATCGACAATAATTTGGGTTGTTGAAACAATTATCTATAATATAGATCGATATTTAGAAATTTTATTAATAAATTAATATTAAAAACAGCCTCGCACATACCTGATTTTTTTCAAATTCTTCACGCCATTTTTCTCGCTTCCATTTATCTACATTCAGATCCACGCTGTATGACCCTACCGTATACGGTAATAATTTTTCAATATATTTTGTTTGTTGTGCAACTAATACTACCGTATTCACAAGAAAAACTGTTCTTTTGCCACCTTCATATAATGGACTTTTAAAACAAAAATAAAAATACAAAATAAAATTGGGGGAATCATCTAATTATATGAATTATTAATAATAATAATAACAGTGTTAAAGGCCATTACTGGCCCCTTACTGAATCAACAATCTGGCTCCAACGGTTTCGATCCTGAGCTTGGTCTTCATACTGTCTTAGACAATCTGAAGAGGCCAAGTCGTTCTCTACATCGTGGAGCCATCGTCGCCTGCAACGACCTCTGCGCCTACCATATGGTGGCTCTCCTTTCAGAGATCGCTGCACAATATGAATTATTAATTTGGTGATTAATAATTATATATTAATTATTAATCACCAAATTATATATTATTAATCACCAAATTATTTTCATCCCAAATTATTTTGTCGTCCCATTTTAGACTGAAATTATTCCAAATAAAAAATGGCTGCTGCTGAACTGGAGATTCTTATACGATTTGCTTTAAGCAAAATGAAAATTACGAATGGCAAAAGATTCGTTTATTTTCATATTTATATTACATGATGACGTGATATTTGATTAACCAATCATCTTTCGCCACATCATATATTATTTTCAAAAAATATCAAGTCCTACTATATGTGATATTTTATTAACCAATCATCTTTCGCCGCATCATTTATTAAACTGACGCAACTGACGCACACATAAAAAATTTAAAATCGCTTTCTGTATAAAAGGAGTAGTTTTTCGTAAGTTATTCACAGTAAGATTTTAAATTTGATTAAAATAACAATAAATTAGTGACTATTCAATCGAAACTTTCTGTCCAATGTGCAGTTCAGTGTGGATGGAAAAATAATTTATATATGGAAGAATAATTTATGCTCACTCCCTTGAGTTGATGAAGCGAAGTGTTGTGTTCAATTGCAGCAATTGGCGGACAAAAATATATTGTAATATATTGGGCGATAAAAAATTGATTCCTATTGATTGAAATTCTAAAATTGGCCACTCACTATAAAATGATAATGCTGGAAAATAAAGTAATCAATTTTCGTGATTCGGTGTTATGGGGCTTGAAATTATTAAACTATTATTTAACCAAAACAAACAGGTCCTTTAACTGGAGGATTCACAACGTATTCAAAATCTTCCATTTATGTGGAGTAAAATTTTACGTGCAATGATAAATTGTTAGTGACCAAAGCTCTAGGACGTCTAAAGTTGTTTGACAGTCACCGGATAGGCCTGCCTATTATTCCAAACTTTATCAGTGTTAAAAATGTAACGATTATTAAAGTGTTATTTTTAAAAACGTTATTTTAGTGTTATAAGTGTTCCATATTTTATTTATTTGAATGATGTTGGACGATATTTTTAAAAACGTTATTTTAGTGTTATAAGTGTTCCATATTTTATTTATTTGAATGATGTTGGACGATATTTTTAAAAACGTTATTTTAGTGTTATAAGTGTTCCATATTTTATTTATTTGAATGATGTTGGACGATATTTTTAAAAACGTTATTTTATAGTGTTATAAGTGTACCATTTTATTTATTTGAATGATGTTGGACGATATTTTTAAAAACGTTATTTTATAGTGTTATAAGTGTTATAAAAAACATATTTGAAAAATGCCGAAACGTAAGGTCGAAGGAGAAGAAAATGTTAATAAATTAATAGTTAATGTAAAGTGTGGCCTAAACACGAAATGTAATAACATTAAAATTTTTAACAAAATACAAGAGGATGTTGAGGAAATGTCATCACTCTTTGTTGAAACTTCCCGCTATATACATTTCTATTTATATAAACAATGGGACAGTGATAATTTTAATAAAATTAAATTTTTAGATTTGTATTACCATCTATTGATTGGGTCTAGAGGTAAATACGAAATTGAAAGTGAATACAAAGATATTAGAAATAAATACAATATTCGGTCATATGATAAATCATATAAATCAAATTTATTTGTGTCCCATGCAAACCACTATGAAACTATTTTTCATAATAATATATGGATGCATGGGTACAATAGAATACGAAAATTTTTTAAATTTTTTAAAATAAATTCATATGATACTTTAGATTTTTTGTTTAATGAAAAAAGTAAAAAAATTCCTGATTCGGTTTTATTAAAAAAATTAGAAGAAAAATTAGAATGGGATGGAACAAAATTTAGCGATATAACAAACAAATTAAAATACCATAAATATATCAAATTTTTTTATAAATTGCAACGTTTTAATGAAGAAAATAAAATTAAAAATTTCACATTAGTGCCAATTTTAAAATTTGGAAGACATCATGTTCGATACGATTCCATGGCGTTTTATCATTTATTATGTTCTCAAAATTTATTTAAAGGAATTTGGAAAACATTTGATCGTGATGTGGAATGGCGAAAATATTTTTCATTTCCAGAAACAAAATTTAAAAAATTCGATTACTCGATAATGACGGATGGAGTTGCAGTTTCATTTTCGATGGCCAAAATTCAATTAAAAGAAGTAAAAATTAAATCAAAAAAATCAAAATTAAACAATGAAGATGACGTATTTCAAGGAAATTTATCAAAAATTCGGAACAATATTGAAAATTATGATGTTAAAATTGGTCTAGATCCGGGGATGAAGTTAATCTTTGGTGGAATACGAAATGATTTACCAATTAAATTTAAAAGTTCGAAATTTAGGCACATGAGTAGTTTCCACCAAAGATTAAGAAAATTAAAAAAATGGACACCATCAACATCATCAGAACCAATTTCGCCAATGGAGAAAAATTTTAGGAAATACACGGATCATCAATTATCAAAATTCAAAATTCGTCAAAAAGAAAACGTCCAACGAAAAGTGGCAAGATTAAAATTCAAAAAATGTATATGTGTTGAAAAAGCGAGTTATGCCATTGCAAAAGAAATTATTGGACCAGTTAAGAAAAAAGCACTTTTGGTAATAGGATCTACAAAAATTTCATCAAATTCACCAATGAAAGGTTATGTTCGGACGCCCCAACCAAAAATTTTACGTTATTTTAAAAATTATGCAGATGTTTTAGAAGTTAATGAATTCAGGACAACAAAATTATGTGCTGGCTGTCACGAGGAGCATTTCAAATCGAAATCACCACACAGGTATCAATTTTGCAAAAAATGTAATATCACGTGGAATCGAGATGTGAATGCCGGCAAGAATATTTTATATTTAGGCATATGTCTTATAAATAATATAAAAAAACATAACAATTTTCAAAATACCAAAGTTAAAATTAATAATACTTTGGTTTGATTTTTTATTATTTATAATAAAAAATTTAATTAGTTAATCTAATTATACCAGTTAAATAGGGATTAGGCCTAATTTTTTGGGGAACCTCGTTACAAAAAACGCATTGAAGCCTACCTCTAGGGTAATGTTGGAAACGGCTTATTATTATTTATTATATATATATATATATATATATATATATATATATATATATATATATATATATTTATATATATATTTATATATATATATATATATTTATATATATATATATATATATATATATATATATATATATATATATATATATATATATATATATTTATATATATATATATATATATATATTTATATATATATATTTATATATATATATATATATATATATATATATATATATATATGTATATATGTATATATGTATATATATATATATATATATTTATATATATATATATGTATATATATATATGTATATATGTATATATATAGAAAAGAACAGTGATATGGATAATAGTGAATATGATTTATTCGATGTGCCTGTTGTGTCCGTGTTGTCCGAGCCGTCATCCGATGATTTCGTAAAATTTACAACAATGGCGCTTCGGGGTTGTGATTTAGCCGAAAAACTTGCTTATGCCCATCGTTCGCGACCATGTTTTAAGAAAATTGATAGTCTTTGTGCCCGACTCAAACAAGATTTGGTGCGGCCTGATGGAGTTCTAGCGAATATCAATTCACAGGGTATTGCATGGGCCGTTAAAGATTTTATATTCGTGTTCACTCGAATTATAAACGCATGGACTATAATCAAGGGATATGTGCATAATACTCCCGATGGACTATCTAAGGTTAAATCATCGTTCAGCAAAGAATTTATTGGCAGTTTTCTAAAATGGCAAGAAGCCACAACCGTTTTCGTCGATAATTTAATTCAATCGTACGTCAATCTCGATCAGTTGGTACAAAATCAGCGTAACGTATTCCAGCGCTACGATTCGAGGTCGAATAATAAACGAAATTCAAACGATAATAGTTCAGAAAATGGAAAATCTCATCAGAACCTAGATAGCGAGAGTGTTGAAAGTATTCTGAATGAATTATCGCAGGAGGTTAAAAATTTGGCGCATGTCGTGGACAATTCGGAGGAGACGCAACGGAAAGTCTCCGAAAATGGGACATATTTACGCACTGGCCTATACAATCCACTACAAAAGGAGAAAATTCGTAGCGAACCGTCGCCAATTAAAGTTCTACCAAATCCACAAATGAAATCGTTTGTCACGTCAACCCCGAATAAATTCGTTGACACAAACCATAAGAATGAAATACTTAACTGGATCGGGATTAATGCTAAGATGACTGAGCAATCGAAAAATTTAGCGTTTCATGGCGAGAGTGGAGATGGACGAAGCGAGAGCACTAGCGGAAAGCGGGATAATAAAATGAATGCCGAAAAGGCAATAAACTATTCGGAATATGAACGAAAATTTGTTTATTTAATGGAAAAAGTTTGTCTTATCGATGAAACCAAATATTTCTTCACGGCCCACTTCACTAAAAATTATGTATGTATATATATATAGCATTATGAAGTGCAGTTTTCCCATTTACATATTAACGCTTTTCTTTTAGTTTCCAGATTTTTTGAAGGTTGTTCCAAATTATTTAGATTTGCGTACCATTATACAGCGATCACAGGCCGGAAATTATAAAAATATTTACGAACTAGTTCATGATTTACGACAAATTGTGTATAGTGCGAAAATATATTTACATGTATGTATACATATATAGTATATGGTTTTTCCGGGTATTTTATATTTTGTGATTTTTATTTAATTATTTTCACAGAAAAATCCGCAAAATTTTCTTGCCAAACTAATCACCGTGATCGAAAAGGAAATGGATAAAATTTTAGCTGAAGAAATATTCTTGCCGTGGAATTTCTCGACAATAACGGGCGATCCAAACGATAAAATACCACGCACTCATGAAAATTAATTTTAAGCACATTATGAATTTTCCAAAATTTAAACGTTTTATTTTATTTTATATACACAAAATTTTACACGAAAATACTAAAAAGTGAAAATTTATTAAACTTAAGTCGAAAACTAACGAAAAAAATTAAAAAAATTATATAGAAAAAACTATTTACTTAAAAAATGGAATAATTGAGCTTTAAGTCGACAAAAGTATATGTTAATGCTTTTACACCAAATTGTTTTTTTGAATGTTATATAAATATTTTGTTAAATTATTAAAAGTTTTGTAATTTTATGATTGTTAAAAAAAATTTGTTAGTAAATGAATTTAATCTGTGTGTCGAGAAAATTTTGTGTATCTATATATATGTACAGGATAGTATGTTATATTTTCAGAGTGGATGGGCATCTAGTTGTAATAATAGTCATGATAGTCTTAGTAATCTGTGGATACGGCAATTCCGAAAACAAATTAACAACGATATTACCAACATAACAAGCATGCGTAAAAATAAAAAAAAAAAAATTAAAAAAAAAAAATTAAAATAAAAATTATTTAAAAAAATTATTATAAAAAAAAAATTATTTAAACTAAGTGTGAAGTATGAATCACTTTCTGAAAATTATACGAGATGGAAACTTATACTCGAAATTATGAAATCGGTTTTGAAAGACCAACACTAATTTTCATGTACTCGTATATGATTCTGAAGATAAAATTTAAAATTTGAATTATTGAATTTTATAATTTTAAATATGAAACGCTCATGAAGTATTTCTCCAATTTTTGCCATAATCAAAATTCACATATTTAACAAGATTTTTGCGATATTTTTCTAATTTTGAATATTCATTCCAAATATCAAAGTTTTGAAGATTAAAAAATTTCCGTGAATGTTTAAAAGTCACCAATACATATTACTCGTGTCAGAACTTCGATGAATCAAGTTTCATCGGATTTTCAACCAAATTTATAATGATGCATGCATTTTAGAAGAATTTTGCAACTGCTATTTTAAATATTAGAAAAATTCCAAATTCATCAAAATATTTATAAAATTATCATTTTTAAAAATATATTCTGTGCTGAACATTTGATCCTTACAATATTTTTCAAAATTATGAATTATCTTAATTTTGTAAAATGTATTCAATTTTAGAATATCTCTCTCGTTTTGAGGATACTTCAATTTGTAAAATACTTCTATAATTTGAATATAGTGAATTTTGACAAATTTCTATAAATTTAAAATACATTTTGCAAAATTCCAAGCCAAGTTTGTTAGATAGGTCTGCAGACCTTAAAGGTCTGCCAATAAATAGCTTATACGCTTACCATAAATGAACGAAATGTTTCCAAAAAAGATTTTCACTTCTTTATCTGGATTAGCACAACACATAACAATTTCAGTTTTAATTGTATTTAATTAAACAAAACATATAGTCACTATATATAAAATATAGATCATAGATGCCACTTTTAACATGTAGCTCAAAATTTGAATGTAAACTGCGAATCGACACTTCGATACTGTCAAACTTTTGACATTTCTTGCTGTAAATAATGCCAAAGTGCTCGTAATAACACAATGCTAAATATACAAAATTATGGAAGCAGTAGTAGTGGAGATGAATCTGACGAGAATAAAACTGTAGCAGAACCTATAGAAATACCGATACATCTAAAACCAATTGATAAAAGCTTGTCAATCGCGAGTATGCTACAAGTTTGTGCAGCACCTACTGTTGTGCCTATTGTAAGTATGACCCATATAAATACGTTTAGAATTTTTATTAATTCATTACATATATAGGGTGCCACACATGTTCCACGAGTATTGGATCCAACTACTAAAGAACTAGAATATAATCCGAAGTATGAAGAATTATTTGCCCCAGTGGTGGGTCCTGAAAATCCGTTTCTTACAGAACAGATGCGAGCCCCTCGTAATACACTAACCGGTTATGTGGAAAAAGCACATATTAGTGCATTTCAATTTGAAAACCAAAGACGAACGTTTCATACCTACGGATATGCGCTAGATCCATCGATTGATGGGGATCAGGCGGATGGACAGAGCTATGTTGGTGATTTGCAGGCGGCCTATGACACAGACGGAAAGACTGTATTTGAACCCCCACTTGTCGATAAAAGAGATCGTAAACGAGTAAAAAATGATAACGCTGAGGATATCGAGGGATTTGCAGGACCATGGGCTAAATATGAAAACGAGCAAACAGTCTCACGACCATCGGAACAAGAAAAAGCTGAACTGGATGAAATGTTGGCGAAACGGCATCGTCGCAATAAAGTACCTGAAGAAGAGCGGCCAATCGAGGAAAAAGCTGTCCTTCATAGTAAATATACGATGCTACCTAGGAAAATCGAAATGGTAACGTTTTTTTTTTTGTTTTTTTTCAGTCAAGGACTCTGTGGACTATCAAGGACGGTCATTTCTACACGCCCCACACGATATTGGAATCAATCTGCGGACAGACCAACCACCAGACCGTTGTTTCCTTCCGAAAGCTCACATCCACACATGGACCGGACACACAAAAGGGATTTCAGCAATTCGATTTTTCCCAAAAACTGCACATCTTCTACTATCCGCCAGCATGGACTGTCGCGTTAAACTATGGGAGGTTTACAACGAACGTCGCTGTGTACAAACCTATTCTGGACATCGCCAAGCCGTGCGTGATATTTGTTTTAACAACAAAGGCACTCAGTTCCTATCGGCCGCTTACGATCGGTACATAAAACTCTGGGATACGGAAACAGGTGAAGTTGTATCACGATTTACAGCCAGGAAAATTCCATTCTGCGTTAAATTTAATCCAAACCCGGATAAACAGCATCTATTCGTGGCCGGAACATCAGATAAGAAAATCATTTGCTGGGATACTCGAAGTGGAGATATCGTTCAAGAGTATGATCGACATTTGGGTGCGATTAATTCAATCACGTTTGTCGATGGTAATCGACGATTTGTTACGACCTCGGACGATAAGAGTCTTCGGGTCTGGGAATGGGATATCCCGGTCGATATGAAATACATTGCGGATCCTACAATGCATTCCATGCCATCGGTAACCCTAGCCCCCAATGGTAAATGGTTGGCGTGTCAAAGCCTGGACAATAAAATTGTTATATTCTCGGCCATGAACCGTTTCAAAATGAATCGAAAGAAAACGTTTACGGGCCACATGGTGTCTGGATACTCATGTAGTCTAGATTTTTCGCCAGACATGAGCTACTTGGTGTCTGGCGATGGTGACGGAAAATGTTATGTTTGGGATTGGAAAACGACAAAATTATACAAGAAATGGAAAGCGCATGATGGAGTTTGTATCAGTGTGCTATGGCATCCGCACGAATCGAGTAAGCTGGTAACGGCCGGATGGGATGGAGTTATCAAGTATTGGGATTAATGGGATCTTTGTTGTAAATTTAATCGTTTTTTTTAAATAAATAATTGGAAATCGTATTTTTGTTATTGATACAGACAAAGATTTGAGGCGAATTCGTCGAATGAAGCTTGAAATGTTAAAATGAGTTTGAATAAAACTAAGTAGGGATTTGTTTACATATTTAATTTAATTTATTAACTAATTTGTAAATTTAAAACATTTAGAATTTAATTTTTTTTGATTTTTAGATAATTTTTTGACAATATTGGGGCAAGACAAAATGTTGCATCTTAACTTAGTATAAGTTAAAAAAATTTACTATTCCTTAAACTTTTGCTTTATGGTTAATCACTATCGTAGTCATTTCCTTTTCCCTGGTTTGTGTTCAAAGGCCGACGACTTTCGTCATCCGAGCCATAAATAACATCTTCGTCTGAGTCGTTGATCATTGAAAATGCTGGATTATCTTTGGTGATGGTTGGTTCATGTAGTGGTTTACCACTTGGAGAGTATACATACGCCATTGTGTACAGATAAAAATTTAACAGACCATAAAAGCACATAAATTGCGCCGAACTACGATATGTTGTGTTCAATGAAGCGACAAAATTATCTTCTAATATGCCGAATCCAAAACGGCACACGGTTACAGTTAGTGAAATGGACAGGACGAATATCATGAGTAGTGTTAGAAATTTTAAACGCATATCAAAATATGGCATCGAACGCAATTCACTATAGGCCCTCAATATCAAGAGGAATAGATAAAGCAGGTACATGGCACCGGCGATGTAGAAAAATGTTTTAAAACCCTGAAAATAAAACGATTAGGAACGCACTTCTTCGAAATCACACAATCATACACACATTATAATTTCCAGTATCTATAAAATGACTGTAAGTCGGATCCCTCAGCTCGTTACACTTTTCCCATGTGGCCAAAACAATGGCGCACAGCCATATCGGTAAAACTACAATAATTTTAGGCAAATAAAACCTAAAAAATCGTCGTTCATTCTGCCGCAAACCATGATAAATGCACAGCCAAAACATTAGTAGGGCACATAAAAATGTTGCCTGCAACACTGCGTCCAACATGCCAGGTAACCAACTATTCATTAAAAATATCAACGGAAACATTGGATCTGGTATTTACAATAAAAGAAAAGAAATTAGTATGAAATTCTGTTGATTAATTCTGCGCTTACTGTTATATAAAAGAAGCAATGGTAACAAGGCGGACATCCATTTTTGTTCGATCGACCAGTCGTATATGGCATACTTCCGTAACGTATGAGCATACCAGCATGTTACAATGAACGTAAATAGCAGGAATATAAACCTGAACCAAATTTCAATTTGTGTAAAGGCCGGATTATATGTTTTGAACTGTAATTAAAGTAGAATTATTCAAACTATTTGAGCATAGCGGTTCACACCACCTACAAAAAACTTAACATCCTTAATCTTATATTTCTGATTGAACGCCTCCAGTCCATTAAATCGCACCGTGATTATGTAATGAGCATAATCCAAAAATCCCAAATGCAGCACCGTGAATTCATCACAATTATTACGTTCGCAACTCAGGTAACGGGTTCGATTTTGAGCGTGTATACTATCTAAGACAGTGATCGGTTTGTGTTCCGTGGTTAGAGCATCTATGCTAACACTTACTTGAAAACTTTTATCGTAACGTTCGTCTGGAATGAACAATCACTTAAACACATTAGGTTTAGGTACATACGATTAAAATTCGAACTTACCGTCATTATTTTCAGTCTCCACTTTGGCAATAAACCACAGTTGCTGTGAGTATGTCGTCATCAACGGACTTTTGATAACAAATGGTCCGGTACCTTTGAAATATTTATCATTCGCATGCGATGTATTTGTTAGCAACGTTGTTGCACTTAATTCTGCAGTTACGGTTATTGGTGGACCAGCCAAACCAATGAATATCCCAAGGCCAAAACAAGCAAAAAATGCTAGAAATACCATCACAAATTCACGTTTATGCATTGAATATAATCTCATGTGGACAGATCTATGTGACGGAAGAAGAAATTTAATATATTCGAGAAAAATAAGAAAAACCACTTTTTCCAATCCAGAGTACTCACCGTTCACACCGATCATGGTGATATGCTGGGGCTATATACCGATTAAATTCGCTAAATATGTCACTGAATTGTGATAGCGAATTACGAATTCGTAGTAGCACGCCTCCAGTTGGTAGATGGTACGAGTATCCAAGGCCCGAAGTGTCCACGGGAATTTTTGCCATTTTTTATTTGTAAATTATGCCACAATAATAACTTTCCTAGAATTTTTTCACAAAAGCTTTTTTTTTGTTTGTTTGTTAATTATTTACGTTGTTCTAACTAAGCTACGGATTTTCCATTTTGATTGGAAAACCCAAATTTTCTTCGGCCACGAGTTAATAAAATGAACACTTTCCAGTAATCTTAAAACTATATTTGTTATTAAATAATTAAAAAATTAATTTATAAGGGAAAATAAAAGGAAAATTAAAGGAAAATACTGTGATGGATAAAATAAAATACTTTGCTGCTGACTTGAAGTTTATGATGTGGAAAAATCGATAAAAACAATTTTCGAATTTTTCGACACGAGCGCGGGGGGAGAAAATTAGCTACGATGTACGTGCCATCGTAGAATGTATACGAAATATCGTAGAATGGAGTAAAATACGAGAAAAGACAGAATATTTGCGAGAGGTCGGGCGGGAAAGGAATGAGGTTTGTTTTGATGAAAATTTTAAAATCAGGTGAGCACAAAAATTTCTATTATAGTTTCATTTGAAACCATATTTGAAATCATTCAAGATACTTCACACACTTCATTTATATTCTGAATTTCATTTAATAAAAAATACTCAACGATTTTAATTCAAATTTTATACAAATTAATCGCATCCTACAAATTAATCGCATCCAAGGTCAAACATTTTAGAGAATTTTGCATAATTCTAATGTTAAATCAAACAGTTTGCAAACTTCAATAAAATTTGCAATTCTAATATTAATCAAATTCAATAATCATGCTCGAGTGAAATTTATAAAAAAAAAATGGTTTTCAAGCTCTGAATTGCGCAAAAAATTAAATCACACATTTAAAAAACTTTGCTGCAGCATGTGCTGAATACAAAATGGCGACGCAGTTATTTCATACAGCGCTTTCGCAATATGATGCCATGCCGCACGTCGATTACCACTATACCGCAACAATGATTTTGACAGATTACAAAAAAATAACTGTTTTCAATTCTTTTGTCTCTTTTTGTTTTCTTTTCCATTTTTATATTTATTTGGAATATTGGAAGAAAAAGAAATAGAAAATTTGGAATCAGTCAAAGAATAGCGGTGATAGTAGTTGGTTGTGTGGTATGTAAACGAGTCAATTTATTTTGTAGTTTTATAAGGTTTAGTAAAAATATAGTTTTATGTGACAACAAATTATGTGATTTAATTAAATTAAGTGTTTAATTTGTTTTTTAAAAAATACACAGTATTTTATGGATAATTATTCAACCATATTGGAATGTGATTACTAATTTTTTTTTTTTTCAATTTTTTATGTATTTGACTACGAAAGCAGATAAATTGTGTAAAGAAAACGTTAAGAAAAATATTTAAGCCGATACAGTATTTTACATATAAACAATACACGGAAAGAAAATCAACAGGTAAGGCAAAATGGATAAAACAAAAATTTGAGTGAAATTTATATACCTATAAGTATAATTTGAGTGGTTTTTAATAAATGTACGGTTGGTAATTAATTAAATTTGCATACCTATAGCATACATTTAAAAATTATGTTTATGTTGTAAAATTGCAAACCTGAGGATTCACTGTAGAAATAAATAAAAAATGATGACTGATGAGACTTGCGAGTTGTGATGAGTAAGCGGCAGCTTACGTTTAACATGTGGCAATACCACATGATCATTGAACTTGAGTGAGGGGGAATTGTATTTTTGTATTGTGACAACTTTGGTCGTGTTGTTGTTTTTGCTGTTATTGTGTTTTCTATATGAAGATCGCGTGATTTAGTTTTTGTTTAGCAACTATATTAAATAAATTGTATATGCACACACATATTATTATGTACATTACATATATGGGGGACTGTTCGATATATGCGGTCTTATAACTTTCTAATATCTTTTAAAAGAACCAATTATTTTATTAAGATTGGGGGAAACTGGGCCCTGTATTATTAGTGTTCATCTTCCAAGAAAATGTTTTAAGCTCTTAATCCTCCTATTTGCCACTAACAATTTATAAAGGAGCCCTTCAACGAGATTGTTAATGTAACATTGCGGTTGTAGAAATATCAAGATCCAACGATTTGCGTCGTGAATTAGTTTCAAATGCAATAAGCAAATAGGGAATTCGCCGTTTTTCAATTCATCCTTTTTTTCAAGTAAATTGCGAACTAAGCCCCTTTTCCAATAGTCTTTTTCTTAAGTAAGTGCCTTGAACTTGTTTCGTTGAACATTCAAACATTTGGGGTTTTCAATCTTATTTCTGTGATTTGAATTTTGTATTTCAGTAAAGTTTTGCATATGTACCTTGCTAAAATTCAGAGATCACGAACTTTAGTGAATTCGGTTTCAAATTTTAGTAAATATAACATTATGCTAAAGCTAAATATTACCGTATAAACCTTTAGAGTTTCTTCAAAATTGGATGTAACCCTGTAGCTTTTAAACTATCGCCAACTTTCTAACCATATTGTAGCTATGTTATTTCCGCATTAATCAAGTTTCAACATACTATACATTATACATACAACTATAGACGTATATTCCCATTAAACATGATCAACAATTTATGAAATAATTTTGAAAGGAAACAACATTTGATCCATTCGTAAATAGCCAGTATGTATTATATTATGTAGATTGTTTTGTATATTCTAAATACAACACAAAATATATATAATGACCAATAATTGGATTATGTAAAAATAGAATATTTTCTAAGAATCGTAACAAGAAATCAATAAATTATTCGACTGAATCAAAATGTTTATATATAGGAATGTACTTTACCTTAAGTAGCATTCATACAGTAAAGGCGTTATTTTTAATTAAAATCTTAAAGAATCTTAGCTAAGATGTAGTGTATGTATAATGTATACAGAAACCACACAAAACTATTATATAATATGCATAATAACGGAAAAAGCATCTTAGAGTGCTAAAGCTACAGTGAAAAAGCATCTTTTTGTGCTATAGCTACGCTTATTCTACTGTCTAATTAGAACGTAAACCGTGTGTATATACAATTTAAGATTATCATTAAATTACACTTTGAGGATCATATTCATATATAGACAAAACAAACCTGAATATTTTTTTTATAGAACAGAACTAAAAGTTTATCCAACCTTAAACATATTTCCATATACATACATATAAATATATACAAAGCGAATAAAATCGCGATCTGCATTAAAATTTCAATGTCACATCTCTCACCTACGCGATGAGTCTTTTATAAAATATATTTAGAAATTATTATGTATTATAGAAAATTCGAGATCAATGGGGTCGAGCACAGCGTACTACTTAGAAAACTATTTAATTTTGATTAGATGGCGATGATAATTTAGATACGGTACATACATCAAGTTATTATGTTTTTTGGGTTCATATACTTACTGTAATTTCTCTATTATGTTTGGATTTGATTAAATATCTATCAAAAAAAAAAAATTCAAACCCGTTAGTATAACTATATAGAAGTTATAACCGTTTTATGTACTTTTACGATGACTTAAGTCATAAGTCAATTACATTATATGTGTAACTTAATTATATGAGAAATAACTGATGTCTTTATTTATATATGACGCAAAATTAGTATACAGTTTGTGTCTGCTGTGCGACACACTGTATATGGTAAAACCAAGTTTTGATTGAAGTCAAAAAGTCAATTTATAATTAACTTGCAATTTTTGTGTGCTTGAAATACATATATTTATTATAAAGAATGCTGTACCTGCCTCATATATAAACTCACTCACATAAAACCAAACCCATTAACAGACTTTTAATTCCAACAAATTCGTTATGCATCGCTTAAGCATTATCGATCATAAGTATCTTTCACCTGCGCTCTTATATACAGTACAACGTCTCGAAATAAATTTCGATCCAGTTGGATAATTTTTTTAATACATAGTTGTTGAGATTTTTATTATTTTCTAATAGCTGCGAGAATTTCGCTGTTGTATCAATATATCCAACATACTTTCAAAATATTCAATTGCATATCGTTACACCATAGGCGCACACTATACAGTATACATATGTATATATAGAACTACCGCCGATTTCAATGATCTGTGAAAAAGCTCACAAGTTTTTAAAAAAAAACAATTATATATTATGTAACCAATTATATATTGTTTTTGATTTAATTATGAGTAAAATACAAAATATTGACCGTAATTGTGTTAAATATGTGCGCTAGGTAAATTACCCTCTATTATAGTTTGTAATATGAAATATGAATCATATTACTTGTTCTCTATGTCGAGAGCGAAATTTTGGATTTAATCAGCAGTTTGAATATACTTTTTTTTTTGTTGATTTGACAACATTCGAATTTATTAAATTAAGTCACGAATCGGAATTGGACACCAAAACTAGTATACCTTTTGTCGCTTGTTTTACGATCCATGCAAATGACCTTAATGTGTTATAAGATGTGCTTATAGATGGGTCAGATTAAACCGGAAGTGTTTTTGAAATTTAGTGTGTGGCCAATTTTGTGACCATCGTTGGCAAATATAATTTTAATCAAACTTGTGCATTATTTTGGCTATGTCTTATTCGGTACGGATAAGCCAATCAATTTTGACAAATTCATCAATTTTCTATTTTATAGTATTCATACTTTCACTCGATTTATTTTCTATTTTAGAGATTGAGTTTGAATTCAATTATTATCTTATTATTTATGAATGTCAATTAAAACAGCTTTAGATATTTAAATGAAAACAATATAGTCTTTAAATTTAATTTCGAATTTATGTTGTGTTTGAATTTAGATTGAATAGAATTTATCTATTAAATTGTATTAGAGTAAGTACAAAAAAAAGTTTATTGGATTTTGAACTTTTCAAACCGAACTTTACTAGTTTGAATTTCAACTCTACTCTATTTAATCAGAAAAATAATTTAATTAGTAGATATTTGAAATAATTTGTATATGTGTATGTATAATTAGAATGCAAGATAACTTAATCTATATTCAAAATTGGGTGAATTGGAAATATTTTTTTATCGATTCGTAATACAACCTAATTATAATTTCGGTTGATTATTAAATTAGTCTATAAAAAATACCGAACTTTATTGGCCAAATATTATAAGCATAAAAGGCTCCAAGCTAAAATCATAACCTACAGGATTCGATCAAACTTTATTAAATTTCATAATTATTTTATTGAATGACATTGATCAATTCACACGGCCAAAATTCAACATTAAATTTTCATTTATTAATGCAAATGCCTTCGTCTATCGCTCGACCCTGATAAATTCTTAAGTGCATCCATGTTATTATTATCGCATTCAATTAATAAATTACTTTATCACAATCACATTCGATAGTGGATATTTTAGTATAATTGATTTAAATTGTCGCTCTTAATCAAAAAAATTACATAAATTTATCACTAGCGCCATGCTCACATCACACTGGGTAGTGATACTTAAAACTAATCAAAATTATTTTGTGCTCTATGATAAAACCAAAATAATTAGAATTTATCTACATATTTTATTAGAAAACAATATCATAATTGAATATATGTACATGATAACACATTATCTATATATATATAGGAGATATGTTAGGTGTACAAATTTATATTAGAAAATGTTAGAATAGTATAAACCTTGGCTTCTCATTTTCTATATTCATATGTATATTGCTTTTCCAGACATATATAATACACACGCCGGGCATGCCTGAAATATGGTTATGATATCATAATTTCAATTTTATAATATAATATTAATTATTATCTGACAACTATCTTAAAAATCTAATTACATTTCCAAGTAGAAATAGTTGTAAAATATTTATTTAGCCACGACACCGTGCACGATAAGGCCGTTGTACAATGAGTTATATGTACGAGTAAGATAAGATAAAATATGAGGAATGCTACAAGCTCTGACTAAACTATTTATTATACATACATACTTTTATGTATATATACATTTGGGTTACAGTTCATGAAGTCGTTTTTCGATAGATAATCGATCGGGTGATCCATACCGATTCGCCATTTTTGTGAAATCACTATATATGTACGTTTATAAATGACAAAATTCTATTTTTATATCATCGAGCATGTCATTTTATTATAGTATATATTTGCACGACTGATAACATTTTTTTGAAATATATATTTTCTTGTTATCATATCCATACAAGTTTTTTTGCTTTTAATTTGATAAAATCTCAATTAAATAAATGAAGAAAATCAATAGAATGAAAATCCATTAATTGAAAATCAAAAACATTTAGCTATACAAAATATCGTATGTCGTACGAATTGTGAATTTATTGATTCTAGGAAATTGATAATTCGAAACTTGGTGATTTACAAATTTTCTGTATTATCAGTCTTGATAACGACGATTCAGCAACTTGGATTACACTAGAATACTAAGCTCTTCCATATTTTGCCCTCCCAACAATTCAGGGCATCTGGCAAGGACCGTTTCAAATCTGATACTTTCCTTTCCTATCAATCAAGTATCTAATAAAAAAAATTCAAAATAGTTTGAGTTGCTCGGCCCAACGCACACCACAATAAATTTCTTATTATGTTCTTTAATCGACTAGAGACAACAGAATTTATATTCCGCTGTCAACGATTTTTTTTTTTTTTTTAATATATTTATTCGCCCTTTTCCATTTCACTATGTATAGTAAATAGATATATACAACATGTACATAACAATATACTGTAATACATAATGACATTACTCGAATCAACAAAAATAAAAAAAAATTATAAATTCCTAACATTTAACAATAATATGGGACATGGTTAACATATTCGCGCCCAAAATCCAATATCTTTGTATAATCGATAACAAATTTTGCGCACTATAGTGTTTTATAAATAATTAGTAGTTGTGTTGTATATATCCGTTTCTATGATAAAAACGGAAACAGCGTGCATTTTAAAATTGAATATAATATATCCTATCTACACTGGTGTTGTTTGTCTATGTCTATCTGTCATAAATTAAATTCATGAAGCGAAACGAACAGAATTTTTGTTTTGTTAGTTTATTGTTTAAATTTTTGTGTATGATTAGAATTTTAAATTTTAGTGTTTTTAAACAAAGGAGTTACTATAGTCCTGAATATGAGTAGGTACACACTAAATCCAATAAAAAATTTCTAAATGAATTAACGAAATATGGTATCCAATAATTATTCTCATCTTTGTCGGTTTCGTTTCATACTAATGATGTTAAATATATAATAACATTATCTGTACAATGTATGTCTTAATTCGTTTGGTAATTAATCTCATAGATTTTATTTGAAGAAACCCAAAATATATGATCGAAGAAAATGATTTAACTGAACAGTATTAATGTTGCATTCTAATCTATAAATGAACAGGTAGAACTTGTATTACGCGATATTTGTTAATGTAACTGAATAAGTCGGAGCTTACTTAGCACATATAAACCAATATCAATTCGACTTACACGTTACTTAAATTATCTCCAAATCTACATAAATACATAAAATGTTAAGCCTTATTTAAATAACTTAATTGTGGTAAAACAAAATTTACAAGCCTATTTAGTTTAATAATATTACATTAGCTAAATTGGTCTTGTATACGAATACCAACATGTAATTGAGTTGGGCATACTAATTAGGCTAGATAATTTTGGAAGTAAACCGCATTTATCAAAACGGAAGTGTTTTATTTGACATGGCACGTATATCGTATACATATATGTCCGTTGTCCCAGTACTTGCGTGCGTATTTTTTACAAATCGATTATTCACTTTCAATTCTCCAATAAGACATAAATTGTACGAATAATAAGAAGTTAAAGTAAGAAAATGTAATTATTCATGTCACATAACTAATAGCAATTACTGTAGTTAGTTTATTATAGATAATTTCATTGTCAAGTTCGTGTCCATATCGCTTATACAAGCATATAAATAGGTTAGGTAGTTTGGATCAGAGTGTTTCGAGTGTAGTTTAATTTTTGAATATCGTTATTCCCTTAAAGGTTTATGAAAACGGAACTATAAATGACTTATTTTGAATAATAGCGCATGTATGTATGTATGTATGTGAACACACGGAATAGTGTTTTATAACCTAAACCAAACAATAAACTAAAAATATATATTTTTTACGGAAATAATATTTATTTTCGGGGTCAACAACCATAATGCACAGCCAACAGTATAATGACGTATTGCTTTCGCTGTTGTACATAACAAAGATGTAACATAACAAAAAAACTAAAAGAATTATGTATTCACAACCGCGTAACAATTCCATCACCAAATAAAAAAAAAGAACTAAACTGGTTATCGTGCTTAATTTAAGCTCTATATAGTACACGGTTGATTAAGTTCAAGATCATGGTCATCGATCAGATTTGTAAATTTTAGAAATTTCAAAAAAATTCTATGAATCATATGCAAAGCTAGATTGTCACTGATAAATTGTTCGGATGTCGAATATTAATGTTTGTAAAATGTAAATTTTGGGTGAAAACTATAATATGTAGTAAAAAAACAATATAGATATACATATATAAGAGAAATTTAAATTATTAAAATTTGTAACGAATTTGTAGAATCCTTGTCCCACATCGCAATATCTATAATCCGCGCGACACAATAATTTAATCCAATCTATTTCGTTAGAAACTCATTATATCACAAAACTCATTTCCCGCACAATTTTTATATAAATACATACATCATACTCGTATCTACATAAATTAAGGTCATATTTATTTATTATGTATACATATATGTACGTACTATAAACTGTTAAGATCATAACTATGTGATTGACGGAAAATTAAATTTTACTCTTTATGGTTTTTTTTTTAGAAATAATTTTCCACAATCGTGCCAATTACCGAGCGATTTTGCTGCACAACACACAGATTTTAACTTTCTTCGTTTAATAATAATAATTTTTATTTTTCTTGTTGTGTATAAATTAATTAGTTTTCACTATTTACTTGATTTCGATATCGCGATCGATCGGATAGATTTTTTATTTTTTATTTTTTAGAAAAAATTATTATTAATAATTAATTGATTGGCTGTAGTGGCAGACGTATATATAATTGGAAAAATGTGATGTGATTAGCTTCATTACATAGATTAAAATCGCGATCGGATGAATAAATTTGGGTTTGATTTGAAAATCGAATTAATATTAATAGTCGAAAATCTCTATAGAATAATAACTATTCGTGTAAATATGCCAGCATAATAAATAATGGTTAAGTCTGATTGTGAAGATCGCGATCGCCAAACTGATCGAAGTTGTAATTTCTTAACAATACTTGTAAATCAATGAAATCTTAATGAAATCCGCATCAAACCCACTTAAATTAACCGGAACAAGATCACAGCTCAAACAGGGTCGTATATCAAGACAATAGTTTTTCATGATCATTTTTTTGTTTTAAGGAATGATCACGTATGATTTATAATAAAGACATCATATTTTGATATACATATAGTTTCATGATCTCGGTTATCACGTCCTCAAATATATAATCATTGATCAATTATATAGAGGATCCATTTAATTGATCATAGTTCAGATATTAAAACCTAGAACTTTATATTCGGTGCGGGAGATCGCCCGTCATTCGATCACTTCATTGCAGTCACGTCTTTATGTGTATATGTGTATATGCATATATACATACATATATGTTTATCTGGATTTTGTATTTAATTAATTAAAATGTTTTTCCAATATACGATGTTGTAAATTCTAAAAATTGAAGTGCTTTAATAAATAAAATTATCACCTATAACTTATTTTGTGATAAGCGCGTAATATTTTATATGGGTGTACATATATTGTTATTTTAAATTAGCTCAGCGATTGTATATAGTCGCGTAATCAATTTGTTATTATAGCCTTAGCTACATATACGAGTATATGCATAGATACGAACGGAAATTATGTATCTAGATTTTATATTTTTATTAATCTTATCATGATGAACATTGGAAATTTTTCCGTATCGTTACCTTTACTCATACATAATATTATTATGATGCCTCACTTAGCGCTTAATTTATCAACTTTCATTTTAGCTTCAAATGGCCAGGTTTTCATTCCAATGAATAATCATTTTTCATAATTCTGTTTTTTTAATTTTTATAACGAAAGTGTAATTTTTAAATATAATCGGGCAATTAAATCTCATTACGATGTGAGTCAGTCGCGTGCACATGATCTCATTATGTTTATCCAACGTTGGTTAAAATAATAATATTATGATGTTTAGAGATTCATTTACGAATAACAAATACGCCAGAATTTAATATAGTTCGTCGAATTTAGATTATTATGCGTATAAATAGTTAGGACATCGACACGGTTCACTGCATAAGTTTTTGTTTTGTGTTTGAAAAATGTTGAAAATATTTTCGATTTTCGCGATTTTAATCACCACTAGTGATTTTGGCTATAGCATTGTTAGTCACCAAACCGGATGTAATATATCGGAGCCTTGTGTTGAGTGTACATCAACGGTTAATAAATTCAATAATGGTTATAGTGAGGCCCAGATTCCGTATCAAACACTATTAGTGAATAGATTTAATACGTTTCGTAATGATATGGCAACCAAAAATAATGTCTCGAATATGAAGTATTCGATTTGGATGAATGGATATCATACTCTAATGAAAAATATGACATTGGATATTGGTGAACAGAATGTTACCTGTACAGATCGTAAGTAGTGTGATTATAGATTGATCTCTTCGGGTTAATGTTGTTCTGTTTATATAGGCCTAACAGGTAGTGATATTCATTTCTCGGTCGTCGGAAGTATTGCTGCAGTCAATAAAGCAGCAAATGAGAAGGAATTGGACAATCATGTAACCGGTCTAATGGTGTCTTTAATTAATTCGAATCCAGCTATCGTTACTCGATTTGATACCAGTCGATTTGGTTGCTTTTTCGCTGTTAACATCTTGAGCCAGAATGCGACTATGTATCTCCTAAGATGCCTATTTTTCACTGATATCTTCATAAGTACACGCCCAATAAGCGGTTCTGCCTGTACAAATTGTGAAAAAGACGATCAATGTTCTGTAAATTATAAAGGATTGTGTGGTATGTGATCCATACGAATTACAAAATACACTAGGTCACTATATTCTAATTTTAAACTTGTTTTGGTTATATTTTACAGTGAGCAAATTTTATACAGAATCAAATATGGGTGGAGGGAGTACCAGTAACATGAACAATATTTTCAATGCTATTTTATTATTGGTGATATCTCTAAAATTGAGATTCTAACTAATTGTGGTGTACATTTGATCATAGATAATAAAATAAAATGAAAATTTAGCTTACAATATAAAATGTCTATAATTGGTAATTGATCTCGACATCCACACAAATTTTTTATTTTTTATTTTATTTTATTTTTTACTAATTCCTAATACACAAAGAATAAGCAAAATCGCGTCTCATTTGATTAGTTTTTGTGTTGTCTTAGCTTATTTCTATAGTTTTCTAATTCCGTTAGAAGCTTAATAAAAAAATTGCAAATTTGTATTTCACCACGATGTAATTACAATGAGTATACTAAACTTAACGGCATTTTCGGTTAAAAACTATTTTTGGAATAATAGAATTTTTAGTTTTATTTTATTTCGCTGTATAGATGAGTCCATGGATACATTATGGTGTAAAAAATACGTTTTTAATTTATCACTCGTGCTACTTATGTAAATTCACTAGCGACAAATTTACACGACTGAATAGTCGTGTAAATTTGTCGCTAGTGAATTTACATAAGTAGCACGAGTGATAAATTAAAAACGTATTTTTTACACCATAATGTATCCATGGACTCATCTATACAGCGAAATAAAATAAAACTAAAAATTCTAAATGTCCTCCAATTCTCTATTGAATTCAGAAACAAAATCTATAAAATCTTTTGATTTTAAGAATTATTAAAATATGTTACCATAATTGAATTGAGTAGTTATCCTAATTTACTTTAAAGCTGATTTGAGAAAATTTTTCTTTAACGGTCGGCTAATTTTGACAAAACTTATTTCGAAAATCTGCATCACAAAATAATTGTTTTCTAAATTTTGAGTTCTAAAATTCGATCACAACTCCTTCAAACAACGAGATTTTACTTTAAAATATTCAGCTAAGATTCCATTTTGACACAACCGATTGGCAAGTCTAAGTAGGGATTTAACCTCTCACATCATATCAACTTTTGCTATCATTACTAGTTAAATTCACTTTTGTCAATTGCGAAACTAATTTTCGTTTGCCTATGCTATTTAATTGTGCATGATTCATGTCGAGTAGACGCGACATCTTATCTTATCACCAAACTCATTAACGTAAATAATACGCGATATACTCGAAAATTGTTGTTGTCTCGCATGGTTTCCTGCTTATTTTTACCAATCGCGGTATTTTTTATTAAATCGATGATTATGTGTCGCTATAAATTTCAATATATATATATATATATATATATATATATATATATATATATATATATATATATATATATATATATATATATATATATATATATATATATATATATATATATATATATATATATATATATATATATATATATATATATATATATATATATATATATATATATATATATATATATATATATATATATATATATATATATATATATATATATATATGTATATATGTATATACAATAAATAAAAAATTTGAACCCACAATATACTTAATGGAAATACTTGTTTTTATTTATAGGAAGCAACGACAAGAATCATGGATTCCCAGCTGGTATGGGCCAGGGATTCCGTTGAGGGTTATATTAAGGCGGCCATATCCGAAATTGGCACGCACGAATTTGAGGTGCAACCAATCGAATCAAAGCACCAGAAACGTATTCTTACGACCGAAGACATATTTCCAGCATGCGAAGGAGACTCAGACCACAATGATAATTGTATGTAAATTATATTTGTTTTTCTCTCTTTATCCACTTTATAGTTTGTAGTTTTGTAACACATATTAGTAATATTCTAAATTCTTTTAATTCGAACTCCGTTATGAGTTAGAAAAAAAATATTTAAGATTCAAAACAAATCATAAATTTTAATTATAAATCGCGCGATACAGTCAAACTTCCAAAGTTATAATATTGTTTGTTTTGCGCGTTTTTAGGTGAGTTGATGTTCTTGAATGAGGCAACTTTGCTGCACAACATAAAAAATCGTTACTACAAGGACAAAATTTACGTAAGTAAATTAGAAAACTATTAATAATACACGCCTCCTAATTTTCTTCTCCCCTATATCAGACCTACGTGGCTAACATATTGATTGCTGTCAATCCGTATAAAGAGATAAAAGATTTGTATACTACCGTGTCTGTGAAACGGTATAATGGAAAGTCGCTTGGAGAATTATCGCCTCACGTGTTTGCCATTGCGGATAAGGCGATTCGCGATATGCGCGTCCTCAAACAATCCCAATCAATTATTGTGTCGGGTGAATCGGGCGCCGGTAAAACCGAGTCGACTAAATATCTGCTAAAATATTTATGTGATTCAATGGCGGCTGCCGGACCGATCGAACAAAAAATTCTTGACGCTAATCCAATTCTCGAAGCGTTTGGTAACGCCAAAACTACTCGGAATAATAATAGTTCTCGGTTTGGAAAATTTATCGAGGTACACTACGATGATAAGTGCCAAGTGGTGGGAGGACATATATCACACTATCTACTCGAAAAGAGTCGAATTTGTACTCAAAGTGCAGACGAACGAAACTACCATGTTTTCTATTTATTGTGTGCGGGAGCTCCACAAGACTTGCGTTCAAAGTTAAATCTAGGCAAACCGGACGATTTTAAATATCTTTCGGGATGTACCCAGTACTTCTCGAATGCAACGACTGACAAAAAAATTACGAATGCACAAAAGTCACAAGATCATTTAAAAAGGGGCGCATTGAAAGATCCACTTCTCGATGATTATAACGATTTTAATGCGCTAGACCAGGCGTTATCCCGGTTGGGGTTAAGTAACCTACAAAAATTAGAGATTTATAGTCTAGTCGCTGCTGTGCTTCATTTGGGAAATATTTCATTCGAAGAAACTCCCGGAGACGCAAAAGGTGGATGCCAAATTACACCAAGTTCAGAAAAATCCTTAACGATTACGGCCCATCTAATTGGAGTCGATCCAATCGAGTTACGTCAAGCTTTAGTCTCCCGAGTCATGTTGAGTAAGGGAGGTGGCATTAAAGGTACCGTCATCATGGTGCCGCTAAAAGTGTACGAGGCTAATAGTGCGCGGGACGCTCTGGCAAAAGCACTCTACAATCGACTATTCGATCACATCGTAACTAACATTAACTCTAGTATTCCGTTCAAAGCGTCGAGCTACTACATTGGTGTTCTCGATATTGCGGGTTTTGAGTACTTCACCGTAAATTCATTTGAACAATTTTGCATTAATTACTGTAACGAGAAGCTCCAGAAATTCTTTAACGACAACATTCTAGGATTCGAACAAGAACTCTATAAAAAAGAAGGTTTGAATGTCCCTAAAATTGAGTTCACCGATAATCAGGACATAATCGATCTAATTGAGGGAAAGTCGGGTGGTATTTTCAATATACTTGACGAGGAATCAAAATTACCGAAATCTTCGCCTGCTCATTTTACATCGGAGGTGCATAATGCTTGGCAAAATCACTACCGTATTTCGTATCCCCGATCGTCACGTCTAAAAACCCATCGAGTACTCCGAGACGATGAAGGATTTTTAATTCGGCATTTTGCCGGTGCGGTTTGTTATAACACTAGCCAATTTATAGAAAAAAATAATGATGCACTTCATGCATCGCTAGAGGGGCTTGTTCAAGAATCGGCAAACCCATTAATCAATAAGCTGTTCTCATCGAGCGGAACAACAAAAGGCAAATTAAATTTTATATCAGTTGGTTCTAAATTCAAGTCACAATTAGCCGAACTGATGGAAAAGCTTGAGAAAAATGGAACGAATTTCGTGCGGTGTATCAAACCTAACAGCAAAATGATTGACCACGAATTTGAGGGCGGCCTAGCCCTCACCCAATTAAAATGTTCAGGTACAACATCAGTGCTCGAACTCATGGAATTTGGTTTCCCATCTCGCGTTCTATTCAACGACTTATATCGCATGTATAAAGATTTTCTTCCACCAGAGTTGGCCAAACTACATCCAAAAACATTTTGCGAAGCTATGCTTCACTCTCTAAAGCTAAGCGATAAAGATTTTAAATTTGGTATCACAAAAGTATTTTTCCGACCGGGGAAATTCGTAGAATTTGACCGCATCATGAAATCAGATCCAGAGAATTTACGCAACATTATTCAAAATGTGAAGAAATGGTTAGTACGATCGCGATGGATAAAATCTGCGTTCTGTGCCATTTGTGTTATCAAACGTAAGTATCTGACATTAATTTGTTTTAACCAAATAAATTTTATTTTTATAAAAGGCTTACCACTAATCCAATTGCGATCGATTGTGAGTTGTTATATTCGATAGTGGATTTCGAATTAGAGCATACGCGAAGTATGTAACCGATTTTTTTTTTAATTTTTCGTATTTTTTTAAGCCAAAATCTGACTCAGGACTCGGATACAAATTCATGCTTTTGTCTGTTATCATTTGTTTGCAGTATCTTTATCAATGTCTATTTGAAATTTGGTTAAATTCATTGAAGAAAATCTTATTTGACCAGTAGTAAGTTTTACAATTCTTCTTATAAAGAGTTACGACGAAAATCCTTTGTTTTCCAGCGAAATTTCAGCCTCATTTGTCCTCAGTGAATGGTCATGAAAATTGATATACTTATATACACAATTATTTTTAATTTCTGGTACGAGTTCCGTTAATAAATCAGGTCAGATCACGTATATAACCACGTGTATTACGATAAATTCATGCTTTTTGTCTTTGCATCAAATAAAACAGCTCACATCTATAGCATGAAAAAATCGCACCATTTTCATAACCCTAATGAATTTTATTCTGCCTTTCGACAGTTAAAAATCGTATTCAATACCGTAATAAAAGCGTTCTACTCATACAAAAAACGGTTCGTGGCTATTTAACCCGTAAGAAGCATATGCCACGTATTAAAGGTGTGTCTAAAATAAAGGCCGTACAAAAGAATATAAAACAAACTGAACAGGTTGCGAACCAATTGAAATCGGATAAAGAGTCTTCGCTTAAGAAGATGCAGGAGATTTACGCTTTAATCGATAGTTCGGTTAAACGAATTCAGATGGATGAAAAAATTACGGCGAGTGCCATAGATGGTCTTTACGCCGAAATTATGAAGAAAGTGGATCAAGAAACGGCTGGACTAAAGAAGAAATTGGAGCAACAACGTAATGCTGAAGAACAGGAAAGATTGCGTAAAATACAGATGGCAATTGAGGCTGAGCGCAAGATTAAGGAGGAGGAAGAGCGACGAATTCGTGAAGAAGAGGAGAATAGAAAGAAGTGTGTAGCTCGTCGTATTTATAAAAACTTGGATTAATAATTTTACTTGTAGGAAAGCTGAGATGGAGGCTAGACGCAAAGCAGAAGAGGCAGTACGTCTAAAACAAGAGGAAGAAGACCGCAAAGCAGCTTTAGTACTTCAAGCACAACTAGAGAAAGAGGCTCAAGAAGACACTCGTTATCGCCAACAGTTAGAACAAGAGCGACGAGATCATGAGCTGGCTCTTCGACTGGCCCAAGAATCAAATGGCCAGGTCGAAGATAGTCCACCTCTGATTCGAAAGTATGTTTCATTTTTGTTTAATCCTAATCCCATCCAAATTTATATCGACTCTCCAAAATCTTGTACAAAATATTCATTCCTCCAAAAGGGCTGTAAATATATCCAGCATCCCGAACCAAAGTTCCATCTCATTCTCTCGAAATTGTTTATATTTTATCATTTAATTGTTAATTTTTTTTAATTATTTTGTAATCACATTGAAATATCTCATGTACAAAAATATTTTCCAAATACTCTTCTCAGTGGTCCAAGTGAAGTGACACCTTTGGGTAATCCGAACAGATTAATCAGGTATAAAATGTTTTAAACAGACAGATCAAAAATCACATTAATTCATTGTTAAATTTATAATTCGTTTTAAGAAGTTTGAAATGATTGAATTGAATTTAATTTCATTGAAAGGTTAATAAATCGATTCAGGCTTCTTCTTTTTGTGCGAATCGATTCGGTTTAGAGCATGATCGGTTCAAACAATTTGTGTTTGTAAAATTTGTAGATATTATGTATATTATATATAGTATATATTGTTGGGGTGGTGGATAAGTACACTATTCCTAATTTTAATGCTTCATTGTATCATAAACTTAACCCTTGCATGCTTGATTTAGTAAACTATGTAAGATTAGATCGAATTTCAATCATAATTTGACTGGAATCTAACGTTTTGCCCTAACAATTTTTAAGATCTGAAAATATTCGTGCACAACAGCAATTGGCCGGAAAGCAAAAACACGATTTGTCGAAGTGGAAATATTCCGAGTTGCGTGACACAATAAATACGTCGTGTGATATTGAGCTACTCGAGGCCTGTCGTCACGAATTCCATCGCCGTTTGAAGGTGTATCACGCATGGAAAGCAAAGAATCGTAAACGGACAACTATGGAGGAAAATGAACGTGCACCAAAAAGTGTTATGGAAGCAGGTAGGTTTTGTATTTTATATTCCAAATCACGAGACTTTATTTTTTTGATAAATATTTAATCTGCAGCTGCCAAGGCACCACCACGGCTGCAACCAAAACAGGAAATAACATCATCAGTTCATCGCTATTTTAGAATTCCGTTTGTGCGCCCCACCCCTAATTCAGCCGACCCAGGGAAACGAGGTTGGTGGTACGCGCATTTCGATGGCCAATACGTCGCTCGGCAAATGGAGTTGCATGCTGAAAAACCACCAATCCTACTAGTCGCCGGCGTCGATGATATGCAAATGTGTGAGTTAAGCCTGGAAGAAACGGGGCTCACTCGAAAACGGGGTGCTGAAATATTAGAACATGAATTTAATCGTGAATGGGAGAAGAACGGTGGTAAACTGTATCGTAAACCGACTTCCCCACCAAAATAGGAGACAAAATTATAGTTTAAGAAGTATTTATATATGACAATTGTGTGTGTGCCTTGGAGAGAACTAGAGACGGCAACTATTTACTACTTTATGTATATACACATATATTTACATTTTTTTAAATTACCTATTGTGCACATTCCAACAATATTCTAAGGATTTAATCCGCTTATAATTATGCAGATGTTTCAATTTACTAATTAATTTTCGTTTTTTTGGGTGACAGAATTTATTATACTATAGTTGTAAGGAATAATTTTTAAATAAAATATCTATTTAAAATTATGCTTGAAAGTGTTTTTATTCATGCGATATGTCGAAAGCCAAATATGAAATTAACCGTAATTTTCGAAAAAAGCTGAATTTCTTATATTCGGCACAAATCACATTGAAATCCCTGATGGTAGATGTCACTTAAAAGAAAATTTTATTCAGCATAATATTTTTATTCTAGTACATTTTTCTGTCAAATAAACCTGATGAATTTGTATTCGTTTGTGTTTCGTGTAATTGAATGCGGGGGAAGCAAAGTGCGGACTTGCGGAGATTCATCGAATTAATTTTTTTTTAGTAAAAACAAAAACATTTCAATTTGCAATTCAGCTGAATAGAGACACAACACAAGTCGTCAATCCGTCAGACAGCAGAATAACAATAAACTGCGTCAAATTGTATTTTGTGATTTTCTATATTTTTCTATTAAACTTTAAATATCAAATTTAAGAAAATAATTTCTGCGCATTATACACAATTATTTTATTAAGTGATTTAATAACAAAGTGATTTATATATAAGGGTGCTGTAAACTCGGATTCTCGTAATAATAAAAAAAAAATTATGTTCGACTGCAAAATTTTCTAGTGCGGAATTCAATTTTATAAGCCGATTTCGTATTCGAATTATAAATAAAATTAAATACAGTGATAACCTATAAATTTTCGTGGAAAATTATTGTGTGAAAACTAGAATTTCCCAAATTACATAGTGATTTTAATTTGTGTATTACCTGCAAAAATAATCGATTTTTTTTGGTTATTGTGGATACGCCGAAATGATATCGAAACAGTTGATTTTGCACTCGGTGGGTGCATTTGGAGCGACCATCCTAATGGCTTGGTAAGTGGGATTGTTTCATTTATTTACACATATCATTATTTCAAATATTATTTATAATTATACAGAACAGCTTTGTCTTTATCACCTGTTTTTATTTTATTTTCTCTTTTTGTTATGGATTAAGGTCAATGACATGGAGTTAATATATGTTTGGGTTGGGGGTTGGTCTAGACTTCCAAATTTGGTTTCTATTGTGTTTATTTACCCCATGTATAATATAATTAATAGACCATGCCGAATACAATTATAATATATGCACTAGACATGCCAATCCTCTTCAAATTTAACACAGAAACGGGTGATTCCCAGGCAATACAACATACTAGTTACTTCATATTGGGTATCCAGTATGTAGAAGTATAGAGCTCGTGATGCAAAGCTTTACCAAATAACTGGAAAATTTAGTAAAAGCATAATTATGATCTCTTCTATATAACTGACTAATGCCTTAAATAACCAATATTTAAGAATATCAAATTTCTTCCGCATATTATAATTTTATAGATCTTAAAGGTAATGTTGTAAACAAAAATAAATGTTGTCGAGCATACGTCAGAGCCAATAAAAAAACTTGTTAATGAACTCGTTGACGGTCTTTTATAAATTAGATTGTGTAAAATCGAAATAAATTTGCATAAATCACGCCACTAAATAAAATGCGGGGTTTGCGGAAGTAAGTATATTATATATAAAACTGGAATGTGATTGATAACAGCTGACAATTTTGTATTGAAAACAATAACAGATCGATAAGTTTGTTATCGCTGCGATAACCTTTCCGCTACTACTTCCACCAATGTATACAATCAATTTGTGTGTATGAGTCAGCACACATTTCTATAATTTCTTTGTTATTTTCTCACAATCTTTCCTATAACCAGGTTTAACTATCTATTAACTATTTTGGTTGTAATGTATATACAAGTGTATATACTTATATTTACATAATCGATCATCGAGGTTAACTTGTTAAAGTGGCGATTTTAGTGTAAGTAGTTTAGTGTTATGGCCTCTATATAACAAGCCAGTTTTGAAACCCCATTTAAATTCTATTACATACCCATGTCTAATGCTAATTGTTTTATTATTTTAATTAATTCGTGATCATTTAATACTTAATCAGCTGTCTTACTATTAGAGAGTCAAATAATTTAATTTCTACACGAAAATTGTTTTTGTATATACATCGTTATATGTAATGTGTTTCAAGTCGATTGATTTCTATTTTGGTCTGGAAAATGGAAAATCATTAGAAATTTATTAGCTATTTATTGGAGAATTATACGAGTTAATAATTACGTATTGTCTATTTTATTGCTAATAAATAATATGTTTATAGGTTAGATGATTTTATTGAATTCTTCTGCTCTATCGAGTAGGCCAATTAGTTGACTAAACTGTGTCACTCCTATCAGAAAAATGGCGTGCGAAATCACCCACAACTTTAATTACTCTAATCTGATTATGATGCAATTTTGGCAAAACTATACTATGTGATATACTTAGAAGGTTTTTTCTGTACATCTATGAGAGTAAAGAGAGATGTTATCGACCGAAATACATAAGTATATAAAAGTTTTAAAAAAATTGCGTCATACTATCAGATTGCAATTGACCTGGATTTTGAAAATTAATTATCATAGATAAGATTATTCGTAAAATATGTTATAAACTTATCAATTGTCTATTAATTCTGCCCATCTATAAAATTATATGTATTTGAACTCGTCGAAACACTTTTAACCATTGATTACAATTTTTACATAGTATAGAATTTTCTTGTTCTAGTTAAACTCATGTGGGTACAGACATTTTTGTTATAAATCGAGAGGCAAATATTATTTAAAGAACAGTTAATCTTAATTTTTCCTTAATAAAATTTGAGTTTCACCTTACTCGCAGTAATTTAATTAATTAATTTAATACGAAACATGAAACATAAGCTATAATGTAAGTAATTAACTAATTACGAATAGTTGTTAACAGTAATTTGATATTATTCTTTAAAATCACTCATAATAATTAAGATTAACGGTAAACAATTTATTATCTTATATGAATGCTCCGAGGATAATTTCGGTTTCAAATGTATTCATGTATTAACGCAGCTAAAACAATAATCAGCATTTTCAAAATCATATTACGCATACATTTTAAATTCTAATCGTATTCGTTTTATGTATATGTATTTATACCATGATTAGAATAAAATATATTTCCACAGCTGCGGATAAATCAATCGATCAAAATAGTATTAATCAATTATAAAGTTGAGGTTCAGTTCAAATCATTACACCATTGCTTTAAATTGAATAAAATTTGAATGTTTTAAGCAAATCGAGGCTAAATTAGCGTACTATTTAATTCAGACTATAATACTCACAACAAAATAAGAAACACTTACTGCGTTAGGCCTATAATTGTTTTTGATTACCAAAACTAATGTTGCCATAGATTGCTCTAATTTATTGTTCATGCTGGCATCCAAAATCAGGTTTCCATCCAATAACTGCAAAACCTACCAAACCTTACCGTTAAAGTAGGAACAGGTAGCATTTCTAAAAACGTTCCTGCATTAAGATAAACTCGGGACCATACCTATTCGCATCACATTGACGAGGGGTGTGAAACCATACCATTCATCTGTAATCGATTCTCCATCAATTACTATGAGCTCGCTCTGTTTTGCCTTACAACTAATGCCACCTCAAACCTTTATTGAAACTCCATCAAAACTATTGCTTTCTTGGTTAGAGCAGTTAGTAAATCGCTATTCAATACGTCACTGCGGTGCTTAAACCAAATTGTGATTCATCTGTGAAGAGTACGGCTCGCCAATGTCGCAATGGATGCTTTTCTAAAGCTTGTCTTTCCTTTTTTGGGACGATTACGAATAGATGGATTCAATATCGGGCGGTTTAGTAGAGTGTAGAATTCATTTTGAATCGTTTTGGCTGTCCGTTTGATGTCTCAGAGAAACCAGGACTATGCGTCGATCTTCATTTGAAGTTGTGATGCTTATGCTATCCGACCCAGATTTCTTTTCGTATGTTTCCGTCTTATGAAAATATAATCAAACGTCACGTACTGAACAACGTAACCTCGCTACAAAACGTAAACTTTTCCTCTCTTTTAGTCTATCACTCTTGCCACCTCCGTTAAATGAATTATAATCGGCACCAATTTGCAATTAAAAACTAATTAATTTTGAGTAAAATTTACACACAATTCAAGTGACTACTGCGTACATCTTACGACGATTGGGATACGAATCTGGTTTTAGGTACATTCATGGACAATAGATTATTGAAAATTATGGCATCATTAGTTTGGGTAAAATTGACATACAAGGAAAGTTAATACAAATCAGCTTTGTATAAATTTTTTTACTTATCATAACTTTTATCGAAATTTCGATTCGACCTCATTTCAAATTTTATTCAATTCAATTTTATATTGAATTTTGTTTTCGAAACAAATTTATTTAGCTCCAATATGTTATTGTTCTATACTTCGCTGATGCAAAGTTTTACAATGTCATTAAATTCCAGAATTGCAAAATTTATGAATTTATAATATATTCTGGAATTAATAAAATATCGTGAAACTTGCAATAAAATTGTATTTTAAATTAGCTATTTTGCTGAGTTTATTTTTTGTGCCCTCCAACGAATTAGCCTTAAATTGTGGAATTCTATTTTTCTTATATAATTGGACAACGTACTTTTTGAAATTGTTGCGATGTTTTAACAACCCCATTTTGAATATGACTAAGTATGTATCCAGAACATTATCACTTAGCAGTTCAGTCATTATCACTTAATTACAAGGAGCTTTAGAATTGTTTGGCAACGTGCAGAAAAAGTTTGGAGAGTTTACACTAGTGCCATGTAGGTGAGAATTCGAACAGCAGTGTTTGTGGCACTCGAGCTACTTACCGACGAGCGAAATTGTGAGCCACATTTTTTAGCGCAAATTTGTATGGCGAATTTATTTTAACTCTAGCAATTTGATTTTTAGCTAGTTTTCAGGATTTCTCTATCATTCCACACCATATTAGTTTCGTTCTGAAAGTCGTGCCTCTATAAATCACATCCGTTCATATTCTAAACAATACCAATCAATGGGTTAATATCACCTGATTTATAGTTTTGTGAATAAATTAATTTAAAAATATTGAATTAAAAGCATGACTAACTTTCAAATTTTGTTGTTGCAATTTATATGACTAACAAAAATATATGCGCGCGGTTTTTTTTTAGTTCGTTTCGATCGAATAGTTAGTTGTATAGTTTTATATTAAATTAGATATAATTTAATTACACATATGACTTCGGCGATTGAGGAAATGTCCATAACAACAATGTTATTAAAATAAAATTGGGGGGCGCGCGAACACTACACTCGGTCTGTGTATATAATTATATTACGACGTGTAAATCTGCTGATTTAGCACGCGGCTGCGGATTAGCAGAATTATTATAGCTCAGCTATATATATTTTATTTATATGTACATGTAAATAGTTGTTTACAAAAGTCGAATAAAATTTGTCGATTTTACACTTTGCATATTATTATTATTAGTAAAAGAAAACGCAATAAGCGCAAACAAAAGAAAACAATTTAGAACTACATCTACAACTATAATTATACAATGAATATTTCGAAGGTTAAGTTTTTTTGGATTAATGTCACATTGTGTTTGTATTCTATAATTACAACATTATTTTTCAAAACTGTACAAATTACGATAGTGCGATATTATCATATAGTTATTTGTATATACGAGTATGTATATTTAAAATAGCATGGGATACTCCCACATCACCAGTCAAATTTTATTCAATGAATTAAAAAACGAAAATAGTTTTTTTTTTGATTCGATTCGAATAGCGAGTGCCAAACTATACATAATATATTATGCACTACACAACTTTGTATACGTATATATACATATAATCTCGATCGATTGATTTAAAAACAGCAATTTTGTAAATTTGCGAATTAATGAACTAACGCCTGGTTATTTATATACTTACATAAGTACAGATATCGTCTGTTTATTGATGATAATGAATTGAATAATTAGTTATTGATATTTTTAGTTATAGAAGTAGTTTAATCCTATAATTAAGTTAGCATACTAGTGTGGATAACATATAGACGAATATTTCCGTTTTATTGGGACGAATGTTTCGAAATTTTTACTTTTTACCAGAAAACTTAATAGAAATTCGTCTCTTCAACAACGAACAACCTATGAATTTACAAAAATGACACATATGCAGATGACATAGGCGTGATTGGACTGAATAGCAACGGAGTGAAGGAAATACCTGATCCGCTTGTAACGTTTTCAGCTTCTGTTGGAGTCCAGATCAATGAGTCCAAAACGAAATACATGTCTCTGGTTATAGGGACAATGGCACACCAGATTTTAATAGTGGCCACTACACGTTTGAAGGAGTCAGACGGTTCAAATATGTGTGGGTGACGATATTAAAGTGCGGCTAGCAGCTGGCAGCCGTGCTTTGTATCCTCTAAGGCCACTTCTAGAATCTAAACACCTATCAAGTGCCGTGAAGTTGAAGCTTTACAAAGCGTTAAATAAGATTGCAGCAAATATGCTGGCTCGGTCACGTGCTGCATGCTGATCCGGAACGAAATGTGCAACGATCTCTGAGCCACCATATGGTAAGCGCAGAGGTCGTTGCCCGCGACGATGGCTCCACGATATAGAGAATGACTTGGCTTCTTCAGGTTGTCTAAGACAGTAAGAAGACCAAGCCCTGGATCGAAACCGTTGGAGCCAGATTGTTGAGATTCAGCTGAGGTTCAATTAGTAGAGCATCGAGCCGTTATTTTGATCGTTGCTAATTTAGATTCAGTTTTGGAAAATACATTTCGTTCCGTTTTACTTCCGGAACCAGAACCGGGTTGAAATCGGTTAGAAATAAAAACTAACTAACTATGTAATGATGTTATTTTGCTTTTATGTATTGCTCCTGAATTATAATATTAGAATTATGAAATTGATCATTTCACACGAATTGTGGTATTGACATTTAAGATTTCAGGAAAACTAATACAAACGATTTCATTTGGACGTTTTTACAATTTTTACTTGCATAAAATATTTTTTAAATTGAAGTTTTTATAAAAAAAAATTATCGTTCAACCGGAAAACATCAACCCATCGTATAAAATATTATATTTTTTTCGTGAAACATCATCTTCAATCCTCAAAAATCCAAAATTTTTGATTTTATCGTAAACGAATTTTCGATCATGTAACCACGGTCACGAATAACCGATCCGAATCATATGGTTTGTTGTTTCATGAAACTTTTATATAAATACAAGGACTATGCAGCTCAAGTCTTAATACTTTGCAGTTGTTTGCAGCCTCCTGAAATATACTTTGGAAGATATTGGGGACGCTCAACATAAAATAAAGCATTAAATCCATCGCAACAGGTACTAGTATGCCTTCACTGGTTTGGTAATGGATTTCAATATCATGGCGTTGGAAGCATACATGAGGTTTTTAAAGCGACTGTATATAGAACAATACACCGTATCCTCGATTCACTTATGGACAATCTATTCCATAAAAATGTGGGCTTGAAAATTTGATGAATATTGCATTCTTTGTTGAATTCTTTATACAAGGCAGATTTACAAATATCTCTATTTGTGTAGATGATACTTTTATTAAAATTGACGCACTAACAAAAAACAAGGGAATATTTGTGGGTGGGCATTTGGGAATTTTAAATGTTATGATGATATGTGGTACCAAGTGGTATTTCAGGTACAGGTACATCATTATATAAAAATTTAGCAGATATTTTTTATTCATAAAATTTGTATATTCAATCAGTTAAAAGAGAGGTTTCCATATGCCTAAATTATTTAATTTAAGCGGGCCGCTTCGTTCGTTTCTGAAATATAATCAAATTTCACATAATTTACGAAGCTAAATTCAATTCTTTTTGTTCGTCTTGTTTAATACACATTGCTACAAATACTTTTTGTTTGAGAAACATCATCAATTGATTGGGTTTGCTGGGGTGGTAGTTAACTCACAGCCACGCTTACGCTTTCAAGTAAATCCAAAACTATGACTACCTTACGTTCCCGCTCGTAACATTTTTTAAATAAAATCGTCAACTTCATCAATTTACATAACTTTGTTGGAATTATCATAATAAAACATAATTTATCTAGTCTGCCTTATATATTCCTTTGCAAATTTGATAAACGTTTGGTTAAACACAAATCATTAGCACTTAGCAAATCGCACTATTTTTGCAAAGTCATTTTTGGTTTTGATAAGTTTCTAATAAGTTTTTATTAACTATTAACAAAAATAGTTTGATTTCCGAATCAAATATTCAAATTTTTCGAATTAAATTTTTTTGAACAAAACGTGAAAAAAAAATTGCAACGTGCATGGCCAAACAGGCCCCCGGTACCAACCAAGAAATACGCACTGATAAATTTAGACTTGATTCAAAAATCTGATGATAATCATTATCACTCGATCAGTTGTCTGTCATTCACTCGAAAACATTAATCTACTTATATACAGATGTAAATAAATGTTACAACACTATAGTTTAGAACTATTGGCCCTAATTAAATTTATTTAAAATATTTCTATTTCTATATCGATCTGTTGCAACCTTTGCACTCGTTTCTTATTTATTTTAGTTCGTTGAAAACGTATATGACACAACATTGTTTTACAATTAATTTTTTTAATTTTCCCAAAATAATCCAATAAACCCATCTAGCTTGGAAATTATTATTACATAAATTTGTAATATAGTTCAAGGCTTTGGAATAATTGTATTCCTTATAGAAGGTACTGTAGTAAACTAATTAAACCAATTTATTGACAAATGTACCTTTTGTATTCGTATAGATGTATACAAAATTTCAAATTATGAAACTTAGGTTTTATATTGATGACATTATTGGTATGTATATATGTAGGTATCACAAATAAGTATTATAGTTTTTGTACTTATATTGTCTATTAACTAAAAATTGTCATCCGTGTAATATTAATAAATCTATTTTTGGCATAATATACAACAACAATAACGAAAAAATAAAATAGAAACTAAAACAAATTTAATAAGTAAAATAAATTATTTAATCAAATCAATGAAGTAAAAAAAAATAGTTTATATAGAAACTAAATAGTTTTAATGAAGGGCAAATTTATTTTCAGATTTCGTTCGGAAATTTTTAGAGTACATAATGTAATAAGTTTAATATGGATTACGCATTCGTAATCTATATGTAAAGGTCATGTTTGGTACTAATTTAAGTTCATTGGTCTCGTAACTCGTTTGTAGGCCAATGAAATTGAGTTGATTCAACGAGACACTAATAGTTTGGAAATTTAAACTATTCGTACAATTAGGTTTGAATATTACTACTTTCGATAAATTAGGTTTCGTATCAAATCCTGGCGAACAAAAACTATGAAGAAATCTGATAAGTATTGGTTACTGAACTGTGTTACCTGCTTTCGCCATCCTGCTTTAAAATCAAACCACATTTTGGTCTTTTAAAATATATTTGACAAATTATGACCGTTTTTGAATCTTTCCCTGATTTTTCTTTTCGAAAGAAAGAAATGATAAATTCGATTACGAGGATTAGGCAGAAAAACTACGTCGTACAAAATTGTACACATATATCTCTCGAACATTTCTAAATGTGACATAGGCCGACACAGCAGAAAATTATTTACTCAAGAAAAACACAAGATTTCATTTTACAGCGCATGCAAACTATGTGTATAAAATAAACCAAAATCATTATTTTTGGTTTTTAAAAATAGAAAAATTAATTTTTCACAATTTTCAATGTACACATATATTATATATTTTCCTTGTTAATTGGAAAAAATATAAGACACATTTACGTACACATACTTATGTTATGAATGAATAAATATTTTTTTGACTTTAATAGACTTCACGTGATATCTATACTCCACAGCACACTGTATAAGTACATTATATATTCATATAAAGTGCAATTAAATATATCGAGTTAATAAATAAGTTTATAATCAAATGTTAATACATTAATATGTACTCAAATGTAAAGTTTATTAAACCACTTCAGCGTCATAAAGGATTCATGGATTGTGCACGTGATTCAAGTAAAACTATTATAAACTCGTGTTTGAACTTGAGAGTTGAGATGCACACATACATTATATTATCTTTATGATTTATTGTGACTGATAAGAAAAATGATTTATCTAGATTTTTCAAACAAGTAGCGCTAGAGCAGGTGTATACAGAATCTATATATTTTCTTTTTTATTCGAAATGTATAATATTTCCGTCAAAAAATTCACGAAAATAGATTTCGTAGGAAAAACCATAAAAATGCACTACAAAAATAGAAAATGTTTATAAATTGTAATGTACACATATTATACATAAAATAACATATGTGTGATGATGCGTGCGCGAACCTTTTAACATAACAATAGGGTTTTAACAAAACAAAATACAGAGTAGAGCTTTACTTTCGTTTTATTTTTTTCTGAACAATATATATATATATAGATATGTAGAACTTATATTTAGATTTAGAATTAAACAATGATTCAACTACATTGTTGTGAGATAATTGTGTTATTCCCAAATAGGATGACTGAACAAATCTCAAAAATTCATAAAAAACCCTAGATAAATCTAATGATTTCATATATCCCTCGGCATTCTATATATAAGCAAAAATGATGGAAGGGCACAAATCCATCTGCTGCAGGTCATATATATGTATGTATGTCTAGTTAGAGAATAATGGACGGTAATTATTTATTTATTTCATATTATCCATAATTTGTTCTCTGGACCTCCAGACGTAGCAATTCGTGAACTCGTAAGTTTCTGTTAGATATCTTTAATTTAATATACATATTTCAGTATGGATGGTGCGTCGATATGATGAAGATGTTTGCAATAAACGCAGTTTTTAGTAGTTCCCGTTTGTGTTTTAATGTTGAATGGCTTTCGTTTCACATTTACATAATAGAGTATCTCTTGGTCGTACGGCCAATCGTCCTTCCAGTATACAGTTTCTCTGGACGTTTTCAAGTTTATGAATATTGAAGTCAAAAGTGGAAGTTTGGAGTGACTACATTATTCACTTGAGATTTGACATAGGCAAAATACAGAATTTTAATTTAATTTTCTCTAAGTGGTTAGCTGGCAACACACTGTTCGATGTGTTTTGTACCGCACAGGTCTTTAGGTTCAAATACTTTTTGTAAAATGGTAACATTTATATGGTACTGTTGTTCAACAGGATTCACTTTTCAATGAAATGATATGATATTCAGATAAAGCAAGTACGATTCACACTAGGTTACTAAATGTCAATCTCTTGCTCAAATAAGAATCATTTAAAATTTAAGTTCACGAACATGCGTGAGAAATTAAATTTATACAAATATCGTAATGTTTTGCAATGACCATGATCGAGCCAAAGGTTTTTGGCAAAGTCTGTATACACAACATCAACCTGCTTGCGATTTTCAACCTCTTTAATAGTGTTGTGAACTCAATAAGGTTGGTTGTAGTATATCGTTTTTGGCATAAAACGATGTTGGCTTAGTGATTTGTATCTGGGGACTACCGCTTTGAATGGGGATTGATGAAATTTACGTTCTATCTTCATTGTATCATTCCTGGCTACAGATGTGAATGTGTTGATTGATTGAAAACTAGGCATAGCGAAATTAACAAATTTTTATAGACTCATAGTAAAAAAGCTAGTATGCCATCTGAACCCCATCCATATCCGGATGTTTCTATCGATACGTTGCAATGGCCATCTCGTTGTGGTATATTTATCGACCTCTACCGGTTTGTAAACTTATTGAAATTTTTTTGAATACATACAGAGTAACCGTTTGGCGATGTTATTCTAACATGCTGAGATTGCAAGGGCATTTCAACATTGGAAGAAATATAAAACCAGATGAGCTTGCCCGTCAAGGTACAATTTGTCTTATTTCAGCTTATATATTGAGATTTTAAGATTATATATTGAAATACCGCTTGCCTCATGTAAAGTACAGCTGCAGGGGGAAGCTATGAAAGCAACGAATCACAGATGGTCTATTACAAACTCGTGCGTCATAACTGGGCAGATATCGCTTCAGGGGCGCCATTTTAGTATGGTAGCGGCGTGAAGATTATCGTAGAACCCAGTCTGGAAGTCTTCTTATATTATTATTGTCGTAGCTGCGAAGATGAAGAGGAAGAATGCAGACTCCATGTGCTTTGCACCTGTCCCAGTTTTACGCCAAATAAAATAAATTTATGAGAGCCTCCACGCCTGGACAATCTGACGGCTCTTAGCGGGATTCCGTCAGAGATATTCAACGCTTCGTGGGAAGCTCAAAATGGTTCGATGAGTATGGAAGATTTGTTAAATGTGGTACAACTACGAACCAGTTTGTGTCCCTAGTACCTGAGACAACCAACCTAATCTGACCACCTAGAGACAGGGGCCCTACTTTTGTGTTGCGAAACGAAAGTTGAACCGCAACGAAAATCAAATCGGAAAGTAATATAAAATGATACTACGTAACATGTTTAAATCAGATCGTAGTTGCTTAACTGAAATCAGATGTTCAATGGTTGTACCCAGCGCGTGTTGTAGGCATCACTAGAAAAATTGAAACTCAATATCTCCGCTGGATACAAAAACTCTTAGTAAAAAAAGAGTGTCACTGTTTCAGTGAAACTAAAAACTTTACTTTTTTGCTTTGGCGCTCTACTGTTACACCTTTTTTGTACAATATGAAACACAATATCCGCCAAATGCCCATGGTTCCTCTGGCATTAAGATGCGCGTATGTTCCATGACTTTTTGGCATAGTTCGAGCTGCATATCAATTATAACGCGTATGATTTCGTCCTTCAGCTCAGTAATCGGGTTTATTGAGATAGCCCTTAATTTTCATCTCATAGAAAAAAGTCCAATCGGGTTAAATCGCAAGGTCTCAGCGATCATTTGACTTCGTTGTTTTGTGGGATAATGCATCTTAGGGATTTCGATCGCAATATGAGTATTGAGCAGAAAAATCATGCAGAACAAAAAATGTATTTCATGTAGAATAACCATTTTTATAAAATGATTGGATCACTTTTATACGTTGTTTATTTGTTGTATCGCCTCCATGACTAAATTTGCTAAAGTGTTTTAATTAAAGTTGTTTAAACATTTTTGTAAGGAGATGAGTCTCTATATTGTAACGTCTTTATCAGGCCTATAACTTCCACCCAGAATTTCTCTTCTTCCGTTTCGGAATACATAATATGGCCTAAAATATTTTCGAACGCAAATTATTATGTTTTATAAAATCTAAAATTTTGAAGACGTTCCAACCAAGCAACAAGCAATTTTTGCAGTTCATGCAGTACCTGCTGGGCAACTGTTTCATTCATTATAAAACCGGTCCCTGATTTAGAGTTTCAATCAGTCCCTCTGATTTCAATCGATTCAACATTTTAAGGTATGAAAACACAGAATTTTCAAAATTTATTAAAACGAATTGAAATTTTAGATTTATACGTCCGAAATTATTGTACGAAGTTATATAACAAACGAATTAAACATTTAAATTAAAAATTGCCAAATTTACGATTTAAAAAATTAAAATTTTAAAAATTTGTTTAATTTAAAAAAATTTTAAACGATCAAATTTAATAAATCTTTTAACACAATATTTTAATTCGAGATTTTACATTTAATTTTGTTAGTTAGTGTCAAAAGATTCAAAATATTTCTAAACTTTGAAAAATGTTAGTTTAGTTCAATTAGATTGTTTTAAAGGATTTTAAATTAAACAAATTTTTAAAATTAAATTTTTTTAATTCTGAAATTCCATTTTAAAAATTTGGCAAGTTTTAATTTAAATTGGCGTCTCCAAAAAAATCGAATATTCTATAAAGAATTTTAAAATCGAATTCAAATTTTAAATTCGGATTTGGGCTTCCTAAAAATTTCAAATTGATTCTCCATTCTAAGCCCCAAACCGAATAATTCATACTATGTAGTTTCAAAAGTAATTTTAAATTATAAAAATAAATCCGATAAATCGCCACGTGATCGTGATCATCAAATAAATGATTTACGATCATCCAATTGGTTTATGATTTACGTTTTCTACAATCCATCGCGTGGCCGTTAGATCAAAAATATGTATGCAAATTATTATAATTATTTGAAAACAAAATACAATTATGATCGTAAGATCGTATCCAACAATGCATTATTTAATTTAGCTGAAAATTATATGTGCGCAAATAATTCGCTAAAACAACGCTAATTTTTAACAAAATATTTTCGTTAACCAATTAAGAAAAATAAAATTGTGAAAATTATTAAAAATTTTCACTCTCTCGTTTTAAACACATGTTCTGTTCATTAAAGACGCGACTTAATTTTGATTGGAATAAGAAGCCAGCGCTCTATAGTCATACGCAATTAAAGAAACATTTCTTTGTTAATGTACACAAGTATAAAAATAATATCGCGATCGCGCGATCTGACGATGTTTGTTATATGTAAGTATATAGATTAAAAAAAATAATAAAATACAAGCATTTACGTTCTAGATAAAATATAATTTTACGAATTTGTTTATTTGTTTACATATTTTTCGCGTTTTACTTATATGTATACATATGTAGTTTTGTTGTCGCGTTTTGTCCTCGGCGCGCACTAAAACTATATGAATCACTATTATTTATATATGTGTAGAGTGGGTCAATTGGATTTCAGTGAAATCGGTCAGGTTCGTCCATTTATTTAGAAATTTTAGGTAATTTGATAAAATGTTAATCAGACAGTTCAGATATGTAGCGATCCAATAAAACTTGTATGTCACCGCGCACCTCTCACTAATAATATAGAACACACATAATTGTAAACAATTTTTTGTTTTTAGGTTATTAAAAATAACTCGTAAACGTAACAAATGTGTATAAACAATGACTGAATTGTTGCGTATATGCAATTTCGGTTTTATTAAATGGGCTGTAAACTGAATTTATGTTTTAATATAAATGTAACGTAAATTTTGAGGCACACGAACAGACAGAATTTATTATTTTGTCTGAAATTTATTTTAACGTTTTTGGTCAAACGAAAATTTTTCAGTAAAAACTACGATGAAAAATAGAAACCCAAATTAATGATCGACCTCATGAACTTATATTAGCGATGTTAAAACAAAGGCGTAGGGATTACATGTTCGTCATCTTGAATTAAGATTGTATATTAACATCTACGCATACCTAGATCGGGGTGAATAACAAAGACAAATCTCGAAGAAAGGAAATCGAGTCAACTTCTTCGAAGGAAAAAGCTGATGCATATGACGTAATAACTCGTTCTAGGAACAACTCCTAGCAACAAGGGTGGGTTTCTTATGTCACAGTATAGGAAGTAAGAATTGTTTTCCAAATCCTTTCGTGGGATGACAAATCTAAAGAGACAGAAAGAAAATGTTCATAATTTGTGGAATAAAATCTTCCAAAATTATTCTTGAGGTTGAGTTAAATATATTTTTATTAGTTTCGAATTGATATCAAAATATTCGACTAAATCGTAGAATACAAAACTGATGGTTAATTATACTATTATCCACCAGGCGGCTAATCAATTTATTTTTTTATTTATTTGGGTCGATAAATTTTTAGTGATTTCATTCCGCTTCCTTTGGCCATCTTAGGTGTAAAGTTGAACGTCTTGAGTGGTTTTGTGTGTCCCCGATATTTTCAACATTTATTTCTTTATTTGAGTATGACAAAAAATTTTTCATTTTGCATTCGCAAGACATATAACTTACGTCATTTAATTCTATAAAGAGGTGCGCGCGTTCATTATGTATCTAAATATAAAACAGATTTTTGTGACTTTTCAATTTTCATTCGATTGAATTAAACATTTAACCATATGTTAAATAAATTAGTTAATTAATAAAATGTTATTATCTCGAATTTCTCACGTTTTCAAAACAAGATATATAAGCCAACTGTTCGCGTCGCGTCGTCTAATGTTTCTTTTTATCAAGAATGCGGATTTATAAATTTTTTTTTTTTATTGACCCACATCTTGCTTAATAATGAGTATGTGCTAAGAAATTTAAATTGTGCGTAACAAAATTATTTCTTTAGCTATAAAAGCATTCAGATGCCTCCATTAGTTATAATGATAATCCTTTTCGATCCGAATAGTTCGCGGCCATTTTGTCGTTAAATCAGCATGCTATTTTATTATTAACTATTTATTAATTTAGTGTATATTTCTATAATTTCAGGTTCCAAATTCGAACATATGGTGTACTCTGTATACTGGCACTGCTATTTTGGATATATAAAACTCGGTGTCCCAGTATGAAACTTATTGTACCCGATAATGTTACGCTTAAGTGTCAATCGATATATAATAGTTTTGCTAAGCTGCGCACCGATAAACCAGGTATATTTTGTACAATTACCAGCTTAATATTAATTAGTTTTGCGATTTTCGGTCATATTGTTTCGGGAGAATGGATCGTGCTGTTTGGACTAATGTTGGCAGGGCTAATATCAACACGGCATAAATTTAAATTGGTCAAAGATGATACAAGTAAGTTATTTATTTATAATTTCTCGTATAACATCATGCGTACATTATATTTTGTGTTGTTTGTAAACAAATCGCGCGATTTAATTTTATCGCAATATATTATTTAGGTCATAGGAAAAGTAAGTTTGATTTCCTCTTTAACTCGCATTTAAAATTTAGCTTTTAATTTCATTATCGTTAAATTTTGTGAATTACTTATGTACGACGTACAAATTAGTATAAGAATATATTTTTGTTTGTTGGCGAGTTATCAGTGTTGATATAAAAATATATTTAGAATGTAGCACAAATACCTAATACACAAATTGACACGCCTCCATCAATTATTAATACAATTTTAGAATTTTATCATTAATTATTGGCAATATTGGGGTTTGGATTCGAAGTCTCCTTTCTCTAAGAAGCATCGATACCTATACCTACCTATCTAGACTTTAGTACTCGATAAGTGTTTCGTTTTAATTGGAACACCTTGTACACCGTCCATCCATATATAAATACTTAAACCGTTTATTATTTTTGATCATTTCAGTTGGCAGCAACACAAATCGCTGGGGATCGATAGACTATGACAACGATGTTGACGAATTTTTACCTGTGGTCAATGAAACCGCACAACTTGTATTAAATCGTGCTGGCGAACAGGCTATCGGACCATCTTCGATGCAACCTAACGGAGATGATGATAACGACGATAATATCAGTGAACCAGAAATACCCGCAGATTTAATTCCAGAAACTCTCCCTGAAGTGGATGAGCATTCAATCAGTTCGGATAGTGATGATGATATCATGATCGGTGGGCTCACAGCCAATGACGACAATAATAAGAAGAACATAAAATTAGACGAAATCAAATTTAGTTCGAAGCATTTTAATGGCGGTGACACATCCTCATCAGACGATGATAGTATAACAAAAGGATTAAGTTTTCATGATCCGCATGTTACGTATGTTGATGGTGCTATAAGTATAGCACCCAAAATGAAAAGTTCGAGTGTGTCTAATGATGTGGCGGCGGCAGCGACGAGTGCTATACCAAATTTAACAAATTTGGTGCAGTGGGGTGTTAATAATATAATTAAATCGGCTGTTCAACAGCAAATCCAGCAAACGATTGCCGGAACTTTTAGTAGTAGTGATAATAAAGTAAATTTAGTCGTAGACGAGGACACAGATCCATCAGATGAGGAGTATGATGAGTATGAGATAATAAATCCGGAAGATTTAAATTCTTAGTGATAGTTTTTTTCTAGTGAGAAATTTTAGTTTTGTTCCTAAATGTAGAATTTTTTTTTATCGTTATAATTTTTTTTTTTTTAGAATTAATCGCCGCGTACCCATCAGCAATTCTTAAATGTTTATTTAAATAGTTTTTTTTTTTTTATTGTACGGATGTGTAAAGCAACCGAAATAGGCGGACGCATGATTCGGAATACAGTCTAAAAACACACACAGGAAATAATAATCTAGTCTGTAAATCAAATATATGTGGTTTTATATCTAGGCTCTTTGTACGGTGCAGGGAATACGTATTTCTTAATTAATTAACAAACATTTAGTAATTTCCCTCACTGTAGTATTTTTGTTTATTATTGATCTTTATTTTTTTCACATTATGGATAATTTAAAAATAAATCAAATCGGAAAAGAATCCATATGTGTGTGCACAAAGGTACCAAAACATATTTTTGTGAAAATCAAAAACAAAATTATAAAAAATAAAATATTTTTCTACTTAAATAATTTAATTGTAATTTAAGTAATAATTATTATTATACATACATATTATATTGTGAAAATGAGAAGAAAATGGAAAAAATTTTGAATAAAAATCAGAAATAATTTATTTTACTTTTTATTGTTTTAATTTTCTATTTTATTATTGTTACTTCCTGGTTAAGCCATCAAACAATCTTGATATCTTTTACAAAGTCTATTGGTTGGACCAAGACTTGGAGCTATTTTGATGAAATAAAAGATGTGAATATTCCTTGATATCAGTAATAAGTTTTAAGTAGTGACGCCCTTTATTCGCGTTCTATTTAAGTGTTTAGTTGTAATTTGCAACGTTAAATGGAACAAAACTCTTTAAAGTACAACCACTTTGTAATGGGCCGAGCTCCATTGAATTTTTCTCGTCTGTTACATAAAAACAAATTGAATTTTAGAAAAATCACGTAATCAAAATTTAAATTTATCGATATAACCGACGAGAACTGATATATTCTTAAAGTCTTAATACATTGAACTTAATCCATCCAACAAAATGTTTAGACGGAGGAAATCTTGTGAAAGTAAAAATACCGATTGGCAGAGCTACGTGGCAATTGTAACTTAGGTCATGATCCGTACCATAAACTTAACAGCGGACGACTAGCTGAGAGGAGGGATATTAAATTTTCTCTAGCCATTTGGGTTAAAATCAAACAACCAATATTTTTGAAAATCGTATTTTTATTCATCAACTTCATTATCACCATCTTCACATTTTGTAAGGTTTACGGAACTGTCGTTGTCTATTACTGCCGAACTAAATTTCGGTTTGGCTCCCTTTCGCTGCGGTATAACATGAAGAATGGCATCCTGCCATGTTTCACCTTCCGATTTCTTGAGTAAAATTTCAAATACATGGAAAATACTAAGCACTGTTCTAGTTTTCATCAGTACATTTTCATTTAGCGGAAGCCTCGCATGACGAATTGCACTATCAACCGCAATTTGATGGCATAGTCCTTTATTATGGTTATGATCCACTAGACCACCGATTACATAGATTGTTTCCTCATCTAATTCGTCCAGTACATTGTCACTATCGCTGGTTAGGTAAACTATTTTATCTTGTTCAAAAACCGTCCGAAACGATTCGGTCGTCATTCGTACATCCCAATTTTTGTAGCCATCGTTCCGTTCGAGCGTTTTATGCAAACGGGTACCATCCTGCAAACCGGTGAAATATAAATTCAACGGGCTGGTAGCGCGCCGATTTATGGTATAAACACGAAGAAGCTGTTTTACGCATTTTGCTATGTCTTTGTCAATCATGAGCTCGTCAAAACTGAGATCCACAGCAATCGTGTATTTACACTGCGTCGCATCGATTCGATTCCGTTTTAATTCTTTGCGACTGGGTCCTTTGCGAACAGGTTCACCGCGAGCAATTGCCTCTAAACGCTTTAAACGATATTTTTCACGTTCTTTCAGTCGTTTCACCTTTTTCTTTGACTCCCACTCCTGAAGTTTCTTTAACTTCTTTATTTGTCGTTTGGACAGAGGGGCAGTTGTATCAGCGTTTACCGTCTCATGAACTTGAATGGCCGGTGCGCTTGGAAATTGTACAATTCTTGCCTCTGGAAAATCATCATCGCTAATCGAATTGTCTACGTCACTTTCACTATTAGCACCATTTGACCTATCAGATTTCGCGTTATTATTCACCGTTTCATTAATTTCAGTAACAGTTTCGCTCATTTCGATAAATTTATGTGATAAATACACGTGAAGTATAATGACATGATCTGTCAAAATAATATTTAAAAAACAGATGATGGGCCAGTTTTACAACCAAACATACTTTTTTGTTTGTTTTGTTTAACACATTGGTGTGCATTTGAAAATTTAGTTGTTATTTGATCCGAACGTAGCGCTGACGCTTGATATAATTTGTCAATTATATACGAGCCCTCACGCATTGAATATAATGGAGTCCTGAGGAAAATTAACAGAGACTCATACAAAAATTTCGGCCAACAATCAATGTAGCAATCGTACAATATTCCCCAGATAAGTACATAAAAACAAACAATACACTGTATCTACATCTGTAAACATATTTCCTAATATGATCACCTGTGCTGGGATGTTCTATCATCACTTCGATAGACATTTTTGTCTCTTTTTTTACGAACAAAATTGTGTTCTATTTCGCAATTTATTTTGTGATCATAGCCTACTCGATTCTATTTCTATAAATTCATTCAATAAAATATCACCAATATTTTTATTTTCGATGGCAAGTGAAAAGAGGAAAAAGAGATAGTTTGCAAATTTATTCAAACAGACTGAGTTCGCAATAAACAAAACGTAATTCAAAAAACGCAATAGAGCACAATTTTATTCGTAAAAAAAGAGACACAAATGTCTATCGAAGCGAATCGAAGTGATGATAGAACATCCCAGCACTGCAGAAATATTAGTATTAGGTTCGAGCCAGATATTAGGCGCTAGGTTAGTATTAGTAATAGTATAATTATTATTCATTTCTTGGTTAGATTGTAATCTTTAGGAATTTGGATAAATTGGCTATTGTAAAGTGATACATCTATTACGTATGAAGTATGGTATGTTGTAAGACTTAAATTTCTATTGACAGTTTATGTATATAAGATCAAATGAGATGATTGGTTTGTTTAGTTAGAATATCTTCAAATATCAGTGGACTATGAATAAACTATAAGCTACGGCTAATCGGTTTAAAACAAATTAAATTGTATAAAAAATTCCAGCGATTAAATTAGTTTTAAAACGAAAAATCTTCCGCTAAAAAAAATTAAATAAATTTTAAAATTTTTCTTTTTATTGTAATTTGAAATTTCCAGATTCGATTTTTGCTGTTTAAAATTAAAAATAATCAAAGTTCTTAAATGGAAAATTGTGTCTGGTTTTTTGGAAAATTTTTGCGTAATTTTTTTGTTTTTTTTTAAATTTTTTTGTTTTTATTTAAATAAATTAATTTGCTGATACTGTTGTATTTGACGATGTCGATGTTGTTGGAGAGCCACCCGATGATGATTCACCTGCTGCTTGATCAGTTATGAATTTTTCAACCTGGAATTAATAAAACAAAATATGCGAGATGAAGAATTTTTTTTTAAAGTTATCTTACTATCGAATTCCTATAGGATCTTACAATCTTCTTAACATAAGTTAACTGCCTGGAATCAGGATTCCCAGTAACGTTTTCTAATTTATATGGAGGTGTTATAATAACATCATTAAATACTACTATATTTGGACCAGACCACGTTATCTAAAACATAAAAAATAAATATAAAAGGTTGGAATAGTTGAGCCATTTTAAATGACTTACCTCAGAAATTGTTTTAGCAATAGTCATAAATAATTTTTGACCCTCGGGACTAACACCAGCCGCTAATGCTGAAACTAATCGTCGCTTCTGTTCAACCGTATTTCTGATTCGTGTATTCAACTGAAATATAGAATTCTTGAGAATTAAGATTAAGAGGCCTCCGCCTCCACCCCTGATTTACACTAATACTTACTCGATGTAAATTCAATGACTGCAATTGTAGCGCTTCTGGCAATGTACTAACTTCTTTTTTAACTTGAACATCACTGCATAGTGATAGATTCACAATGTATACATCGTTTAATTTTAATGAACCAGTAGTTGATGGACATTCTAAATATTATGCGAGGAAATTAAGGAAAATTGCTAAAATTTGAACAAGAAATATATAAGAAAATTTACAATTTACTAGCGACGCCATTCCTTTCGAACTATATAGACTATAGCATGATCGCAATATATAATTACGAGAACAAATGGGAATCACTTGTTTAATCAATAAATTAATTATAATTTAGAATTTTGTCCATAGTGTAATGTTACATCACACAAAAAATTGTTCTACAGTCTACACACACTTAATTCGTGATCGATGCTACGGTAATTAAAATAGATTACAGAGTATGTATTTTTAAATCGTACATAATTGATGTTAAAATAATGCTTCAAATGAATTTATCAAATAAAAATGTTATAAAAATCTAGAGACCTTAACCTCACTTTGGCTACGATACAAAAGATCGTCCGGAAGAGGGCCGCAAGAACAATAAAATTCATGATTCAGAAACGTCAACCAATAAAAAAATTAATTTCGTGAAATTATTTATACAAATCTGATATGTAACTATAAATTACAGATGAAAATAATAAATATACTAATAAACAATCGACTAAAAACCATTTAAATATGTAGAAAAAACACAAATTATTTTGTAAACAAAAATACTCGAGGATGGCTAATCGAGTTTTTATAGGTCAAATTGGACCAGAATGTTTATACCAAATTTTATCAAGTCTTACACAATTTTCTTTAAAAAAGGATACTTAATATTAACATCTTAGTTTGATGATCAAACGCTAAGACTTCGCCTTCAATTATTTGATGAAAACATGTAGTACAAGCTACCGTACTTCCAATCGAAAAACAATCACCAACAGCAGCCATTTTTTACTAGTTCACCATCACTAATGAAAAATAAAAATTTGTGTTGATAAAAAAAAATGGTGTGAAGTTGTTTGGAATTGGATGAATTTAGTGGTGTCCGATGTTAAATTAGTTGCATTTTTCGGAGTTGAATAAAATAACGGTATTTTTTCAAAATGTTTTATTAAAATTTTATCAAGGTCATTTCTAGAGCACGTGTTAAATCTTCAAGCGAGGTAAATAAATGATTTTGAGATACCTCACAATATTTTTCTGAATCAAATTGGCTTTCTGTGATTATAACACTTGACCAACCCGCTCGGCGAGCACCTATGTAATCTAAAAGCGGAGTATTTCCGATATGAAGAGCCTCATTATTTTGGCATTGAGTATTCAAATTTTTACATTGTGACAGTGCAATATCGAATATTTTTGTATCCGGTTTCCATACACCTGCATCATATGAATTTACGATAAAATCAAATTTGGGTAAATTTAAATTTCGTATCACAAATTCGATTCGTGGATCCATATTCGATATAACGCCAACAATTTTTCGACATGCTCGTATTTTATTGAGCAATTCGATCGAGCCGGGAAGCGGCGTCCAACATTCTGCGGTCTTATATTGGTCGATCAATTGAATAGCGATTCGATCCAAATCGGCATCGTTTGTTATTTGGCCGGTTGTTCGAAAAATATTTTTGACTAGAAGATGCCACCATGTTTGCCAATCGATCTCACTACCACAGCCAAAATTCGGATATTTCTCGTTCATTTTTTTAAATTGGATGCGAAACCCCGCTATAACTTTACGCTGATCGATATTTGGATACCCAAAACTGGATGCAGTTTTGGCATACTGGATTGCCGGCGGTAATGTAAATCGTAATATCGTATCGGTAACATCGAATGTGATTAGTTTAAAACGGGATAAATTTTTCACCATCAAATTCATCCTTCTACAAGCTTTCTTTGTTTTTCCACGAATTTCTTACATAACATCACTATTTTGTAGCACAGTAGCACACTAAAAATCTTAAATTATATCAATCGAGACAATTGTTTATTTCCTTATTTAATTAAAATAATTTTTATTTTATGTTATGTTGCAATTAGTGACATTTTTGACATAAAATTATTTTCGTGTTCAATAATAGAGGACAGTAAAACCAATAAAATGAAAGTTTTAAAATTTCCTTCGCTTTATTATCTCTGGCCGCCAATTTATTGGATGCGTCTCCTCAGAGGCTTCCTCATCTTCTTTATAAATTTTTATGGTTTTATCCGCTTCGGTTGTAATCAAACGTGAACCAGATTTATCGAAAGCCATAGAAAATATTCCAGCTTCAGAGTCCATCGACCCTGGTTGCACTGGAGCTTGGAACCGTTGGAAATTATAACCAGTGCGCCAATCCCAAAAATGTAGGGTTCCGTTATCACCACCTGAAACGAGAACTCCATCTGGATTCACTGCCATACAATTTACAATCGAGTTGTGCCCGGATAAATTTTGTATGAAATTCCCTTCGGGACACCGCCATTGTTTAATATTGTCCGGGGAGGCTGATGCAAACATATATAGTGTTGGATGTAAGACTACACTTCGAACGCTTTTTTTATGATTGGTTAGAGTGCATACACTTTTTCCCGCGGCCAAATCCCATAATCGAACCGTTGAATCATGACTACCGGTAATAATTTGCGGATTAGCTTGCTGTGTCACAACACTAGCCACTGTATTTGTATGTCCAGAGAGTGTATGTATATTGGCTTTTGTTCGCATGTCCCAGACTCGTGCTGTCGAGTCTCGACCCGCCGTTATAATTACGTCGATCGATGGATGCAGAGCGATTGAATACACCGCAGATAAATGGCCATGATAATGTCGTACAACTTTATTATATTCTAAATCCCAGCACTTTACTTGTCGATCCTCGCCGCAACTGAATAAATACGGATGGTTTTCACTAACGGCCAATCCACGTACTGTACTAACATGACCGGTAAGCGATAGCTTTAATTTTCCTGATGCGAGGTCCCATATTTTAATGACACGATCGGCTGCTCCGGTGGCAAACCACTCATTTCCCGGTTCGATTGCGACACATCGCACCCATCCCAAGTGTCCCGAAATGACACGATATAATTTCCATGGAGCATGCCATTTCGGTTTTGGGATTGTTGTTTTCCGTGGTATAATCTGAAGATTTGAGGTTGAACTGCCACCCAAATTCGTTGGTGTGGCTTGCGGTACCGGTACAACGGCTTGTGATGTACTCGCTTGAAATGGGACCAAATCTTTCACAATCTCTTGCGTTGGGGTACCAGCAATCTGTGGTATATTATGGTCCTCCATAGCTTGGGCCTGTTTAATTTTACTCGCATTTATAGCTTTAACTTTATCCACAATCACGCCATATGTATCCTTAGCTTTAAGCGCTTTCCGTTTTAAATCCCTAAAAATGTTTAAAATTAATAAATTTAAAAAGTGAGGTTATATTGTGCTACTTACAGAGCTTCATCGATTTCGGGGAGCAGAGCCTGATTCGAAACAAACATATCGTGTGTACGTTTTAGTGAGCGGAATACTAATGTGTGCACAGAATGTCGTTGCACTTCGTCAACCATTTTAATGTAATTTCTATAAAAATATTCTCGTCGTAATGTCTTAAACTTTCTGGTTGTTTAGAATTTTTGATGCTTGCGGCTGTCATATTTTGACAGTCGATAATACAGAGCGCCCACCACTTCTGCTAACAACGTAAAGTGCTTAACGATTAGGTTATTAGTTTTTTGTTAAAATTGTGTGTTTCATCTACTGTTCAATAGCGAAATCACTAAAAATGTTGTACGTGTTAACTGGGGTTAAGATTGCTGTTTCTTTCAAAATTTGAATTTTAATTCAATTCCGTTCTTCCATCATGGTTACCTTAGTAAGTTTCTTCTTGTCTATTGTCAGAATTATATTTTTTTAAATTTTGAGTACCTTCATATATATATTTCTACCTATTAAAAAATTAATACAATTCACCAACTATGAATTTAATGATGCGATCGGCAAATCGATTTTTGACCACACCAATACAGCGTGATCCAGATCGTTGGCTGTACAAAAAAATAATCGCCTATGTTAAATGTATGATTGAAAATAGGCAAAATGCTTACAGCAATTATTTCTCTGCATTAAAATGCCAGTCAGACTATTCCCCCGAACCGCCATGTTATTTAAATAAATTTGAAAAATTTAATGTGGAACAAGCATTTAAATTAATGCAACAAATAAAAAAATTAGTGCCACCCGAATCCGTAAGTCAACGTAGTAGCTATTTACAATCACTAATTAATGAGCACCGGACCGCCAAAAAAGAACGCCGAGAGTATACAAAATATATACAATCGTTGGACAATGGTCGCGAGTTAAAACCATTTGACGAGGAGGCAAGTATTAAACGATTGGAAAAAATGCGTAAAGATCAGCAAGCTATTTTGGCGCGGAAGTATGAAGATGAGCTGAATCGAAAGAAAATGGAACATGAAACTAAAAAAGCAGCGCGTAAAATGAAAAACCAACAAATGCAGAAAAAATTACGTGAAAAAATTAATGCGGACAAGCGAACTATTGAGACTATTGAAGTTGCTAGTGAGTCCGCATCTCAACAAAACCAGGATAAATCTGCTGATAAGCGTGGAACGTCTCGAAAACCGAAAAATCCCAAAAAAAAATAATTTCAAATTTATTTTATTTTATTATAATTAATGTATATTTACAATTTTAGTTTATTGCACAAAATTATTGGTTTTATTATTTATGTTTGATGTTGTTTGTCCAATACTCAACGAGCTTAAGCCATTTATGATATTTACAAATATTAATATTAAATAGTAATACTATAAGTTAATACAATTAGAGCTTTACATAAATTATCAGTCCATTGTAATGGCTAATTTCCACTATTGTTAAGTAGTGAGTGCATTACCAGTAATACTCGCACCTATATAGCATTTTATGACCTTAAATTAACTGGTGTACGCGCTCACTGCGTGATAATCACTTTAAAGTTGTGGTCGGGTCGCTTGATCAGCAGCTGTATTGAAATTAGACATACGGGACGTTTTTAGGCCATAACTAGTAGTTCTTTTAGAATTTGCAAGATGCGAGTGACACAAGTCTATACAATTAATGTACTTATATATTTTAATCTTATATTTTAAACATCTATAAATATATATATATATATATATATATATATATATATATATATATATATATATATATATATATATATATAATTATATATATATATATATATATATATATATATATATATATATATATATATATATATATATATATATATATATATATATATATATATATATATATATATATATATATATATATATATTTATATATATATAATTATATATATATATATATATATATATATATATATATATGATTTCGTTTTAGGAACAATAAATCACATCTTATATACTGACAACAAATAAAATTTTAGTTTAGTTAATATATGTTAAGAGATGCAGATAGCCCACGTTTGCCGTAGGCTATCCATATCGTTTACAATTAAAATCTTATGTCTAAATTATGAGCATATAATATGGTTAGTACACAGTGATTAACTCAATTCATATTGAAGGTTTTTTATTTACTAATATTAAATTATAACAGAGCAAGGGCTGAGGTAAATCAAAACAACAATTAGGTATAAACTGTTTTATGTATGTATATTGAACCTTAATTTTCAATTTTTTTGGAATATGGCCCAGTACGCATATATCAGCTAATTTATTTTTCACAGACAAAGTAGAACTTAATCCCAACAAATAATGCGATTAAACGCGATCATGTGATCACAAGTTGGGATCGATGTATAGCTATATGATATGTAGATTTTCAAATTAGATCCGGTGATCGATCACAGATTTGTCTACGATTGATCGCAAAACTTTTTAAACATTGCCATACCGAGATCCAATATATATAAGTGACAAGTGAATACCTGCGTAATTGTAGTTTTGACTGACCATTTAGCTCTCAGTTTATTATATATGTATATATATATATATATATGTTTATTGCTAAATTAGTGAGCTTTTATATAATAATTTTAAAATACTTAAATATAAGTTAAACAATAATATATATTTCAATTCTCATTAGGAATTATTGATATAAGTAATTGATTATCATCGGCATAATCATGCACTCTTACATAATTAAATTTCATTTTTCACATATTCTGCCCGCTATACGTAGACGTATCACTTATTCGTCGATTTAGAGTCGATTTTTTATTTAGCGTACCATTATTCATGTTACTACTAAGTAATGTATTTGTATTACTGCTATTCGCATTGTTACTATTACGATGTGGATATAAATTCAATGGTGGAATATTTGGATGTTCGATACGAGTTGGGGACGAGACAACGGGCCGTGGAGAGCGGGGTCGAGTTAATGTACCAATAACCTCTTGCGGTTCTTGATAACCTGAATCCATATCATCCAAATGATAGGATTCGATTAATGGTGTTGGATCTTCGTAATCATAGTCAACAAATCCATTATTCTCGAATGATGATTTTATTGGAGTCGATTTATAATTGGTGGCAGTATATTTTTGTTCAGCTTTTACGCCATAATCGATTACTTCATAATGATCTTCTTGATTTGGATACGATTCGGAAACAAAATGTTGGGTACCGTGTGGTGTTAACGCCGCCCATAATACACGATTATCGTTGGCCAACTGTTGTTGAATATTATTGTTGTTGTTTGGTGGAACGCATGGATATAGCATGGTGCCAGCCATAAATGAATGAGGTTTTGAGGAGCCTAGGTGATGGGCTTCGGCTAAACTAGACATTGGTGGTTGTTTCATTGGAGCCTCTTGATATGTGTAATTGTATGATCTGTAAATTAGAACAAAAAATATGTTTTTATTAATTTATTAGGCTTATTATACAAATGTAACACGTACTCTCGACATTTCATTAAAATCATGGCCAATAGTGCTCCAAGTAATAATACACCAACGCATGATGAAACCAATACAAGTAGCCAGGTGTCTTCAGTTCCAAGTTGTCCCTTGCGTGACAATTCAATAAACTCAATTCCTGATTGTTCTCGGGGTCCGGGCGATGGTTCACACATGTACGGTGCAAAACATGGTTGCGAATCGTTTCCCGATAGTGCAACAATTGCACTGCGTGGCAATAAAAATGATGGCAATGGAGGCGGTGGCATAGACATTATCATGTCGGGTGGTGGTCCCAAATCAAAACAGTCTCCAAAGCAGGCCATCCTATTAAGTATCTATAATATGTATACATATATGTAAAACCAAATATATAATTTATGCATTCTCGTATAAGTTATATGTATGATTCATTTATGTTGCGTGTCCTTTCGTAATAAAGGACGTTGTATATTAGCTGATAACGATATATCTATTAATTATCTGAATCGTTAAAGAAGACACACACATATTTGTCGTGCGTATATGTACGTAAATTAAAACTAATTTGAATAAATAACGTAATGTTTATCAGATTGTCACAATTATAAATATCAATATTGTGGATTTATTAAAGTTTTGCATTAATTTAAAACAAAGTATGAAGACAATTTACCGTATAAAATTTTTTATTAATTTTAGTGTCTGGGATTATAATGATAAAATTCGATTTATTTAAATTGTATAAACTTGTTTTATAGAAACAGCTGATTAAATAAATTTATTTGATCTATCCTTATACAACATGTAATTTCAGCCACTTTATATATTAAATTAATTAAAATTTATACTCGAATTTAACAATTTTAAATAATTTTTATTGTCGATATTTCGGATTAAATGTCCATTCTCAAGATATAAAATTATAAAATTAGGAAAACTTTGCGCGCTTGGCTTATATACTTATATATTCTGTATATATGTACATAGATTTGGATAAGAATGTATATTACCAAATAGGATTAGATTAATTGATCGGTTTTGAATTTTTTAAATATAATTATAATTTTAATATGTATTTATTTGTAAAATATTTTAATCTTGTTGAAAACGTATGTATATTCTAATTAAGAATTTTATAATTTTATATCTTGAGAATGGACATTTAATCCGAAATATCGACAATAAAAATTATTTAAAATTGTTAAATTCGAGTATAAATTTTAATTAATTTAATATATAAAGTGGCCGAAATTACATGTTGTATAAGGATAGATCAAAAAAATATGAGAGAAACGAAAATATAATACATTGGTATTAGTCGTTTCATTTTAAATTTTTATTGTGCGATGTATATGTACACAAGCAATACAATGAAAAAGAGGCAGTTTGGCTCTTTAAATTTTGGATTAATCAGACTTGTATAATATAGAAGATTTTGGTGATGGCCAAATAAAACAAAAATTAAATTAGGCTATTTCTTGTATAAACCAATTTTGATGAACATTAGCTCTTATGGATTACTCGCACCACTAGCGGCACTTTAAAGGCGAATAAATACTCACAAGTACTTTTAACTGTGTATCATCTTGCTTGGTCTACGATAAATTGTAATACGATAAACATAGATTTCAATGGAATATATAGGACCGTAGGTGATTTTTGGTTATCATCCAAATTATTTTATAACTCCCAAATGAACATAAAAAATTAAATCAATTTTTTTATTTAATGTATAAGCATAAATTAAATGTGCCCATTTAATAACCCCCTTTATACGATTATATATGTACAAGTGTATATGGCGAAATTATTTATATATGCGGGGAAACACAAAGGACTCCCGTCATGCAGTATAAAAAAAAATCTAGCATGAACAAATTAAATATGTTTTTCGTCCTTATTATTTTCTTTTAATATCGGGGGGTAATATATTTTATTAGTTTTTCGAAATATGTATTAGTATAGTTTGGGTATATACAGGCAATATGTTTCGCATCAAATTTATTGGCGCCATTATTTAAGTTTTTGAGTTAGTTAGGTTAGCTGGCGCCCAGCCCAGCCACTAAATTCAATTCAATTTTAATTACCATATCTTTAATAAATCCACCCCTAATGTAGTATTATAAATATTATTAAAATGTATATCACATATAATCCTTTCAAAATGTTCTTAGTGTAATAAATAAGAACAATTAAAAAAAAAGGAAATCTATTTCCTTTTATTATTTGGTTACGCCCTCAATTAGAGAAAAAATTTCGCATAAAACACTTTACACAATCACCTTTAAAGTGGCAAAATAAATATTACTATATTTACATAATATGTACAGTGTACGTATATGTGCAACAAGATGGTACTTCAAAGAAAATAACACTCTCGTCGTACACAAAAGGACGGAAAACACACAAAGAAAATCAATTTGTTGTTTTTTTTAAATAGAAAATTAGTTTCCTTTTGGTTTATGAATTAATCTGAATTTTTTATTATAATGTAACACCATCTAGATTGTTCAGTTATTTATTAGCTGTATATTATATAAAATGGCTTCCGTTTAACTTAAGGAATTTACAAAGTTTTTATAAACTAGCTACTTACTAAAATTATCGATTTTTTTTTTGATTGGGTATGTACAAAGGGTATACAAAGGGTTAAATATTACCTATAAATATTTATCCAGCTATATCCAAAAAAAACTATTTGTATATCACTATATTTTCGCACTAATCACTTTAAATTATAATAATATTTAAGAATGAAAATATTTTCGATTGTCTCTGAAAGCTGTGAAAATTGAACACCACCTTTTGTAAGAAAATAATTTTTTTTTTTTTTTTTTAAATTGGTTACGAATTTGAATCACAATGCTTCGAATATAGATTCGAAATTTATAATGCAATAATTTTTTTTTGTATGTGCGGTAGAAATGAATTTTAACTTTGATCGTACATATTAGATATATATACCTATAGGGGTGGAAAATTTAACGCATGCGTTTGAATCCTGAAATATATGTTATGTATGGGGAAAACTATAGTGTTTTTCTCGTAAGGCGATGTTTGATTTCTCTTCCTTATGTTTTGTTATATTGATTTTATACCTTTTGCACCAGAAATTCCGCATTTATTTTGACGGGACGGATAAACTAGATATACATAAATATACGATATATGAGAATGTTTGGGTTATATACGTACGTTTTTCGATATAGTACAGCGAAGAAAAAATGTGCAATTACTGGCTGTATAGTCGTATCGTATCGTATCGTATAATTATTTTTCTTTTATATACTAGTCGGTCTCATTTAGGTTTTATTCAGTTTTGTACAATTACGATTATATATATATATATATATATGTATATATATATATATATATATATATATATATATATATATATATATATATATATATATATCGATCAATAGATCGAGTGCACGGTCTAAAAATTTTCGCAACGTAATTACAAAAAAAGTCTAAAAATAAAATAGAATTCATTAATCAATTTGTATAGCCGTATGGGAGGCTTCAGTGGTTGGGGAGCAAACTTGATGATTTATTAAATTATAAATTTATATTCACGATGAAACACAATGTCGGGTGCTATATAATTGCTTCTCAGTTTTATAAGCGCAATGTGATATCAATCGCACTCTACCAGCCAAATCGAGGACGCACGGCTAATGGCTTGATTTAGTTGGCACATACTTAAATCTGTACTGACATGAACTGAACTTCTATAATTAATTAACTTAATTGTTGATTTAAAATGTAAAATTTGAAAAATACTCCCAAATCGTTAGTTAAGTTTCTCAACTCTGAATTTGTGAAATTGGAATATTAGAAAAAATTGGAGAATTCCTCTAAAATTAAAACAAAAGTCTAAAATAAAATGGAGACTTTCATGAGTGTTTAATATTCAAATTTTAAAAATTTAACAATCCCAATTTAAAATTATATTTTCAGAATTGTATACGTGTAGTTCGATTACGAAATTTCCCTAGTTTTAAAATTTAATTAAGAAATTTAAAAACTACTGTGAAATTTTACTACTTTATCAATGTACTTTTGAACTTTATTCCAACTGAAACTGTTGTGCGTTGTACCCCTATGATAAGCTCATTAAAAAAAAATAATAATAACAGTTTTTAAAGGGCGTTACTGGCCTCTTACTGTTTCAATAGTTTGGGTCAAACGGTTTCGATCCTGTGCTTAGTCATCGTACTGTCTTAGACAATCTGAAGAGGCCAAGTCGTTCTCTACATCGTGGAGCCATCGTCACCTGCAACGACCTCTGCGCCTACCATATGATGGCTCTCTTTCAGAGATCGCTGCACAATTCGTTCTGGATCAGGACGCAGAACGTGGCCGATCCAGCGTACTCGCTAATCTCGATATTGTACCAAAGCTTGGTATGTACCATATACTTCCCGTTTTGGGCCGTAAATCACACACGTGATTCTTCTCTCAAATGTAAGTAATTTCTCATACTATCGCCCAACTTTCGCATCCAAAATTAACAAAGGGCCTATCGAGGATATAACGCACAACTGCCAGCTGCACTTTAATATCCTGACCAACACTGTTATCCTGAGTGATAAGAGAGCCCAAATATTTGAAACTCTTCACTCCCTTAAACGTGTATTTTGTTTTGGACTCATTGATCTCTACAAGTGGATCAAGTACTTAATTCACTCCCCTGCTATTCAGTCCAATCACGCGTATGTCATCTGCATATGCAAGCACCTGATTTTATTGTATTTCAGATCGCGATAACTCGTAGTAATACATATATGTATCTAATTTATATATCATATACTTCAAATAATCGAATCTATCGAATGTGCTCGAGATGTTTTGGTCTTGTATATCCGTTTCAATCCAGAACGATATATTTATATGTTTAATTTTGCTCATCCTATTTATATTCTGAAATTATTATAAATCTCAAATTCTACTTGAGTAGAGAGTATGGCACATATATAGAAGCCCGAAACAAGCATTGTATTAAACAATTTACACTCCTGTTGAATGGATCGACCATTTTGAGCTGCTTTTAACCAATATATTCACATTACAGAGAGCAATAGCTCAGAGTACTGATTTATATTTGTGATCTAGATTTATTAAAATTGTAAAGTGAACGAGCGCTCGTTAATGGTTAGAAAAGTATATGGCTCTACTACGCTACCTGTCCTTACTAAATTGCACACCAAATAATGCATCACTTGAATAGTCTCCGTTCTCAAATTAGATAATTTTGCTTATTCTCGAACCCATTTACAATTGAAATTTTTCACAATAAAAACAGGTGGTTCTTTCGTGAACCATTTTATTGATCCACAAGAATTCAGTTTAATATCAGAGGAACGTAAAAACCATATGGCGAGAATATTATTGGATCTGACGCACAGTACCAGCAAAGGCTGTTTAAAACAGACATAAATAATCTACTTACCAACGATTCATTCACAAAATATGAGATTTCCCTTACCGCCCGCGATAATTTTTATTTTCGACAATACATACATGTAGATAGATCTATCTCATTCTAAACAACAACAAAAAAGCTCCCGGAATATTAAACCATAAATATGATTATTCCTGACGAACATACGAAATAAAATACTTTAGCATATACTGCGATTAAATTTATCAAAAATTTAACCGGCAATACTCCTGGTGTTATCCCGTGTGTAATAAATGAATATATAAACAGAATGTATACAAAAATTGCCGGATTAACTATACCCTTACCTATACACAGATACATACCGAAAACATTTTTTTTATAGTATAAGTTCTCTTTTTGATTTATGTATACATATATACATATACATATATACACAAAATAATAAAGCTTTCATACTTTTGTATCCCAATTTTCGTTCAACTTAGCGCATTGACGTCATCGCAATGATATGTTTTACGTTGTTTTGTTGTTGTTGTATATATGTACATGTATGTCGACTTCTTATTATTTTCTTTTTAAGAGTTTTTACTTGTTGTTGTTGTAAAAATAATAACAAAAAATAAATATTATAATATTATGTATAAACATATGTACATGTATACATTATAAGCAGGTATGTTTTCGTTAGAAGTATGTATAGTCATAATTTTATTGTGACCGAGCTTTTATGAAAATTGAAGAAAATTGCTTATATGTACTCGTATATATGTATTAGCTAGTTTTGCAGTTGAATGCAAATTCAGAATGTTGAATTGATTTAGTTCGCTGTCATATTTACTTTACAAATAATACTTTGGAATGCGGTCTAAGTTTTGACAAATTCTGTATAGTGGAACTGAAATTCAACATTTTGTATTACTTAAACGTTAGAATTTTGGTTTACTATTTTCAACATTATACCCCCAATGCAATTATACTATCTATAATGATAGATGATGGCTTGATATTGGGTTCCCAGATATCCGATTCTGGACTGGATGGTCTTGTATTGCAAAAATTGACAAAACGGCTCAAGTTCGTAATTTATTCAGTGGTAAAACATCAGTATGCCTTGATTAGATCTTAGAAATTTCGATGATTTTCCCCTGGAAGGAATAAGAGCTATATCCAATAAACATATGGTCACTTAATAAAAAAATTGAAAATTTAGTGAAGACGGTATCGGAATACTATAAGACTATAGGAAGATTTTTCAATGATTCAAATTGTATTTATAGTATTGAGAGTTCAAATTGTTTTCATAGTATTTTTGTTTAAACTGATATTACTAAACTAATTTTAATCTATTTAACTGTTGTAGAAGTTTTGTGTCAGAAGGGTGAAATACTGTTGTGTTCCATAACTGCAGCACATCAGTCTAAAAAGGAAGCGGAATTAAATGTCACCGATATATTGTAAATCTATTAATGAAGAGTTTCTTATTTAATCAAAAAAAAATATTAGACAAACACAAAATGGTATTTCAGTGGCATAACCAATTGCTGATTATCGATGAAGATAGCCATTGCAAGTGTCTCCTCCGTGTGTGAGTGTCAAAAACTATTGTCTACTGTTGGAACAATATTGGATGTGTATAATCTCCTATACTAAGGCAGCCTGCCTACCACCATAGACTTAACTTAAAATATATTAAATTAGCTACTAGCTATTAAACATCCATGTACACTCTTTAACAATAGATCTGTTGACTAGGATTGACGTAGTACTATTCATTTTGGCACCAACATTTAGTTTATATTTCAGATGGTCAACCGTTAAACCGTCCATTGAATGTAAAGCAACATGAAAATCGATTAAAATACGATTTTAATTAATTTTAAAATATAAGCACTAAATACACATTCGATATCCATATCACATTATACCTTGGTATGCGCTATTCAATAAAGTTAGGAAAATCATTAATAATTTTTAATTTTTTTATCACTGCTCTACATATTTTCTATGTAAATGTTTGACGTTTCTACTTTTATCATAGGTCGCAACAAACACTCAAAGTGAAAAATCCTCCAATAGGTTAGGTATAGTGTACCAAAAGAATTAATGAAATGTGTAGACGATTAAGTTTGACCATATCCAATACAACTTTTTAATTATTGTGTTTAACACCAGTTTCATTGAATTTTCCCTAAAGTTAAGCCCGGCTGCACGAAATATTTAACTAACGGTTCTCCAGTTAAAATTAGCCGGCGAATTTTTTAAAGTTAATTATTTAACCGACAGTTAATATTTTGATTTTCACCTTTTTATTGTATCAATATAGAAAATATTTATATTTTGAAAAAAAAAATTAGCATTTAACTGCTGGTTAGTGTAGCGGCCTTGAATAAATACAGAATCCGTCTTAACATAACGAAAATCGTACTATGCGAAATGGACCAATGATAAATTAACATATCATCAAAAAATGAAAATTCAGTAATAGATTGGATCATAAAAATCCTAAATTATATTTTACTTTAAAATATTTAATTAGTCATAAGAAATTCATACTCATAAAATCATCTGATTTTCTAAATTAAAATTATACAAAATTATGTAAAAAATTATAATTCAAATTATGTTTATATTTAATTATAAAGTTTAAAAATAAAATGAAGTGTTTCTAATTAAAAGAATTGTAAGAAATAACACTTCAGTTAGCTAATCTCTATATAGTTAAATATTTTTATGCCACCGGGCTTTGGCAAAGTTAAGAAAAAAAAAAATACAATTTGAATCGAAAATTTTACAAAGTTATTTTTTTAAATATAGCGAAGGCGCGAGTTCGAAATGACTGCCAATTTGAATTTGGCCAAATAAAATGCGCCGATTAATGTTGTAAATTGTTGTAAATTATTTTCAATTATTTTACTTTATGTGCGGTCAACAACTGATTTGTACGATACCGTGTTTTTGGTAACTTGAGAAAAGTAGAGCTTTTTTAACTTAAATTTCCTAAAATTGACGTAGCTCAACTTTTTACCGCAAATTGTTATGTTTTATTTACTACTCTATTGTTAAGAAGGGCCTGTTTTGTAACTATTATCCAGTCTTCACGGTTCCTGAAATTAAAAAATGAAACGAAATTTACTTCATTTCGAAATAGTTATTTTCGTTATTTGATGAGTATTTTAGTAGTTTGAAATGATTTAGTTTCGGATAACTCTTACGTATCGGTGGTTTGTGGTGCAGTGGTTGCATCAGCTAATTTGTTGCTCTACATGAATAGCCCGTGTTTCTTGTTCCTTACAGTTGTGTTAAATATTTTTGTTTGACTTGATTTTTCCTTGCAAGCTAATTCTTCCGCATCAAAAAAATTATTCTTCAAATTATAAATTTTTTTTTTCAATTTTAATTTCCTCTCAAAAGGTTGTTTGATCAAAAAAATATCACCGATGGCACAGTGGTGGCTAACGTATGAGACCTCAATCGATTTAAGGAAATAGCCTTAATTTGTTCTTCCATGTAGTTACATACAAAAGTTCGCAAAGTCTGACATTTATTGGAAACTCCAACTATCAAAATATTATCAGCGCTGCGTAAACTAAGTATTAAAAAGTTTGAGATGGATGTCTTTTTTTACAACTGTATACATACTTCTATAGATGACGATAAAGCTTTTGATGAGTCAACTGTATACAAATGTAAACAATTTTGGTATGAACGAACTGTATAGATTATATATACATATTTTTAATAAGTCTGGAATGGATTTTTTAGTCTCGTGTTGTAAGAAGAAATTTTAAATGTTCCTGAAATAAAAGTGTCGGATAACTTGTTGGAGATTTGATACTAAAATCGTTTTTGGGTGTATTTTTGGGGGGAACCGTTTGAAATGCCATATTTAGAAACAGGATTTGAAAAAAATAGAATAATACGAGATAAGATACGAGATAGCATCAGATATGAAATAATATAAGCACGGAACAGGATTCGTCTTTGAACCCAAAGTATCTAACTTCTGGTAAAATACTTTAAACCTAGAGTAAAGGTGGTCAATTCGTCAAGTCCGCGTATAAAATCAAGTTTTCTCAGCCAATTTCACATATAAAAAAATTTTGGCTACCTTCAGCTCGCATGGATTACTAGCGCCACCTGCGGCACTTGAAAGGCGAATTTTAGAATATTTTGATAATTTCACGTATTTATATTAATGGAATCAACTATTTCTAGACCGATCATGATTGAACTTCGCATAATGAATAGAAATGGAATTCTAAAATTAGTTTTGGCAGAAGTTCTGGAATATGGCCAACATAAATAGAACTAGGCCATTTCTTGACCGATTATGATGAAATCCTACTACATCTTGAACGGAAATGGGATTATAAAATGATTTATAAGTGAAGGTCTAGAGTATGATCATCAGGAACCATCAGGCCATTCCTTGACCGATTATAGTAACTCGGTATGTTAGAAAGAAATGGGAACCTAAAATGACTTTGGAATGTAGTTCTGGAATATGTAGGCTGTTGCTTGACCAATTATAAATAAATCCCTTAATTTAATAAAACTTCAATTTCCCTCATTTAAAGTTGGTTCACTATATATAGCTATTTACATCCGAGTTATAAACCAATAATATCATTAAAAAATTATCCAATTTCTCTAATAAGTGGGATTTTCCTTCACGTAACTGCTTCATTGTATGTTATGATATTTGTGATGAATAATTGTATGAAAGTATTTTATCGTCCAGAAAAGTTATGAATCCTGAGAAAGAGAACCAGGTCGGAAGCAATTAAAATGAAAGTTTTATCACCGTATGCTCGAAAATATTTAACTAGAGAATAGGTTGACTAGCGGGTAAATGATAAAATTGTTTTTCATTTCACAACCGAAATTTAATTTAATTTAATTTTAACTTGGAAATGTTAACATTTTCTATAAATATAATAAAAAATCAAAATCAAAATATTAACGGTCGCTTTCATAATATTAACGGAAATCTATAAAATCGGCCGGTTATATGGCGTTTTGTTTGAAGGGACCTCTGTATTATTCATCCATTGTTCAAAATTGTAAATTTCAAATAAATTTTGTTGGTAAAATCCTTTAAATATTGTTTATGAAAAAAATTAGGCATTTAATATTGAAAACAAAATGTAATTACAATTAAATAATTTCGAGACGCCAAATAAATTATTAAAACTGAACTGTTATACGATAAATTGTTATACGATAAACGGACCATACGATAAATTGCGTCTTCGATAAATTGTGTCTACGATAAATGGTTTCTACGATAAATTGTTTCTATGGTAAATTGTTTTACGATGAATTAGTATACGATAAACACTGTACTAGACGATAGCTTGGCCATTATAACAATCACTGATGATAAACATATTATCAGGGTATACGTTTCTAAAACTTTAGTACATTAGCAATATATTAACCGAATCAAACACAAAGCTTAACTCGTGTAAATTCTGATGAAACACACAATAATTTTATGAAATTCAAAAGTTATACCAAATTTTATACAACTTCAAAGCTTTATCATCAACATCTTAAGTTTTCCGCTAGAAAATTCTAAAATTAATAAATTTACCGCATAGACACAATCTCCTAAAAATAAACCTAATCACCATTTATAACTCACTTTATATAAATGTATATACATATACATAATTTTTCCATCAATGGGAAAAGGAAAAATTTCACACAAACAAAAAAAAACAACTAAAGCTTTTCAAACATATGAGTACATACATACAAACACACACGAAAAAAAATGAAAATACGAAAAAGAAAATTCTATCGACTATCTATCTTTTTCATATTACCCTAGTCTTGTGTTATATGTTATACACATATACATAAATCTATACATACATATATAAAATATAACAACAAAATATCCAAAACACAAACAATAAAGAAAAGAATTTTCATTTAATATATACTATTATTTTCCCAATTCAGAATTTTTAGTAACGCGATGAACGTTATGCCAGTAGTAACATAAAATTCAAGTGCTCTAGACGCAAAGGAAAATTTTTTTAACGTACCCAAGCCAACAAATAAATTATAATTTAAATAAATAAATAAATAATTCGCGATTCGCGTATCTAAATAAATATCAAAATTTTTGTGAAATAAATTTCCGTTTGTGAGGTGTGTGGTGCAGTGAAATAATTTATATAGAATTTATAGAAGTGGCATTAGATTTAGGAAATACATAAATACATATATATATATACATATATATATATATATTTATATAGGTGAGATTTTTTTATGTTAAAATATGAAAATTTTTCGGTTCGTTGTGGATTTTAAAATTGGGATAAATTTTGTTCCAGATAAGTATTTTGTACCTATATAGAAATCATGCAGATTTAATGGTAAATTTATTCCTCATTGTTTACGGCATTGCTCTTTTGTTTGTATATACTATCGAATTTATCTAAAATAGTGTGTCGTTAACAGACTTTTGTACTTAAAAGGAAAACAAAAATATACATAATATACAGTTTTGATGTTATTAGGTCATAAGCTTTATATAAAGAGCTTTTTTCTTGGTAAACAATATGTATACAGTATACAATCGTTTGTGGCATATGGTGAATGTACATATAGTGTATAGCACACTAAATTTAATTTAAAATTTTATCCTTTTCGGGGGAACAGAAATCGCCTATTTATACTAGGAGTGGTCTATTGAATTTTAAATATAGGTACTAAAGCCTAATCGACTACATAATATAGTATATATATAGTATAGTAATCGATATAATACCTTTTTGTATTCGAAAAATGTCACGAACTCGAGATTATATTCGACTGGACCTTTTTTTTTTTATATATATTATGTGCGATGCTTGATATAATCTTACTTTTCTAAATTAAAAAGCTTGTGCGATATTACATTATAATATGACAGACAGCCGAAACGTATGAACATAAATTTTCCTTAGAATTAAAATTTCATAAGAAATCATTCAAAGAGGCGCATTTTGTGTAAATTATATTCAAATTTCATCTTAATTTGTATATATGTATATATGCATATATATGTATGCTGGAAAGAAGGACATATCTCATGCTGGCATAATTCAAATTAAATACGACGAGACATGTATATATTTGAAATTCCTAAAAAATTGAAATCATTTTCGAGTTTGTACATATATATGTGATGAATTTAGGGCAACCAAAAAAATGCACTAACAACCGGTTTTAAGCGCTTAAAATATGCATTGATTTGTACAGCAAGCGGCAGTCCATGAGTGTCTAGTTTTGAAAGGCTTATTCGAGAAATCCGATAGCTGAAATAAAGATCAAATCAGATCTAATTGTGCTGTCACATAACAACTTCACGTCACTAATCATCGTTGTGGTAATCGGTTGTGGAGGCAGTGCAAGCCGGGGTACCATTTCCTTAACAAACTCTACTCTAGATGGGGCTTTTAAAAATACTTTTTTAACGTTAGAGATTAAGCGATCAACAACCAATTTGAAAGTATTCAACAAATATTTTTTTGGCGATCATTTCGTTTGGATCCAAAATACCAATTATGACATTGGCCACATATCTGCCGGTTGCATCAGTGGTTTCATCGATCGATATCCATAAAAATTGATTTTTAATATGATTTTTAATTTTTACGATGTATTTTGAGCTTTATATGAAGGGATATATCGGCTGAAATAAATATATCGCATAAGTCTTCAGCGAATTGGTCATGTTTGACAATTCACCAATTAACTGCTGAGCATGTTTTTTATTTGTGTCATTCAGTTTAAGCTCGATATGTTTCGCACTTTCTAAATGCTGCCTTACGGTAAACATTCTGCCTGCTGACACTGCCTTATTGCATATTTCACAATACAGAATTTGCCCATCCGTTTTTAATTCTGCTGAATGTTGACTCACGATTTGTTTCAGTTTGCTTGTCACTGGTTGTTTTAATTTTGGCATATTCTAAAGCAAATGTAATTTATAGAAAATTAATCTTTATGTTTACTTAAAAAATTGATGTATTATTTTACTGAAGTACTTACTAAATTCGTATTCTTTTTATGCAATAAAAAACTTATCTGAAGTATTGATTATTGTGAACGAAATGTAAAATGACAAATAATTTTTTTATTGGTACTTTCCCGTAAAATGTCTAACTTCTTTTAAGCAGTAGTTTATAAATTCCCTATAAACAAACTTATTTAGTTAATGCATACATTTATTTACCGCTAAGCAATGGCGCTCATATCGGTAAAAATTAAAATTTTAATCAATAAAATTGAATGCATTTTTATGCGAAATATGTTTAATAAAATTGGTGAAATATGCTTGAAATATGCAAAAATATGCACTAACAAATAGGGCTTAAAATAAGGTTTCCTTTTTGGTGAAACGGATCCCTATCTTATTCTTTTCACAATACATATGTACACAGGAAAAAAACATACTAATGCATATTTTCGGTTGCCTTACTGATGATGAATGAGTTTATTAGGAAATTGGACCCAAATACAAGTTAAACATTTAATTTCTTTCCTCTGTGATTTTTCCGTCTGCATGAAAAATTGTTTTACTTAATTTTGTCGTTTGAAATGTTAACCATGCGGATAAAAATATTTGTACATATACAAACGGAATTCATGTGGATTTAATTGTATTTAATGCTGTTTCGAACCAGGAGTCCATCAAGAGTACATATACATACATATAATGTATGTGATTGTATATATGCAGTTGAAATAATCAGATAATAAATTCGATTTTGCAACTACATATACTGTATACTGTATACTACATATACTGTATACTGTATCAAATGATTTTGTAATATCAATAAATAGAGATGACACTTTTAGATTGTCCTTTAAATGATGATGAACATCTTTTCTAAAATCAAACTGTCTATTATCCAAATATTTTATTCTATCTAAATAATTCAGTAAACGAGCTTTAATAATTTTTTTCAAAGAATAAATATTTTTTGGAAAAATCTTTGAAAAAATATTTATTCTATAGTAATCGGGCGATATTTGTTAGGATCAATGTTTAATTGTATTAGTTTCCTATTTTATTAGAATTAGAATATAGAACCTATGAATTTAAAAAAGTAAAAATTGTTTATGGAGCGTGAACTTAAATTTTAAAGATTAAAATTTAAAATCCGGTAAAAACGTATAGATAACGTCTTATAAATTAAAATAATTGTAATTTTAAATATTTTTGAATTTGTATGATTTGGAATGTAACATTTTTACAATAACAAAATTGGGGTATAGAATCCAAAGGGGTATAGATGTCGGATGAGAATTTAAATTTAATTTGTGTTTGAAACTTGAGGCGAAGCGTAAAAGGCCAACAATTTTATACGCGGATATACATATACATATAATTTTCAAATCTTGAAGAGCATTCAAAATAATGGTGTCCCGTGGCCAGGATGGCTAACTAAATATTCGAGATAGTCCATGCTTAAATATTTATTAGTTCAATATATTTTACAAAATGCAGGATATTTGAAACAATCAACGAAGAATTTATAAAAAAAAGTCTAAATTTGGAATTATTATTCGAATCCAAACTATGTATATAAAAAATTCAAATTTTTCATTTGCTATAGTTTAAATCGTTAGTTTTAACTTATTCGTTATAGCTTAGAAAAATTACCCAATTCTCAATATTGCGTTTCCAAAAATTTGTAAAAATATTTTTTGATAGCAGAATTTTATTTTACAATTTTAAAATAATCTTGTTTGATTCGGTATCTGATAATGCAGTTAATTAATTTATTAATGTAAAGTAATTAATGTACAGTAAATAATATTGCCAGTGCAGCTTAGTTTAACAGTAAGTGATGACAGTAACGATAAGGTAGGTTAGAAATTTTAATTTCATATTTACGGTGATGACAACTTACACGTAAACATCGATTGTTTATTGCATTAATCTAGTGGCCACTTCATTCATTTCACCATTCAAGAAAAAATTTATTTATTGTATAAAAAAATAAATCTCTCTTCATCAAAGAAATATTTTACTGTGCATTCATTGTTTAGCGCTGATGATAGCTATTATGCGAGTTCTTGGAATTGTTTACATTTTTATTTGTGGAATTTTATATAAAAATAAAATTTCGATACCAAATTTTAGTCGACCTTGCCAAGCATTTACATAGTAAAATAAACGAAAATTTGTCTTCCGCCGAAAAAATCAAGGCGTTATAAAAAAATACAACACCTACTCAGCGTTTTCTTCGAATATATAACACTTAGGAGTTATTCCATTTTTCTACTGTAACCATTTACGCAGTCAGTACCCGGACCTGGATATCAAAATTTAAATTATCGTTTCGATGGCAGCGATCGATTAAAAACACGGGTTAAACTTGTTAGCTCCTGTTAAATGCTTTGAATGCGCAACAGAAAGACGATTACAGAAAGTGGATCACGAAATGTATTAATGCGGTTAACCAGTTTGCCTCCAAGAGTTTCACAATAACATGCGTAGTGCATGTGGATGGTAAAACTTTGAAACCACATCTCCTTTTCTTCTCTTCTCTACTCTTACAAAAAATACAAAAATCAATTGCAAGTGTCTGGTCGGTACATTGATATTGTAATTGGTGAACGACCTCAAACAATTTTTTTTAAAGAATCCGCTCTATTCTACAAATAATTTTCAGCATGTATTTAACGTGCATCTCAAATGTCAGAAAACCCAACATTTCCAAAATATAAATTAGTTTCCGATTGGGTAAAAAATTGTATATCAAACACATTTGCCGTATATGCGATATCACCTGGATTTAAGGGGTCCGTATGTTTTGATATGACCAATTGTTTGCAGAAGTTTCAGGTATAATCGATTATAATCTTTTTTCGAATGAGGAACAAAAAACAAAGTCATTTTAAGTTTGTACCGCCAAACAAGAGATTAATATTGGTTCTAAACTGACTAAATCAAAAACTCCTTTCCCCATTTAAAATCATATAATATTTGATTGTAACTAAAGGTCATTGTGAGTGATCCGGAACCACGAAACAAATTTACTCCTACTCTTATAAAGTATTTTACAACATAGTTTTCGAGAAAAACGTACAGATCTTTTTAACTGCTTCACTCTGTCTCTAGTTTATTAAAAACTGACCAAGTTATAATTTATTTTTGATTAAATGAATATTTTGGATCAGTTTATCTATATTTTGTGTGTGCCAAACAAAGACGGTAGCTCTGATGCAAGACAATTTTTCGTTTGTTTTATTCCTGGCCAAAATGGAATGGTCGGCTAAAATTTGGTTTCGAATATTATTGTTTTAATATTATTTATAAATTATAGTAAATAGGAAGTTAATTTCGACACTAAATTTTAGTCAACCTTTCTATGAATTAAAAAAAATTTGTAGCACTAACACAAAACAGTTTTTCGTATGGTTCTATGTGACTGAAAAACGAGAAAAGTCGATTAAAATTTAGTATCACATTCTTCCGTAAACAATTTGTATATAAATATCATGACATTCCGCCACAATTGTACGTATCTAAATCTAAACTGTGCGGAATGTGACTTGATTAATTTAAATTTTACAATAAATAAAATATATTTCGCCCACAATTCATTAAAGTTTAACGCAACAATAAAATTAATTTGAATGGCGGCAAAATGAAATACTCTAAGGCTAATTATGTATGTACTTGCAAAACTGTCAGTGTCATGTGTGTATGTGTTAAAATTTAATCAATTTAGGTGTATAGTTTTAATTGTATGTATACAAAGGTTAAGGTCGAAGTTGATTTGACGCGTGCTATATCTTAGGTATACACCTAAAATGATAAATGATCCTGCAAAGTTTATATAACCAAAGAACGTCAAGGAAGAGAGAAACCTAAAATTTAACATAATAAACCCCATTCATACTTCACATAGACATAGATACACATATTATGTTGAACCAAAAATCTATGTTACAAAAAGTATCTATTAACCCGTAAAAAATCTCTCATTCCGATGAAAAATTACTAAATTAGCAAGAAAAATATTTATGTAAACAAAAACTGAATATGGGATAAGAAAAGAACTCAATCCATTCAATTGGTTTTCCCAAATAAGTAGATATACGAGTATTACATATAGCCATCAAAAAATATTAACCCTAAACAATAAAAGGGATGGTTTTGTTGTCGAAATTATTGTTGATGTTTGGCCCGAACTTGATATGAATACTTTTCCTATATATACAATTTTATATTGTGGGGTGGCCCTTAACATTTTCAAGTTATCTCGAACAACAACATAACAACAACAACTATATAACAACAAACTTTAGAAATAATCATTTGAATGAATTAGCTTTTTATTTACCTTAACTTTCTTAATTTTTAAAACAAAATATTTCTTTAAATTTAAACAATCAGTTTTGATTCAATCGGTTAGAAACACGTACTATATAGTTTGGTTTGTAGCATATTTAGCAATATTAAAACAACATCTTTAAAATTTTTAAAGTTTCCTGTTGAAAGAAAACAAACTTTAATATCGATTTTATTTTTATCTAAACGAATTTTATTTATTTTATTTTTTCATATAAATTTAACTTTGTCATCCTTCATTGAACTCTCTAAATATGTGAAATAAACAGAAAGGTATATATATATATATATATGTACAGAGGATATGATAGAGCTTTTAAGACACAGATATACAGAGTGCGGTATGAGAATAAATATTTTTTTCTATTCAATTTCATCTTGTCTACAATTCTAGAGAAAGCGAATTAGACGGAAAATATAAGAAATTGAAGGAAATTGCTGATTAAATTAATAAATATTTTTTGTGCTGTTGCCTTTAAAAAATTTACTGAATAAAAAGTATAACAATAAAAGGTTACGACTTATAGGAACAAATGTAATTAAAAATTATATATATAGGGTCGGCACAGACCTCAGGTTATATACTATAAAACCGATAATAAACTATCATGTTTTCCATTTGGGACTTGACAACTTTGAACTTTCACTGTGAGCGCAGTAAAGACACGAACGAATAACGTTTATAAATAATTAAAATTTACTATAAAAATTCCGAGTCGGTGACTGCAACGTTAAGAGCGTTAATTTCAATTTTAGGTCGTAATTATCGAATCGCATTTTTGGCTAAACGGCTTCGTCAACAAACTGGTCATGGGAGAATCCTTGTGTGCTTCAAGTAACACCACTTCATCCACAAAAAATAATTGTATAGTGTGGTTTTCATGCTGGTGGTGTCATTGGACCGTTTTTTTTCGTTGATCAAAATGACTGTCACGTTACAGTCAGTGGTTTCAACAAGACGGTGCGACATGCCACACAGCGGGTCTAACAATCGACTTAGCGGTCGTTTCCGTCGAAATGTATGGCCGAGTCATCGAAAATTGAGTTCAACGAATCGACACCTGCAAACTAGCCCGTGGTGGACATATGAACGATGTCGAAATCCAACCCTTTATAAGCTGAATAGTGTATATTAAAATATTTATCACTATGAAAGCGTTGTGAGTTATAAAATATACCGAAAATTACTTAATTCGGTATACGGATTTCGGTATACATACTCGTTTCAGCTATACTATACGAAATTCTTAAATTCCTAGAATTCTGTTTTCATTTTTAATCTATGTTGTTTTAAGATTCATTCTATATTTAAAAATTAATTAATTATTTTATTTTATATTTTATGTCTGTCGCCGAATAAATATTTTATTTTCCATTCAATTAAACATTGATTAATTCTTTAAAACTCTTAAAAATAACAACACAACAGAATGGGTGTTCTCGGGTGAAAAATATTATATTTTTTCGGTGTAAATTTAATCTTAATGGATTTAACGAATATTTAATTAGTTTGAGAATTTCATACAAGTTCAGGCTATATACCATAAGTTCAACATATTATAACGCAACGTTAGAATAAGGGGCTTCGCCAATGGGCGCCCTGGCGCCGCAATACCAACCTGTATTGGATATAATATATATTCTGAGAATATATGCTTTTGCTTTTTACAACAACAATAGTAATAAATGAGCTAGATTAGAGTGACGAAAGACTTAGTTGCGTAGCACTTACGCCCAAACACGGCCACGTAACAAAACATAGTGAAAAAGTAACGAAATTGCGAGTGAATCAATGTACCACAAGTATGCGTTTTATAATTATTGACTTTCAATACTAAACAGGAATCATATACATACGTTTTCATCCAGAAGCCCTAAAAGATCTAGCAGACATCAGCAGGCTCCCGTTTTGCGTGAAGGAATTGCTGGAAATGTTTGATGGGAATCGCTCGCAGTACTTATCCTGGATTCACAATGTCGAGAACATTTTAAAGGACATTTTATGAAATCGTAAGAAACTAACCATGTACCGATTAATACTTCAAAGCATATAAGACAGAAAATTAGAGAGAGCAACCTTAATATCTTACAATATACCATTCAGCGACGATTGGACACAACTCGATGAGCACAACTCATTAACATCTCACAAAGAAACACGAGAATAGATAAATTCATAAAATTAAACCGGGGAAGACTACTCAGCTCAGATACAATCGTTATACTGATAGAAACATATTGGAATCGCGCATTAGATGTCTCAATGGCGACTTAAGCACAATTCTGATGATGCAACGTCCACAGACTATTCCGGAACCATACACATCATGCTTAGAATTTCAAAACTTGAACTATCGAAACATAGTACTCCACAAAAAGTTCTTAAATATTTCTAATGTGAGCCTAAGTGTTCTAATGTGAGCCATACTCAATAAAAGTTGTTCGCGCACGAAGCCCTTCGAAGCAAATTGTCCTCTGTTTTTTTAGAAAAAACTACCACTTGGCATGTCGCAATCGTACCATTGGCGCAACGTATAGAATGTTCAATTCTGAATGGTAAATACAACCATTTCTTTGCCAGAAGTCTGCGGCGATATAAGGAAAACCAACCGTCGGCGAAACATCATTCTTACCACGACAATGCGAGCTCTCATCTCATACATCGCCACAAAGAACTCTGAATATATGAGCGGTCAAAACATCGAATTAATCGGTCATCGAATCGGTTATCGATGCGTTCAAGATGCATGTGTTGAGGGTATCTCAATCGGAGTGGAAAAAGTGCTTCGAAAATTGGTTTAAACGCATGGAGAATGGATGGTTAATGTAACACCAACCACTATGAGAAACTGTTTTCATAAAGCTTGTTTTATATAAAATGAAGAGTATGTGATGAAGAAGAATTATTGAGTATCGAGCGGTTTGGAATGAGTGGATGGAAACAACAAATTTTGCAAAAATATATCAGCAGACGAATATTTAAATATTGATAAAATCATTTGAGTTATACTATACATATCTCGATGACTCAGCGATCGTCGAACATTTGTCATCGCCTGTTACCGACGATGAGATTGAAGAAAATCCATATGAGAAACCAACAATTCAACAAATTTTCTCTAATGTCCGGTTGCACGAAAATAACTATTTAACTATAGATTAGCTAGCCAGCTGTTAAATATTTAACTCTAAAAAATCGGTCAGTTAACTTTAACCGGAGAACTGGTAGTTAAATATTTCGTGCACCCGGGCATAAGTTGAATAAATTATTTAGGTAACTATAGTGATTCGACTTATAGAAGTTTCACTGTAGTAGTTTTGAAAAGTCCCAAAGTAATTTTTTCAATTTAGTGTATAGTTGAATACATCCCTACACTTAAATGTTGAATACATCCCTACAGAAAACTGTTGACATCCGGTACGAAAAATGCCAAAGCGTTGGTCTGTTTAGACTTTTGGAATTTGATGAATTTGTCTTGTAAATAGGTGAATTTGATTTGCAAAAGGTTGAAATTGATTTGCAAACGGTTGAATCGATCGCTCCTCCTCTTTCCTCTGGATCTGTGCTTGTATGATCCATCTAGAAGATTCCGAGATCCTCTGTGCAACGTATATTAAAAACTAAACTATTTGTTGCCCGCTGATCATGGTAAGAGGATTAAAGGCGATCCTTTGGTTTAAAACTCACGAGCCGCTGGTGCCCATTCAAATGAAGCGTAAAATCGTACAATGTCCAATATTTTTAATTGTTTAGGATTATGTACCTACTTTCAAATAAATACTTATTTGAACAAAAACCGTCTAGCGTTTTTCCTTAAAATTCCTAGAAAAATCGCGAAAACAAAATAACAAATTAATTTTCTGACAGTATATACATGATGAAGTATAAACTTTTAATTTAATTTTTAGAAAATAGAAACCAACAACAACAATTTAATTTTCCTTACAAAAAGTTAAATTACATTTATGTTTAAAATATAATTTTAGGAAAACTATTTGAACAAAAGTTTAAATTAATTTCTTTCTTTTTTTTTTTTTTGTGGTTTATTAATAAAATGAGACATGGTTTCATTTTTGTTAGATACACTAGCAAGAAGCATTCTAATGTTACATACATACTCGTATTACGTAAATTATTAAGATTCTGATAAGCTTTGATTGATTATAAATTAGGTTGAAATTGAATTTTTGTTTGTGATCGTGTTTAACTATAACAAATGGAACTCGTATAACCCTGGGATTTTATGTGAAGGGGCGTGCATTGGATCCTATACCATTCATATTGTGCTGATATTACGAAAAATTTGTTGGAGCATATTGTTAATAGATCAGCAGGTTGGATATATAACAACTGTAAAACGAACAAGCTCTTCTCGATTATTAATGGAGAAGAATGCAATGTTAATACTTCTGCGGATACCGTAATGAATAGTTCAGACAGCATATCTGATGTCCTGAAAATTTTAGTTGACCTTCGAAACAGAATGATTACTATATAGAAACTTCTCAACAATTTCTATCAAACTTGATTGATGACTTCAAAACACAAATTAAAATTATTAATCGCTGTATGAATATAAATTAAATAAAATGCGAGGCCCTACTTGATAAAACGGTTCAAACAGATATCCAAAACGATGTAGTGATCTACCCAATAATAATGAGCTTAAGGATGATATTGTTAACAAATTGCTTCACATTCTTGACATTAAAATCCAAGATAACGATATTAAATCGGCATATTTTGTTAAACCGCAGGAACATCCGCATCATTCTCAAAACAATTCGGAAAAATCTATGCTAATCATTAAAACCAATAACACAGAGTTAAAAGAAAATATTTTATTTAACTACAAAAATAAAACACGAAATAATAATCACATCCTCGCGACTGACCTTGACATCGTATGGCCTACATCGCACGGCTCTTGCAGGATTCACGCCATTTATCACCACTTCAAACAAAGTTGTATGCAGTTGCTAAACAAATAAAAGAGAAACATAATTTAAAATTTCTTTGGTGCAAGCGTGGTAAATCTTACCTAAATTTTTTGTTATTGTTAACCGATTTTTTGACAGTCGATTCTTTTTATTTTTATTTTCATTTTGTTGAGGGTTGCCCGTGCGTTAATTAGATGATCGAATTTATATTTTTTTTTTTTTTGACAATATCTTGCCATCAGGTAAATTTTATACCTCTTTTGAATTCTTTATTTATATGTAAAGGCATTGCCACATGCAGTTGTAGTTCCGACCGATTCGAAAATATGGTAAGGCACGCCAAATGAGCAAAACAATAATCTGACCGATTTTTTCAACAACAACAAATTTTTGTTTGTTTTTAACAAAATTATCACCGAAGTGAGGTTATAATCAAGACGATGCCACATGAAAAAAATACCGACGATAGCGGTAAAGTTCTAGAAGTTTTGCAGACGACACTGCTTTATTTTACAAAACTGAAGAACATGGTGCCATATGTAGTGATATTGAACATGATTTTGATATGCTTTTGGAATACTTTAAATCCAATATGATTTCATTGAATGAGTCAAAAACTAAATTTTTGGCGTTTCACTCTCCACATAAATTAGTAAGTAGGTTACCTTCACTTCAAGTCTGTGATGTCGCTATTGAAAGAGTTAGTTCTTTTAAATACTTAGGAGTAATCAGGGATGGTCATTTAAGTGTCATCCACTAATTTCTACGTCGACAACTCGGAGACAACGTAGACAATGTATAAATATCGTAGCCAACGTAGACAATTCGTAAAAAACGTCGATAATGTAGCCGATTGATAAATTGATTTAGTGAAGGTTAGGTTAGAAAAGTTCTAAATTAACATATTTTCATAATCTATTTAGAAAATTTATTCGTACTTTGGCTAAGTAACATCGGTTCTACCTAAAAACAGATTCATTGCAAAATCTTATCAACAAATTTTAAGGAATTCCTTAAATAAATTTTAAATTTGGTACGAGTTAGAAATAAACTAATTTAGAAATCGTATTGAAACTGTAATAAATTGGAAAGAGCAAATCTCCAAATATATGAACTAACGTTAATGACCTAAACTTAAAAAAAACTAAAGTTGAGCGGATTAACTCAAGCACTCAATGACACAAATGGGCCCACGGTGCAATACCCGGACAAACACACATATACTTACACATTAAAAACACCCAGCCATGATTTTTGGTCACCATTGGGAATCGCATCCGAGACCCTCGATTACCTAATCAAGAACACTACTTACTGTGCCAATGAGGGTGACCTAAACTGAAATAAAATCGAAACCATGTTAAATAACCAATTTTACAGGATAATTCGGCAAATCTAGAATTAAGCTTGATGTTAGCGATGCTGCTGAAATTTTAAATTAGCTTTAAAATATTAAAATATATTGGGAAATCAATAAGCATCCCGGAAGGCCTAAGCAATGGCGTTAGGTATCGTGTCAAGGACTAGATGCACATGAGGTTATAAATTTAATTTATTTATACTTATTTGAATTTTAGTAGATATTAAATTATAGTTTTGAGTGGATTTTTTTTAGTAAAATTCCAAGTAGATTTGTACTATACTATCATGTTTGAGTTTTTATTTATATTTGAATTGCCTCAAATGTTGTGGAAAAGTCTGTCCGTTAAAAAGTTTGTGTGCAAAACGCGTATTAAATTTAACTTAACTGGAGTTAAGTTAAATTTAATAAGCGTTTTGCAGACAGACTTTTCCACAACATTTGAGGCAATTCAAATATAAATAACAACTCAAACATTGATTAGAAAATAATTTTTTGTTGTTGAGTAGACTTTGAATTATATATTTTGAGTGGAACTTTTTAAGTTAAAGTTAGGGTACAACTACCTTTACTGTTTACTAACTATAAAGTTGAGATTTATAGATTATTTGGGTGCAATTTAAATTATAAATATTTACTCATATTTGAGTTTATTTCTTTTGAGTGGATTTGTCAAAATCTTTAATCATTTTTTAGATGAGTGATGATTTTTTATGAGTGAAAATAAAGTTATTTTTTTATCAAAATTTGAGAACATTTTAAATTTTAAACTTAGTTAGAAGACCCGAATTAATAATATTTTTTATAATTTTTTGTTATAATGTTTGTATTGCCTTGCTGTTTAGTCTTCAAAGGATACAAATAGAGCAGCACAATAAAACTTTTAAAACAAGAGGGTTGTATTCCAAATTTTGAACTTTTATATCCCCAAGCTACACAATGTGTTCCACAGTTTTTTTCATCCTGTGTTATAAATATATTCGTATATGTATACCTGAGTATAGACGTACATATGTAAATATGTATATACACATACTTTTGGTTATGCTTTAAATTTTATAATATATAAACGAAACATTTATTATTTATTTAACAAGGTAATAATAATACAAAAAGTATTATATAAATAACTGATTGCGGAAAAAAAGCTTTCGGAGAAAAACCAGTGGAAAAGTCATTTAGTTAAAGTATTTAAAATTTACGTTGAATTCCGTATATACAGACTCTTTCAACAGATAACTTTGCTTAAATTTATTTTGTTTTATGCAAAAGCTATATAATACGCATATGTGTGTAAGCTCGCACGACAAATTTGGTTAAGGTTAATATCAATTGACATTCCAACAAGTTTAAATAAATAAGTATTTATATATGTGTGTGTATGTACATATTTACCATCCGCAACATAAACCGCATAAGTTATGTATATATACGATGTGGAAAACATTTTTACTATACATAATGGAAAAAATTATTCTGCCATGATTATATTTTAACGAGAAAGTAAAAGTGACGTAATCTAAAGTGATATACTTATATATGTTTAAAAAACATAAAAGTTTTCCAAAAAAAAAAGAAGAAAATTTGATTTTTATATGTAATGGAAAATATACCATGAATATGGAAAATTAAGAGTTAAAATTTAAAAAAAATTACTTGTGTGATGATTATATGTAAATACAGGGCTATACATATATGTATGTATGTATATGTAACAATAAAATGGATATGATAAAAAGATAAGATTGAAAATGGTTATTAAAATGGTTGTGTGTATGTGTGTGTGTGTGTGTTGTTATATTATGGAAATTAAGGGAACGATATAGGATTTTTTTTTATTTTTGTTGTCTGATGGCTAGAACTTGTTTTGCAATATGTGTACATATTTGTCTTCGTATCCTGTGCTCATTTTAGTATGAAATTAATTATGTTCTTATCGTGTTATGTTTAAACAGATATATGTGATACTTTAAAAATTTCTCTAATAAAATAAAAATTCAATATGAGCTAATATTGATGATAAATTTCAGTTGAAAAGCTCAGCCATTTGGGTTGGATTCAGGTTGTACAAATCTGAGCCGGATCATATAGTATGCTCAATGGAGCCGGGCCTAGATTCTGATCGAGTGACAATTTTTTGTGACATTGTATTAACAAATCTGCTACAAAAGCTGTATCTCCGCTCAGATCGATCTGATCAATTTTGTTGCTGTTTCTTATTTATTTTTTTCAGATTAGTTAGATCGATTCTATTGATTTGGAAAAATATTCCCATTTCTCATATTAATTTAAGTTTAGCACTTCACGTAACTCAAATCGCTGACATTACTATAGGTGGCCGGTGTATAAGCTCTGTCATTATTTGTTTTTGTTATTTCAAATGTTAAAATGAAAATAGAAAAAAATTATAATTATTATGTGGAAGAAGGTAATTAATTTTATTAAATAATGGAATAATTATTTTATACAGCCGCATATTTTTCATAGAGTTTTTGCTTGATGTGCGGAAAACGAAATCCAAAATACTAATTTGGATGATAGTTTACAACAGGAACTAGAAAATAATAAATACATTCTCAAGTGGACGAGACCCGTAATACTATCGTTACTTTTAGTCACTAAACGATTTTATAATGATTTCGATTATAAAAAAGATTGTTTGAGTTGGAAAACTGTCGAGAATTAAATTAAATAGCCAACAGTGCGAAAATACAAAATTTAAATAATTTAAAAAAAAAATACAAATTTGTAAAGTAAAATAGCAGCAGTAGTGGCCGCAAAAGGATAAACTTTGAGTAGTTTGATGAACTAGACGAAATATTCGCTAAAAGGCCCGCGGATTCTCACCCCCGAAGACCCAATAGAGTACCAACAAAAAACACGGCGGCAAACTCGGCGTCTGAGACCCAATCTGAGATATCACCTTCTTTTCCAGAACCACAAGTCTAGAATTTCAGACGTGCAATGACGTCACGACGAATAAAGTTTACGGCGGGACCGCTTCCTAAATTTAATGAAGAATATGATAGATAAGAATGTGGATTGATTAAAAAAAATTATTATTGAATTTAAATAAAGTTTTTTTTTTTGTTTATTTATAAAGAGGTACAAATTATTTGTCTTTTATTTGAACCCGACGATTCGGATAGTTCATTTTGAGGTGTTGAAATTTCTTCTTCCAAATTAACACTTTCTTCCTCAATATTGTCATTAAAATTAATGCAACACGACATAATAATCATGACTATAAAATCGATTCTTCTATTCTCAATCAATTTTAAACGCCTAAACCGTGACTTTAGGTTTCCGAATCCGTTCTCAATACGGACTCTACTTGTCGCTAAACATCGATTGTAATTTTTTGACGATTGGTTAAATACCCAGTATTTTTAAATAATAATTTAATCTAAATCTGCACAATTATTTAATATGTATCTACTCGCTTACCTGGAAATTTTGGAAACCCCTAGAAATCCGATGCTGCTGGGTTTCCAAAGGTCATTCTATGATGGGGATCGCGACATTAATTTTCAAAAGTCTTTTACAAGTCCTATATAATATGCTAAAACAAGATGCTCTGCATAAGTTGAACCTACTACCAACCGTCCAGTAATATAAAAAGTTATATGGTAAAATCCAGCATAAAGTAAAATTGAAACAAATAATACCTAAATGCTTCTGCATTTGCTAAATACCACACAGTCAACATCAATTGTGTTTCTATCCCCTTTCCATGCCTTATTTCGTGTAAACCGGAGGTCTAAATACCCACAAAACTGTTGGAATGTTTCAATATTAATTCGGAAATGCAGTTTGAACTGCCCATCCAACATTCGTGGTACAATTTCTTCCGCATAATTTTCTAAATTATTATTTCCTTCGTATTCCTCTTCTTCTGCAGAGTCGGAAAACATCACCATTCCGGCTGCTTTTGATCACGTGGAATGACTAGTTAAAAAATAAAATTGCTTTTGTAAATTTTGACATCATCACATTCTGGAAATTCTATGAGATGGGAATCTATTCACGTGAAAATAGTTATAAACCTATCCTAGAACGAATTTTTATATTTTTATTGTGAATTATTAAATTAAGAGAAATTATTATTTTAATATTTATACACATTCACATACGTCTGTATATTTTAATATCACCTGATGGCCTATTTTTTGGCAAATCAGAGTGTTAATCCATTAGGCTCGGTCCACAACTACTCGAACATTTAACGGAAATGATGGCCTCTTATTATAAACACAAATAAGTAACCGCATCATAGCCGTAAAATGTTTGAATATAGGTGTGACTCTAGTTTAACGGAAAGCTATTCAGGTTTTCCGTAATATAGGATTTCAGGTACCTAGGACTGGACAATTTTGATTCTAAGTCACAAAACTCAAATACAAATATCGAAGGGTTCGAATTTGTTTGAGTGTTTCTAATAAGGGGCCATCATTGCCGGAAAACCACTTAAATTTTCCGAAATTTAGGCTTTCAAGTACTTAGGACTGGACATTTTTGATTCTGATAAAACTCAAATACATATATTGCCGGGTCTTAAATATTGATTAAATTTTAAATATTGCTTATAATTCAAATTCTTACTGTTATTACTACAATTGAGCCTAGATGAAACCTTTAGCTCCATGATACGAAAACAGGCTATATAGTATTATTTGTAGAGTGAATGCAACTATTTTGAAAGACCATAACCCTGAGGTTGTTGGTGTCTCTTGTTGATTTCCCCCAAAAAATTATAAATATTGGAGATGATTCTTATATTGCATATGGACACTGAAATATTAAAATGCATCTATTGTTTTAATTTCGACAATTTTTCCGGCTAATTTTAATTTATCTGTTGAACTTTTTACTAAAAAATGTACACCACTTAAAAAATTAGGAATGCTATGGGTTTTTCTTACAATTTATAATATTTTTTCGGCATGGTGTACATTTAGCTTGGAAACATACCAAAAATGAAAAGGTCTTTTTCCGAATGGTTTTTCGGGCTAACACTACGTTCTAATAAGCGAGAAAATTGAAAATTGAATTGAGAAGTACTAATCGATAAATTTGTGTTTTCGATGAATAAATGGGTTAGAGCTAGTTAAATATTTCGTGCAACCGAGTATTCGGCCTTAAAAATGAAATTTAGCGAAGATTCAATAAGCCTAGTGTTAAACACAATAATTAAAAAATCATATTGTATACCAAAATTGAATACCTAAAAATCGATTTTTACTTTAAATTGCGGTAAATTCATTTACTTTATCAAAAAGTAGGGTAAACCAAATACAGTAAAGTAAATGTTTGATGTAACAATTGTTCAGTTCGGACTGTTCTATGCGTTGAATGCGTTTAAAATAGAAAAAAATATTTGTTTTAATAAAACGAAAATGCTAAAAATCGATTCTCTATTAATCAAAATAATCATATTTTTTCTTTTTATTCCAGATTAACAGTATACCTGCGCATCAAATCGCATTCATAACAATAATATAAACGGCATCATGTTATTTGGGGCACTACCAAGTATCAGTGGCAAATCCACAGCCCATTCAAAAAATTGTACTATGCGCCTATTATTTCTATTTGGTAGCTATTTTTTATTTTTAATCGTTGGCGCTGCCATCTTCTCAGCAATTGAGGCGCCCAAAGTTGATGAACGATCAAAAAAATTGGTCACCTCTAAAAATAAATTTCTACATGATAATGGATGTGTTAAAGGTAAGAAAATAAATTTTATAATGAATGCGACTGTTTATGCTAATATCGCGCATTCCGTTCTGTGCGATGAAAAATCTGTTTTTCTAAAGTCTATTTATTTTATAAATAAAATATGGAATTTTCTTGTTTTGTTTTTGTTTTTCTTCCTTTCGTGCAATTTTAGATTTCATACAATGTTGATATAACCGAAGTTGTGCATACATATTCAAGACTCTCTATGTATGTACATGAAGATATAGTAAACTGAAAACGCTGACTGTTTACTTTAGCCGTTGATTAGATGAATTTTCTATTCGAGAACAAGAACGTACAATTATACAGGCATACCTCGTAAAGCACTGTCATTGAAAAATATCTAGCTTACTGAAAATTATTTAAAATGTTATTCGAAGTTTTTCTGTTTTATATTTGTCACTATCGGAAGTGCGGTAGTTTGCTATACATTGATTGAAAGATAACGAAGGTGAATATTTTTTCTACAATCCAAAATGCAATTTAAAATCAGAAGATATATTTATATATATAAAGCAACACTATATATAGACTAATAATTTTGGTCATGAACTTTTGTCTGCGAGTTTTAATAATTTACGTAACATATTTTTTTTGATGATATTAAATCGCAAAAACATGTTTTTTAGGTATACATATATACGAGTGGATAAACTTTCTAATTTATATAAATTTACAATTCTTTTTCAAGTTTCTGCTTCTTCTTGGAACATTTTTACACAATAAAATGTGCAATAAACAGTTTGGAAACTATTTAACTTTGTTTTTATATGTGACAACAGATGCCCGCTATATATACAATTTAACCAACATATTTCTCATCTTAAACTGTAATATGTGTATACCAGATATATAAAATTGTTTTCTTATCAGTATCACCATTCGTCGTATATGATTACAAAAAAATGTCAACTTATTTACTACTTTGTGTAAATCAGCATTCTTGAATAGCGTAATGTAATGATATGTTAGTTTCTAATCTAAACTCTAATCTGAGTATAGCAAGATATCAGACAAATTTCGTTCGCGTATTCAAGGTTCAAATTATAAATTTGTATTATTGCGGATTGTAATTAATTAATTAATTATGTTGAATTATAATTTTTGTGGGATTGTGATGTGGATTTCGTGAAAGGAACATTTTTTCAAGTGCGCGGTATTAAATTGTGAAAATGAGATTTAGTGTTTGATAAAATTGTTATGTTGTGCGGAAAATCATACATCGCGCGGAAATGTTGATGAAAAAATATGATCGTTTTATGTGTATATGTACATAAAATATACGTCATTATCGTAAATTTGATAACATTAAATTTGTTCGCAAATATGAAGAGCGTGAAATACTAATTTCCTAACGTATTTCAAATTCAGTTTTTTTCCAAAAGTTAAATTAAATTTCATCTTTAACAACACACATAAAAGGCTTATATGTACACAACATTTAAGACGTTTTTCCCTAATAAATATTATTTGAATTTTGTTGATAAGAGTGATGTCTGAATATAGAAACGAAAATTAGATATATTTTTGATTGAAAATTTTTTCTGATAAAAAATTTAATTTTCATTGAAATTTTTAAGAATATAATAAATGTCAGTTTGATTGAAGGACAACAGATTTTTGTTTACACATCCTACACCTTAGCAGTTAATTATTTGTTGTTTAGGAGAATAATACCTAATGGGCTATGGTACATTTAATAAAACAATTTGTATAAGTGACATTGAGTATCACAATGACACTTAATGAAATTTTGAAATGATGTAGAATTCTGAAATGTCAATAGCGTTTTGCTATACATTATAGCAAATTAAGTTTAGTTGGCAAGTACCATCTAACTCGATTCTTTGGTTTGTTCGACTAGCCTCTTATATTGATCCCAATTAGTTTGCTCATTCTAACAATTATTGATGAGTGATCAGAAGACAGATCATATAGCAATCGGTGGGCTTAGTATATGTACGTGGAATGCCTTTATTTACACAAAAGTCAATTAAATCAGGAACTTTCTTTTTATTTGTGGGCAGTACGTCGGGTGACCGGTAGATAAGTAATCCAGGGACTGTTATTCTATAGTTTCAAAAAGTAAGTTTGCCTTTCGGCGATGATAATCTGGAACCCCATTGGGTGTGATTGGCGTTGAAACCACCCCCCGCAAGAAATTTGTTACCTAGCTGGCTGAAATAATTCATGAACTGCCGTTTTTTTTATAGCATGTTTTGGAGGACACACACTCCTAATATGACACTGTTTCCAGACCACTCGTGCAGACAGATGTTCGTTGATTGGATATGTTCAGTCATAAACAGAGTACACATTAATTTTGAAATAGTAATTTATGGTGAAGTGTGTTTCAGATATTAACATTTTTCAATATTGTGCTCAGTGAGGAATGCTTGAACCTTTGCTTTATGTTATGCTAGGCCGTTTGCGTTCCATATGGCTATTTTGAGGACAGTCATTTTTGGTTTTTAACGACTATCTGTATATTCTGCATCATTAGATTCATGGTTCTCTCCATCATCGAAATAAAGCATCATGTTAGTTAACTTGCTTAAAGCTGCTACGATGTTTCCTTCTTGGCATATAAATTAAATATTTTTGAAAAAGTTTTGGTTGCATTTCTTACGCTTATTTTTTCAGAGGTGTTATTTACAAATCCTAAGGATCACTTCAACGGGGTGTAATTGTAAAATTTTATTCAGATTCCTTTCATATTATGTCTTTTTAGTATTTAATTCAAAATTATGAACCATGCTAGTCTGTACTAACATGAACAGTTCTACATACCAACAGACGGTCATAGATGTCAATTTAATCACCGATCGTAATCGGGAGATGAAAAATCCCTTTTTCCCGATCCAAACGTCGCTAGTCACTGCGCTATTTAATATCGGTAATATATGATTTTGAACGCTACGTGAAGGAGCACTTATTAACTCACTTAACACCGTTCAAATTAAGTATTGGCTACCGCGCTAATCGTTTATGTATTTTTTATATATTGGTGATAAAAGTTAAATTGAATCGTTTTTAATTCCACAGTATGTTTTATTTTGTTTTATTTTTAAATCGATTTCATAAAAAATAAGGTCAAAGTTTTATGAAGTTCGATTAATTGATATGATATGACTATTATTGATTTTCTAATCGAATACAATATAATGTATATGCATATACACAGTATACGATTTCTAGCTAATTAACTTTTAGTAAAATTGAACTGAGCATATAATTTTGATGTCGTATATGAAAAGCTTTTATAATATATTTTATTCTTGATAACCGGCTCGACACGGAATCTCATTTGATTGACAATAATTGCGTGTACCATTTACAGAAAATTATACAATTTTCGTGTGTATATACCCTAGATGTATTTTTATATATTTATATATACCTATACCCCGAAAATATACCACCACATAAAAACGTTTAACTATATAGTTTGCATTGTTTAATGTGCACCCTCGACATAGCTATTTTCACCACCACACATGTAATAGTCCTGAAATTGAAAAACATTTCTAGTTTCCTAAAAAAAACGGCTTTGTTGTATACTCACATCAAATATTTGGAGAGGAAGTTCATATTAGGAAAAATACGTCGGCGGATGGGCAAAAAAAAAGCTTAAATAAAAGTTTATATACGCATATATAGGTATATACATACATATATGTGCGACATTATATAACATAAAAATATATTGCAGGCACGCACCAAATTGAATCATCTGTTTATATTATGTTGAATTATTTAAATCAATTTTTTGTACGTACACGATACCGTATATGTACAAAAATATTCAGATACAATTTCGATAGAATTCAAAAAATTTTGAACATGTACCATGATGCCTTCACAAAAATAGCAACATGAAAACGTGTCGAATATCATAAAATCTAGTATCTATAGTAGAGTGTATATAGTGTATATACATATATGTAGTTATATGCTAGTTTCGAAAAAATAAAAAATATAAAATTCCATGTTGATTATGATCGTATTGATTCGACGAATAATAGAACAAAAAATTGTACAGACAGTTTATAATTCAATTCGTTCGAAATATTTGGATTGTGTTGGATATGAATTTATATTATAAAATTTCAATTGAAAATCTAATAATATAAATTTCGTTGGCGGGATGGCATTTATATATACATACATATGTACATGTACAATCATAAATAACATATTGAAATTAATTTAATTTGTCATTACTGTGAAATCTGATCCATTTGTACGTACTCGGTGACGTATGTATATACGCGCTTTACGTAATATTACATGATGTGGGATGCACACAATTTTTTTCTTAAATGCTCACAATAATTCTAAAGCACTAATAAAGCTTTTAAATAAGCATGGTATTAAGTTCACAAATATCTGCACTCTCTTATCACTCACGACAACAGTGTGGGTGAGGATATCAAAGTGCGGCTGGCACTGCTAAAATCTAAACACCTATCAAGTGCTGAGGCTTTACAAAGCGTTGATCATGCCCGTTGTTATGTTTGGATGTGAAAGTTGGGCGCTGACGGATGAGTGCGAGAGATGGCTCATTTGAGAGAAGAGTCATGCGTGTGATTTTCGGCCCAAAACGCGAGATAGATGGTACATACCGTGCTCTGTACAATTTCGAGATAAAAGATCTGATGAAGATCCACGATATTGTGCATGAAATAAAATCTCAGCGAGTACGCTGGCTCGGTCACGTTCTGCGTGCTGATCCGGAACGAATTGTGTAGCGACCTCTGAAAGGAGAGCCTCGATTTGGTAGGCGCAGAGGTCGTTGCAGCCGACGATGGCTCCACGGTGTAGAGAATGTCTTGGATTCTTTAGGTTGTTTAGGATGAAGACCAAGCCCGAGCTGTCGAAATCTCAACATGCGTACCTACTGTAAGGGACAAACGGTGAAAACAGGTCTCCACTCCCTTATTGGCCCTAACGAGAAATCTGTTGAAAATGAGGAATATTCTATGGTAACTTTCTTGGATATAGAGGATGTTTTAGCAACGTCAGACCAGGTGCAATTACTCAAGCGTTCACAGGTCTGGGGGTAGACGGGTCACTCAGAGGCTGGATAGTTCAAATGCTGAGAGGCAAAATCGTGACAGTTCATTTGAGTAGGGCGTTCGCCAATAAATTTGTGAGTAGAGACACGCAGCAAGGTGGGGTTTTAAACCCCCTTCTTTGGAATTTTGTCCTGTAATTAGTGACATGTTACTAAATTAATGTCATTACTTATTAACGAAAGCTGCGAAGACCTGGTCAAACCCATACAACTGTATGGGATTATGGCTAATCGGAAACTATTGCCGAAAGTCCAAAGAACTGCCTGCTTGTGTATAAGTGGAACACATAGGAGCACACCTACTCAAGACTTGTAGATTTTCTTTCATTCCACTCCTTTGACCTTGCGGCCAAGCAACTTAAAACTAGCACAGCAATTCGGCTGAAATTCATATTTACATATATGTAAACCTGTAACAGCATAGGGCACTCGTCTATTTTGTGAAACAGGGGTATTCCTCATGTTATACTAATTACGTTATCCCATCGCCGTCTTTTGAGATGAGGTGCCTAACTAAATTTTCCACCAACGAGGACTGGGTGAATAAGACGATTATCGACAATGCGACGCTGAGCTACTTCAAAAAGGATTAGAGGGGCTGGCTGAGGAGTATTCTGTGAGGTACTACTGGTCAACCTCTCTTTTCGTCTTCCCAACTTTTGCAGTGTTTTACAGGCTGAACTTATCGCGATAATGGAATGGACTGGTTGCAGTATAATGTATTATCTAAGGGCATATCCGCCTTTTTACGGACACTAGGCTGCTATTAAAACACTAAAATGACACTTCCTGACGTCGAAGGTAGCTCTAAATTGTCTGGCATCTTTAAATGATCAGTTCAACATCCGCTTGACCTATATGTCAGGGCATTGCAATACCGTAGGGAATGTAAAGGCAGAAATTCTTTAATTTTTCTAGTCTTAACGAAATTTAATTCAATCCAAATGAAGTTCTATAAAATGGAGCCCAAAGGTTTATTTTAAAATAAAAGTTCTATCAAAGTTAAGACTATAAAATAACACCTAGAGCTCGCATCCATATTTTAGTGACAAATGTTAATCAAATTTTCCTCAAAAACCTTTTAAATTATTCTCAACCATAACGTTATCTTTTACGTTCATTTTTAAACCAATAATTAAAGCATCATAAAGAACCGAAAGCACAAAATTCTATTAATCATTATTGTATACACAGACAATTCACCAATTACGTGACTCGATTCACAAAAAAAATAAAACAAAATAAAAAAATCGTTCGTTGTCGTTCAGCACACACAATCAACAGACGAACTTTATTTTTCTTCTGTTTCCTTCTCGAATTTTCCATTATTTTTCTATTCCAAGATTAAAACTTATAAATATTTTCAATTCCAGAGTTATTTTACACTAATCAATAATGAAAAAGTAAAAAGTTGGCCAGTACAAAAGAAAAAAGCTCGCACAATATGTACATATATACATATATACACAATTGGTGAACATTAAAAAAAAAATATATAAAATAACGAGAAAAGCTCTTAAAAAAGTTTCCATAGTGTATGTCATTTGATTTGATGTTTGGAAGGTAGTTAAACACGTAGAAAATTATTTTGTTGTTGTTGTTTAGGTTTTTAATTTTTTATTTTTTATCTTAAGGACATAATAAATTATTGTGTGTGTGTGTGTGTGTGTGTTTGTGTTCGTTCGGTAAGATTTGGTTTAATGGCTTTCGTATTCATAAACAAAAATGAAATTCTGAAACAGGATAATTTATATGCCTGGAAATATAAAAAATTATTTATCTCGTCTAATCTAATATCTTTTCTTTATTTTGGGTTTTTTATTAAGATTCTCTTTACGAGAAGTTAAGCACAAAATAAAAATTATCCCTTGATAGCAATATACCTCAGAATATAACTAAATTGTCTGGTAATGGTTAAATGAGTTTTAGATTGTTCTTACATATTTTTTATTAATAAGATTGTATATATCCTCTAGAATGTACAAAGCTTTTGAAAATAATTTATTTTAATTTATTGAAATAATCGTTATTAAATGAGTATATGCAGCACGTTTTATTTTATTATTCGATGCTGAACCAGTAGAAATCGAACAAAAAGGTACAGAAATTGCCCATTTCTTAAGTTAATAAACACAAAAATGTAAGTTTTGTGTAACATTAAGCTGTTTAAAAAAAATATATATATATATGGTTTATGGCTACATAAAAAGTAACGGGTGTAATGAAAGCTCTTCATATATAATGTATACGACAATTCCACACTACATAACATCATTCTCAAATATGTCATCCTTGAAAAGATAAGCAATGATCTCATTCGAGACAACCTTGATACGATGTGTGTTCATCGTCACCCACTTTCGGAAAATCAATTTTTCCACAAGCATATATGTACATATATCGTATTCTTATGTATGTGCGAGATTCACAACTTTTTGATGTTGATTTTTTTTCCATTATTCTTTTAAAATCGGAAATGACTGTGATTTCGAAAACGAAAATTTTGTTGTCATGTAATAGGATATTTGTATTTTCCTTATACTGTTTCATAATCCTTTTTATTATGCGGATAATATAATCGTCGGTCGGTCGGTCGGTATTCTCAGTATCATGAAAAATTTAATTTTCCTTTTTTTATAGTGTAAGTAAGATAAATTATTGTCATACATACAGTTTTTGTCGTCAATGTCAAGTTTTGTAGAATTTTTACAATTTTTTTTGTGTATACGTGGACGATATATACGATAAACAAAAATGACGATGTCGATGTCACAGTGAGTAATTTAAATTAATTGTTTTGTATGACATGGATGTAGATATAAAGATTATATTATAGAAGTTATAATACATATTATAACAGGACATTAATGGCGTGTTGTTTAGGTTTAAATTTCATGTAAGTAACTTATGTATGTTTTAATATAAAGAGAAGCCAAAACAAGCAAAACTTTAACTCTGCCGCATTTACAAAAACAATGACATGTATATTCAGTATAAAAGTTTTTGGCTATTGTGGTTAATCTCAGGCTAATTGAATCATCGCTTAATTTCAACTTTAAAGTTCTAATGGTTATCGACAATGTTCTTCTTTAAATTATAGTATTTTCACAAATGCCACTTACCACTTGAACCAAATTTAAGAAAAATAAATTCCGGGTGTTTAAGCTACACAACATCAAATTTGACGTGAAACGTAAAATCTATAACTTAGTGTTGGCGATATTTTACTATACTAGGTCATAAAATAGCTTCGCTTGGGCGTGAAGTTAGCCAACCAGCCCCAAGATAAAGACTCATTTTACAATGACTTGGACGATCTGATGGGATCTATACCCGAACATGGTGTAGAATGATAATTGGGGGCTTTAATACTAGAGCTGGCAGAAATCAGGCCGACTTGTGTGAGAGCATAGGTCCGTACTCTCGGCACGAAACTGCGACCGATAATGGTGAGAGAATAATGTATTTTGCAATTATGCTCACGAAGTTAGAGTAGCAAGCACAAAGAGATACACCTAGAGATATGGGCACATCCTCGCGGAAGGCATTCTAAAAGGCAGGGTTTGTGCAGGATGTGAGGACTTGTCGCTCAGCAACCAAATATTTTAAAAAAGAAATTGTTTTCTTTAGCGTCTGGCTTATCCATTGCAATGTACCGTTATAGATCGGTATAAGGTTTCGCGAATAAGGAGCAACTCAAAAAATGAGGAACATGCCGCAACTATCGATAAAAAATGTATATCTTAAATAACCATAATCCAGGAATCTCTGATGAAATCCGTGCCGTAAAATTTAATACCTCCCGCTCTATATGGTAAGACGAGTTCGAGTTCAAAAAACGCCATAAGAGCTGCCAAGTTATTACAAACCTACATAAATCGTTCAGATAACCAGAAGATGACCAAGTTTTTGCAAAATTTAGTGGATGTGTTTTGATAGATGACAAAACGTACGTGAATTTGGATTTGAAACAGTTAGTAGGTCAAGAATTGTATCTTGCCAAAGATTATGGCAATACTCCCGCTAAATAAATTTGGAAAAAGCATTATGATTTGGCCAGCGATTTGCAGTGCTGAAGTCATAAGAGCAGGTTTTGACACATTCTACACAATGACCTAGATTCTGAAGTTTAGTAGAAATCGACTAACCTACATACATTAATTGTCAATTGGTTTATCTCTTCGATGCACAATTTAAAAAATAGTTATGAATACCCAAATAAAATCAAGTAGAAAATGTGCATATCAACATTGCCCGGAGTTCGTGGAACCCCTAAGGGCACTAGAAATGTGTACAAAACTAATGAATTCAATTTTGTATCAAAGGAGTTGGGCCCTCCGGTTTTCGGAAATATTTGGCAGTCGTAAAAATAATGCTGAAGAATAATGGCGGATGCAATAATTTTGCTGCAAGTATATGTGTTCTAAATGGAGCAATACTATACTGCCAAAGTACCACCGGAAGTTGTGCAGGATTTTATGGAGAGCTCAAACAACGTCTGCGTGATTTTATTCGTAATAAAATTTGTAATTTAGCCCAATTCGAACAATTAGTGCAATAAATGTGCTTTAATTAAAGATACTGTTTGGTTTATTTCAACATGTATGTCCAAAGTTAGTATGTAGTATATGTTATGTGATTCCCGATTTAATTTAAATAATTCTTTAATTTCTTTCTATGCGACTACTGTGTCGCCCTTAAACAAAATGCGATCGGGCGCATTTTATTTTAAATTGCTGTAATATCGTATAGGTTGTTGTCTCAATTGTAGACATTATGACAAAAAACCTTGCCAAGTAATCTACATAACATTCTACGTGTCGACAATCACGTATAGATTACATGGCATAATCTACTTCGTCCATCCCTGAGTGGTGCTGTTGACTTTAGATATAGTAAAAGTCAGACCCATGCAGTCGAGCAACAAAACGTAGCCCATAGTGAAGTTCAACAACGACTAACAATCGTCTAATAAAACAAAGCTGCGAGAGTTGTGGAAGGTCGAGGTTCTGAAAGTACAACAACTCAGCAATGAGCACAGTTCCCGTAATTGCTTTAAAGGAATTACTAGATTGCAGCATACTTTGAGGCCTGAGTCAACCGCCATTCGGGACCGGGATGGAAACATCTGTGTCAACATCGACACAGTACTTGACGCATGGAATGGACACTTTACCGCCTGCTTAATGTTCATCATACGTCACAGACTGTTGTTGAGCCGCCTCTAATACAGACTACGGAGATTTGCATTGAGGATCCATCCCATGAGGAATTCACTAAAGCCATGCAGAGATTGAAGCGTTCTCTGAAAGGAGAACCACGCTCAGGATCGAAACCGTTGGAGCAATACAGTTGACTCAGGAAGGGGCCAGTAATGGCCTATAAAACTGTATATTATTATTATTACTAGGTCATAAAATAAGCTAACATTAGCTTCAGATGGGAGCGTGAAATCGAAAGTGGACGATTTTTTTCTAGCGGGTAAGCATACTCCTTACCTTTCAAATAATGTATCGTTTGATTATTTTGTTGAAATAGCTGAAGGGTAGTATTAGATACTGCGAAAATCTGAAACCAGGAGCGCCCAGATGACCCCATATGTATACCAAAATGAAAATTGTAATCTGGCATCTTGTTCGGCATTCTATCAGCTCTCTAAACGGTTATTGTATTTTATCGTTTGTTGAGCAGATCACGATATATTAAATGTTTTAGATGATGGTAGTCTGAAATCGTAGATGTTTTTGACATAGAACTATGAGATGACCTTCAAACTGAATTATAAGACGTTTTACGTCAAAAAACATTTCGAATTTGGTAACCTCATGGATACCATATGTCCATATGGGCTAATGCCCATATATCGCTTTGTATAGTACCTCCTTATTGTCCAAAGATAATTTTGATTTTCTTCCAATCAACCAATACATTTTTGAAAATTTTATTTTTATTTGATTGCGCTTTGTTTCAATATGCTTTCTCCAAGTGAAACTTCTGTCCAGATGAAGACCTATAGGTACTTAACATCAGCTTGTTACGATATAGTCACATTGTTCAATTTCATCGTTGGCCAGGTACATTTGTTCTACGTGAATGTAACATGCGCTGATTTAATTTGATTCACTTTAATTCCATATGTCCTTTGCCAACCTTCAATTTTGTTTAAATGATTTTGTAATTCTCTTGAGGCAATTTCTAGATTTTTGTGGGACACAAAGTTATTTGATGCATTTTGTTTAACCTGATATAGTCTTTGATGTAAATTTTGTTCTTGTAAATAGTTGTAGTCCATCGTGTGTAACTTTATCAAAGGCTTGTACAATATCCAAGAAGAAAGCAGAGCAATATATTTCTCTTCTTCCAATGTGAGTTTGATATAGAATTTATAATTCTGCAATGCTGGCTTCTTCCATTCTATTAATGGTTTCAGTTTCTTTAAAAACATTTTTTAAATAAGTTTAAGATTGGACAATATGACGAAATTTGTTTTTCATTTTTTCCAGCCTTATAAATCAACTTGATTTGAGATATCTTCCACTTTTGAGGAATATAATCAGTTCGCATGATAGCGTTGAAGATATTTGCTGGTCTTTTTAAATTTCTTGTTGCTTTCCACAATGAGTAATCTATTTTTAAAAATTAAAAATTAAAACTTTATGTTTTAGTTTTTGATTTTATAGTTTTATTCTTCCTTATGGTGACAATATTTTATGGTAAAATATTGTCACTATAAGGAAGAATATAACTATAAAATCAAAAATTAAAACATAAAGTTTTAATTTTTATTTTTTAAAAATAAATTATCTAGTGACAAAAGATTACACAAAAACATAAAAATGAATAATATTCATTTAAACTCAATTAATGAGTCTTCTCTTCTCTCAGTTACCAGGAGGTCACTTAAATAATTCTGGATACCTTGGTTGTCTTCTTCCCTCAGGGCCAATCTCTGGATTTTAATTGCTCGAGTCAGTTTCCATTTTAGCAACGGTGACTTTTACTGTGTCCGCCGAAATTTCCACTTTTCTTGGATTCGTTCCTGATGGATATTATTTGGATGATTATTTAATTTTTTCTGAAATACTGATAGTGGCCGTAGCCTTTTTTGCTGCTATTTCAAGATCATCTTTTGGGATTTCTGCAATGCTGTTCTTCTAGACTTCTAAATGTACCTAAATGCTTTCATTTCTTAAAATTTCAACCCAGAACTTTTTTACCACCTTTGTAAAATCAATATTTTGTATCTACCTATAAAGCATTCAGAATTGATAGAAGAAAAATAAACATCTAAATCAGACGACTGACCTTTTGTAGAAAACTAAGCACACGAGTTATTGAAAAATTGCCCTCATTCCCAATACGCCTCCACACAATGTGTAAATACTAAATAATAATAATTGAAAGATGGAAACATTGAAATATACACAAAAAAAATATCAAGAAAATTAATTTTTCATCATAAATCTTATGCGAGATGATGTCACATGTTGCGAAAATTGTTTTTTAATATTTTCATATTTTATGATTTCATTTTTATTTTTGATCTAGAATCTAGATTTATCCAAAATTTTCTTTTCTATATATACATATAATGATGGTGATGGTGAATATTGGAAATCATAAATCAAACGAGACGGAATTCGTTTTTCCATAAATATATGATGTTTGCCTATCAAAAGGATTTTCTTTGTTCCAAGCCTTTCTTCGTATATACGAGAATTAACCAAAAATGTTAAATATATATTATGTACTAAAAAGTTCATAACATACCGTATACATACTATACATGCGTATAGCATTACAAATTAATCAAACATAAAGTTCCTATAAAAGCTCATTACAACGCGAGGTGACGTGGTATAAACAACATAGAAATAGAAATTAGACAATGTCATGTAAATTTAATAGAAAAATACTTTCAGCCACATTGAATAGTTGTTTAGTTTATTTATATAAGACAACTAGTCATGATTGAGTTCTATATACACATATATAGATATAGATGTTTATACTATATCAGTAATAACAATAATAATAATAATACACCAATACCTCACTTTGCGTTTTTTCCGACTTGCGTTACTGCTAAATTAGAACAAAAAATCGTTCTGAGTTTTTGTATTTTAGAACTTGCGTTGTTTTGTTGAGTTTGTACTTTTTTTCCAAACGTCAATTCTTGTCGTGTTTTTTTATTCAAAAATTTTCGAATTCGAATATAGTTCTGCATCATAAGAATTTTCTCGTTTTTTCAGTAAAAACCACATCCATTTAATTTTTTATCAATAGATATGATACATTTAATGTTAAGGCTCTATACTTTACCTAGAACAAAAATCAATATTGATGTCAATATTTAAATGACAAAAAATGCGTCTAAAATTAAATTTCAAATAGTGTAAATCTCCGCTATCGAAAATTACAAAATATTCCATGAAAAAATACTTTTTTTTGCCACTTATGACATCTAACTAAAAAGGGATGAACTAAAAATTACACGATATTTAGTTGATTCCTAAACCATTTTTACATCGAAGATACATTTTTTTCAATCAATTGATTTGTCAGCTTATCGATATAAAATAGTTTTCAATTAAATTTTCAATTTTCTCGCGAATTCAATTTTCGAACGAATTTTTATAAAAAAGTGTATTAACCGCTAGATAATATCTTCCTGAACGTACCCATATATAAAACTTTTACAGATTAGCGGAAAAATATTGCTAAATTTGGTTTATTAGTGAATGGTTTTTGTCAAAAATTCATCAACTTTGAAACGTAATTACGAGCAAACTATAGCGAAAAACAAAAAGCGTGTATTACTCGCTTGCAAATATGTTTAACTTTGCTATAAAAAAAATTAAGTCAATTTAGTTTTCTCAAGTTCTCGATAAAAACATATACAAACTCGAAAAAACAGGGAAATTTTAAAAACAGGGAAACAAGGAAAAAACGAAAAAATTCTTATCCAAATTATTCCAATATATTTGAACTCGAAATTTTTTGAATAAAAAAACACGACTAATGTTTTTTTCAAGTTCTTGATCAAATTATAGTACACGAACTAGAAATATGGGAAATTTTAAAAGGAAATATTTTAAACTAATATTTTTCATGGTACATCTTTAGCTTAATCTATATTATTTGACAAATCACGTCAAAAAGTATTGTTAGAAGGTAAAATGCATTTAAATAAATAGAACTTAAATAAAATATATTGGTTAAATTAAATAAAATTTCCTAGTATTATTCCCGATGTTGAAGAGAACTTGAAGTTCTGTTAATAAAAAATCGCAGCAAGTGTTGTTTTCACGTACGTATTTTATTTATTTTACGACCAAACACTTCAGTAGTTATAGCTATAAGGTTTACATAATATAAATTTTTCTTTGTTTGTTTTTAATTATTATATTTTACGGCATGTGTAACATTTTTGTTTAAGTTTATAATTTGTATAATTAGTATTTAGTGGTAAAATTAGTTATTTAGTGGTAACGAAAGCTGAAGCGGTTGGTACGGCTGCAACTACCGTCAGAACCATCCAAGATCGAATGGAATCGTTAATTATAATTTGAATTCAAAACCAGGTTGCGCAGAGAATTCCAATAAGCAAATTGGTAATTCAGACGAAAGCGAAAAGCTTATTCGACAGTATAAAAAGTGAATCACCGTGTAACGAAACTGCAACCGACAGACCGTGTCAATGACAAAGCTGAAATATTTGAAGTTAGTTGGTTCTCCAAGTCGATTTAAAAGAATTAATTCACGAAGGAGGCCATTCTCTGAAACAAATTTCTAATGGTGACGAGACTTGTTTTGGAAAAGGCTCCCTAAAAGAACTTTCATATCCAAAACGGAAAAATCTGCATCTGAGTTTAAGTCGAGCAAAGAAAGATTGTCCCTGCTTCTGGGTAATGCCAATGGAGATTTTAAGTTTAGACCTCTCCTTATTTACCAATCTGAACATCCTTGAGCTATGACGGGTTATTCAAAGAATCGGCTTCCTGTTGATTAGCGATCAAATACGAATGCCTGGATGATAGCATTGTTATTTAAAAACTGGGTTTCAATATGTGCTATTCCTGAAATTAAAGTTTAGTGTAGCAGGGAGAACTAAAAGTTGGAGTTTTGGTTTTATTAGATAATGCTCCCGGCCACCCAGTCTACGTTGATGAATTATCCGAAAATGTCAAGTTTGTATTTTTGCAACCCAAATACCACGTCTTTAATACAGCCCAAGATCAGGAACTAACATCCACCTTTAAAAGTTTACGGCGAACATTTAAGCTGCTTTTAAATGAAACTTATTATTGTTATTATTAAATGAAACTGATGGACAAGACAAACCTATCATCCAAGAGTTTTGGAAAAAATTTAACATTATGAATGCTATTGAAATTATTACACCATGAATGGTGTTTGGCGAAAAATATGCGCAGAATGTGTTCACAACATAAGAGGCATTTCTTTACAAGTTGATGATGTACCCAACGTAGTTTAAGACGTTGTTAACATAGCTAGAAATCTTAAATTTGAAAGAATGGATGAGTTCTATCAGAATTGCTCACTTCACATAACCGTAAACTGACCAACTAGATTTACAGTTTGGTAACGAAGAAGACAGCCCGCTAGAATTACTTTTTATTTAAATGTTTTTTATTTTAATTTTTTGTATTTTTTTGTGAATTAATAAAGATTTTTTATTTCTGTTATCAATTCGGCATTTTATACAAACAATTGCACAAAAATGTTTTGCTGGAACATATATCTTCCATATTTAATACTTTCTATAGTAAATCACAATTCGCTTTGCGTCGTTCCACTTTGCGTCTTATTTTTGTGGAACACATCCTTAACGCAAAGTGAGGTATTGGTGTAGTAATATTGACAATGGAAATTGATTTAATCGTTATTATAGTACATTTGCTATAATGTACATACGTATCGATCGCGAGTTTTTATATACAATAACGCTTTAAGAGTAAAGTCACGCGCTATATTTCGACCACAGGTTATTACACTGCGACCACAACTTTGCTCCTCGACTCTACATACATATTAGCTATCTACACTATCGTCGCATATCAAATAATTCGAAAAGGCAACCGATTGAACAAAAAAAAAACAATTTAAACCTCATTAGGTTATAAGTTTACAAAAAAAAAAAAAACCTTTTCATAAATGAAATCGAATTTCTATTTATATACAAGCTTTTTATTTGGCTTTATTTCTGTACACTGTGTATATGTATACATAATGAAAAAGGTAAATAATTTAATAAGATTATAAATCAATAAAATTGAATGTTTTTTTTTTGTGAGATTCGAGTTTTACGTGGAGAGAAACAAATAAGCTTAAAGTGATCAATCATTCGATCAAAATGAGATTTAATGACAGGAATGATTTCAGGTACATATAAATAAAATAAGATGGCGGAAAATTTAATAGATATATGTGTTGATTAAATGTCTGAAATATTATTGGCAAAATCTTTGTTAAAATAAAATTGCAAAGCTGCCATAGGTTTAAAACGTTTTATTGATTCTAAGTTTCATACTTGATAAGGTTCAGGATTTAACAACTGAACAATTTAAATACACAGTTTCCATAGGGTAGCGAGAACTGACTGGAACAGCCCGAGTCTGTAGTAAAATACGGCGAACTAAAACACTTTCTGGTTTAAATTCGACCGTCCTTAAAACATAGCGTGCATTTATATTTCTAATGATATTAGAGATTCTCAATGGTTGTGAGCCAACGTTTCTCAACTCGGTTCGTAAAGAAGTGATTGATAATAGTTTGTGCTCTATGACCATCGTTGACTTGATTCTACATTGGAGGGTGACGGATAATATTCTCACCACTGATCATAGGTTCATCTCTTTTAATATTAACATTAAAAGACCACCGGTTATACCATATCGTAACATGAAACTTACGAATTGGGATTCATTTTACCTCCTCTCTCAGTAACATGCAAAATGCTTACAGAGCTGGCAAGTTCTGCGAAACTGCTCTACATGAACTCGTAACTAGAATCGAAAGATCACTTAATTACAAAGAGTTTCTAGTAGGTACCTTCCTGGACATTGCGGGAGCTTTTGATAGCACTTCGTTTTCTTCAATCTCGAGTGCGTGTACCAATTCTAATATTAATCAAACCATTGCTAGATTCATCGATTCTATGCTCAAGTCCCGTATAATTGAGACTGAGCTGGATGGCTCATCAGTGTCCGTCAAAGTAGCCAAGGTTATCGATGAATTACTTGTTAAATTACTTGTGATCTGGGTTCATCGTGCAAAGCTACGCGGATGATCTCGTTTTGACAGTTTCTGGTAAATACCTAAACGTCTTATCTGATCTAATGCAGAACGAATTTAATATAGATGAAGTTATGGAAGACTGCAATTCGGGCAAACATAGAATAGACATGTTTGCCCGAATTGCAGTCTTAAATTCTTGGTACTGCGTTTCGACTGAGGTGCATTGGGGCATGGAATGCCTTCGGGACTTGTACGGGGCATAGACAAATACTTAGTAAGCTTAAATCACACATTCCGGAGGTTGAAATGGTGAATGACAGGCTATTGCCCAAATTTAACTTTACCAATTCTTTCCCTTCGAGAGAACTGTGGCTCTGTCAGGATTATACTATAGACAGTTGTCCGAGTCGATAGTTTTTTTTGTGGTTGGCTCTCGCTCAGAAGTCAGTGCAGGGTTTGGATTCTATTGTCCAAAGTATAGGCTCAGATTCTAGGGTAGTCTGGGTAAACACAGCACGGTTTTTCAAGCTCAATATTAATTGCTTTTACCAATAGTGCAATTGAGGCATTTAAATTTAGTGATTTAGGGAATAATATTATTATATGCACGGATAGTAACGCCGTGCTCAATACCCTTAAAAATCTTTAACTACATCTAAACTAGTCAAAGATTGCGCATACACTACATTAATCTCCTTTGCTCTTTGTGGGTGCCTGCTCATTGTGGCGCCGTGAGAAATGAAGTTGCTGGATCGCTGGATCGCGATGCTAATTTGTTGGTTCCGAGCGAGCAATTCCTCTATCCTTCAATGGTGGTAAGAACGCTATTAAGAAGTTCTCTTTACTTGTACTACTGTCGAAAGGCGAAACGCTTTATCATTGAACCCAACGTGAGGTTCACTAAATATGTGTTATCCTTAAAAAAGAGCCAACTCAGAATTCTGCTTGCACTTATTACGGGCCATGAACGTTTCAAGTTTCACCTCCAACGCATGGGACTTGCTCAGGGTGATCTATGTGACAACTGTCTGGAGGAAGTGGACGACTGCCTACACTACATTTGCAGTTGGCCGGCCTTTGTCGAAGCTAGATCCCAAGTGTTCTCTTACGTATAGATCAGTTATTATCCATTGCTTGGTTGAAACATTTACAGTTTCCTAAGGCTGCAGTGCGCTTCTGCGAGTTAGGATAGATCCTCTAGGTTTGCACCATGGGCAACCGTTTTAATTTTAAAAAAAAACACTAAATTGATTACAATATATTTTAGCATATGTGTCAAAATCAATTTTTTTTAATTGAATTTAAAAACTATACCTTTTTTCTCCAATCTATATATTGGCATATAGATAAATCAAACAATTTTCCATCCTATATAGATTGAATTGCAAATCAAATTAAGACCTGACAAATCCACACCATTTAAAATTGTAGAATATTTGACATATACATACATGACTAACTATTTATATACATTTGTACATACGTTCGACAAAAAAAGATATCACTATTACAAACACAAAATGGAACTTTGATGGATTTATGGTGATCCAAAAAAAAAAACTCTTCAGTGAAACAAACCCAAACAAAACTAAAATGAGATTACAGAGATTCAAATTCAAATTTTTTTATTTTTAAATAAATTTTATTTGTTCGTAATAAGATTATTATTTATTTTTGGATATACGAGCGTATAGGATACAAATAAATAAAAGGATTAAACTTTTTTTTTATTCCTGACAAGATTCCATCTCATCAAAAATATATTTTTAAACTTGAAGCCAAGACGTATATAGAAAAATAAGCAATATGCTAAACAGAAGGAAGATTTTATTTTTATACCATAGGATACATAAATAATATTTTATCGGGTTGAACCGTATATCAGCGGCATTGTACATGGGAAAATTGTTTGACCATCCAAATTATTATTCTATCGTCCTATAAAAATAATTTAAAAATAAAAGAATCAGCATAAAAATATTTTAGGTAATTAAAATTCATAATAAAATTTCACTTGAGATTTTTATTTTTACTTCTTTTGACTTTGGGCATTAATAAGGATTAAAAATTAACGAAGAATTTATACGTATATAAGTATTCTATAAATTTTATCGTGATAACGACCTCACGTAGAAGAAGAACACAACAAATATTTACAAAAAATAAATATAAAATGGAAAAACCAAAAATAAAATAAAAAGGAAAACCACTTTGAGAAACATCAAAGTCGAGATAAAAATAATAAAAGTTTTATTTTAATATTTGTACTTATATACGAGTATATGTTTGAAATTTTTTTGGAAAATATTTATATAAACAAGCTCTAAATATAACTTTTGGAAAAATGTGAGTCATTAACGTAGGATGGCAAGATCGTTAAAATTTGTATATAAACAAAATCTATATATTTTGTGAAGCAACCTGCGTTTCGTTTAAAATGCTCATATATAGGCGTCGACGTTATGTATTTGAAAAATTGCAGACCTTCGCAGTGAATTTCCTATTGGTTCGATTACAATTACCCTTCAAAATTAAATTGGCCCATACTTTCCACTATTTCATCTCGAAAAGTTGGTTCATCATGGTTTGAAAATTACACTACTCTCTATATATAGCATCTTAAAATAAGATGTATTTATATTTCATATATAATAAAATTTAATATTAAGTTAAGTTAATTTTGATTTCGCCTTTCGCCAAAATCACTCAAATTTTATAATTCTCTCTTAATTAGTACTCTGGAATTTATCTAATCTATATAAATGCATAATATGTATTTAATTAATACAACCTTTAACCTCTAACTTATTCCACTTCATGCAAATCAGTTTGTAAGGATTAATTGGACCACTCTATAAAATCCAAATCTTTAATTATATTAATAAAATATAAATCCAAATCTTTAATTTCCAAAATTAAATATAATCATTAGTTACATATTTATGAATTAAATCACCGAGACAATCAATAATCAGAAGAAGAACTTCAATTAAATGCTTCTATTGCAAAAGAAACAAACAATTGTCTAATTTTTACACATCAATCCAAACAAAAATTCTACGTAGATCACATAGATTACAGGTGCGTTTTTTTATTAACAGAACTTCAAGTTCTATAAGAACATCGGGAATAATACTGGGAAATTTTATTTAGTTTAAGCAAATATATTTAATTTAAGTTCTATTTATTTGAATAAATTTCAGCTTCTAACTATATATTTTAACGTCTATTGTGAAATAATACAGGTATCAAGCATAAAACAATGAAAAATATTTGTTTAAAATATTTCCTTTTAAAATTTCCCTTTTTTTTTCGAGTTCGTGTACTATGAATTTATCGCGAACTTGAAAATACCAACGTTTTATCCAGAACATTGAAAAATACAGTTAAATTTTATTTTATTTCGATAATAGTGAATTAAAATGTGTAGTTTAACATTAAATGTATCTTATTTATTGATAAAAAATTAAATTCATTTGAATTTTACTGAAAAAATGAGAAAATTCTTATCCAAAACTTCATTCCAATAAGAAAATTTTTGATTTAAAAAACACGACTAGTGTAAATCTCTAATTAAATAAAATTCCAATTAGATTTAACTTTCTGTTCATTTAACATTTTAAAATTTCACGTAATCCATTCGAAATAACTGTATTATAGTTTTAAGTTTAACTGTTAATTGTATGTAGACGAATTTTTTTGATATTTTCACAATCATTCTAGAAAAATAAAATGTACAGGATGGTATCATCGAAAATCTTAATTTTTTCTGGAAATTTCATCTAATTTTGGGATTGATTTCGTATACAGGGAAGCCCCGATTTACGTTGTTTTTGGGACTGGAAAAATGTGACGTAAGCCGAAAAACATAAATCAAATAATTAAAAAAAAACATTTTTTTTTCACGCCGCCAAACAAGTTTTTTACTGTGGCGCCGAAGATATGTTTTTCGTGAACCGAAATCGTTTAAAAAGGAATTTTGGGTTTCCCAATTCTGTTCTATAGTTGACTTCGCCTGCAGAACAGTGTAATAATTTCGCCAAAAAATATTTATTCGGTGATAAACAGAATTTTTAAAAGTACTCAGTAACTGCTGAAAAGACAAGCGTTGCTGGCATAAAAATAACTTTAACAGAATCATTGTCTATATCAATATTCGTAGGATAACCAGATGCGTAATCAATCAACAAGAGCGCCATATGCTTGGCAACATCGCTTGAGTTCCAGACAAAAATAATTTTCAAAAAAATACTTAAAAATTGTTGCTGTCATCCAGAATTTTTTTTTAAAGTTCTATATAACTGGATTTTTTTTTATCTACATATTTCATCGCTCGGGAGTTTTCAGCATTATAAATTACCAATACAATAGGTTTGAAGTCATCAGCTGCGTTGCCTCCAAGTAAAATTAGAATTCGTTCTTTTGCTGTTTTAAAGCCCGAAAAATTAGTTTGCCCTTGGTTAAAAGTTCTGGATGTCATTCGTTTCCAGTTTCAACCTATTTCATCCACATTTAAGACTAGGTTAGGTAAGTAACCCGTTTCCGTTACGATGGCTTTAAGGTCATTAGGGTTTTTTTTCTGCAGCCCTTACTTAGTCCCCAAACTTATAGCTAATTTTATGTTATGTACGCCTACTCTATTTCGAAACTGATCGAACTACAAAACTCATGAGAAAACTTAACCGCTCCATGCTCTCGTATAAAGCTAATCTAACTTTAGTTACAAGCTTTGTTGATTCTGATCTTGATATTATTCCACTAATTTTATGCGCATTTTGGTAAATAGATCGTACCGTCATAATCGGTAGTCCCATATGGATTGCGATGTATACGTGACCAATACCAGACCAAACGTGAATTAGTGTTACCAAATTCAAAATTTGAATAAAAAATCTTTACAATGTAAAACGAAGACAATCCTACGGAAATCGAATAAAAAAAATACATTTTATTGGAACGTAAATCGAAAAAACGTAAATAGGAGATACATAAATTGAGGTTTCCCTGTAATCTTTTAATTTTCACGTTTTCTCAGTAAAATCTAAATGATTCATTCAATTTTAAACTACATATTTTAATTCACTATTATCAAATTAATATAAAATTAAACTTTATTTTTAATGTACTAGATAAAACAATGTTTTCTTCAAGTCCTCGATAAAATCATAGTACACTAACTCGAAAAGATTGGTTTCTTATATTTTACAAGAAACTATTTGAACAAATATTTTACATTGTTTTTTACATTACTATATGTATTATTTGTCCATAATTATCAAAAAATTAATATATAAACTCCAAATAAACTTTGTTATTTAGTTATAATTTGTTTCTATAATTCCCAGTATTTTCCCAATGTTTATCTAGTTCTGTTAATAAAAAAACACGGCTTTTGAATGAAAGCTTATAATATTTTTACAAAATTCGAATATCATTGAGTTATCTTATATTTGCATTTTATAACATAACAGAGAACTTTCTGAGCTTTTAATTCGAGAATAAGATGAGTCATTTCTTAAGTAAAATCATTCAACATTTTAAATTTCACCGTGTATTCTTGCGAGTTAGAAAAGCTTTTTAATTTTAGACAACACGCAACTATAAATTTAAATTATAGTTTTCTTAATATTAAATAATTTAACCATCAAAAAGCTTTTAATCATTAAATTTTTAAAACTTCGAAAAATAAGTCTCTTATGATAAGATTTTATCTGAAATTTTATCAAACACCGAATCATTACGCTGCCATAAGGCTGAACATTTATTTTAATTAATTCTCGTGTTTTTTTTATATATACAAAAACATTAGTGGAGAGACATTAATCTAACCAACAAAATAATAATAATAATAATAACATCACAATAAAAAAAATGAAAAAAGAAAAACGGAAATATAAATTAATTACGAAAAATTGTTTATCATCGTCATTACCAACATCATCGCGAAAATCATTTATCAATAGCAGCCCATCAAACAACGACGACAACAATATAATTAATAATTTATTATGCAATGATAATAATAGGCAAATTAAAAAAACACTAACATCGACGCGAATAGTGTCGCAAACTATTTCATCGTCAAGTTCATTTACTTCCACCAGCTCGTCTTCCGCCATATCCATGGACGAGATTTTATTAATTGACAACAGTTTCCAAGATAATTTCAATAAATTAAAACTCAAACAACAACGACACAAATTAAAATTATATGGCAATGATAGTAAAAGTGGTTTGGATAGTGAAAAATTAAAACTATTAAATTTAAGTAGTAGTGATGATGATAATTATATTGATTATAATGATGTTGGTAATGACAATTATGATGTAATGAAATGTTTAAAACCACACAAAAAACGTAAAAGTTATAAACAATTATGGTTTTTGTTGTACATAATGTTTTATATATTATATTTAATAACCGGTGGTTATATATTTTTAACGATTGAATCACCTGTACACGATGAAATAATGGGTACCATAATAACAAACACAACCAGTTCAAATCGTACCAAATTTGAAGAAATAAAAAAATTATTTTTAGAAAAATATTCAAATGTTGAGGGTAAGTTAAATGTTTTATGAGCGTGTGCGCCTATATATGGTATAGTGATTTTGTGTTTTGTATGCGAGAAGAGTCATCAATTATTTATGGATCAAAATTGTGCGTGAGACTAGAATATATATGAAATCGTTCCATATCTAAATTGGCATTTGCATCTAGATTGGCCTAATAAATAATTAGTGTTTTGAATTGAATTTTCGCTCTGCTGCGGGCTAGAACACGAAACAAAACCGTTTAAAAAGGAATTTAACAACAACAACTTTTAGAGATATTCACATTAAATTTTATATATAATTCCAATTAAAATGTTAAATATTGCGTTTCATTTAATTATTATTTATATATTTGTGATCTTATGACGATTTGAATTTGAAAGAAATTCATAAAATCTAACCTATTCTTGATATTAAAATTCTAACTAATGTTTATCGTTTATGTGAAATTGAAATCAATTCGAAACAAAAAACTATTATTTATATCTGTTGCGTTAATACGTATTCGATGTCATCAAATCTGTTTATAGTCTGACATCTAAAGAAATATTTTAAGACTAGAGTCAATGGTGGTCATGCCATATAAAATTTTAAAAATCTAGACAATTTCACATATAAACAAATGTTGAACCGTATGGATTACACAGTCCAAAGCACACCCGTATAAAGCTGCATTCACGTTTGCAATAAGTTACGGCCCATGAGTTCTACATTCCAACAGAGGGTCATAGATGTTTTCAATTTAATCACCGATCGTAATCGGGAGATGAAAAATCCCTTTTGCATCCCCCGCCTCTGTTGGGATTCGAACCCGGTACCTCCCGATTCAAACGTCGCAGCTTTAACCACTGCGCTATTTGCTCGGTTATTTGCTCGGCATTGGCAAAGATTTTTGAAGCCCGATCCTGATAAACGCGCCCCGGTTTAAATACATTTTAGTCATACCGCTGGTAGTTTTCATTTGTGCATGGCGTTCTATGCAATTAGTGTGATTGTTTTTCTACTGGAAGTGTTTTCAAAATGGGTCGGATGGATTAAAAAGGTCATCGATTTTTTCACATACTAACTAGTTTGAACACATTTTGATGTTAATCACATAACGCGTTATACTTTTTGAGAAATAAAGTTTAAAATCTTAAAGCTTTAAAGCTATCTTTAAAGAGCTAGATGTTTTTCCGTGTGGTTTACTATGTGAGTGCTGTACAAGGTCAACTAAAATTTTGTATCGTGAAATTTTAATTTTTTTTGTATTATTACTAACGAGAGGCCCAATCCAGAAAAGTGTACATAATGGAGGCTACGCTCTTTATAAACTAAAGCAGTCTCAAGTTAAAAGCCAGCAACACAATTCAATTTACTGTTACAAAACCAGTAAAATTTATAAACCACCAATTTAAACCGGATAACAGCAGCAATAAAGAGATTGCACAGATCGTATAATTTTGGTTAACTTAATACGGAAGCTTTAAACAAAAATTTATTGTGACTGTGAAGGTTAATTGCTATTTGACTTTTATTTATACGAAAATTAGAATTTGATAGATGATCACATCTCCTAATTTAGAGACTTATCTTAATTTATTTATTTCGTATTTGGTTCTTTTAAGTTTAGTGTCATTTTATATATAAATATTTTGATATTCTGTACATTTTTGAGTTATTAACCACTGTAATACATGGCCCACCAAGGAACTAACTTAAAAACAGGAACACAAAACATTATAAAATTTAATTTAACCCTGGATTTAATAAATACTAAAATTAAAATATTAAACATAATTTTATCGAATCCTAAATTTAATATAAATTCTTAAAAATAATTCCTATACTTAAAGAACAATTTTGACAAAATGCGAAATTAAATTCTTAAAACATAGTATCCTTAATTTAGTACATTTTTAATTTAAATTCCTTAATTTGTTGACCAATTACGAATTTCTGAAATTAAATTCTTGAACAATTTCATCGAATCTATTAATTTAATAAATTTGGAATTTAAATTCTTAAACATAGTTTAATCGATTCCCAATTTTAATAAATTCTTAAATTTAATGCCCAAACTTTCCGAAAAACTTTACCAAATTTTAAAATTCAATTCTTAAACTTAACGAACAATTTTATTGAATCCATGAATTTAAAAAATTGGAATTTAAATTCTCAAACATAGTTTTATCGAATTTTAAATTAAATATATTGTTATTCCTAAACTTAAAGAACAATTTTACCATATTCTGATATTAAATTCGTAGACTTAACAAACAAATGAGTTCAGCAAATTCTAATATTAAATTTTTAAACTTTATGTTATCGAATCCATAATTTGCTAAATTCTGAAACTTTACGAACATTTTCATCGAATGAATTTACCAAATTTTGAATTTAAATTCTCTAACATAGTTTTATCGAATCCGAAATTCAATAAGCTCATAAATTCAATACTGGAACTTAACGAATAATTTTACCAAACACTTAAATAAGATTCTTAAACTTGATGAACAAATGAGCTAAGCAAATTCTAATATTAAATTTTTAAACTAAATCTTTTTTCTAAAGTCGAAAAAATTAAGAGTTTTTATAGCTATAATTATAAGTAAATTTTTGGTTTATTTAAAACCGAAGGCTTAAAAATGATGGCATCACGAGAGGTACGTAGACTAGTTAAGGCCGCCAGTAATTCTAAGAAAGTTTTACTATAAGCGTAAGCGCCGGAAAGTATAAATTAAATTTAAATGTTCGCGTATCACGATTTTGCGGACTCTCAAAGATTGCGAACATCTAAAATACATAACATATTGAAGTTCCGATATTAATGGCTAATAATAAATTAATTATTAATTTGTTAGCTATAATAAACCATATTATTCAATAACAGGTGACCTTTTCCAATGCGAAAAATTCAGCCTTCAAGGCCTAGATGGTATTCAACATTACTATTCGAGAAAATCGAATGTACTTGTCAAAATAACATTTTCGTGGTTGAAGTCTATTGGTATGAGGAGCTATCTCTTGATTGGGCACCTTTTTATTAGCCTTGTTATCTACTAGAATGGATAATTAGGAATATATTGATGTCGTTAAAGATCAATTTCCTCGAGTTCTGAACTTTTGTGGAAAATTTTGGTTTGTGGAAAAATCCATACATATCCTTGAGTTAGAATAGTTCATGTGGGAGTAATCTACAATTCCAGATGGTTAATGAACTAGGAATCTCAGTTGAACATGACTCAAGTGAATTATTGTCCGAAATTATGAAACAAGGCTAATTTTAAAAATCTTAATTTTTTTTTTAAAACACTGATCGAAGTGAATATTTATATTTTTAATTAAGCGTACTTCCGTTTGGCATTCATTTTGTCCAATTTTTTAATTTAGTTATTTTAAAAAATCAAAAAAAAATTCTAATAGTAGAGTAAATATAGCTGGTTTAAGTTTAATACCTGGCTAATATTTATTCGTAAATTATTGATTGGGCTAATTAATTTATCAAAAAAAGGCATTCGGACTTAAGCTTCATAATCTTGATATGACCTTTAATTTTCCGAGAACATCAGTTTACAGACCAACAATTCATCAATTAATTGATACACATTTGATCTTTTACCAAGAAAACCACACACACCCACAACATAATATTGTTAACAAACTCCATGTCCCATTTAAAAGAAAACTATATATAAATATAAAATGGATTCTGGGAAATTTATATTACAAATTAATAAATTATCTCAAGAAAAAAAGATTAAATTCTTAGAATTTTTCAATTGATTGCTCTATAAATAAACGGAGCACAAGACTAACAATTTATCCTAATTATTTATCTAAAAAGCTCTCGATATTAATCAAACTTTTTCTTTTAAATTTCTTATAATATATATTGTATATTGTATATATGTAGTCACATGAAAGGTTGAAATAAATATTTCGCATGTAATATAGTTTTTTGTGAATTATTTTAGTTTTAAAGTGAACTGCAATCATAGAAGTTTTAAGAAAAAAAATATATATATATATAAAAAATATATATAAATATATATAATTCAGTTCATGCCAAATGTACAATAATATAGAACTGACTTCATTTTGAAATCTATATAAATTTATAAATAGAAAAGGATTACGGGGTGGTCCATATTATTATAAAATAAGGTTTAAGCTGAATTTTCATTTAGTATTAACCCTGTATCGAATACACATTCAATCTGCATTTGTCATAATTTTATTTATTTTTTATAAAACTTTCGTTCTATTCGGTAATCAGTTACGCTATATATGTATATATACTCGTAGTTATCTGTATATGACAATAATGTCATGAAAAATTTAATAATTTCTTCAAAAATGTATTATGGCATGAATGAATGCAGAAATAATATTGATTATATGGACTGTACTCGTATTTCATCACCGCAGTTTAAAAACGGTTGATCAATGTGTCTGTATAATCAATTTTCTAGACATCTAGATATTTCACTTTAAAAAGGTGAACATAACCATAAATTAAGATTATGTACTTCTTATATATAATATGTATACATATCTACTTAATTTCCATCCATTTAACGTTCTACTTTATTTTTAGCAAGCATGCAAAAACAAAAATATAGTGATATCATGGAAAAAGTGTATATTAAGAAAATTTTATTAATTTAGTTTTTCCAATAGATATTACCTATACACATCATACATACATACATACTTATTATATATTAGAATGAGAAAATTAAGTGTATTCAAATTATCTTAATTAATTTAACCTTTTTCTTTATTTCACAGCATATGAATTGGAAAATTTACTAAACGAAATACAAGAATCAACTGAAATCGGTGTACCAACGTATAAAAATTTAACAAATGATATAGGATGGTCATTTGGTGAAGCATTCTTCTTTGCTGGGACAACAGTAACAACTATTGGTATGTTTGTAATTAAAACTATATACATATACTCGTATATAAACTACCTACTTGCATGTTTATTTTACATTACATGTAAAATGGTGTGCTACATATAGACATACAGGTGTAGTATTCTGATGACGGTATACCTATATATTGCAGTATATCTTATACACTATAATGAGAGAAGAAGTATATATACTTGTACCTGTATTATACTGAAAGTTAATTGAAACTTTTAGAAACTTATTAAAATTTTATCGTAATAAAAGGAACATAAAAAAGTGTTTTGGAGAATTTTTGTTATGTACATATCTTGCTGTTGGCTGCTACAGTGCTATACTTTACAATAATATGAGGATCTGCAATATTAATTATTTTATGTGTAATATTTAATGAGAAATATATATGTAGCATGTATCCAGCGCATATAGTTATATTTATATAATAAGCCATGCTGTACTACTCGGAATTTATTAATAAAACGAAAGCTTAGTCTAACTCTGTTCATATCATAAAACATTTATTTTGACACGCTTCGAGATTAGGTCACTATTCTAATACCATTTAATACTATACGAATAAACTATAGCACCAATTTATAACACTTTTAAAATAATAACTATCTCTCACTGATTAAAAAATCCAGTGTACTTTTGTGAACGTCATGTTTAATACTAAATTATTCCTTTGTTTTTACTAAAACATGACATGATTTTAAAAGATCCGTTGTTATAAAAAAACAAAAAATATCGTTGTTATACCAACTACACGTGAAAGAATTTAAATCAAATTTCTCGGTTTTATGTAGCACACACACACACACACACATACGTATAATTGCTAAAAATGGGTGGAAAACAAGTAAAAAACTTAACTTGAACTATATTTTGAAATTAAATTTAACAATTAAATACGAAGTATAGACAATTTTTCTGTTATAGTTTTATAAATTCGAGATTTTTGTTTCAATATTAGTTTTTTTGACATTTCGTAAAATATTTTTTCGGTATTTTATTGGATTTTGTTGGATCCGCCAAGATTCGAGGTTAGGAATTGCTTATTTAACACTTTGACCGCCAATAAAATTGTTTAAAGCACTAAATTAGTGAAAAAATAGGCATTTATAACTGTGTTCGGAAGGTGGATATTGTCATTTGGAATTGCTTACTTAATACTTTGGTCGCAAGATACTAAAGTTTATGTAAGCAACTCGTACGAAAAGAAATTTCTAACCAATTTTTGTTGGTTTTGAGAATTCGATTTCTGGAGGTGAATATTGTGTTTTAGAATTGACACTATTACCACATATTACTAATATACATATGCGACATTACTCAACTTTTATATGAAACTTTTTCAACCGAGTTATTTTTCGCAAGGGATGCATATGCAACTATATTTTTATGATAATACATTATTTTATAGTGGCATAATTATTTTAAAAAAATTCAATTTACAAAACATGACAGTGTACAAAATTTAAACAGTGACATCAGCGCCATAAAGTACAACTACTGCGATTTTTATTTGATGTCATATCTGTCAAAATACCGGCATTTTCTAAACATTTTTGTATCTTTATTTAAATTAATTGATTTAATAAAAATTGTAGCTTTATTTAAATAAATTGATTTAATTGAATTTTGTGATAATGTGAATCGAGTAATTTCAATGAGTAAAATGACAAAACCAGGCAGTCATTATGTGTATGTTTGTTTCAAATGACTATAACTGGAAGGGACAAACAATGAAAGTCACGGTACGTATTTCATAACAATCTTAACTATAATAATCGATATGTATATTGTTTGTGGGAAATTCTGATGTTTTGTTGGTGCTTTTAATAAAAATTCCAGCAAAACCGAAGCTGTAAAAGTAACTACGAATAAATGAGTTATGTATTTCAATTATATCTTTCAGGCTGCTCAACCAATTTCCCATCCGTACGCAAAATATAAATATGAAGAGCTTGAAAATGACCTGGATCCTAAACGAATACGTAAATCACTAGTTGAATTGAATTGAACTAGTCACATATCGTGTTTTTCATACATTTTCATGTTGCAACATATTCCTGCGGTTCAAAAGAAGTTGAAACACCCGATGAGCTACAAATTCTTTGTGGACGAATGAAAACAGTTATGGAAGAATACTATAAAGGCTTTCATTCCGGAGAAAAACACAAAGGATATTTTCGTCAGCTTACTGTGCGTACGACAAAAGCAACCTACGATTTTTAATGTTGGTGTGTCGTGTTTTATCTAAATTAGAAGCTTCAATACAATCCGGAAATTATTATGAAGCTCATCAAATGTATAGAACATTATATTTTCGGTATTTGTCACAAAAAAAATACGAAGAATTATTGGAGCTTTTATATAAAGGTGCCACAACACTTTTGAAACATGAACAATCAGCGAGTGGAGCTGATTTAAGTCTTCTAATCGTGGTTGTTTTGGAGAAAGCAAATTTATCGGACTATGAAATTTGGATTCAGCGTATCGGTGTTTTATTGAATTAAATTGGTCCGAATGTTATTGAACGGGAAACTTTTTTGGTATTATATTTGGTACAATTTGTTTTATTTGTAAGTTATTTATGCTACATTATGTTTTACAGATTAAGGCAATATCATGGAGTAGCGAAGTGTCCAAAGCGAAATTAGGCCATCCGTCATTACATAAACTAATTGCAGAACTTTTTTGGTCTGAAGGCAATCTAGAGCAAGCTCGGCATCATTATTTGTTGTCAAAAGACGGAGCTGGTTGCGGTCAAATGTTGATAACAAAACTAAATGATATTCGAAAGAAACTGATTTATTTATAGCGCAGCTTTAGAAACGTTCGAAATATATACAAAATACCATCCAAAAATTACGTGTTGAGCCACCATTTAAATTTCCACTTATTAACTTTTTGTACATTTTATTGCACAATTTAGATACAAAGAAATTATCCCTATTCAAAGCGTTATGTGAATTATATAAACCATCGCTTGATAGAGATTCGTCATGCGACAAATATTTACAAAAAATTGGTATAATTTATTTTGATGCCGCAGCACCACAACCGCAACGTACTAACGCAATGTAAGATTTTTAATAATAAAAATGAAATGCAGATATTTTTTATTGATGTATTATTTATTTATTTATAACACAAAACACTTCAAATAAACACTAAAAATTGACAGCTCAAAACATACTGTTCATGCTTGATGATGTACACACAAATTAATTCTCCCAATCCAGCAAGCTTCCATAACCTAAAAACTAATTAAATCATCATTTTAAAATACATGTTAATATATTTAAAATTACGATTCAATTTTTACACATGCGAAACAGAAAAATTTATTAAAATATGTAAATTTAATATTTGATTAAGAAAAGATAAAATTATATAAAATATAAATAAAATTAAAAATTTAATTTTTTCAACTTGTTACTATATATAAATCACTATGAAAATTTCAATGTTTTGACAGAAGTTTGGAATAGTAAAAAAAAAAATTTTTAACAGTGCAAGACTGTCAAATTATTTCAAAACATTCGTAAGGGATGCAGACAAAATTTTCGGTTGACGAATTGTCGCATATGTATATTATTAATATGTGCTATTACTTAATACTCTGAACGCCAATGCGTTTATTCAAGGTTCTAAAACTTTAGTTAAAAATTCGCAAAAAACACATTTTCAAGTTTTCGTTAGTCGACTAAGATAATAGATAGTAATCAGGGAATGGCATTTGCACAACCGAATTCACTCGAATGCCTTTTGGTTTACTCAACGCTGCTCAGACAAGGTTTATAAATGAGGTAGTCAGAGGACTGGATTTCGTGTTTGCAAAGAAGAGCACACATCTCAATTGCAACTACTGTTTGCAAATTTTTATATCAATATCAAAACATCAAAAGTGATTTTGTTGTTAATGCTCTTAATATTCTAAATCACAAAATTACCCCTAAGGGTATGGTTATAATTATTATCATCGCTTTGCACCAAAACTAGCTGAATTGTTATCGACGGTTCATGCGCATCTAGTTTTGTTACTCGGAAATCGAAAAACACCAAGAAATTTCGCTAAGTCAGAAGAGTGTAATGAAGCATTCGATTAGAATAAAAGTACGCTTGCTCATGCAACACTTTTGGTCATCCTTTAGATGACGCAGTCTTCAGTGTTATACTAATGCAACGAACACTGCAGTCGTATACTCTAGCATATTTCTCGTAAGAGTTACAACCGATATATTCAGCATTTGACAGAGAATTACACGCCATATACTTCGCGGTTATATTTTTGATATTTTGTAGAAGGTTGAGAATTTACGATATTTTTACAACACCTAACCTTCATAAGCTCCAAAACAGAAAGAAAGTAGTTCAAAGATAATGTTGGCGCTGGCAGTGTGTCACGCAGAAGCGTTAACGAAACTGCCTCTATCGAGAAAACACTAGATCTCAAATCTGTTTCGGAATTACAGAAGCCTGACGAGTAACTTCAGAAATTACTTTCTGGTTTCACTCGTCTCACAATTAGAAAATCGTTACAGATCGTTACTTTTGGCCTAACATGAACAAAGACGTTAACATCTGAGCACGCAGTCCTGTCTTTCATGCCAAAGATCTAAAATTCAAAGGCACACAAAATCGGAAGTAGGATAATTTAAACAGGTTTTGGTCGTTTTGAACACATTCATTTGGACCCTTGCACCACTATATGCATACATTTTAACTGCCATAGATCGTTTCACTAGATGGCCAGAAGGCTACCTTATGAAAGATATTACCTTCGCAACGGTTGCAAAATATTTTGTGGTAAATGATTCATCACGATTTTGGGTACCTGTAAGTATTACCACAGATCACCGAAGCCAATTCCAATCTAAGCTGTTCTCAGAAATAACGGAGCTACTATAGGCACACATCAAATTTGGACAACTCATTATCACCCGCAATCTAACAGAGTGGAACGTTTTCATCGCCAAATAAACGCATCTGTAAAAGCGAGAGGCGATACGATAAATTGGAGTTCGCAGATGCGTTAATAGTTTTTCTTGGCATTCGAGCTAGACCAAATGATAATATTAAATGTTTCCCGGCTAAACCAGTTTATGGACAACCACTAAAATTACTAGCCGATTTTTTTTTACCGAAAATATGCTTTCCAAATAGAATAATATTGCTACCAAAGTTGTACGGAATCTCACGTGCATGATTTTAAACGTAATAACACAGTTTGAAATTTAGACCATTTCGGATGTTTCGTGCTATAATTATTCTTTAATTAAATCTATTGTTTGTTTGTATTTTAAAACATATTTCCAAATTTATAGTATGTCATGGGATTCCCAATTTAAATTGAATTCTTTAATTTATTAGTGTACGACTTAAATAAATTTTCTTTTTCCAAAATACAGCTGCAAAGGTTGTCGACATTGTCTTAATCGTTGACGTTAACAAAATCCAGTATATTACACGGCGTAATCTACCTCGCCCATCCCTGAAAGTAATACGAATATCAATAATATATTTTTATTCGTATTTTTATGTGACATACAAAGCTTTACGGGCGTTAATTTTGTGTGCAATAATTAATATTCACCATGAAATTACTTCAGATTTATACATTTAAAGGTTAAACTTTTCTTAACCTATGTTAATTCCAACAAGATTTATAAATGCTTTAATAGCTTTATATCAGTGAACTATTTGCTTTTCATAATCTGCAATAAGTGTTTCCGAAGGTTGCTTTACTATAGTATATCTATCGAACATTGAGCTTCTATTTCACAATTCCGTAGGAAAAAAAATAATTCACGCTAAATGAGCTTTTATGCACCTTCATAGAACCTTCTTCCCATTGCCATTTCCAACACACTTCTAAGTCAGTTCTGGAGTCATTGCGAAGTAAATGCTTTCGAAAAGACCAGAGTAAAATGAAATTACATAAAAGCTGGTTTGCTTTAAAATCCTCGTATGATGACATAAATAAATTTCTTAGTTTCATTATTCAAGAACAAACAACCAAAAAATCTAATTTTAATTGCATCGGATCCCGCAGAATAAAATAAAAACCAAGATATCAAAATCACGATAAATAATAAAACATACATATATACAAATCCGTCGTGTAAAACCATCTCAAAAAAAAGCTTTAACAACCTTTCTATTTATAACTACCGCACACAATTGTTTTCTCCATTCATTTTGGGGTAAAATAAAATATGATAATTTACCATATCGTTCGACTAATTCTCGAATATATACGGTACCGTACGTACATTACCATCAAAATATACATTTAAATTAATTCTACCAGTAAATCGTAATACCAAAAATCTGACATGATGAAATGTATCAAGATCAAAAAATCAAGTATCAAGAACCTACAAAACGTATAGCAAGCGGCAACTAACATATTATACGTATACATATATGAGAGAGACGCAAGAAGACGAGAAATTCACAAGAAGATAAAAATTATATGTAAAAATAGAATTAAATATCTTTAATGGTTCGAAATCGTTTATTATTTTATTTTTATGAATGAAAATGAAATGCTTTTAAAGGATTAGAAAGCAGAATGATAACAACAACGAAAAACAACAACAATAACGAACAAGCTTATGCGGTTTATTATTTTGGTTTTATTGAAAAAAGCTTTTCTCTCGTCGAAATGTGTTACATACTCGTTTGAGTACACATTTTCGGTTCTGTGTGAAAATTAATTGATTTTTTTTTTTGTGAATTTAAAGTTTCATAGTTTTGTAAAAAGCTTTTGTACTATATAAAACTTTATGTATGCTTTATAGTTTTATGTTATCGTATTATATATGTAGTTATATGCGAGCGAAGAGAGACGTAATAATCAGGAAATAATATACATAAGTAAAAAATAATAATTTTCCATATCCGTCATACACATCCTGTATGTGCTTAGTGAAAGTCCTGTATTCTGGAACTCACTTTTCGAATCGAAAAATATGTTTTGTAAATTTAATTACAAATAATTTTTAATTTGTCTCTTGTTTTTCCAGTTGTTCATCGTGATAATATAGTTTGGTGTGTGCGATAACATTTTTATGCAAATTTTGTGTCTGGTGCGGAAAATGTATATACTATGTATGTACAAACATACATAATATATAAATAGAATACATTTTGCTAAAACAATCAACATGAAAAATTTAATTTGGGCGGGAAATGTGTTCATGTTAACTAAAAACAGTATACATAATGTATATAGAACAGTATAATAGCGAATCGATGTATAGCAGCAAATCACCTCGACGAAATTTAATTTTTACCTTCTAAATGTCCTCGGTGTATATATATATATATATATATATATATATATATATATATATATATATATATATATATATATATATATATATATATATATATATATATATATATATATATACATATATATATATATATATATATATATATATATATATATATATATATATATATATATATATATATATATATATATATATATATATATATATATATATATATATATATATATATATATATATATATATATATATATATATATATATAGGTATACGTATTAATACTACCCACATTTCGTTGGTTTTATTAAGTATCGTCGTGAAATTTAATTATTTCGATTGGTTTTCTTTAAGATCCCATTTTTCCAGAGTATTTTTTTTCGAAAATTAATTAAATTTTAATTTGCGTCGTCTGTTTAACAGAGTTTGAGTTTAAATGTTTAAATTGAGTTAAGTATAGTGATAGAAGAATTATAAAAATTAAGTGTTTTTAAAATTAGTGTCAAATTAATGTGAATATAATGTACAACGGCCAAAAGCTTAATATTTTTTGTATAACCATAATTTTCAAAATACTTACCATTTACACCATCTCACCGAGAGGAGTATTAAATAAGTATCATTAGATCGTTTAAATCAGGTTAATTTCAAATTCAGAAGGGGTCTACTTTTTTAGGAATCTAAAATATCAACATAGACTGTGGGCGGATACTCGGGTAAATCTCTCTGTCTTTGGAATTTACTCAATCCGCAGATTAATAGAAAATGAATACAACTTAAACATTAAAAATTTAATTTTGTGTATTCGCTTTACTCTACTTTTTGACTGGGTGAATTAATTTACCGTCAATTCGAGTAAAAATAGACTTTTACCATAGTATTGACCCGCAAATTCAAATCATATCCCTATACCGCTCACCATTGACAGTAACATTCTGCCCATCATCGTCAATCAATTTCAAATCATGTCCCTATACCGCTCACCATTGGCAGTAACATTCTGACCATCATCGTTTTTGAAGACATATGGACCAATGACTCCGCCAGCCCATAAAGCGCACCAAACAGTAATTTTCTGTGGATGTAATGGTGTTTCAACAAAAGCTTGTGGATTATCCTCACTCCAAATGCGACAATTCTGCTTATTTACGTACAGATTCAACCAAAAATGGGCTTCATCGGAGAACAAAATTTTGAATGGAAATTCAACATCAATATCAATTTGTGCTTCAGCCCATTCGCCGAATTGGCGGCGCATACGATGGTCATTTGACTTTAATTACTGCACAAGTTGAATCTTGAAAGCTTTTAAGCCAAGATCGTTTCGTAAAATCTTCCATAAAGTGGAATGACACTACCTCAGTTGCTGAGGCCGACGACGAATTGATTGATTTGGATCTTCTTCAATACTTTCCTGTACAGCGGCTACAGCTTCTTCAGTGCGCCTCACGGGATGCACAATATCATTAAGAGTAAACGTGGTCTGAAAACGATCCATTGTTATTCGAATTAGCCGCTCTGAAGGACGATTATGTACGCCATAAAATGGATGAAGTGTTTATTTTAATTATTTTAATAAAAAAAATTCAACAATTTGCAAGCGTTGCTCTGATGTAAGTCTATCCATAATGAAATGTCAAACGAAACTAAACAAAAAGCAAATATCAGCTGTTAAACGGGTTGTCAAATAAAGCAGTAGTGCCAACTCAAAGTTGTGAACCTCTAAAAAAAAAACTTTATTTGTATAAATTTGTGTCTTAGATTATCTGTCAAAATCCACACTTAAATGTTTGCGTTATAGTGATTTGCGTTTCTGAAAAAATAATCATTACATATTATAGTTTTAAAAACTGTATCGACACATTCATTTTATTTTGACATTTTTTCAATTATCTATAAGTATTTTCACTAATGTCAGTTTCAATAATCTGTTACCAAATTTTAAACAAAAAAAAACAATTCGAACTTGAGGGCAACTTGGGAAACGTCAAGCATAGAGATTGACCGCGTTATCAAGACTACGGCCAGCTTCTCCATAAACCAGGACTATTTCAATTTTTTCTTGTACTTTTAAATACTCCATTTTGAATTGTAATAGCCTTACGCAATCAGGTCTTATTGTTTTCGAAATACTGTTTGAACTGAATTGATATTTTTAAAACAAAAAAAAATCATTTATTTGAAAGCAAATTTAGTCGCATGTTCCTATGTATAATCATCGCAGAATCGTATGCATAATGTTCTCAGTAGGAGAAATCCAAAAAAAAATTTAATATCGTCTATTACATATGAATTACATATGAATCGAAAAAAATGTTTCAAGGAAATCCTACGTACTTTTAGCCGTAGAACCCGAATCTGCAATAAAAAATAGGGGTTCCTAGATAGTTTGAAAGTTTCAGCTTAAAAAAAACACGCGGTATAGCGAAGACGCGATTTCGAAATGAATACCAACTTGAGTTTGGCCAAATGTAATGCCTTTATTTTCTCTCTATTTTGCATCCAGCCCATGAGATGTGTGTGGTTTACAGTTTTATTGATATAACTGCGCTTAACTGATAAAACATTAAAATTTTTGACATATAGACAATCTATTATATTTCGAACAAAACTATCCATAGCGAATTGTATATCTATTATTTATAGTTACATGCAGCTGAACAAATTGAACGCTGCAGCACACAACAAATTGGTATACATATGTATATTATATAAAAATACAAAAACCTAAAAACATTATTCCCAAATGCATAGGTGTGGATGAATATTTTTAATAAATGTAATAAAATGTATCTGGCTGATGGGGTACTCTTTACATCCCTAAATCTAGTTTTTTTTCTAACTATGTACATATACATTGTGTATAACTATGCACAAAATGTACGTTCCATATACACTTACAGCATTATGAACTCGTATAATTCATTACCTGTGTATACATATGCATATATACGTACGACTGAATTGTGCTAACTCGTTAACAGTACAGACGTTGTACGATATGTATATGATGTACGTAAATATACATATAATATACGTATATATTTATTGTATAGCATATTACATAATAATTTCAGCTATTTTTATGTTGAATGTGCTTCGAGCATAACACATGAAATTTATGAATATTTCAAATGAAACTGTTTTTTAGTAAATTGAAACATAATATACGTATATCAGGCTCTTTATGTATGCACCTACTCGTATGTACGTATATTATGGCAAACGCATGAAGAAATTTTCGAGAATAAAATTCGCAGAATTAATTTCATTCCAAGACCATTATCATCGTATAACCGCATATACACAAATAATATATAGTGAAAGAATTATATTTATATCAATATTCGATGAATTACATTGTGCTGAAGAGTGAAGAAGAGTGTAGGCGTAACCCGTATATATTTTTATATGCTTATGCTACATACATCATAATATTACGTATATGTATATATATATATATAAAACGTAATATGATCCATAAAATAAACAACAATTAGAATAATTTTATTTTGTATACATGTGTGTGTGTGGGAACTTTTCGAACCCACACGTGATTAACACCCATCCTATCCGTATACAATGTATATTTAATTCCGATATATAGATTTTCATCCTCCTCCGTGCATACATATTATTATATTTATGCAGAGCCTAACGTGGCAAAAGCAAAGCTTTATTTCATTTGATTCATCAAATTCTATAATCATTTCAAAAAACATTCAAAACACAAATTCGACAAATTAGTTGCTATGGATTATATTATATGTACGAGTATATACCCACCCGTACATCAAAATTAAACTAGACAATATTAATGTTATGTTTAGTAAACCTTATCAAGCACAAGCGATTTATAATAATTGTTGTTTTCTGTCTGTATATATTGTTTATTAACTTTTTAAGCAGCGTACATAACATCGGGAGAATTTACCATAGTATAATTCCCGGTCTCTCGATCTATCAAATCACTTAAAATAATATAAGCCCCTCCAACTTTTGCCATACTCGAGTTAAAAAAATTCTATCGTTGAGCAAAATGATCCGCAGGGTTACCAACTAAAACATAATTATTTTTTAAATTATGAGCAAGTTTTTGAATAATGATAAAAGGAGCAAACTGTAATACGCAGTGTAATATAAATGTACTGCATATTATAGTTTGCTTTTTTTTGAATTTTGACGTTTTATTTGATTTGATTTTTGGATTCCGTGTCATCGATAATTTTTGTCTGGATTGTTTTACGTTTCTTTGTTGAGATCTTCCTCGTCTCTTTCATACATAACCTCTATATGATCATTGGTATCGTTTTCTTGATGTACTAAGTGATCTCTTTCTTAGATATTACTACATTTAGCGCATCTTTTAACTCCTTGTTTTCTCGCTGTAAGTTTGAGATCTTTGTTTAGATTTAACATTAACTTTTCTATTTCGTAAATATTATTGTGCAGCTCTGCGTTATCCCTTTCCAAGGTGTTTGTTAATGGTGGTGGTGATCTTGCCACCATGGGTTTTTGTCCAAATGAGTTCAGTCGCCCAAAAGGGCTTTTAAACAATGATTGGCTCATCCCAGAATCCGTTGAGCCAGCCTCGTTAGAGGGTGGACTTATCAGCTGCTTAGCTGTGTTACCACCTGGGGTACAATTATCTGAATTTGTTGTACGGTTATTAGCGGTTATTATACAAAAAATTAATCTCTTTTAAAGTTTAATTCAAATATTTCTTAAAATTTATTTCTATGTGACTGCAAAAGCCGTAACTTTACGTTACCACCAATGCTATCCTAATAAATATTGCCTCCATTTGGACAAAATGAGCTCTAAAAACCTCAAAAAAACTGTTATTTTTCGGTGCATGAGTAAGTACCTGTGGACACCTATAGGATCGGTATTACAAAATACTTAAAATCGTTCTAAATCAGGAAATTTCTAAGTTCTGTGAAATTATAACAGCCAGCTATAGTATTTAATTGCCATGGACAAAAGGATAGCAGTTGGCCTAACCTCTTAGCTATCCGAATGAGTCAAGAGTATCTGAAAATTTTTAGAATCGGCTGCACAAAATGTACAAAACATTGTGTGCGCATTCCTTCTTCTATTTTTTTTTATTTCTTGCGCAATTATAATTGAGAGTGCATTATATGGCTTTAAATAATTTATGCTTGGTGTTGTGAAATAAAAACATGACGTGGCTTGCCCTACAGAATTGTGTATAATGTGTGGAAACGAATCAAGCATATTTACAGGACACCTTTCGACATAATACGTAATACGTCTTATTAATCAGTATGACGGATCACAGTATAGTTTACGATGACTTTTTACCTACACACGTTTGCTAATAGTATACTCCGTCCCTACTTTGGCTAATGAAGTGAACGACAACCCGTTTAAGGGTAAGGAATAATTGTACACACGTTAAAAATAATCTTTTAGAATTTCAAAATGTTGGCTATTCCAAACTCATCTACATTTCACCATTTAAAATATTATTATTATTTTTAGTCCAGCCAAAAATTATTTCACAATAGTGGCATAATTGTAATAAAATATAAAAAGCTCTCACGTTTAATAGTTGAAAAATTGAAAAGAATTGTTCAGGATTTATATTATAATTCTTCCTATATACCTTCGCACAATTAAAGTGTAATTCTTTCTATATACCTTCTCACAAATAAAATTTATATATTTGCAGAAAGTAATCTGACGAAATTCATTTTTATTAAGAACTTTCACATTTTAATTAGGAAGTAAATATTTTTAAAAAATATATACACAGCGTATTAAGAATAAATTAAAATGTTTTCATCGGAGCTTAATTAGTTCCGTTTTATATACGTCGTGCAGTGAAAAATCTCAATCGATTGACATTTTATTTTTGCATCCATTTTCCATGAAATTCGAAATATCAATTAAAGTAGAATATATAGAAAAGCACATAAAAATTGTATATACATATATCTAGCAACGTACAGATAAAATATCAAACGTCATTTGATTCCTATTTTTATTTTCAATTTTCCTTTATTCTTTCAATCATTTCTTATCTCTCACATAAACTACTCCTGAGCTTTCAAGTTCAAATCGATTTCCTTTATTTATTTTTATGTTCTCGTTTGTTTGTGAATTGAGATAGAAATGTATTTAAGAAGATTTTCAAGACATTTATTATTTCAAAACGCTAAGATATTTTTCTTTATATGTACATATGTATTTATTTACGTATATAAATCCTGGGAAAATAAAAACGTTTTTATTTATTATAAGATAATAGATATGTAAATAAAATCTATATATTTGTTCAAAGTGTTGTAACATTTACTGGATTTGATTGATGCAATAATTTTGGAAATCGATATATGTAATGACAGTAATATTGATCTTGAAACAATGGGTTTCAAAGATTTACTGATATGTTTTGTTAAAAAATAACCAAAGTACACTGTTATTTTTGGTTATTTGTTTTTTATATGGATAAAAATATTCGATTCGTTTTCCTACTAAACACGAACGCACCCACAAATGTTGTGTTATACATTATAAAATTATTCGAATATTTTTGGCAGTTCGGCCTCGGATATTCTTCTTCTTTAAATATAGAAACTAAAACATTATTTTGTCTGAATCATCAAAACAATCATGCAATATCAATTGTATCAGGTTAGATTAGTATTTAGAATTTTCGTTGTAAAACAATATTCGGATATAGTAGCACGAGTGAACATGCCACTATAAAAGCTTACATGACCTTCAAATGTGAACGAATAGAATGGCGGCCGTTTTAGAGAGTTGGTGATAAATTGTGCAATATGTTATGAATAGTAGTTGAATTATGTTTCCAGATTAAAATAATATTCGTCATAATCATAATAAATACACAAATTATATAGATTTGAATGCTATTATTTATTTATTTAATCAACACAATGTATAGTACAAATATAATTGAGACACAAATATAAGTTTTTTTTTTTTTTAGTTTATTTTCGAATTTAATTTAATTTAATTAATTAATTGATAATAAAATGTAAATTTGAAAATTTATTTTTGTTTTGCTAGCAAATTTCACATTGATTGATTGATCAGAAATAATTAAATTGTATTATTAAATATATTATGTGATGAGGGAAAAGAATATAATATTTTGTTGGAGGTGTAATAATGTTTTCTCGAATTCAGTTTCCAAAAAACATGAAAATGCACAGCGCAAATATATAGTGACTTTCTGTGGGTGTAGTAATTTTTCATAAATATAATATATATCGAAGACTACCTCAAAGTTTGAACCTAGCTGAACCCCTAAGCCCTAATCCGCGGTCATCTATTAGGAAAGGTGACCTATGTGGCTGGAAACATCGATATTTATGTAACTGAGTTGTGTGGCACTCATTGTGATTTAAGATCCTTGAAATAATTTAGCGAGATGTCACCATCTCATTTAATTTACATTTTCTCTTCGTTTTTAATTAAAACAATTTGGTTTAGATGTTGAGAAACGTTTATTATTTTTAATTACTAATTTATTTATTTATTTAAAATACGTTTTTACGTTTATGTAATTATTTTTAATTAAAAGTTTAGAAACATTTTTTTAAATTGAATTTCGAATCTATTTATAGGTGTTTAGTTTTGATGTGTATCAGATTTTTAACATTATATTAAATGCCAAAGGTTATACAGGATTGTATATGTAAATATGTATATAAATATGTGTGTTATCCGAAATATTAACGATTTGTGTTTGATTAATTACTTTAAAACATTTTTTTTGTATAATATAATAAAGGTTAATGCTGGATTGCTATATTGAATGATAATTAGTTTTATGTTACAAACAATACATGTGTATCTATATATATATATATATATATATATATATATATATATATATATATATATATATATATATATATATATATATATATATATATATATATATATATGTATATATATATATATATATATATATATATATATATATATATATGTATATATATATATATATATGTATATACATATATATATATATATACATATATATATATATATATATATATATATATATATATATATATATATATATATATATATATATATATATATATATATATATATATATATATATATATATATATATATATGTATATATATATATATATATATATGTATATATATATATATATATATATATATATATATATATATATATATATATAAATATATATAAATATGTATATTGTATATGGAAAAACATCGAAATTTACTTTATGTACATATGTACATTAAAGCATGACCCGAAAGGATCTGCATGAGTTGGCGAAAGAAAGATACACATAATTACCGAAAATTCTAAATTTATTTAATTAATCTGGTTTGAACTCAGATCCCCAGATACTTTATATAGAAAGTCGTTATGTATATTTATATTATTAAGATTTATAATTAGTCCCGCAGTCCTATATATATTAACTATAAACTTATAAATTTGCCACCTATTCTTTGAGGTGTCTCGAAAACCATCTGAAAAATAGCTACGAATGATCGAGCTGCCCCTATGGCGGCACGGTTCTTAAAGTTTCAAAAATAAAATCCAATAGACTTTCAACAAAATAAAATGTATTCAGGCGCATTCTTCGCAATGTTATTATTGGGGTATCGACCAAAGTTATGCAGTGTTCCGAATTTCGTCTAAATTATTATTATTTGGGTGTTCGTCGAATAATAATTAATAATAATAATATAAAAATATTAGTTCAGTTTAAAGGTTTTTCTAGAAAGTACTCCTTTATTATCTACTATACATCTCCGTTGTACAGTCAAATAAAGGTAAATTATAATTGATCCGTGCGCATTTAGAAATGTTTCATGCAAATGAAAATTTATAAACAGCGATTACTCGACAAGTCTTCCTTCGTATAGTTAATTGCATTCCGGCGAATTGGGTTTATTTACTATTCCCAGCCGATGAAATATGAATATATTAAAAAGTAATGCAAAACAATGTTAACTCGGCTAGTAAGTAAATAGGAAAATGGTTTGAAACGAACAAATCCCTGACAGGGGCAATAAATTAAGAACAAACAAAACCATACAGCATTCACCAAGCTCTTCATACACAGTTTTTAATGGTCCCAAAGAAAGTTACCTAAGAATTCATAATAATGTGGAATTTATCAAATTAAATTAAAGAGTTGGGATAAGAGTAATTTTCGTTAATACTTAAATAGAACAAATGCATTATTATTATTATTATTAAAATATTTCAAGTTAAAAGAAAATTTTGAAAACAGGTATTTTCACAACTGGTATTTTAAAAAAATCGTGAATTATTAAAAAACAATATTTTGACTAAATCAGAATCAGATTTTAGATTTTTGGCTCAAAATTTTGGGACGATTTTAGATTTTCGGCGAGTTGTTATAACTGGTTTAAGAATGGCTACTTTACCCTATTGTAGAATTATTTCACCTATAGATAATCCATTTAATAATCCTGATCGATAAATAAAGCATAATAAGCTTTCATTTTCGCTTAATTTGTTAATCACTATTACTGTATGTATATATGTATAATGTATACAAATTTAAAGCTGGCAAGATGGATAGAAAATTGAAATAATTACTTCCACAAAAAGCTTTATTAAACGATGAACGTGTTCCATGTAATTACATTTTATTTCACATTTTTTACCTACATAAATCACACGGCTGAAGAAACTTTTGAATTACATAATTGAATGACTATAATATTATACCATACACACATCAGTTGCTTAGAAATTAATCACGAGTCTTATATATAATATGGTTTTGATAATTAAAAAGATTTTTATTATTTTATATTCAAAAGAAAACAATTGTTTAGATGTGTGAGTGTGTTTGTGTGCGTATACATAATCAACCTAAATAAAACTTTCTTTTATATAAAATTTAATTCTGATATAATCTCAACGGATTAATATTTAATCTCATTATCAAAATTTGTTTAATGAAGTTTTTTTTTGTGAATGAATTATTTAAAGAAAGATTTATTTGCTATCTAATTGGGTATGGGAGAATTAAAGGTGGTTATACTTTGGAAATAAAGTTCAAAGCTCCATATTTCCAAACCAATATATGTTGCCGCATGTACGCATATTTATACGTTTCCTTACTTATTTATACAATGTTGAACATATTAAATTTATTATAAGGTATTTGCATAAATCATTATAAGTACTTGATTAGAATAAAGCTCGAAATAGTATAACAACTTGAAGGTTATAAACATTATTTTTTACACATTATTACAACTTTACACAGAATATAGTTATAGTAGAAACTAACAATCGTACTTTTAACACGAATGGCATGCGAAACATTAATCTGATAACAGGACTAATAATTCAGCAACTATGTACATTACATATATAGGTACATGTATATACGAAAGGTCTTGTAAACATTATTTTACTTTGAAGTGCTTTTCGTGTATCCTATTTGCATAACTATTATAATGCAAGGATATTTTTAGTGGAACGTCAACAAATATAAAAGCGTCTATAGATGGAAGAGTATTATACCGATACCATAAAGACACCATTTCACCTTAGGTATACCAATTAATCAGTTTATCGTATTACAATTTAACGTAAACAATTTATCGTAAAATAATTTATAATTTGTTGTGAACACAATTTATCGTGGACACCGTTTATCATGGACACCATTTAGCGTAGACACAATTTGTCATAGGACAATTTATTGCTACCTTCCATATTACATTGCAAAATACAAAAAAGTAGTATGTAAGTTAACGATGTTTCGTAGAATTAAAAAATTAAATTTATACTTCACAATTTATATTGGTACACTTTTACATACAATTTAACTCTAACTCTAATTTAACAAATTATCGGTTTTATATTAAAAATAAATGTTAACGCATTGACGTTGTGTGAAAAGAATTTTATTTAGGACGTTGACTTTTTGTCTCACGTTCCGTTGATGCAGCATTTTATTACATAGAAAAATAGGTGTCCAATTATGTCTGGGAATTTGGTTGATGCAGCGTTTCTAGTGTGTAGCATGTTGTTAACTTGTGTATAGAGATGGTAAATAAAGTTACCAAATGTTAGAAAAAAAAACAAATCGAACCGAAAAGTTTAGATCAGTTCTGTTTAGCTTTCACCTCCGTCTCTGGTATTTAAATATTATCTAATTTGATGGTTGGTGTTGTGTTTCACATCCTTAAGGTGTATAGCAGTTATTATACTGACATTATTTAATTAAATTAATAAACATCTATATACATTTCTGATGTACTTGTATAATAGCCTTCAGGGCTGCCTAGGTATACCTTCGTATTATTGAATATTTTGTGATGTATCCGATAAATATTTACATATAATATTATGTTCATCGTTCATTAACAATTAGAAAATGTTTTTCTTCTTTCTACCAAATTTTCCAATTTTCTTTGCAGGATTATAAAAAATGTATACAAGTTATATATATATATATATATATATATATATATATATATATATATATATATATACATATATATATATATATATATATATATATATATATATATATATATATATATATATATATATATATATATATATATATATATATATATATATATATATATATACATATATATACAATATATAAACATAAAATTAGACAGAATGAAACGAAGGTAATTCAAAAACTGAGGAAATTTATTTTATTTGTTTTGTTTGATTTTGACTTGAAAATTGTATTCATTTCTCTGCGATGAAAATTCAAGCTATTTTATTATTATGTACATACTCGTATAATGAATATCATAGAACCAAAATATATTTTGGTATTTTGTGGATTTGTTCGTTAATTCAAAACAGAATAATATTAATTGAAAATTGAAGTAAAGTAGTTTGTTCTATTTTCTATAGAATTTTCCCAATTCTTTTTTTTTTTGTTATTCTTATTCAGATTGAAATGTTTTTACAGCAGTGGGAAATGATTGGATTATAAGTTTATCTATCTAACTATATCAATACAATACACAAACATACATTTAGTATATATTTATATACTATGTATGTAGCTGAACAATTTATTTTGTAGAATAGAATTCAGTTAACAAGTTGTTTTTAGAATTTTAAATTTGATTTTTATCTTAAAAATGGGTTGGTAATGACTTCATTGTGCTTTGATTGAATATTTTATTTGCGTTCGATTTAGATAGTTAAATCCCTATATATAATATATTTTTATATTGGAGTATTTTTAGATTTATTCAAAATAATGGCTTTTTGAAGTAAAATCTGGGAATACATATAAGTATCTTATATATAAATGCACTAATTTGATTTAACGATTTATATATCTTAATTACACCTGAAGTTAAAATATATTTTCTGAAGTGTTCGTATTTCAATTCTAGAACTTTTAATTATAAAGCGAGATTTTTGGAATCAGTATCATATTATGTAGGCAGAATATATTAAATTTAAATATTTAACTCCAATCTTCTGAATTTAAAGACCTTTAATCATTTAGGGTATATGCAGGTACTTTTTGTTTAATCTGTATTTTCCACCAACACATGATCTAATTTGGAATTAATTTATTTACATTTAACAACAAAAATAAGAAAAACCAGCAATTTAATATCAATAAAATTATGCTGAACAATTAAATAATAATATAATGAATAAATAATTTACCTAAAATGTAATACATAATTTGAATTATTTTCCCAAAAAATTTACATAATTAGTTTGGTTTGATAATTTAATGATGTCTACATCATTTGATGAATGAATTTGATTATACGTATATGTATATATACAATTATATTATATTATATAACAATGTATACATTGTGCGAGTATAGTATATATGTATGTATGTATGTATATACGAATAAATGTAAGGGTGTTCTATTTTTGGCAACACCCGACTTTCTTATAATAAAGTATAGGTATATTAGGGACTTAGGATTTAGGATCGGCACGTGGAACGTGCAATCACTTAGAAAACCAGGAGCGTTGGAGGGTCTAATCACGTGCATGAAAGAGTATCGGCTGGAACTCGTTGCTCTTCAAGAAACTCGCTGGCCTCAAAGTGGAGACCATGTGTCCCAGGGCTATACGTTGTTCTACAGTGGAGATGACCTCGGAAATCTTGGAGCTGGATTTCTTCTTGGGCCGCAGGTAAAGAAGGCTGTTTTGGATTTTCAAGCAGTCAATAACCGATTGTGTATGCTTCGCCTGCGCATGAAGTTAGCCAACCTGTCGATAATTTGTGTACATGCGCCCACAGAAGTCAGCCAGCCCCAAGATAAAGACTCATTTTACAATGACTTGGACGATCTGATGGGATCTATACCCGAACACGATGTTAGAATGGTAATTGGGGACTTTAATGCTAGAGCTGGCAGAAATCAGGCCGACTTGTGTGAAAACATAGGTCCGTACTCCCGACACGAAACTGCGACCGATAATGGTGAGAGAATGATGTACTTTGCAATTGCTCATGATCTTAGAGTAGCAAGCACATTCTTCCCTCACAAACAGATACACCTAGAGACATGGACACATCCTCGCAAAACATCCCGGAGCCAAATTGACCATGTGTTAATTTCAAAAGGGCGAGCTCGGGTTGTGCAGGATGTGAGAACTTATCGGTCAGCAACCAAATACGTAGGCAGCGATCATTATTTGGTCGCTGCAAAGCTACGGTGGAAGTTTTCGTACAGGTCGGGGAACACAGCGAAACGGATGGAACGTTTCGACTGTGAAGGTCTGATAAATGAAGATCAAAAGAAACGATATCAGGATCTTGTCAGCGACAACATTGAGGGAGCTAATTACCAGTCTGACTGCGTGAACTCTGTCTGGGAGGTACTGAAAACTTCGGTTGTCAGTGCTGCTCAACAGACTTTAGGTATAGTGAAAGTCAGACCCAAGAATGATTGGTTTGATGACGAGTGTCGTCTTGCAGTTGAGCAACAAAATATAGCCCATAATGAAGTGCAACAACGTCTCACAATCGCAAGGAAAAACAAGGCAGCTCTTGCAAGAAGGGCAGCTAAGCGGATTTGTAGACGGAAGAAGCGAGAATGGTGGAAGGCCGAGGTTCTGAAAGTACAACAACTCAGCAATGAGCGTAGTTCACGTAATTTCTTTAAAGGAATTACTGGATTGCACCATACTTTCAGGCCTTCGTCAACCGCCATTCGGGACCGGGATGGAAACCTCTGTGTCAACATCGACGCAGTACTTGACGCATGGAGTGGACACTTTACTGAGCTGCTTGATGTTCATCATGCGTCACAGACTGTTGTTGAGCCACCTCTAAAACAGTCTGCGGAGATTTGCACTGAGGAGCCATCCCATGAGGAATTCACTAAGGCCATGCAGAGAATGAAACGAAACCGCTCACCTGGAGTGGACTGCATTAATTCGGAGCTCTTGATATTCGGAGGGGATACTTTGTGGAACTGTCTTTTCGACCTTATTCGATTAGTATGGCGAACCGAAGTTATGCCTGATGAATGGAAAGTGGCCGCGATATGCCCCATCTTCAAAAAGGGAGACCGCTTGAAGTGTGAGAATTATCGCGGTATAGCTCTCCTTTGCACAGCATACAAGTTACTGTCATACATTTTATTGGATAGAATCACTCCTCTGGCGGAGGGCTTGGTTGGTGACTATCAGGGAGGATTTCGTCCGAATCGATCAGTCACTGATCAGGTCTTTTCGCTGCGGATGATTCTATCTAAATATTATGAGACATCCATCTCCGTACATCAGGTTTTCCTGGATTTCCGGCAGGCCTACGACTCGATCAATCGAGAGAGTTTGTGGTCTGCCCTGGAATACCTAGGAATGCCAACAAAATTGGTACGACTGTGTAGGATGACAGTGACGCAGTCTCAATGCTGTGTTAAAGTTGAGAACAGGCTATCGACAATTTTTGCAGTTAACTCGGGTGTTCGGCAGGGAGATGCTCTGTCCCCGATACTCTTTAATCTCATGTTGGAGTACATCTTTCGTAAAACTGAAACACCTCAGCGCAACATCTTATATCGCCAGTCCAATCAAGTGCTTGCATATGCAGATGACATATGCGTGATTGGACTGAATAGCAACGGAGTGAAAGAAATACTTGATCCGCTTGTAGAGTTTTCAGCTTCTGTTGGACTCCAGATCAATGAGTCCAAAACGAAATACCTGATCTCTGGTTTTAGAGACAATGGCACATCAGATTTTAGTAGTGGCCACCACACGTTTGAGGGAGTGAGGAGGTTCAAATATTTGGGCTCTCTTATCACTCACGATAACAGTGTGGGTGAGGATATTAAAGTGCGGCTGGCAGCTGGCAGTCGTTCTTTGTATCCTCTAAGGCCACTGCTAAAATCTAAACACTTATCAAGTGCCGTGAAGCTGAAGCTTTACAAAGCGTTGATCAGGCCCGTTGTTATGTTTGGATGTGAAAGTTGGGCGCTGACGGATGAGTACGAGAGATGGCTCCTTACATTTGAGAGAAGAATCATGCGTGTGATTTACGGCCCTAAACGCGAAATAGATGGTACATTCCGAGCTCTGTACAATTTCGAGATCAGAGATCTGATGAAGATCCCCGATATTGTACATGAAGTTAGATCTCAGCGAGTACGCTGGCTCGGTCACGTTCTGCGTGCTGATCCGGAACGAATTGTGCAGCGATCTCTGAAAGGAGAGCCACCATATGGTAGGCGCAGAGGTCGTTGCAGGCGACGATGGCTCCACGATGTAGAGAACGACTTGGCCTCTTCAGATTGTCTAAGACAGTATGAAGACCAAGCTCAGGATCGAAACCGTTGGAGCCAGATTGTTGATTCAGTAAGGGGCCAGTAATGGCCTTTAACACTGTTATTATTATATTAGGGACTTATAGATACAACCAATCAACTTATAAAACTCAGACATATTTATTGCTTTTTATATAGTTTATCATAGGCGTTTAGATTTTAGCAGTTGCCTTAGAGGATACAAAGCAGGACTGCCAGCCGCACTTTAATATTCTCACCCACACTGTTATCGTGAGTGATAAGAGAGTCCAAATATTTGAACCTCCTCACTCCCTCAAACGTGGCCACTACTAAAATCTGTTGTGCCACTGTGCCATAGTGAATTCCTCATGGGATAGATCCTTATCCACCATTATCGGTCGCAGTTTCTTGTCAGGAGTCGGGAGTACGAACCTATGTTCTAACCCAAGTCGGCCATTTTTGACAACTCTAGCGTTAAAGTCTCCAGTTACCATTCTAACATCGTGTTCGGGTATAGATCCCATCAGATCATCCAAGTCATTGTAAAATGAGTTTTTATCTTGGGGCTGGCTGACTTCTGTGGGCGCATGTCCACAAATTATCGACAGCTTAGCTAACTTCATGCGACAATCGGTTATTGACGGCTTGGAAATCCAAAACAGCCTTCTTTACTTGCGGCCCAAGAAGAAATCCAGCTCCAAGATTTTTGAGGTCATCTCCACTGTAGAGCAACGTATAGCCCTGAGACACATGTTCTCTACTTTTAGACCAGCGAGTTTCTTGAAGAGCAACGAGTCCCAGTCGATACTCCTTCATTAACATGATTAGGCCCTCCAACGCTCCTGGTTTTCTAAGTGACTGCACGTTTCACGTGCCGATCCTAAATCTCGTGTCCGGGTATTTGAGCGGGGGTCCGGTGTTTTTTTGGCAGTATCCAATTTTCTTTTTGTTGACTTTATAAACAGGTAATTGTGGTGGTATTCTTGGAAAATATGTTGACATGTGAGTGCTTTCCCAACCACAGGGGCCAAATCCAGATTATACTTGCAAGTTAAAACTGGCAGCCAATTATGTTGATGCCAATAGGTTGGTCTTTTGTCAGTATAAATTTTGTACTCGAATAAAAAGACAGACCGAGCTGCTTATTGTATTATAGGTTAGTTTTGGCCATTCTTTGTTAGCCAAGATTTCTTATAATTGCTATCGTTATTGTAAATTTCTTAACCAATTTCATTATAATTCGACGTGTTTTTTGACAATTAATTATGTCGACCAGAAATATCATGAAACGCGTGTTACTTTTAACGAAATCGAACTATTAATGTTAAATTTGACTATATAGATTATACCTAACTGTAAATAATGATTATTCTCCCAACTAGCGCCATCTAATTGAAAATTTGTGTTCTTCGCTTAAATTGGCTTACGAGAAAACTTTGAAGAAAATTAAAATAATTTTAAGATATAAAATATATTTGCATGCACATGCGTGTAAAATATGACGAATTTAACATTATTATCGTTTAGGACTGTCATCTTTTTGGAAACCACAAACAATACTTCTATTGTTAATTATGACAACCGGCGGCAAATGTATTAAACACCTGTTGACTTCTCGAGCCGTTTATTTTTGAAATATGTATACTTAACAGGTCTCGTCTCTTTGTAATTTGTATTAGAAAGTGAAAAATTAATTTTATTAAAATTAATTCAGTATAGTATGGAAAATTCTTATGAGTATATATGTTGCTTCGTAATATATATACCTGTTCCCTTACAATGAGCATAAAAAAAATTCATTTTATGTAAGGAATAAATTTATAAAGCCCAACGAACAATCACAAAAAATGTACATATACATTTTTATACATACATATATGAATGAGCTTTTAAGCTCTGTTGACACTATATATACAAGATAAAGCGCATTTACGTTCGAGTACTGAATAATAAATTTCAATTACTTAATATTTTATAGCTTTTCCTGTTCTACATACATACATATATAGTCATACAAAATAAAAAATATTTTCAAGATGAAAATTTACGAAAATATTACTTCACAGCCTACACATGATTATAAGAAAAACAGAAGTAAAATTAGCAATTCGCATAAAAACAAAAAAAAATTGGGAACAGGAAAAAATCTAATTAAATTCTAGTTTAGTAAAAATAGAAACAAGCAACATAAAAAAAATGTACTTGTTTGTGTACCTGATAAATTATGTACAAGTTTAAGAGCTTTTTTCCACTTCTTATATTACCGTCTTGTCTCGTTTGTTTACATTTTATCTTTATTAATTTTTTGCGTTTAGATTAAATATTTTGTTGGGTTTATTTATTTCGGTCAGGGCTATGAAGTTATGGTCATTTCAATTGGTGTTAGACTTCCCTGATTTTTCCATAACTAACCTGCTTCAGCTAATCTGACCACAAATATCATAGCCACCGAAACAATTTCAAGAATAACGTAATAATTGTATGGAAACAATTTTTTGTTTCGTCTGTGTATATGGTCCTCTATTTTAAGCTCATTTTATACCATACATACAATATATGTACGGTATAATACCTTATAAGGCTTACAACTATTAACTCTCTTTGAAAGCTATCAAAACCATCACACTCATTTAAAGCTCGTGAATGTTTTAATTTAGTTTTAAAACTTATTTTAATTATTTTAATTTTTTACAATGGTTTTATTCTTGAATATTTCCTATTTTGTTGTAAATAGTTTTCAAATCGTACAGCTAATTAAATATTACAATTCATTAAGACATAATCTATATAAGTTCTTAACATTATCAAACACTATTAGATTGTAGTAAATTTTTTATTCCAAAGCTCTTGTTGGTCAGTTATTTGCCAATATCTCCTGTGTGTTTGATTCCAGTGGCATTCTTCATCCTAAATTTCTAAAAATATTTATTATTTGTTTCCGAAAGTTCTATACAATTTTTCTATAGAGCGGAGACGCAATTTCGAAATGAAAGCCTTTGAGTTTTGCCATACAAAATACACCTTAAATAATAAAGTTCGCCACAAGTATTTTCAGCTCGAAAACTGTTTTCCAAATGTGTTGCTATAAGTGCGATATAGGCAATGACCGTTAAACTTACAAAAATTTAAATAATAAACAATATGTACGAAAACTGTTGGAAAACAATTGCCAAAAAATAGTTTCAGGATGAATATTGTTTTTTCTATTGTTTTGGGCTGAGATTGAATTTAGCACGGAAACACACCACAAAAGTGTAATACCCGCTTGTACGAAACAAATAACAAACGGTTTTCCAGTTAAACAGATTTTTTAGAGTTGATTGATTAACCGGCTGTTAAGATTTTGATTTTGGCGTTTTATTGTATTGATAGAAAATTTCCAATAGTAAAGTGCAAAACAAAATTAAGTTGAATTGAATTTCGGTTGTGAAATGCATGTAACAGATGGCTAGCTAACCTCTAGTTAAATATTTTCGTGCAACCGGGCATTAGTCTATATAGAACAATCTATTCTGAAAATTTAACGGAACGTTTTTTTTGCGTCACTTTAATATAATGCATGCTTTAAAAAATCGATTTTCTTATGGTATAATATAAAGCGTATACTGATTAAGGCCGATGGCACATTATTTATCGCTAACTTCAATCAATCAACAATAAAAATCATAATATTAATACTGTACGCATACATAAATATAATTAAAAATCATCATCATTAAAATTATTAATATATTTTTTTTTATACATTATTAATGGACAATCATAAAATTTTATGTACATATATATATGTACACATGTAAATGCTGAAACTGAAATAATAACATAAATTACTAATAAATTATATTTTCTATGCTTGTTACATTTCACAGGTTATGGACATACACCACCCATATCAGACCTCGGCAAAATATTCTGCATAATATACTCTATATTTGGAATACCATTTACCTTAGTACTCATCTCCGCTGCAGTCGAACGATTACTTGTACCATCGAATTGGTTACTGGGCACGTTGAATTCAAAATTAGGCCATCTGTATCAACCGTTTAATATACGATTATCACATTTATCGATAATTATGACACTGGTTGGACTTATATTTTTTGTAATACCAGCGTTTGTACTGAAGTTATTGGAGCCGAAATGGAGTACAATCGATTCATTTTACTATGTTTTTGTATCGTTGACCACAATCGGATTTGGTGATTTTATTCCCGATGGTGAAATGGGTGAATATAATCGTACCGTATATAAAGTATTGATCACCATATATTTAATACTTGGAATTATTTCCTTAATGCTTGTTGTTACAATATTTTGCTCAATTCCACAATTAAATTTGGGACAACTGTTTACCGAAAATGGTACCGGAGAAAATGAAAAGTTACGATTGTCGGCGGCTGGTTCACGTATGTATTCAGGACCATCAGGTTTATATATCCCACAGGGAGATGAAGAAGTACGCCGCGCTGTGGTGAGAATTCGTCCACGCGGCGATGATTCGCCAAGTCCCGAGGACACAACACCAATGCATGCTCGTGATATTCGTGTACCATAAGCAAATTAAATCAAATTCTAAATTTTTTTTATCTCACATTTGTTTTAATTTTTTTTTATATATCTTAAGTTATGGTACCTGATCCTATAAACAACAACAAAATAGTATATAACTTATATGTTATGTACACTTTATATATACCTACTGACTGTTAATCTCTATAAATTTTTTTTAATTGTTAATCAGTTACTGGAATATTTATAAGACTTATCTTGGTGTTTGTCACCCACTCCCAAAAAAAAAATTATTATGTTATCACCCTGTTTTTGTACTATTTACTACTTTATATAAATATACTATATATACTAACTATTATATACTAAATTAAATAATAAGAGAGCCGTATATGATCTTGTAAAATATTTGTTATGAATTACCTCAAAGGTTTTGATCATATTATACAAGTTCGAGTGCTCTATAAAAATCAACTCAAACTTATATTGGACCTAAACACATTTGTGTATACTTTTGTATTATTAAACTATACCTAGTTATTAAATCTTCGAAATGTGATGATTGCTCAATTACATGCCACAGCTACAATCTATATAAGAATATTTTCGATTTGGATAATTTCCCAATGGAAATTCTGGTGTTCACATACTCGTATATGTATGTAAATCCAATCCAAAGTGCAACTATATGTTTTTGATTTAAATATAAATAGCGTAAATCTTCAAATCAGTGGTCCTCAATGTGGACATTTGGGCAAAACTGCATACTTCGCCTCAATATTTTATCAAAATAGTTTTAGTTTGACGTATAACTATTGGTATTGGTATAACACTTATTCAAATCTGTAAATAAATGAACTAGAATCTGGAATGATGTGTGGTCTTTCAAAAATTTAAAATTTCCGGCTCTATAGGTATAGACCTACAAATGATACTTAAATTTGCTGATGATTTAGAACCACTCGTCTAACTTTATATGTACATATTATATCTATAGAATAAAAGTTGTACATATATATATAGTGGTGTTCAATAAAATAGGACATTTGACGCGTTAGACAAAAAAAAATAGGAAAATAATAAAACTTTCATTTTAAAAAGATCTGTTCAAAAAAATAGGACAGTTCCCTTTAATACGTAAATATGGCCTCAATTCAGTCTGGCATGTGGATATAGTGGAGAATTCCATTAGCTAATAATTAGTTTATGACCCTTTTTGTTCAGCACTTAAGTTCTCGATCGGGTTTAGATCGGGTGATTGAGCTGGCCATTCCATAACCTCTACATTGTGTTACCAAAACCATGCTTTCGCCTTTCTCGATGTATGTTTAGGGTCATTGTCTTGCTGAAAACACCAACCTGAGAGTATGATATTTTCAGTAAACATAAATATCCGCATTCATCTTTTCCTTTATCCAATATATTGGCCCTAGGTTACCACGAAAAACCTCCCCATACCATAATTGATACGCCGCCGTTTTATGGTGTTTTGTGTGTATTTTCCGTTTTATGATTTTTTCGTTTCGATTTTAGTTTTGTACAGTTTTCTTTTCTTCATTTCTGAATTTCTGAATAATTATTTTTAACTTCTTTTTAAATACTATTTAGTTTTTGAATTGCAGTTTCCTAATTTTTAATAATTTTAATTAATTATTATATGCGTATCTCTGGAAGTTTTAATTAATAGTTAATACTGATGTCCTATTTTTTTGAACGCAGAAAGAATATTTTTATAATTATTTTTGGTGATTTCCCGCAATATACAAAAATTATCAGCACTCGATCTACAGTTTTTTAGTAGGTTGTATTGGGAATTTAACCGGTAAACCATAATTTAATATATTTGTGGAAAATTTACGAAATTTCAAATTGAATGAAAAAATGGTGTACTGTATATATACATATATATATGTATATACATATATATATATATATATATATATATATATATATATATATATATATATATATATATATATATATATATATATATATATATGTATATATATAAATATATATATATATATATATATATATATATATATATATATATATATATATATATATATATATATATATATATATATATATATATATATATATATATATATATATATATATATATATTCATCATATATCAATCTTAATTTCTTTTGTATACAAGTATAATACATACTTATAAAATAAAATATATTTTATTTTTTTAATATAAATATAATAAATATCTATAATAAACTAAATAAATAAAACAAAGTTTAGGGAATAACATATTTTATACTCTCTTAATTAATACATATATATGTATACATATATACACCCCATCTCACTTGTTGGAGAACAGTGAACACTTTTTTAAACATCAGATTGTTTCTCCAATACTTGTCGTGTTGTTTTATTCAAAAATAGTTCTGGATAAGAATTTTTTCGTTTTTTCAGTAAAATCCAAATGAATTATTTATCAATAAATATGATAATGTTAAACCACATAATTTAAGTCAATATTATCAACATAAAATTAAATTTAACTTTATTTTTCGATGTTCTCGATAAAATAATGTTTTTTCAAGTTCTCGATAAAATCATAGTAAACGAACTCGAAACAAAGGGAAATTTAAAAGGAAATATGTTAAATAAATATTTTTCATTGTACTTTGCTTGATACTTGTATTATTTGACAATAAACGTCAAAAAATATTGTTAGAAGTTGAAATTTATTCAAATAAATAGAAGTTAAATAAAACATATTGGTTAAATTAAATAAAATTTCCCAGTATTATTTCCGATGTTCTATATAGGACTTGAAGTTTAGTAAATAAAAAAACGCAGCAACTCTGTATAATTAAATGAATTCTAATTGATATATCGGAAGAGGTCTCTATTAAGAAAATATCCCATACAGTAACTTGCAGGTACTTTAGAGAACCGCTACTTTTTTTTTTAAATAAAACGGAGTGCACCTTTACAAATTGCATATTTATTTGTCTCACTTGTTTAAAAACAGCTGTAAAATCAATTGAAATGAACAGATTTCTCTTTTTTTTGTTTTTGTAAATTTTATTTAAGCATAGATTGGTTAATTTTTCAAATTAAATGTAAAACGCTTACAGAATTTCAGAATTTGAATATGAGATACAAAATAGAAAATTTAATAAATTTAAAAATATTTAAGAATTTAAAAATTTTAAGAAAAAATTACGGAATTTGAATAAATGCACGAAATTTTTATTAAATTCCTGAAATATTTCAAACTTCTAAAATTTAAAATATTGTCAGCTTCTTAAATTTGAAATTACTAAAAACTGTGTTAACTAAAATTTAAATTTCCTACAAATATTTATACAGTTGAATTCAAGTTTGCTAAATTTGGTTCAACATTTAAAAATTCTAATTAAATTTACAAAATTCAAAATTTCAGTTTTATTTATTAAACTTTGAAATTTTGGTAGATCAAAATCACAAATTATGTAATTTTGGTAGATCAAAATCACTAATATTGTTTAAATACTGATGTCTTCAAAATTTTTAAAGTTTATACATTTTCAAGTGTTTTTGTTAAAAGTTTTAAAAATTCAACATTTCCGCTAAAATATTAATCCGATTTGAAATTTCAAATTCATAATTATAAATTCATGTAACCTACAGTAAATTTAATGTTTAATCCAACAATTTCAAAAACAGATAATAATTTAAAAATGAAATTTTCTATTCCAAATTAAAAATGATTATAAAACTTTCAATTTTAGATATTTCAAAAAAATTAGCAAATCTGAACATATTTTTCAATTTGAATTACTGCATTTTAAAAATATTAAGTGTATAGTACGAAAATAACTTTGAATATTTTAAAAATATTATAACTCAAAATTTACGAAACTTTTCTCGAGAATGATGGAAATTTTTATTTTATAAATCGTTCAAAACTGAATTCGAAATTTAAATCCTAATTATAATGTAAAATTTAAAAATTTGAATTTTTAAAAGTTTCAAAATTTAATTACTAATTGCTAAAAATTTTGATTGATCGCCTAGAAATTTTGAATTTAGATTTATAAAATTTAAATTTGAACAGTTAAATTACAAAATTTAATGTTTAATTTCATTGTTTGATGTAGAATTTAATTTTCAAATTAGATTTGTAAAATTGTATTTCAATATTTTTTGGGCAAATCTGACATTCGAGTAGTTCCAAAATTCGAATTAAAATGACAAATTCTGAATTTAATTAAATTTATGAATTTTATCAATTTTAATTAGCCCAGGTACTTCGGTCGAATTGATAATGAAACCGACTTTTTAATTATACAATTTTCAATCTGATATTCCAGTTTGAATTTTAGTTTTTTTTAATTTTGTTTTTTTCCAATTTATCGAATTTAGGTTGATGATTACAGTTCCGAGCCCTTAAACTTCCATTTTAACTACAGCATTTCAATAATTTTGGATGCATACCATACGTATTCTGATCTGATTTGAAATTTTTCGAAATTCGACCAAATATATAATCGAGTCTACATTTGAAAAATTTTGGTATTTTTAAGAATTTGTTGAACCTTTCTGAAAATTCTGAATTTGAATATAACAGGTTCGTTAGTATCAGGAAAACAATATTTAATCCAACAATTTCATATATCGATGATTAGAATGGAATTTCCGGATTTACATAATAATGTATTTTTAACATATGTTCATTTCAAAATACATGTTTTAATTAAATAAATATTAACTAGCCTAAGGGTCCAATTTATACTGGGTATCATTGGTAGTTAAGCTAGAAACTCAGTGTACTTGTGATGTGCTGTACTAAAATATATGTAGCTGATCGCGTTCAAATGAATTTAGAATGAAGAACCCAAAAGTTAAATCTATGAAACTATATGGATCAATACATATATGTACAAGCGTAGACGTGCGCCCCGGGTGTGTAGTTTATTAAGGCAAAAATTCTAAAACGATAACCAAAATTTAAAAATAAATGTCAATAATTTTTAGGAAGCCTCAGCGGTTCTAAAATTTAAAATTGCCAAATTTTAAATATGGAGGACGCTGTATGTACGATGGACGGTTGCTCTGCTGAATGTAACGTATTTTTAGCCCTTATTTTGGTCATCGACAGGGTGTAATTTGAAGGATGGCCCGTCGGTATTGGACTCTTGTAGCCATGCTCACACGCCCTTACTTAGGTAATTCTGCACAATGGTTGAATATCTTCCAATTTTAGCAGCAATTTAGCGGATACTATGACCATCCTCCTTGAAAGCCCAAATTTGGGCTTTTTCCTCTATATTCAAGAACTTTCTTTTAGGCATAGTTGGGCACACGTCAAGGTTTAATGACGAACTGATACCCTACACTCTGTTAATTTTATTGTTTAGCCTTAGAAACGAGGTGTTTCAGTTGTTCTTAAACAAGTGAGACAGATAAACATGAAATTTTTAAAGCTCTTCGTTGTATTTAAAAAAAAAAGCGGTAAGTATAAGATATTTTCTTAATAGAGACCTCTTCCGACGTTAGAATTTATTTAATTATACATAGTATTGGAGAAACAATCTGATTTAAAAGTAAAGTGTTCTTAAACAAGTGAGACGGACTATATATAAGTTAAATAAATTCCTTTTTATTTATTATAAAAAAAAATCAATTTCTGATTTTTTTGTTTGTTATTATATCTTTTATTTAATTTATTAACACTTTGTTACAATTATGATTGATTCTTTATTTGATATTATCTTTTATTCACAATTATAATTTCTTTACTTAATTACTATTATAAATCTGGATTACAACTGACTTCTTATTCTAAAAGTAATACAATACTTAATTTCTATATTGTCGTATAAAGGAATGTGGCTGGTCATCATATTTATTCAGTTCACCGGAAGTTCGCACGTGTTCTTGTATGACATGATTTAGGTGTCGTTTTATGTCGCTATATGATATTGCCTGCCGGATGTCGGATGTGCATTAACTTATATATATACATATATATATATATATATATATATATATATATATATATATATATATATATATATATATATATATATATATATATATATATATATATATATATATATATATATATATATATATATATATATATATATATATATATATATATATATATATATATATATATATATATATATATATATATATATATATATATATATATATATATATATATATATATATATGTATATATGTATATATATATATATATATATATATAAATATAGTATATACATATATATATATAGTATATATATATATATATATATATATATATATATATATATATAGTATATTATACATATACTTATATATATAATTATTTATATATTAATAAAATTTAAGAAATTAATGAGAAAATCATCCAAAAAATTATTACCGAGGTATACAAATTTAGCTTTATCAAAATCTAACTATAGTTTGTATAGCCATTTTAGCATTTTATTTATTGATGTTAGACGTTTATATTTTAAACATTTTTAACGCGCTAATAATAATATATATATATACATATATATATATATATATATATATATATATATATATATATATATATATATATATATATATATATATATATATATATATATATATATATATAAATATATATATATATATATATATATATATATATATATATAAATATAATATTTATATACATACATATATATAAATTCATAATGTATATGAATATAGTTAGTGACCTCATGACATAAATCGATGGATAAGGGTAAATTTAGTAGTTAAGACTCTACTTTACTTAATTTATCAAAGACTGGGTATCGTACAAATCAGTTGTTGCCCACAAAAACTTATGTAATGAGTTAAATGCTTTTATATAGCAAAGATAAACATATTTGCAAGCCAGTAATGATGTTTTTTAAATTCGCTATAATACGTATCAATATTAATAAATTTTTATATCGAAAACCAAATTTATTAATATTAACCACAAAATGTTATATTTTACACGTTCAGAAAGGTACTATATAGCAATTGATACATGCTTTTATAAAAATTCGTTCTAAAAAACGAAAAACTTTAAAATGTAAATGAAAAATATTTTATAGCTATATACTGACAAAAGTATGTAACTACTTATCGGTTAAGTTGTGTCTGCGCTGCAAAAATGGGTTATATAGTTGGGTTTGGCAAAAATGGGTTTTATAGTTCATCCTTACATGCTTAATTATAGATGTTATACGTGGGAAACATTTCGGTAAAATTCGATAGCGGAGATTTACACTATTTAGATTTAATTTTAGACGCACTTTAGTACATTTAAATATCAACATTAATTTTGATTTTTACTAGAGGTAAAGTAAATGAAATATGAGAAGTACACTAAAATTTAAATATTTTTTATATTGCGGCCTAACATATTTCTTTACTTGTACATTATCAGTGTTATTGTGGGAAGTAAACTAACATAAAAAGATAATAAATCGTATTAATTTTAGTGACTGTGACGGAAATGGCAGCTTTATAGCCTAACATTATGCATATAAACGTATTTTGAAGGTTTTGGTGCTTTTTGAACTCTGCTATTTATTTAGTATGATGTATAATAATTCAAATAAAATTTGTATCTTATATCTATAGAGCCTAACGGATCACACCTAATTTATATTTATTGCCCAATCCGACCTTTAAACATTAAATAGTGGATTTGTCTGTGATAGAAATTATTAAAATTGAATAATTTGGATTGTGTATATTATATAGAAACGAAAGTGCCATAAAAATTCTTAAAAATATGCTGTATGGCATTATATATAAAATTAAGTTTAAAGGTCAACTGATTGAAAAATGAAAACAATATATTTATAAATCTTTAATGATTTTATCGTTTAAATTTAAATATTAAAACGCATTCCACTTCAAGCAGAATAATAAGCAAGCAGAAAAATATTAATAAAAATGTAAAAATAAAATTGTGCAGATAATAATTTTGAGCGATTGAAATTTGTAGATAATAATAAAAGTAAAAGAAAAAATGTGTAGTCGAGAAGAAAATGATGGGTTGGAAAAGATGTTATGAATAATGTAAAAATTATGTTTATGATTTATAAAAAAATTAATTTAATTAAAAATAAGAAAAATCATATTTATTACCAAATAAAAATAAAAAATAAATTATAACAAAAAATTTTATATTTTTTTATTTTTGTTTTTTCAAAATCAACATCATATCAGATATCCGTTCCATATACATACATACTTACTATTTCAATACGTCTTATCTTACATACATATATAATATACAATGAAAACAATATACTAAAATCTTACGTATAGATACATAATATATAAAAATAAATAAAGCAACGATGTACATTACATACATTGTTTATGGTTTATATATATATATATATATATATATATATATATATATATATATATATATATATATATATATATATATATATATATATATATATATATATATATATATATATATATATATATATATATATATATATATATATATATATATATATATATATATATATATATATATATATATATATATATATATATATATATATATATATATATATATATATAAAATTAAAAATATAAGAAGAAGCACCAACATATATATATTTTAAAAAAATACATAATATTTAGAATTTAAATAAAACTATTAAATATATTAATTTAAAATAAATGAATGATTTATGTTTATTTGATGTCGTTTCTGTGGATTCCTTTGAAAATTAAGAGGTAGGTACTGCTAAGTCATAATATTTGTAGTATGGTAGGATTCGAGATGTTAATTATAATTAATTTTAGTTCTAACGTATGCACATTTAACCAAGACACATTCGAAAACTAATTATCGCTTCCCTGCATCCCTTTGTTTCGCCTCTGTAACGATAACCATAAAATTAATTCCATTCAAACCAAATCAAATTATTTCTACTTTGATAGTCAACTAAATTTAAAAATTAATATCGGAAATCTACAGAATTATGGAGTTCATATTGAATTGGTTCGAGAACCAATCGAAATTGGGCATGATCCCTGATTTGGATAAAAAGAATTTTACCATAATACTTAGTGTAAGCCATAGTGCGGTCTACATAATACGATTGTTCGTCATATCTATTATAAAATTATTAATTAAACTGCCCATTTCTGAATTTATTAATTAATTAATAAACACAATGGATTAATCCTTTTTATATTTTATGCGATTGTCGTCCATCCAACCGAATTTTCTTTTCACCGGCTTATCATTCTTTTCCATTTTTCATGTCCATCGTACATACTTATTATAGAAAAACTAAAGTTTTGTTATCTTCATTTAAATGAACATAATAAAGTTAATTTTGTTTTTTACTGTATCGTGAAGACAAAGATCGACGAATGAGAAAGGCTAATAATGATGATATTCTTAATTTTTAATAAGATTTATAGCTAGATAACACGATTTATTTTTAAAATTTATAATTAAAAAAAAGGTGAAGGTAGATAGATACATGTATGCAGGGATGATAATTTTATGATGATGTAGCATAAATTCGATATCATCTATCTGTATATTATGGTAACAACATAAAGTTTAAGCTGAGTAATAATAAGGTAGTCGGTTTTGTTTATTCTTTTTTTAAATACCCACAGAAGTGTTATACTGGGGTTAGTCCAAACATGATTGCCCTTAATATTGTTTGTTTTTCATTTATGGTTTAAGTCAAACTATTTTATTTTCTTATTTAAAAAATTAAGCTCTCGTTTTAAATTTCACTTATGATACCTATAACAACGATTTTATACATAACAGCGATGTTTCAAATGGTCATATGGTTTTACAGGAATACGCTCCTAGTTTTTGGTACAATACGTAAATTATTAATATTTGTACTATTGTGTGTTCTAGTAAAATTTTAGTAAATAAAATTATCGAAAAAAGAAATTAATTTTGCCTGATTGAAACGATTGAAAATACTTATAATATTTATCTATTTATTTATTTTTAGAAACGTCTATAAATTTGACTTGAACATCGAACATTCAAAAAATCAAAAAATAGTACGAGTACTATCAACAAACATAGAAAAAAAAAATTATAAAGTAAATAAATATTGGTTCAGGTCGAAGCTAATATGCTACTATTGGTTCAACCTTTGTTTAAAATTTACCTTACTTAAGGTAAAGTCAAAGAGGTGGTCAATTTTGTTGAAACTCTTGGACATCATGTTGTTTATCACCGTAGTTTGTTGATTCACATGAAGAACTCTTAAACTTCTAATTGGTGCATGGATTTTGGTGCGTCGATTTGATTACGTAAGATGTTCCCGACAATCGGAGATTTTCGAATATTATTCCTCCTGTTTTGAAGTGTTATCGTGTTGTAAGTTTTCAATCCAGTAGGAGATACGGTGGTAATTGCTTCAGGTTAAGCTGGTATGGTATATCGTGGTTGTAATTCCATCCTTTTCATCTTTCCATGTTATGTAGCATATAAACTTTTTTTGGATATTCTCAAGGCTGCGGACATGTTCGTCGTAAAAAGGGTACCAGACATTGCGCCATATTCAAGTTGGTATATGACATATGCATATAACAAAACCTTAATTTTTTCCTTAATAGGTTATAAATATCCCTGTTCAGCGCTTAATAAAACAAAGCATGCAATTATTTGCTCTAGTGATGCATCGTTTAATGTGCTTAGTAAAGCATGTTTTCGACGAAAGCTTCCACCGTTCTGGAAATATCTGGAAACATCAATACTTTAGAATGCTGTATTACTTCGGTAATCCCATTGATTAAAATTCTAAAGATCCAAGGACCAACATGAGAACCTTGTGATACTTCGGAGGTAACTCGTATTAATATCGATCTTTTATTTCCTAGTTCAATATATTGAATGCGTTTACACAAATATGATTTAAATCAGGCTACGAACTTTTCAGAGAAGCCGAATTTATACAGGCGTTCCAATGTTTTGCAATGACTGATGGAATCAAAGGCTTTGGCAAAGTCCGCGTATACCACATCAACTTGCTTGTGATTTTCAATTTCTTTAATTGAGTTGTCTAAAGGGTGCTTGTAAAACTGATGAATGATACAAAGATCCCTAAAATCTTTGTCAAAGATAACTTATTAATTTAGTTTATGTAAGTCGGTTCTGTTTTCGCAGTCAAGTTAGTATATGTACTATGTAGATTGAAAGGAACTTTATAACTTAATTAATTTTAGTTTAGTTGATATATTAAAATGCACTTTTTAAATTAGGTAATAAATTTAATTATATTTCAGTAGATTTGTCAATTTTCAATTTCTTTTTAGGCGGGTCGACCTCATTGCCCGATTTATCTAGTTTATTTCGTTTGAATTTCTTTTTAGGATCCTTTGTCACATCGATTTTATGTTCCTTTCTAAATTTCGTTATATAGTCGGGTTGTGTAGCTATTGGATCACGTAGTGGCGCTTTCTTTTCCATTCTCCTTCTCGTACGTTTTGTTAATTTTTTCATAGCCAACATATATTCAGGCACATCGCACCCTGAACTTTTCATTATGTTTGCAATCGCACGTAAATTTGGTGCATCGTTCTGTGTGAAAAATGTAATTGCTCGACCTTTTCGGCCAGCACGACCCGTTCGACCAATCCGATGTATATATGAGATTTTTGACGGGGGAAAATCGTAATTTATCACAAGATTAACACCTTTGAAATCAATACCACGACTCATCAGCTCCGTACAAATTAGGATCCATATTTTTCCCTCACGAAACGCTTTTACTACATTGTCCCGCTGTTGCTGAGTTCGATCGGCATGAATAACATCTACGTTTACACCATCGTATAGCAACTCGTTGAATAATTGTTGGGCTCGATCTTTACTCTGTACAAATACCAATACAGGAGGTTGTAAGCCATTTCGCACCAGTTCACGGAATGCTAATAGTTTTCCTGATTCTGAACCAACAAACAATAATTTCTGGTCAACTAATTCCGTAGCCGCGTTTTTATGGCCGATTGTGATACTCAATATATTTTTGAACGTTTCTTTACACCATTTGGCCACTTGTGGAGTATGTGTGGCACTAAACAAGGCGGTTTTCTTGTTAGCCGATGTGCAAGCTTTATAAATTTGATTGAACTGCTCTCTGAATGAATTCACTCCGGTTTCAAAAAGTTTATCAGCCTCGTCTAACACCAACCACTGGACATTCGATAGATTTAATTGCGGCGGTTCTTGATTTATTAAATAGCATATTCGATTTGGCGTTGTTATAAGGATATCATACTTTTTACTGCTACTTAAACCATATTTCATCTCGGCCTGATTCACTTTACTTATTATGTGTACTCTAAAATCTAGATTTTCGGATATTCGAAGACATTCCCTTTGTGTTTGTTTGGCCAGTTCTCGAGTTGGGCAAACGATTAACGCACGAAAGCCTTTATTTTCGGGTCCTTTAAGATCTCGAATGATTGGTATGAGGAATGCCGCCGTTTTTCCCGAGCCAGTAGGTGCGCAAGCTGTTATTGGTCGACCTAATACCATAGCCGGAATTGACTGCATCTGAATTGGAGTAGGCTTGCTATATCCACATTTTTTTATGTTATCCACTAGCTTCTTGGGTAAGTGAAATTTTTCTTGCAACTGCTCAAAGGAATCGATCGGTTCTGGTGCATTCTTACCAGACACATGAATATTGTTAACATTACGAAAATGGTTTATCTAAAATGAGAGTTTGTCATCGTTAATTAAAATACATATAATTACCGTTCTGTTAAACAAACCTCATCAATCTTCAACTGTTTCACTGTTTCGACGCTTAACACTTTAGACTTTTTCTTACGGATGGGTATATCGCATATATTACTAAACAAATGTATCCCTTCATCGCCGTTTTCATCCTCCGATTTAATTTCTTCTTTTATTTCGGTATCAGGTGCACAATAACCTGCAACACGCTCTATATCACCGGGGTACTCAATATCCGATTTTTCCTCTGTTTTGATCGCAATACCATCATTTTCATGTTTAATTTCATTCAGTGCTATATCTTGCGATTTCACTGTTTTATTGAAATTATTTTTATTTGATTTAAAATTCACACCAAATGTTAATTGACGAAAAATGTCATGAGAATCCATCCCAAATTAACAAAAACTTTAGACATAGGCAACAATCAATTTAAACACGTGTAGTTTGACGGTAGCCACTGACAGAGTGACAGCATTTCTATAATATATGTATATAGCACCAGGGCAGCAGCGCACAGGCATTGAGCGCGCTATCAAAAAAAACGAGTTGGTTTAATGCGAAAAATATGGTTGCGGCGACCAAATGTATACGACAATAACACCCTAATTTATGACGTTTTCATTTTGTTTGCGGACTTCGCGTAGTTCACTCACAATTCATTCACGAATCGAAATAGTTGTGTTTCTGTGAAATTTGTGTTTAAATCAATTTACTCAATTGTTTTAACACAATATATTTGAAAATTGTAATAAAATTAATTATTTTAAAGTTACAGACATTTTCGATATACAGTAATATTTAGTGAATATTTTATAAATAAAATTTTATCTTGTCGTTCATTGCAAGGGAAAAAAGATGGCCGGTCGACGCAGTAGTAATCGTAATAATATGCCAGGAAATTATAATCATCAAAACTTTAAACATGATAATATTCCGGGATTGAAAACTCATAACGTAAGTAATTTGGAATATAAATTTTTATTGTAGTTATTATTGAAAGATAAAAGAATTTAATTAGTTGTCCCTCAAAACGGGTGGCCATTTTATTTGTGAGCTCCGTACTTACGTATTTGTAAGACAATTAATTGATTTTTTTCTAATAAATTTTAAGATCTGTTTATTCGTGTCTGTCCAAAATTTATGAACACGATAGTGAATCAATCATGGCGAACAAGTTTCATTTCCACATTCTTGTTATATTTTGTTGGATACAAACACATTCCAAATTTAGAAATCATATTTTCCGATATGATTTTCACTGGTTCACACCCCATGTGAATATATAAAATTTACAATTTGGTTAATATTTCTAGTATCCACATATTCCATTTAGCTATATTCTTTTCTACATGCTTTTTCCTATCAATATTGATTGTAAACAATCATGGTGAGTTTATATGGAAGGACTGCACTCTGCAGTTTTTTTTGGTACGTAATACCATAGACAAAATAGCATATAGATTTCTCATATTTCTATTTGCACTACGTATGAGCGAGAAACAATATTTTCATTGTCATCGTTGTGTATTTGATATTCCATAGTCTATACAGTGTATCAAAATCAGACTTGTTAGTATAGAAGATTTTGAGTGTACAATATAGAATGCACCAACACAACGATAACATAGGAAGAATCAGAGGTCTGTCGTACTCCTCTGTTATTGTACAAATCGTCTATGGTAATACACTCTGCAAAATATCTTAGTAAGTCTATTTATCTCAAATTCTTGTTCTCACCTCAAACATATACAAGAACAAAAAAATGGTAGCATTACAGAAAAATTGCTGATGGGATGGGAACAAATTTAAATAAGATTTGCAATAATTTGCAATTATTTAAATAATATAATTTAATTTACATTAGTTGCAACCCAAATCGATTTTACAATCAATGCCATAATAGGCTAATGATGTAAAAAATTAAAAGAAACAGTATCAAAATACATATATATTTGATTTCGTCAAATTTACGCACCACTATCTAATTTGTCCAAAGTTTAGAATATCTTGGAAGATCAGGCCTCTAGGTCGATGTTTACCTACTGATACTTTTTTCGAGAATTCGATTGTTAGATAATTGTAATTATGAAATGTTTGGAACACCAGTAAATGATTTACAGGATAAACAGATCTTAAAATTTTATTTTTATTTATATTTATTATTTTATTTTTATTGAACATTTCATAATTAATTAAAATGTTATAATTTTTGACAGATATTTAATTATATTAGTTATGTTCATTGCTTGCGAACCTCCAAACGATAAATATAATTTTATTAGAATATTTTTTACCTGTTTAGTAGATTAGGGATAAATTGGGAATAATATGTTTTTGTATTTTTTTTTTTGATTAACACAAAATTTTTACACAACATGCCAATTAAAAATATTTTTTATGCATATTGCTATTAAAATATTTTATAATTGAAATAGATTCTAAAGTGAAATCTATCAAGTATATTATCCTAATACATACATGATGATTCTCTTGGTCGATTTCGCTTGGATGTGAAAAAAATGTAACAACATATTTTTTTCAATAATTCTGTTTGGCATGACCAAATAGGTAAAAGTAATCGGAACTTATGTTCGTTGTGAGGCATAGCCATAAGAGAAATGATCATAGTTAATAAAAGAAAACCAAAACTCATTTCTCCACACGATATGATTAAATAAAACCGAGATATGTATATTCAGACTAAAAACGGCTTTGCACACGAAACGGTAAGGGCTTAAACTAAAAATTAATGGAAACGTTTGGTTTGTATTTATAATTTCTATAAAAAATAAGTAAATCATTTTAGTTTCATATTTTATTTAAGTAAACATTTTTGTGTCAACATCTTGACATCTCAAAGTGAGAAATAATAGGACCAATATTTTATAAAATATTTTCGTAGACCACCGAAAGAGTATTGCAACCAGTGCCTGAAGCTCCGAAAATTCCTAGTTTACAATCAACTTTTACGCCAGCCGCAGCACAAACAACGTCGGTTCAATCTGTTGCGCCGCCGCCACAACAAGTGCAAATAAAAAAAGATCCGGTCGTTCAAAACGAGGATATGGATATAGATGATAAAATTTCTCCATTCAAAAAATTTTTTTCAAATAAACGAAAAGGACGTATGTAAAACAAATAAATTATGTTTCGTAACTTAAATAACTTAACTTATTTTAAAAATTAATTTGAAATTCAGCAGTTCGACGCAAGGAGAAAAAAGCTCGCCAAAATCGTAGATTGCGTAAAATGTTGACCCCCAAGACTGCCTTAATGGCGCTCAATGAATTAAAAGGTAACCTGTCACAATATAGTGTAACGGGACAAGGAACAAATTTCACTGCAGAAATTAACGTTAATGGTGTTAAATACGAGGGTTTTGGTAATTCTAAAATTGCCGCGAAAAATAGCGCTTCCGAAAAAGCATTACGTGAATTAATCATTCAGAAAATGGCTAAAATTCCGAAAAAAAGTGTTGAGGTTGTTAATCAGAAACTTCAATCCGAAGGTAATGGAATTGGGAAGGAAAATGATGTTGAAATGAAAAACGCGGATAGTGATGATGATGATGTGCCAATGTTGCATTTGGCATCGTTTGCGCTTCATAAGTTATTCAGCGAATGGGAATCTCAAGGTTATCAAATTCCTGATTTTCGAATTGGAGGAGGACCAAGCGCTGCTCAGTCGATTGAAGATATTACAGGCAGTATTCAAGATGAAGCAATTGGTTCTCAAAAGAAATTGCCCAAGGCACGAATTGAGTTACCACCAAACGCTGATTCATTACATCCGTGCACTGTATTATCACATGTAAGTTCTTTTTTTCTATGTTTATATCAAGCAGACTTGGTTTACAATCACAAGTTTTGCTATAACAGATACATTAAACCATGGACAAAACAGATTAATATTAGATTTCTCATATTTCTATTTGCACTGCGTATCAGCGAGAAAAAATATTTAATATTCCATTGTGTATAAACAATGGAATGCATCAATTCAACGATGCTCTCGGAAAATTATTTTTACTATTAATTATTTAAAACTATTTCTTTTATTGTACAAATGAGAAATCTAATATGATTATCTATGGTTATTGTTAAACTAATCATTATACAATTAACATGAATTTGTGAATATATTAATTACAAATTTCAAACATAGTTCATTTTAATTATAAAATAATAAGTGCCACGTTTATATTTTTGTATTTTTATATCGTTTGTATTTTAAATCACTACAAATATCTGACAAAGCCGAATTAAATTTTGTGCCAATAATAAAACGGTTCTAATAATAAATTATAATAATTTTTTCATGATACAGATGCGGCCAGGAGTGCAATACATGGATTTAGGAAGTGATGGCAATCCACCAAATATACTACACAAAGTTGGTGTTACAGTTGATGATAAACAATACATTGGAGAAGCGCGATCCAAAAAGCATGCGCGTCGATTTGTCGCAATTGACGCATGCAATGAATTGTTTGGTACACAATTCGTAAAGGAAATACCAAATTCAAATGAACAAGCAATTCCAACGCTATTTTAAATATTTAAATTTAACATTTATTTATTTGACAATATATATACATACATACCTATATTTTATCGGAAAAATTAGATAAGAAAAATCTTTTCAAATTAATTAATTTATTAACAATATTTATATAAAAGCACTTTATAGATTCTGAAATAATTTAGTCAAAGCTTAAATTTGTTAATAAATTTATCCAATGAACTAATTAATAAGTACATACATAATTAAATCTTGAATTTGATCGTGATATTCACTTGATTTTTAAAACTGATTTTAACTAAATTTAAATTGAATTTTCTTGAAAGTAGTAAAAATATCATATGTAACTTTTACTATAACAATATATAATCAAATTAATATAATGTCGTATTTGTTTTTTATTGTTACACTTTGACCATCGAAAGTGCCTTTTAACAGGGCCGACAAAGGTTTTGTTTTCTGAGGAATAATTTATTTCATCGTTTATTTTGTTTGAGATTTAAATATAATTTATGAATATTTTTCGACTTATTCTCATAATATTCAAAGCATTATGCAGATGAATGTTTTTAATTATGGGCTCACTACTCTCATAGTTAATGCGTGGTCATGGTTTGTATGAGAAGTAAACCTAACTTGAAGTATGCAAAGAAAACACTAGAGCTGAGAAATTCAAGATTTATTAAATTTTGAGAATTTTCGTAGATTTGAACAAATTTGTAATGTCAACGTATCAGTAGTGTAGTATCATTTTATAATTTATTATAATTTACACAACTCTATAAAAGCCGAAAATGTACGAACATAGTGTATTTTGAATACATTATATCGATGAAAACATCCACCACTCGTGAGTCGTGATACACATCGCCCACTTTTAAGTTAGGTAATTAAAAATATGTTTACAAAATAATTTTATTAAATTTAGACATTAATCACAGATTTAAATTTATAGGCACAATATGAAAAATTGATATGCAGCAACATTTAAGTTTCACACAACCAGTCGCAAGGTAACTTGGGCATTTTATTTGCGGGCCACGGTAAATAGCCAGCTGTTTTAAATATCCAATAGTCGTACGACACTTTCATTACTAACGCGATTAATAAAAATATTTCAGCAGCTATCAAGTAATATATATAATCCGTCCAATCATGTTGTGATTGGCACATTGTCATTTCAGATAATTCCACCACCTTCGAGTGCATATTATCACATTGAATATTATCAAAATCGACAATATGTGTTTGGCGAGCTAGTAACCACAGCTAGAAAAAATAATATTTTGAAAATTACGAATAAAATGTTCCTCAAAATATATTACCCTTAGAATTTTGGCTGTATTACAATCACAATTCAAGCGATTACCGCCCAAATGTACTTCAACCCCTCTAGGATTTTTGTCCAATGTATTCGATATTATATAAATTGGAATCTGAAAATAATTTTTTTTAAATAATTTACAATTCGGGAACTCATTTATTATTGGTGTCATTTATTACCGATTTTAATTTATTTTTTCTGAGATTCAATTGCTGAAAATCGTCAATAAATCGAGTTCCTTCTAGTTCTAAAATTGAATCAATTTCATTGTCATCAGCATCCAAACGTAATATGTGTTGATATGTTGGATCTCGTGTAAAAGCCACTAAACTTTTTATCTGTAATTTCAAGTTCTATATATCATAAATTCAAAATTATAGATACGGCGCATAACTTATATTTCTTACCTTATTTCTCGATACATTTAAGCTTAATGTATCTTTGGGTAAATTTGGTGGCAATTCCGTTAACCCCAACCCGGAACAGTCAACCTTAACTGTAAAAATTAGCAGTGTGTCATCATCTTTCTGAAGAAAACTCATCCTCTCAGCGAGACAGCTACAATTACCATAATTTGGTATTGAAGGGCAATCGGTGTGCACATGCTTCATTCGTTTTAGTTGACTCAATGGCAAATTCTCCGTTGCGTTAAACCACGAATATGTTTTATTGATCAAACAAAATGTTGCATCTTGATTAATAAATTTAAAGTTATCGATCGAATCCAGGACCGATTTACAAAGTAGAGCTTGATTTCGACTCACGTCCACCGTTAAATTTTGTTGAACACTCATCTTATTTGGCATTATAGATATATTATTGTACGATATGTCTAAAAGTTGTAACGAGGTCATATCTTTAAAGGCACGTGGATTAATTTCAGTCAAATTATTGTGCGAAAAATTTAAACATTTGACCGTTGAAAACCTTTTAAACGATTGTGTAATCCGTTTTATATAACCATCTGTAATGACCAATGAATTTACTTGTTTCCATATTTGATTCGACACGTCCAGTTCCTCGAGTGTAGCGTTCCTAATATGTATATTCAACCATGTACTCGAATTTCCATACTCTTTGTTATTTAAATTGGCGCAAAGATTCACTTTTTCTATATTCGTTATATTACAGCAAACAAGTGATCGTGGTTCAGTTTCGTGTAGAAAACATTCGCATCCATTTGGATGTGGTGGACGATATTTGAGACATATGTTTGATTCAGCATAAAAGCATTGATCTTGATGTCTTATACCTTTATTGGTTTCGTTTGACGGAAGATTATCCAAATTATTTTTTAACGAGTGGTCATCATGAATTCGACTTTCGATTTCTGGCAATATAATTGCGAATAAAAATACCACGGTGGCTAAATTGACAACACATGGGATCTGCAAATAGAAAATAATTTAATCATTATTATTAAAACTGCAACATACGTATGTAAAAAAGTTAAATCTATAGGTTGCAAAACTATGCGAGTCGAGCAAATGTAGATAATAAGTTATTTGAGTCCGCTTATTACATTAGAATTAGGAACAAAAGTTCTTAACATATAGTGTCTGATTGTTAGTTTGTTACATATAATGAAAAGCCGTTTCCAAGAATATTCTGAAAAGATATCTCTAGAAAAAAAGAGCGTTGAGATATTTTAATTTACCACATCAAATACGAGTAAATATACATACGGCATGTTAAGTGTGAAACGAAGTATTTTGAATAATTTGATAATTTTGAATAATCGTCACAAAAATATGACCGAAAAGTTTTGTTCTTCGGCCCTATTTTATATTTTATATATAACACTCACTTGGCTTTTGAAGTTGATTCAAATTTGTTTAATTGTTCTTTTGATTACGCTAATCAAACAACAGAGTCTGATACATTTTTAAAATACAATCATTTTTTAATGTCAGCACAAGGTTTATAAATAAAATTAAAACAAATATGTAAAAGTTGATTATACCCGTTTGTATACAGAAGTTGTCTAAATATTTTGACTAATTGTTGTATTATCTTAACAATGAAATTAAACCTCTCTATAGAGTTTCTATGTAGTTTGGTGATTAAAATTATGGTTATTATTATAACATTTTATTAAAGGTCTTTATGAGTCAACAACCAGGCTCCACCGATTTCGATTCTAAGCTTGGTCTCTTCATACAGTCTTAGATAACGTAGAAGCCACAACGTTCTCTACACATGGATCCATCGTCGCCTTCAACGACCTCTGCGCCTACCATATGGTGGCTCTCCTTTCAGAGATTGCTGCACAAATCGAGCCAGCGTACTCGCTGAGATCTTACTTCATGTACAATATCCGAGATCTTCGTGTCAGATTCCTGATCTCGATATTGTACAGAGCTTGGTATGTACCATCTACTTCCCGTTTTGGGCCGTAAATCACACACTTGATTTTTCTCAAATGTAAGAAGCTTGGTATTCGCCCGTGAGCGTCTAACTTTCACATCCTTGCATAACAACGGGCCTTATCAACGCTAAGATGTAAAAATGACTGAAAATTTTCCAGCCATTCGGTTCACAAGCCTCGACCTAAAGAGTAGTCCAAAACGCCTTTACTATTAGTAGATTGTTTATTAAATTACCGATAGAACAATAAAACTATTTAGTAATTGTAAATTCAGTTCTGTTAATCTGATACTATTTCGAAATATACATATTAATAGTATTTTGAAAGTCATATAGGGTGCATTATCGATTAATAGCAAACAATTACAAATAATGCATGTGAAAAACAAATCATGAACATCATGCTTTTACTATTGAAGCTATTAACGCGAGTAAATATGTGTAGTGAACTTATTAACAGAGATTAATTCAATAAATATGCTAAATATATTGTAATTATTAATCAAATAAAAATTAGAGTATACTTCATAAACAAAATATGAAAATAATTATACCTACAGCAGGAATATAATTACTTAAATAAACATTGACTTGCCTTAATTTTCTATATTACATATTTAAGATAGTATACGATACAGTCGCAATTAACTAATACCGGGTTTCCATCGTGATAGTATAATAGTTTAATAATATTATACTATTAAACTACGACGATGGAAACGCGAAGTTGGTAGTATAATACTTTATTATAATATTTCAGTATACTATCTATCAAAAATAAAGTAGGTATCAAATTATATTTTTAACAATATATTTCATGACAGTGTACTTTTTTATTACAATTTCGATTCGTTCGAAGTTTTTTTTTGTGGTATTTTGATATAACTATACGTTTTTGATTTACATACATAGTTATTGTGATTTGATTATTGTAATGAAATTTGTATAAAACATTAAAAGACAAATTTCAATATTCAAACATAATTATACAGCTTACTTCACACTATATGATGGAAACCCGACTATGAATGATAGTATAATAGTATAAATATAATACTACATATTATACTATTGACGACGGAAACCCGGTATAATATTGGAATTATGAGTGGCTATAAATAGAATTTGAATGACAATTCAAACGCATGCACTACAATATTTTTGACTATACATATGTATGTATATGTCTTTAAGAGATTACGAACTTGTATTATTAGTTGATTAGAGCACATTATGTTTTTTAGTAAATTCTATGTACAGTACTTTGTACATATACCATATACCATCAACTGTATTTTGGATCGATAGTAATTTGGAAATATGAATAGCTAATATCTTATACCTCGATAAAATCGGTAATTTTTATTTTGCATAAATATTTACTTTGGATATTTTATTAGTACAACATATTAGATAGAGACGTCATTTCTCATCAAAGAAACTGTTTATTTTGCAACCGGCTAAATATTTAAATATTATTAAAATGGCGGTTAAATACAATGTGCATCAAAATTAAAACGGCGGGTGTGACCATTATAGTGGTATAATGTTATATTCGTACATTTAACAAAAATTACACCTTATCTACAAGTAAAGTAATAATGGTGTTTCAGCTATTTACGTTATAAGTCACCGAGGAAATAGAGCAGCGGTTAAAGATGCTAAAAGGATTTTATAACCTATTACCATCGGTGATTAAATTGAAAAAATATTTGACCCTTTGTTGGAATATAGAACTCATCGGCCGACCGCGTTCATGTTAGATACGGTCTAGCATGGAGCTATGCAGATGGCCAATTTAAAAGACTGACAGAATAGTGCTATAGGCCTATAATAAATCCACTAGCCGATACAGTTTCTAATTAATATGTATTTGTTGGAATTTATTTGTAATATGGTCACTGTCCTAAACTTCGAATATTTTGTTAGGGTTTGTTTTGACGGTTTTGCGTTTCATATTACAGTACGTTTGTGTTGATTATCTGTTTTGTACTTCGTTGATGTTTATGTGTCGGTAGAGCGCGACTTGTATAAGACATTTGTGTTGGTTTTGATTGATATAAGAAATGAATCAATTAAATTTTTAATTGTCTCGTTTATTAGAACGAATTTTTATAAAACCGTGTATTAAACGCTAGATAATATCTCTCTGAATGTAAAGATAAATAAAACTTATATCGGTTAATGTTCATATTAATAAAATATAGAATATTCTGCCGTCTTCTATACATATTGCATAGGCACTTAAATGTAATTATGCCGTCGATCCCATGTAAATCTTACATCTGTGGTTTATTCTAATCTTCGATTATTTCTAAATTATTATTTTGAAATGCCTATCGAGAATAATATAGAAATTTTATATCAAGCCTAATATGTTAAGATTTACTTCCTAAATATGCTTAAAATAGAGAAATTTGTAAACTGTCCTAAACTGTTTTCTAAGAGTCCATCATATTTTCAAAAGTCAGGCCAAACCGATTTAAATTTATTGTCGATTACATAATATAACATCTAAAAATCGAATTAATGGCATATCGTAAATACTTTGGTGTGTCTATATATTAGTAGAGAATAAATATTGCATTTTCCACTCGATACAAACAGTTTACTGATGTAAAATTGTAAAAATATAGTCACATACAAGTTTTCAATACCAACGAAATCAAATCGCACTAAAAAATACTATTTTTAACAAAATTATGTTAACAGAAAATTTATTGCATGCATAAATTAAAAAGAGAGAAAGGTTTGGTCAACTAAATATTTGTATACTAAAGTAATTTATAAATAGTATATTGATTTGAATTAACTTTCCGATTTTATTTTCATGATACAAATACAAACATTGTACAAATGTTTCATGATCGTAAATCTACTGTCATCAAATCACGATAGACAGGATTCCATATTGGAACGTCATGTATATATAGTAAATGCGATCATCTTTTATCAATAAAATATAAGAGTAAATAGCTAGCTTTTCTGGCGACATTCCAAATTAATATATACATACTAGAGTAATTATTATACTGCGTGTGTATTATGTTTACAAAGTTACAAACCTTTTTATCATAAATAAATTTTATTCCATTATTATAATACTTCATTTTACTTCAATAAACATTCTTTATGGCTGTGTGCTAAACTAAATTAAAAAATTATGTTTTTGTTATGATAATTCACTCCACTCTAAATTCACTTCATATCCACACTAAATCAAACTTGAATATATAATCGCTTGTCAATTTATTTTGCTTATTTTGTGTATTTCACTTTTAATATATACAGATGATAAACTTTGAACTAAATTTTCAACACTTAATAAATAATTTTCTTTTACAAATCGTTGTTATAGTGGAATTTATTTTTCATTTTACTACACCACACAATTGAGAACTATATGCATGATACACGATAACGCTATATGTATTGTAATTATAAATTTATAGTTCACTGTGTAAAAGCTGTAAATGTACTGAGCTATCATGGTACTGAGCTGAAAAAATATAAAAAACTATGTGTAGAAAATAAAATAATTTAACTTTATTTTGTGTTTAAATTCGCTCTCTTACCAGAAATAACCTAATAGAAGCAACAAAAATGGACACCATTTAATAACCGCATTATTGGTGACGAAAATTAATCAGTGGCGCTTGTGATTTGAGGCTTGCAGTTTAACAACGCGATTCAATGTTGGTAAAACGTCGCAACAACATAATAATTTAAATAAATCCGATTGATTAAATAACAATTTTTAAAGTAGTAAATTTATTAAAATTAATTCAATTGTTGTGGTTATAATTTTAGTGAATTATTGTTTAATGTTTATTAATTAATGTTTCTCCTGCAAAATCCCACCACTGTAGAAGACAATTAAACTTTAAAGTATTGAATCGATCGATACATTATGTACAAATAATCACCCAAATAATAACGAGCCTCTGCTAAAATAACCTAAATATTTTGCCGCCCTCGATAGCACAGTAAGTAGCGTGCTTGCCTTGTTATTCGAGGGTCTCGGGTTCGATTCCCGGTGGTGACCAAAAAATCACGGTTGGGTGTTTTTAATGTGTAAGTATTTGTGTTTGTCCGGGTATTGCACCGTGGGCATTGAGTGCTGGAGTAATCCGCCCAATTTTAATTTTTAATTTTAAAATACCCGGACGCAAAATTTAAGATGACCACTTGGAACGTGTATTCCCTTAGAAAACCGAGCGAATCTAATCGCATAAATGAAAGTGTGAGAAAAAGTGGATCTCCAAGAAACTGGATGACCGAAAATAAACAAACAGTCTATATTGTATTCCTGCGAATCGTTTAAAATACGCGCTCGAAATCTATGAAGAGTATTAGGTACAGTGGTGAATTCCCGAATTCGTTAAATTACTCTAATAAACGGGGTCAGTACAAATTTTTGCTAATCTGAAACCGGGTAGTTCAGTCAATTTTTACATTCTTTGTGGTTACCTTGCTTGAGAAATTTCTTTAAAATTCTGCCTGAATTCCAAACGGCCGCATACTGCTGTTATTATTGGTTTTCAAGCTTTCGTAGTTGTAGATGTTCCTTTGAATATTTCAGTTGCTCTACTATATTTGGTGTGTTCCAATGGCATGAGTAAACTACTCACAAGTACTTGTGAGTAGATGTTCAATGGAACGCTATTTGGAAATAGCAATGGATAAACAATGGAAATACCATTTGAGTATGAGTAGATGCGAGTAGATACAAGTACTTTTGAGTAGTTTACTCATGCCATTGGAACACACCAATTATTGTTAGTTTCAGTTGCCTTGTTATTCTTCAACTTCTCCATGATACTTTCATCATAATACTTTCATAACTGCTAGCTTTATACTTTCGTAACTGTCAACTTTACCTGTATTGATTGACCCGATGCTTCCCTCAATGTAGAATATTTATGAATTTTCGTGTGAATCTTCTTACGCATTGAAGTACGCAAGTTTCTATTTCCTGCCGCCGCTTTTGCAGTATTGAAAATGTCTTCTCTGTGGTTTCTGCGATCATCGAATGAATTTATAGAAATAGTATCGAGTAGGCTATGATCACAAAAGAAATTGCAGAATTGATTACGAAATAGAATGCAATTTTGTTCGTAAAAAAGAGACAGTGCTGGGATGTTCTATCATCACTTCGATTCGCTTCGATAAACATTTGTGTCTCTTTTTTTACGAACAAAATTCTATTCTATTTCGCAATTTATATTGTGATCATAGGCTAAGGCTACGCGATTCGATTTCTTTAAATTCATTCGATAAATATACATATGTATCACCAATATTTTAATTTTCGATGGTAAGTGAAAAGGGGAAAAATAGATAGTTTGCAAATTTATTCTAACAGGCTTAGATCGCAATAGACAAAACGTAATTCAAAAAACGCAATGGAACACAATTTTGTTCGTAAAAAGAGACACAAATGTTTATCGAAGCGAATCGAAGTGATGATAGAACATCCCAGCACAGGACTTTGATCAGGCCTATTCTCATCTGTGATTGTGAGAATAGAACGCTGGGCATTTAGTACGAGAGCGATCATTCTGATGGCGTTTAATAGAAACTGAATTGAATGAATTGAAAATGCCTACGGTTGTTTCGGCAATCAAATTAATTCCCAATCCTGGACTTTTTAGAACCAATAAATTTTAAAAAATTAGTTGTCATAAAAAAACTGTAAACTAAAACAAATATTTATATGACATGAACTTAGATTAATGCTGTGTGCCTTAACACACTAAATATTGACTAAACTAAAATAAATTGAACTTTCACTATTGAACACCAGGTTATAGTTGAAAAGTCTCTTTCCGAGGTTACTTTTCGTCGACTTTTCATTTCAGTTGGGAAGTTAGTTGCAATTTAAGTTTGTACATGTTTCGAGAGAAACTTCATTTAATGTTGTCAATTATTTTTCGCAAGAATATATCTCATTTTTCCCTGTCGAACAATTTACATGACATTTATAAATAATTATTACGTTTAAAATTGTTATAAAAATACAAAGCATATAGTATGTTTGTGAACAACTCTCCTCGGTGGCTGAATTTTTTTCAATTAAGATACTTGTGTGTTCATTTAAGAGGTTGATTTTCCAGTTTTCCATTGCGTGAATCAAAAATGTATATTATGATGTAAAGAAATTTGAACATTTACCTTCGTGTCTGACTATGATTATCCTACTAATATTCGTTTATTTTAAGGTTTATTACTGGTACTCTTAAATCAGTTAAATGTGTTCCCAAATGAACTGGTTGTCATTTGTCATAAGAATTTTGTTTTTAAATAAATAGAGCTATTCCTATTGTGTAATGTGTATCGCGATATAATTTCAACAAAACTGGTAATACGTACATATAATATTTAACAATATTATATTATGTAAGAAATTATATGTAAATTATATTTACATGGATTACCTTAAAAATCAAAATACAAATTGTATTGTGAATTACTTTGTTCGCCGTTGCCGTTTATTTTTTATAATCCATCTTAATAAAAATATATTTAAATACACAAAAAGTATATTACACAATTATTATTGTTTATCATTATCCTTTAATAATTGTAAAAAAAAAATTGTTACTCTATGTATTTTGGATGTAGTTTTTCGAATGATTTTGACATTTAATTTAGTTTAGTTAAAGTTGAGGCACATACACTGACTTTTATGCTAATGCCATCTATACATATATTGCATTAATTAACCTTACTTTAGTTTAGTTAGTCTTCATTTACATGGTTGTTTTCGTCGTTGTTTTCGAGTGTTGTTTTTGACTTATCGTGGACAACAACAAAAACTTAACTGATCGCTCTTCGGTTTTAGCATCCATATTGTATATAATAGTATGACTTCGCACAGTTGACTGCGATTTCTTGCTCAATTAATTCTAAATCGTCTTCAAAAGACTCATTTAGGAATTCAATTTCGGAATAATTTATGGAACTCATATTAGTATTTTTAATTGATTTAGCGGAACGTTATAATAATGCACCTCTACATAATTGAAAAATTTAGTCGATCGAGGCACACAGCATAAGAATATAAGTATGTATGCGTAGTATAATAGGCAAACATTACAAATTATCAATACTTGGTGTACGTCTAAAATATTAACCAACAGAACTCAGAACTTTATTTAAATGAATTAATAATTGTTTACACTATTCGATCAAATTTTATTTTGACGTACATGTAATATAACTATGTATTAGTAAAGTTGAATGAATCAACAAAAAATGTCCGCCACTGCTCACAAATTGAAAGAGATAAAGTAATGATTTATAAATACCGTTACATGTAGAGAAAAGTACGTCGAGTCGAAAGTGATAATCTGCAGCTGAAACCAACAACAATTTTGATTTTCTCCTTAAAAAATAAGACGCAAAAATAAAATAACCAAATGAATATTTCAAATATAGTTCCTAAATGCCCACAGAAATCCCAATTGTACTGCACAAAACACAATTCGCTTAAACGTATGCATCGCCGTCTACAAAAGTTTAATCTGCGCGCGTGTAAAACTGGCCTCATTTCAAATTAATTCATTTCTTTTGTTTAGTGTTTTCGATTTGAATGTATCGCATTTAATTATTGACGTTATCATATCATGTACATAGTTGCTTAATTTATTTTAATTACAAATTTATTCAATAGAACTTAGTTCATTTACATTATAAAATAATCAGTGATCTTTTATATTATACTTTTTAAATTATTACAAATATCTGACTAAGCCAATTAAATTTTGTGCCAATAATAAAACGGTTCTAATAATGAATTATAATAATTTTTTCATGATACAGATGCGGCCAGGAGTGCAATACATGGATTTAGGAAGTGATGGCAATCCACCAAATATACTACACAAAGTTGGTGTTACAGTTGAAGCGCGATCCAAAAAGCATGCGCGTCGATTTGTCGCAATTGACGCATGCAATGAATTGTTTGGTACACAATTCGTAAGGAAATACCAAATTCAAATGAACAAGCAATTCCAACGCTATTTATTATTATTGATATTCACTTGATTTTTAAAACTGATTTTAACTAAATTTAAATTGAATTTTCTTGAAAGTAGTAAAACTATCATATTATGTAACTTTTACTATAACAATATATGTATAATCAAATTAATATAATGTCGTATTTGTTTTTTAGTTACACTTTGACCATCGAAAGTGCTTTTTACAGGGACGACAAGGGTTTTGGTTTCTGAGGAATAATTTATTTCATCGTTTATTTTGTTTGAGATTTAAATATAATTTATGAATATTTGTCGACTTATTCTCATAATATTCAAAGCATTATGCAGATGAATGTTTTTAATTATGGGCTCACTACTCTCATGATTAATGCGTGGTCATGGTTTGTATGAGAAGTAAACCTAACTTGAAGTATGCAAAGAAAACACTAGAGCTGAGAAATTCAAGATTTATTAAATTTTGAGAATTTTCGTAGATTTGAACAAATTTGTAATGTCAACGTATCAGTAGTGTAGTATCATTTTATAATTTATTATAATTTACACAACTCTATAAAAGCCGAAAATGTACGAACATAGTTTATTTTGAATACATTATATCGATGAAAACATCCACCACTCGTGATACACATCGCCCACTTTTAAGTTAGGTAATTAAAAATATGTTTACAAAATAATTTTATTAAATTTAGACATTAATCACAGATTTAAATTTATAGGCACAATATGAAAAATTGATATGCAGCAACATTTAAGTTTCACTCAACCAGTCGTAATGAAACGTAGGCATTTTATTTGCGGGCCACGGTAAATAGCCAGCTGTTTTAAATATCCAACAGTCGTACGACACTTTCATTACTAACGCGATTAATAAAAATATTACAGCAGCTATCAAGTAATATATATAATCCGTCCAATCATGTTGTGATTGGCACATTGTCATTTCAGATAATTCTACCACCTTCGAGTGCATATTATCACATTGAATATTATCAAAATCGACAATATGTGTTTGCCGAGCAAGTAACCAAAGCTAGAAAAAATAATATTTTGAAAACTACGAATAAAATGTTCCTCAAAATATATTACCCTTAAAACTTTGGCTGTATTACAATCACAATTCAAGCGATTACCGCCCAAATGTACTTCAACCCCTCTTGGATTTTTGTCCAATGTATTCGATATTATATAAATTGGAATCTGAAAAGAATTTTTTTTTAATAATTTACAATTCGGGAACTCATTTATTATTGGTGTCATTTATTACCGATTTTAATTTATTTTTTCTGAGATTCAATTGCTGAAAATCGTCAATAAATCGCGTTCCTTCCAGTTCTAAAATTGAATCAATTTCATTTTCTTCAGCATCCAAACGTAATATGTGTTGATATGTTGGATCTCGTGTAAAAGCCACTAAACTTTTTATCTGTAATTTTAAGTTCTATATATTATAAATTCAAAATTATAGATACGGCATACTTATATTTCTTACCTTATTTCTCGATACATTTAAGCTTAATGTATCTTTGGGTAAATTTGGTGGCAATTCCGTTAACCCCAACCCGGAACAATCAACCTTAACTGTAAAAATTGTCAGTGTGTCATCATCTTTCTGAAGAAAACTCATCCTCTCAGCGAGACAACTACAATTCCCATAATTTGGTATTGAAGGGCAATGGGTGAGCACCTGCTTCATTCGTTTTAGTTGATTCAATGGCCAATTCTCCGTTACGTTAAACCACGAATATGTTTTATTGAACAAACAAAATGTTGCATCTTGATTAATAAAATTAAAGTAATCGATCGAATCCAGTACCGATTTACAAAGTAGAGCTTGATTTCGACTCACGTCCACCGTTAAATTTTGTTGAACACTCATCTTATTTGGCATTATAGATATATTATTGTACGATATGTCTAAAAGTTGTAACGAGGTCATATCTTTAAAGGCACGTGGATTAATTTCAGTCAAATTATTGTGCGAAAAATTTAAACATTTGACCGTTGAAAACCTTTTAAACGATTGTGTAATCCGTTTTATATAACCATCTGTAATCACCAATGAATTTAATTGTTTCCATATTTGATTCGACGCGTCCAGTTCCTCGAGTGTAGCGTTCCTAATATGTATATTCAACCATGTACTCGAATTTCCATTCTCTTTGTTATTGGCGCATAGATTCACTTTTTCTATATTCGTTATATTACAGCAAACAAGTGATCGTGGTTCAGTTTCGTGTAGAAAACATTCGCATCCATTTGATTGTGGTGGATGATATTTGAGACATATGTTTGATTCAGCATAAAAGCATTGATCTTGATGTCTTATACCATTATTCGTTTCGTTTGACGGAAGATTACCCAAATTATTTTTTAACGAGTGGTCATCATGGATTCGACTTTCGAGTTCTGGCAATATAATTGCGAATAAAAATACCACTGTGGCTAAATTGACAGCACATGGGATCTACAAAATAATTAGAAAATAATTTAATCATTATTACTAAAACTGCAACCGTATGTAAAAAAGTTAAATCTATAGGTTGCAAAACTATGCGAGTCGAGCAAATGTAGATAAGAACTTATTTGAGTTCGCTTATTATATTAGAATTAGGAACAAAAGTTCTTAACATATAGTCTCTGATTGTTAATTTGTTACATATAATGAAAAACCGTTTTCAAGAATATTCTGAAAAGATATCTCTAGAAAAAAAGACCGTTGAGATATTTTGATTTACCACATCAAATACGAGTAAATATAGATACAGCATGCTAATTGTGAAACGAAGTACATATTTTGAAAAATTTGATAATTTTGAATAGTCGTGTCAAAAATATGGTCGAAAAGTCTGTTCTTCGGCCCTATTTTAATGACGGTTATGCAAAACTCACTTGCCTTTTGAAATTGATTCAAATTTGTTTAATTGTCCTTTTGATTACGTTAATCAAAGAACAGTATACAATTGAGTCTGATACAATTTTAAAATACAATCATTTTTTAATGTCAGCACAAGGTTTATAAATAAAATTAAAACAAATATGTAAAAATTGATTATACTCGTTTGTATACAGAAGTTGTCTAAATATTGTGACTAATTGTTGTATTATTTTAACAGTGAAATTAAACTTCTCTATATAGTTTCTATGTAGTTTGGTGATTAAAATTATGAATATTATTATAACATTTTATTAAAGGTTTTTATTGGCCCCTTACTGAGTTAACAACCAGGCTCCACCGATTTCGATTCTAAGCTTGGTCTCTTCATGCAGTCTTAGGTAAAGAAGAAGCCACAACGTTCTCTACAGATGGAGCCATCGTCGCCTTCAATGTTCTCTGCGCCTATACCATATGGTGGCTCTCCTTTCAGAGATTGCTGCACAAATCGACCCAGCGTACTGTCTGAGATCTTACTTCAATCTTCGTGTCAGATTTCTGATCTCGATATTGTTCGCCCGTCAGCGTCTAACTTTCATATCCTTGCATAACAACGGGCCTTATCAACGCTTTGTACAGATCAGTTTCACGGCACTTGATAGGTGTTTCGATTTTACTAGTGGCGTTAGAAGATACCAAGCACCATTGCCAGGTGCCAATTGCTCTTTAATATCCTCATCTGCACTATTATCGTGAGTGATAAGAGAGCCCAAATATTTGAACCTACTCACTTCCTCAAACGTATGTGTAGTGAACACTACTGAAATCCGGTGTGCCATTGTCCCTATAACTTGCCGAACACCCGAGTTTTTAAATTGCCTGGACCCTTAGCTTAGGTGTGTTTTCAGGGTTGGGATTTTATATATATTGATTTCATATATTTCCAATTTATTTATTTTAGGCATTAATTATGATTAATTTTTCTTAATTTAAAACTGCATTTAACTTGAGATTAAAATTTATTTAAATGTTATATTTGAATTAATACAACCAATTGGGTAATCAACGAATATAATACTAAATAATGATTATATATGTGATGTACAATCACTAATTCTAGATGACTATAATGCCAAATAGTCACAGTAGTAAAAATGACTGATAATTTTCCAAAGAGTAATCCAAAACGCCTTTACTATTAGTCGATTGTTTTTTAAAATACCGATAGAACAAGAAAACTATTTAGTTTACCGGCTATATAATTATTATTAAAACAGTTTTAAAGGCCATTACTGGCCCCTTACTGAGTCAACAATTCGGCTCCAGCGGTTTCGATCCCGAGCATGGTCTTCATACTGTCTAAGATAATCTAAAGAGGCCAAGTCGTTCTCTACACCGTGGAGCCATCGTCGCCTGCAACGACCTCTGCGCCTACCATATGGTAGAGATCGCTCCTTTCAGAGATCGCTGCACAATTCGTTCCGGATCAGCACGCAGAACGTGTCCGAGCCAGCATACTCGCTGAGATCGTACTTCATGTACAATATCGGGGATCTTCATCAGATCTCTGATCTCGATATTGTACAGAGCTCGGTAGGTACCATCAATTTCGCGTTTCGGTTCGTAAATCACACGCATGACTCTTCTCTCAAATTTTAGGAGCCATCTCTCGTATTCATCCGTCAGCGCCCAACTTTCACATCCAAACATAACAACGGGCCTGATCAACGCTTTGTAAAGCTTCAGCTTCACTGCACTTGATAAGTGGTTAGATTTTAGCAGTGGCCTTAGAGGATACAAAGAACGACTGCCAGCCGCACTTTAATATCCTCACCTCCTCATTGTCTCTAAAACCAGAGATAAGGTATTTCGTTTTGGACTCATTGATCTGAAGTCCAACTGAAGCTGAAAACTCTACAAGCGGATCAAGTATTTCTTTCACTCCGTTGCTATTCAGTCCAATCACGCATATGTCATCTGCATATGCAAGCACCTGATTGGACTGGCGATATAAGATGTTGCGCTGCGGTGTTTCAGTTTTACGAAAGATGTACTCCAACATGAGATTAAAGAGTATCGGGGACAGAGCATCTCCCTGCCGAACACCCGAGTTAACTACAAAAATTGTCGATAGCCTGATCTCAACTTTAACACAGCATTGAGCCTGCGTCACTGTCATCCTACATAGTCGTACCAGTTTTGTTGGCATTCCTATAGGTATTCCAGGGCAGACCAAAAACTCTCTCGATTGATCGAGTCATAGGCCTGCCGGAAATCCAGGAACACCTGATGTACGGGGATGGATGTCTTATAATATTTAGATAGAATCATCCGCAGCGAAAAGACCTGATCGGTGACTGATCGATTCGGACGAAATCCTCCTTGATAGTCACCAACCAAGCCCTCCGCTAGAGGAGTGATTCTACCCCATACAATATATGACAGTAACTTGTACGCTGTGCAAAGGAGAGCCATACCGCGATAATTCTCACACTTCAAGCGGTCTCCCTTCTTGAAGATGGGGCATATCGCGGCCACTTTCCATTCGTCAGGCATAACTTCGGTTCGCCATACTAATCGAATAAGGTCGAAAAGACAGTTCCACAAAGTATCCCCTCCGAATGTCAAGAGCTCCGAATTAATGCAGTCCACTCCAGGTGCACGGTTTCGTTTCAATCTCTGCATGGCTTTAGTGAATTCCTCATGGGATGAGGAATTAGAGGTGGCTCAACAACAGTCTGTGACGCATGATGGACATCAAGCAAGTCAGTAAAGTGTCCACTCCATGCGTCAAGTACTGCGTCGATGTTGACACAGATGTTTCCATCCCGGTCCCGAATGGCGGTTGACGTAGGCCTGAAAGTATGGTGCAGTCCAGTAATTCCTTTAAAGAAATTACGCGAACTGCGCTCAGAGTTGTTGTACTTTCAGAACCTCTGCCTTCCACCATTCTCGCTTCTTCCGTCTACAAATCCGCTTAGCTGGCCTTCTTGCAAGAGCAGCCTTGTTATTCCTCGCGATTGTGAGACGTTGTTGCACTTCATTATGGGCTATATTTTGTTGCTCAACTGCAAGACGACACTCGTCATCAAACCAATCATTCTTGGGTCTGACTTTCACTATACCTAAAGTCTGTTGAGTAGCACTGACAACCGAAGTTTTCAGTACCTCCCAGACAGAGTTCACGCAGTCAGACTGGTAATTAGCTTCATTAATGTTGTCACTGACAAGATCCTGATATCGTTTCTTTTGATCTTCATTTATCAGACCTTCACAGTCGAAATGTACCATGCGTTTCGCTGTGTTCCCAGACTTGTACGAAAACTTCCATCATAGCTAGCTTTGCAGCGACCAAATGATGATCGCTGCCTACGTATTTGGTTGCTGACCGATAATTTCTCACATCCTGCACAACCTGAGCCCGTCCTTTAGAAACTAACACATGGTCAATTTGGCTGCGGGAAGTGCCGCGAGGATGTGTCCATGTCTCAAGATGTATGTGTTTGTGAGGGAAGAATGTGCTTGCTACTCTAAGATCATGAGCAACCGCAAAGTACATCATTCTCTCACCATTATCGGTCGCAGTTTCGTGTCGGGAGTACGGATCTATGTTTTCACACAAGTCGGTCTGATTTCTGCCAGCTCTAGCATTAAAGTCCCCAATTACCATTCTAACATCGTGTTCGGGTATAGATTCCATCAGATCGTCCAAGTCATTGTAAACTGAGTCTTTATCTTGGGGCTGGCTGACTTCTGTGGGCGCATGTACACAAATTATCGACAGGTTAGCTAACTTCATGCGCAAGCGAAGATTACACAATCGGTTATTGACTGCTTAGAAATCCAAAACAGCGTTCTTTACCTGCGGCCCAAGAAGAAATCCAGCTCCAAGATTTCCGAGGTCATCTCCACTGTAGAACAACGTATAGCCCTGGGACACATAGTCTCCACTTTTAGGCCAGCGAGTTTCTTGAAGAGCAACGAGTTCCAGCCGATACTCCTTCATGCACGTGACTAGGCCCTCTAACGCTCCTGGTTTTCTTAGTGATTGCACGTTCCACGTGCCGATCCTAAATCTCGTGTCCGGGTACTTGAGCGGGGCTCCGGTGTTGTATTGGCGGTATTCATTTTTCTTTTTACCGGCTATATAATAGTATTTTGAAATATACATATTAATAGTATTTTGAAAGTCATATAGGTGCATTTTCGACTAATAATTTAATAGCAAACAATTAATAATAATGCATGTGAAAAACATATCATGAACATCGGCATTTACTATTGAAGCTATTAACGCGAGTAAATATTCAATAAATATGCTAAATATATTGTAATTTATTAATCAAATAAAAATTAGTGTATACTTCTTAACTTAAACAAAATATGAAAATAATTATACCTACAGCAGGAATATAATTACTTAAATAAACATTGACTTGCCTTAATTTTCTATAATACATATTTAAGATAATATGATACAGTCGCAATTAACTAATATTGGAATTGGAATTATGAGTGGCTATAAATAGAATTTGAATGACAATTCAAACGCATGCACTACAATATTTTTGACTATACATATATACATATGTATATGATTTTAGAGATAACGAACTTGTATTATTAGTTGATTATAGCACATTATGCTTTTTTGTAAATTCTATGTACAGTACTTTGTACATTTATCATCAACTGTATTTTGGATCGATAGTAATTTGGAAATATGAATAGCTAATATCTTATACCTCGATAAAATCGGTTAGTTTTATTTTGCATAAATATTTACTTTGGATATTTTATTAGTACAACATATTAGATAGAGACGTCATTTCTCATCAAAGAAACTGTTTATTATGCAACTGGCAAAATATTTAAATATTATTTAAATAGCAATTAAATTCAATGTGCATCAAAATTAAAACGGCGACGCTTAAAGTGGTATAATGTTATATTCGTACATTGAGCAAAAATTGAGTGTAACATCTTATCCAGAAGTAAAATAATAATGGTGTTTCAGCCATCTGCATCCATCTAGTCACCGAGGAAAAAGCTGCAGTGGTGAAAGATGCTATGTTCGGCAATCCCAAAAGGATTTTATAACCTATTACCATCGGTGATTAAATTGAAAACATATATGACCCTTTTTTGGAATATAGAACTCATGGGCCGACCGCGTTCACGTTAGGTAAAGTGTAGCATGGAGCTATGCAGATGGCCAATTTAAAAGACTGACAGAATAGCGCTATAGGCCTACAATAAATCCACTAGCCGATACAGTTTCTAATTAATATGTATTTGTTGGAATTTATTTATAATATGGTCATTGTCCTAATTTGTCCTAAACTTTGAATATTTTGTTAGGGTTTGTTTTGACGGTTTTGCGTGTCGAGTTTTCATACAAATAATAGCATAATATAGAAATTTTATATAGAATCAAGCCTAATATGTTAAGATTTACTTCCAAAATATGCTTAAAATAGAGAAATTTGTAAAATGTCCTAAACTGTTTTCTAAGAGTCCATCATATTTTCAAAAGTCAGTCCAAACCGATTTGAATTTATTGTCGATTACATAATATAACATCTAAAAATCGAATTAATGGCATATCGTAAATACTTTGGTGTGTCTATATATTAGTAGAGAATAAATATTGCATTTTCCACCCGATACAAACAGTTTACTGATGTAAAATTGTAAAAATATAGTCACATACAAGTTTTCAATACCAACGAAATCAAATCGCACTAAAAAAATACTATTTTTAACAAAATTATATTAACAGAAAATTTATTGCATGCATAAATTAAAAAGAGAGAAAGGTTTGGTCAACTAAATATTTGTATACTAAAGTAATTTATAAATAGTATATTGATTTGAATTAACTTTCCGATTTTATTTTCATGATACAAATACAAACATTGTACAAATGTTTCATGATCGTAAATCTACTGTCATCAAATCACGTTAGACAGGATTCCATATTGAAACGTCATGTACTCGTATATATAGTAAATGCGATCATCTTTTATCAATTAAATATAAGAGTAAATAGCTAGCTATTCTGGCGAAATTCCAAATTAATATATACATACTAGAGTAATTATTATACTGCGTGTGTATATTATGTTTACAAAGTTACAAACCTTTCTATCATAAATAAATTTTATTCCATTATTATAATACTTCATTTTACTTCAATAAACATTATTCTTTATGTCTGTGTGCTAAACTAAATTAAAAAATTATGTTTTTGTTATGATAATTCACTCCACTCTAAATTCAATAAATAATCGCTTGTCAATTTATTTTGCTTATTTTGTGTATTTTTAAATAATACATTTTTAATTAATACAGATGATAAACTTTGAACTAAATTTTCAACACTTAATAAATAATTTTCTATAACAAATCGTTGTTATAGTGGAATTTATTTTTCATTTTACTACACCACACAATTGAGAACTATATGCATGATACACGATAACGCTTATGTATTGTAATTATAAATTTATAGTTCACTGTGTAAAAGCTGTAAATGTACTGAGCTATCATGGTACTGAGCTGAAAAAATATAAAAAACTATATAGAAAATAAAATAATTTAACTTTATTTTGTGTTTAAATTCGCTCTCTTACCAGAAATAACCTAATAGAAGCAACAAAAATGGACACCATTTAATAACCGCATTATTGGTGACGAAAATTAATCAGTGGCGCTTGTGATTTGAGGCTTGCAGTTTAACAACGCGATTCAATGTTGGTAAAACGTCGCAACAGCATAATAATTTAAATAAATCCGATTGATTAAATAACAATTTTTAAAGCAGTAAATTTATTAAAATTAATTCAATTGTTGTGGTTATAATTTTAGTGAATTATTGTTTAATGTTTATTAATTAATGTTTCTCCTGCAAAATCCCACCATTGTAGAAGACAATTAAACTTTAAAGTATGTATTGAATCGATCGATACATTATGTACAAATAATCACCCAAATAATAACGAGCCTCTGCTAAAATACCCGGACGCAAAATTTAAGATGACCACTTGGAACGTGTATTCCCTTAGAAAACCGAGCGAATCTAATCGCATAAATGAAAGTGTGAGAAAAAGTGGATCTCCAAGAAACTGGATGACCGAAAATAAACAAACAGTCTATATTGTGTTCCTGCGTATCGTTTAAAATACGTGTTCGAAATCTATAGGTACAGTGGTGAATTCCACTCGTTAAATTACTCTAAACGGGGTCAGTACAACTTTTTGCTAATCTGAAACCGGGTAGTTCAGTCAATTTTTACATTCTTTGTTGTTACCTTGCTTGAGAAATTTCTTTAAAATTCTGCCTGAATTCCAAACGGTCATACTGCTGTTATTATTGGTTTTCGAGCTTTATTAGTTGTAGATGTGGTGCCTTTGAATATTTCAGCTGTTCTATATTTTATTAGTTTCAGTTGCCTTGTTATTCTTCAACTTCTCCATGATTCTTTCGTCATAAGTATGCAGCGGAAGAGTTCGTCGAGCATTGCCGCTGCATTATTCTTTGAAATTTTTCCATCTATTTAACTGTTAGCTTTACCTGTATTAATGATTGACCCGATGCGTCCCTCAATGTAGATAATATTGATGAATTTTCGTGACTCTTCTTACACATTAAAGTGCGCATGTTTCTATTTCCTGCCGCCTCTTCTGCAATATTGAGAATGTGTTCTCTGTGATTTCTGCATTCATTCTCTATCATCTTCTTTTATGTGTTCCTGCCAGTTCCATCTGTCTTCTACGCTGAAGACTCCTTTGCTTGGAAGATTGAGCAGAATCGTTTCATTATTTATGAGAAATGTGGTCTCTTTAATCTAATATTTAAATAATATAAATATAAATACTTTAGGATAAAAATCGCATAAAAGCAGCACAATCTAGTTGACATACGTAATATGCACGTGTTACTTTGTAGCAGTAAAAATTAAAATAATTATGGGTGGATTCAAAATCAATAAGTCCCAAACAGAATATCTGACTCTGGTTTTAGAGACGATACAATAAGTTGTATTAGTAATTATCATACATTTGAATTACTCTGAATTTAAGATTAACATTTGAGAATGATAGGCATTGGCTAATCTAGGATATACCGACAATCTGAATTACGCAGGACATTGATCAGGCCTATTCTCATCTGTGAGTGTGAGAATAGAACGCTGGGCATTTAATACGAGAGCGATCATTCTAATTTTGCATTTAAGAGAAACATGTTAACGGATTTTGATCAAATTTTATAAGAAGTTTGGTGTAACAAAAACGAAAGAATAAAATTAAAAACACGTAATTATTAAAGCATTCGTTTATTTATATTAGTATAACCGATCCCAAAACACGTCATTTGCACTTTATCCGATCCAGCCGCTTCGTCGTCATCATCCACCAATGGATTTTCTAATTTAAATGTAATCGAAAAGAAATCTCTTAGATGCTGTAGAAAATTTACTGTATAATCTGAAAATGGGCCAGTTAAATATTTCGACACATCCTTCTGTCCCAGTGCCATATATAAACTGCATAGCCATTGGAATGCTGAATCAACACATCCACCTCGAAAGATTTCATCAAGTAATTTATTTGCAGTTGCTTTACCCAAATCCTCGGGGATAGATGGTTCTGAATTTTGATCGGGAATATTGGATACGATTTCGGATGAATAAAAAATGCCTTCGGTTGTTTCGGCAATCAAATTAATTCCAAATCCTGGACTATTCCCCGATTGTTTACCTCGGTTTTGATCCGTGTGAATATAGATATCAGGAATGAAATTTAACAATATGCCTTTGGCCGATTCAACGGTACGATTCGCAATAGCTGGCGAAACTTTGGCCGCATAAACCGTACCCCGTATCCGTTTAACCATGCCAAAATTTACACATTGCAGAGGCCGTAAATTTTTTCTCACTGGGCACTTGAATTGCATTTCCCCGCCGCCCTGTGGCATTAATCCACGTTTAATGATTTTAAGTTCTAGACCATCGTCCACCACTAAGAACTTTTTCAACAACGGAATGGCCGAACCTTTAATATGATCGACCGATGGACTCTCTTTACTGTTTGTTACTCCTTTTAGGGTTACGTTTAGAGGAGTTTTACAAAACGGTCCTAGCGCTAACAGAATATCCAAACAATATCCTGTAAAGAATTCAGATGTAAGCGATCGAAAATTCAGTACATTAAAAATATAAATTCTCTTACCTATTCCTCGTTCTAACGAACATAGGTGATTAAATGTGCCGCCCAATAGTAACCCCGGTTGATAAAGCAGCTGGGTTCCCGATTCGTTAATTTTAATTTTTGTGCCATTTGTTATTTTTTCAAAAAGTTTAATCAAACTGATTTCATAGTCTCGGAGACCTGGCTGAACATCTCCCTCACGAATATCAATGATTCTTAGTGATTTCCCACTTAATGTGGATAATAACATGCGCTGCTTAAAGAAATTACTTCCACGGTACGTTAAAACATTATTCTCATTGCTTATGGCAGGCATTTTAATTAATCTTTATTTGATCCAAATTAGAAACAGTTTACAAATATACATGTGCTTTTGACAGCTGTCAAAATTATGAAAGTCAAAGTCATGTACTGTGTGTGTAGTGTATTTGAGTGTATACCAAAATTTGTAAGTGTATACCAAAAATTGATTATGTCCTAAATACTAGTTTACAATATTACCATTTAAATTTTAATAGCGCTACGCGCTACTGTGCTAAAATATGTACATAATTTGAATTCTGACATTTCTTCAATTTTATGTTCATTGTATAAAATAATTGTGAAATGATTAACGAACCGGTGCAAACAGGAGCATTTTTGCTCCGTCAGTTAAAATTAAACCGCATAAAGAATGAAACTGGAGAATTGCACAAGGCAGCCACTGGAATTGAGAAGTAATGTATAGATAACGTAATATAAAGGTCTATTATTTAATAAATCTTTTTATACATAAATAGATTGGATACAATTATAGATGATATTCTGGGCCGAGAAGACACATTAGATGGAAAAATTATAGAAATTTGTGGCAAACATAAATCTGGTAAAACACAACTCTGCTATCATCTGATCTCAACCATCACATTCAATTATCAAATTGAAACACTGTATTTTGATACCAAAAATGATTTCATGTTGTGGCGCTTTAAAAATATACTTCATAATGCAGGTTGGACCCCAAATGTAAGTTGTGCGCTCATCTTGATGTGTACAGTGTACAATAGTTAATAATTTCAATTTTGTTTACATATATAAATTTTATGTAAGGATATAAAAAAACTATTTAAAAGCGTACGCTACGAAAGTATCCACGATCCGGAGCGACTTATCCAAATGTTGCGAGAATTGAATTCAAATCTGGATGCACATTTTGTAAATTTGAAATTAATCGTGCTGGATTCGTTACCTGCACTATTACTACAATATGAAAAAAATGAGAATAATTACAGTAAGTACTCTATGGTTTTCTTTTATTAATTGATCAGAAAATGATTAAATGACTTAAATTTTAAATTTGTGAGCAAAGCTAAAATTGTTTCCCTTTTTTTTTTAATTATTAATAAAAGTCGTTTATTAACTTATTTTTGCTCACTTCCGTAGAACGAAAATTAATTTTACAAATCACCCAATTGCTGCGGAGTATTGCTTCTCGACACCGAATCATTATATTTGTGACCAATTTTACAAAAATGTTTGTCGAGGATACGCGATTAAATCATCAAAGATGGATGTCTCATAATCACAAAAATGCATTTTATTTAACAGAGCAAGCGAACTTGGAAATCGAAGAATTTCATTATGCTGTTACAAAGCTTTGGTCGTTTCAGCCTAATTTACGTATTCTATTAGAAACTTGTGATAATGGCAATAATGAATCGGAAACTCGATGTGAAAAGCGCTTAGTCGTTTTTCTTGATGTTCACAATCTAAAACGGGATTACGAATGTTATATTGAAATTAGTGCGCTAGGTGTTCTACAATGGACATTGGACATCCGAAAAGACTAAATTAATTTGTTTCTAGTTTTGATTGCTCGTTTCTTTTTTAAATCTTAAATAATTATCTAATTCGTAAATTTTTAAGTATTCCAATGTCTAATTTTTTAATGGAACAATTAGCTTAAAAAGTTTTATTTATATTTATCACAGCCTCGGGTATTATATGCCGCCTAAAAGAGCGGCGCTCATTGGTACTACAACCGTGCCCCATAAGCCTTTGTCAATGTTGCCACAGTGTCATTTTGTATAAATCAGCCATCTTTCAAATGGTTTGAAAATATGGTACATATTTCGTTGCCATAGTATTTTTATAGTGTAATCGCAGCAGGCAGTACACATAATATTGGAAAATAATTGACAGCTGTCAAAGAAAATATATATATTTTTTTATAAATTAGAACAACTTGCAAATTTATAGTGACGAAAATCATTTTTAAAAATTAAATTAATTAGGAAAATAAAATTATTACATTATCATATTATTATATATATAAATTTCAAATAATTTTGTTAAAATGGTTGATCCATCATGTGTCCCATGCAAAGTCAGTTTATATGTTGGCAAATCGATTGCAGACTTAGATAAGAAATCAGAATTTTTTCCAAGCATTAAAATTAAAAAATTACCAATACTAAAGTAAGGATATAGATTATATTACCAAAATATATATATATATATATATATATGTATATATAAATAGGTATTTACATTATTAATTTATACAGAAGGTGCAAATGCTCTGTACGGTTATTGGACGAAGCACAAGTATCGTATGAATTCGGTGACCAAGAAATGGCTTACATTAAATACAATCGATATTTTACATTAATTCATTTAATACGTTCTGATCCTGAATATAATAAACATAAGGCCACCATTAATACAATACTTGGACCGAATACTAAACAACTGGAAGGTGTTGCCCGGATAGAGGCATTAATTGTTAGTCTGAAGAACCGATATCAAGCGTTAGCGGATCTGGAGGCGGAAAAAAATTGTGTGATAGAGCTAGATAATCCTTATAAAAAATAATTAATTTTAAAAGCGCTAAAGCGTACGCTACGATAGTATCCACGACCCGGAGCGACTTATCCAAATGTTGCGAGAATTGAATTCAAATCTGAATGCACACTTTGTAAATTGGAATTTAATCGTGCTGGATTCGTTACCTTCACTATTACTACATTATGAAAAAAATGAGAATAATTACAGTAAGTACTCTATGGTTTTGTTTTATTAATTGATCAGAAAATGATTATAAGAAAATATCTTTTTCGATTTGAGGTTATCTTAAGTAGTTTTTTTAAGCCTATGAGAAGTATTTTAAATTAATTAGATTATTATAACATTATGTAACTTTAACTAAAATTATATGATTTAAGTTAAAATTATAAAACTACATGTGTATTGGAATTAGTGTAACATAAGCTAGATTTATTTAACTTAAATTTTCAATTTGTGTGAGCAAAGCTAAAATTGTTTCCATATTTTTTTTAATTATTAATAAAAACAGTCGTTTATTAACTTATTTTTGCTCCCTTCCGTAGAACGAAAATTAATTTTACAAATCACCCAATTGCTGCGGAGTATTGCTTCTCGACACCGAATCATTATATTTGTGACCAACTTTACAACATTTTTTTGTCGAGGATACGCGATTAAATCATCAAAGATGGATGTCTCATAATCACAAAAATGCATTTTATTTAACAGAGTAAGCGAACTTGGAAATCGAAGAATTTCATTATGCTGTTACAAAGCTTTGGTCGTTTCAGCCTAATTTACGTTAGAAACTTGTGATAATGTCAATATTGAAACGGAAACTCGATGTGAAAAGCGTTTAGTCGTTTTTCTTGATGTTCACAATCTATAACGGGATTACGAATGTTATATTGAAATTAGTGCGCTAGGTGTTCTACAATGGACATTGGACATCCGAAAAGACTAAATTATGTTTGTAATATTTTATATTTATAATTTGTTTCTAATTTTGATTGCTTGTTTCTTTTTTAAATCTTAAATAATTATCTAATTCGTAAATTTATAACTATTTCTATGTCTAATTTTTAATGGAACAATTAGCTTAAAAAATTTTATTTATATTTATCAGCCTTGGGTATTATATGCTGCCTAAAAGAGCGGCGCTCATTGGTACTACAACCGTGCCCCATAAGCCTTTGTCTATGTTGCCACAGTGCCGTTTTGTAAAAATCAGCCATTTTTCAAATGGTTTGAAAACAAGGTACATATTTCATTGCCATAGTATTTTTATAGTGGAATCGTAGCACACATAATATTGGAAAATAATTGACAGCTGTCAAAGAAAATATATATATTTTTTTATAAATTAGAACAACTTGCAAATTTATAGTGACGAAAATTATTTTTAAAAATTAATTTAATTAGGAAAATAAAATTATTACATATTATTATATACATAAATTTCAAATAATTTTATTAAAATGGTTGATCCATCGTGTGTCCCATGCAAAGTCAGTTTATATGTTGGCAAATCGATTGCAGACTTGGATAAGAAATCAGAATTTTTTCCAAGCATTAAAATTAAAAAATTACCAATACTAAAGTAAGGATATAGATTATATTACCAAAATATATATATAAATATGTATTTACATTATTAATTTATACAGAATGTGCAAATGCTCTGTACGGTTATTGGACGAAGCACAAGTATCGTATGAATTCGGTGACCAAGAAATGGCTTACATTAAATACAATCGATATTTTACATTAATTCATTTAATACGTTCTGATCCTGAATATAATAAATATAAGGCCACCATTAATACAATACTTGGATCGAATGCTACTCAACTGGATGGTGTGGCCCGGATAGAGGCATTAATTGTTAGTCTGAAGAACCGATATCAAGCGTTAGCGGATCTGGAGGCGGAAAAAAATTGTGTGATAGAGCTAGATAATCCTTATAAAAATAAAACAGCGAAAAAAGCCACATTACATAAAAAAGGTGCCACCCACTTACCAGACTTGAGTTGCCGAGATTATATTACATGCCAAGAATTATACACGTTGGTTAGTACGAAAACGGCTACACCGAAAGAAATTCTATTTGATTGTCGACCGTATAACGATTTTTTTGAGTCGAAAATTATCCACCCAAATTGTCTAAATGTAGATGAGGAAAAAATTCAGCATGGTGTAACTGCAGGCCAGTTAGCAACGAATTTTGCATCTAATACCCGAGATCTGGTGGTATGGCAAACCCGAAATACTATGGACCATGCAATCTTATACGATTGGAATACGAACGAAGATGAACCGGTTGATGAATCACCATTGTTCATCTTGATGGGGATTTTAAAAAATTGGGATCCTGATGTAAATTATAAATCGTTGAAATTTTTAAAAGGTGGTTACGAAGAGTTTCTTACTCTTTATCCGCAATTTACAACAAATTCTGCGGTAGTACCACCGTGCAAAATTACCCCGAATACCTCGGCATTAGCCGAGATTGAGTATCCTTCGATTGCTGATATAACAATGAAAGAGGAATCGTTTGTAGAATTAAAAACTTCTCCTGTGATAAATCGAGATACGAAACCCGAGTCATTGAAGAAGTTTACCACAAAAACAATAAGGGATATGGTTGATGAGCGTGAAAAGTTAGCCGATAAATCAGTATCTCTGGAAAAGGAGAGACTTATTGTTGAAACTCAAATAAAAGAGGCGTTAATTGCATCTGAATGTGCGCAAGATGAGCAGACCAAGCAAATGGAGATTCGAAAAGTGATCGAATTAGAATACGATGTAATGCAGTTAGAAAATTCGAAACAAGATGTTGCGGAGGAAAGCATAATTGTAACTGAGAAAATTTGTGAAGAGCAAGAGTTTGTACCCGACGCTATACCAATGGATAAAATGAAAATAATTCAAGAGAAAGAACTCGAAGCACAAAAATTAAATGAGTTAAATGAACAGTTGGCGCATGAAAAACGATTATCTGATACACGTGAAATAACTCCAATTAAAGCACCGCAGTTTGATCGAACCACGAAACCCGTATCGCCCATTTTTCGACAAAGAGATTTGGATCCAGAAATGGCATCTGGTCCAACAGTGCGAGGTCTTTGCGGCCTACGCAATATTGGTGCTTCTTGTTACTTGAACTCCGCTTTACAGGCACTGAGCAATACGAATTCATTAACAGAATGCTTTATCACAAACGTTTACAAAAAATTCATAAATAAAAGCAGCAAAACGAAAGGTTCGGTCGTGGAAAATCTAGCGAATGTAATACGCAGTTTATGGTATGGGAAGTATGCTTCGATTAGCCCAATACAATTTATTGGAGTGGTTGGACGACTTAATCCACGGTATAATGGATCCACAGAACAAGACTCCCATGAATTTCTAATTAATCTCATTCAGTGGTTACATGAAGAATTAAAAGCAATGCCTGAGCATATGTCATCCCCTAAAACGATGGGAAACACATCGGATAAAGAATGGATGTGTTTTAGAGCTAATAACGAAAGTATAATACTGGATTTGTTTTATGGCCAAATGAAGAGCACTTTAAAATGTAGATCATGTAACTATGAGAGTTCTAGACATCAGCACTTTTCGAATTTAAATGTAGGGTTACCAGAAGTCACCAAGGGCAAACGTTATGACCTCGCCGATTGCCTTAATTACTATTTTAATGGTGAAACGATGGATGATTGGAGATGTTCAGCTTGTGGTGAAAAGTGTGGGGCTATTCAAAAAGTAGATATTACTCGGCTCCCACCCGTCTTAATTATACAATTGAACCGATTTACTTTCACAAAATGTGGACTACGTAAACTAGAAACTTTTATAAGATTCCCACTGGAACATTTACAAATGAACAGCTATATAGCACCGAGTGAATTACGAAATAAACAAAACAAAACGATCCAGGGCGAATATAAATTGTATGCCACTATAAATCATTACGGGGATTTGAATCGTGGTCACTATACGGCATACTGTCGTAATGTTATATCAGGTCGTTGGTATAGATTTAATGATGCAAAAATGAGTCCACTAAACATGAACGAAGTGCAATCAAGTGCTGCTTTTGTATTGTTTTATACAAAATTATCCGATTCAATACCACCAGAGGTTAGTAATTTAGTCGAGTAATATCTTTATCTGCAGCAGCATTCTCCAAATACATATTTAATATGTATTAATATTAAACAATGATTCCATTTTGTTATAAGCGTTGAGCTTACAAATTTATATAAATAAAATATATTTTAATCATAACATTAACCCTTTTCATGGAGAAATAATTATAATTTTTTTAGATCTAGACTATTTAGGTGGAAAAATAAATGTCAAATATTTATTTAGATGAAAATTTCCCATCCAGCGGATGTAACAATTATACGAGTGAGTTTATATTGATATCAATGATTGTCGTCGTGTCGATATCACATATTAAGCCTGATTTCCATTACCAATGCCACTATATTATGTGCAGAGACATTAGTAAAAAAAAAATCAAATCATTGGTGTGCGTATAGATTCGGTCTTTTTTTTATTTAAATGAAACGATGAAATTTATTATGTGATTTTCGTGATTTTCCTAGAGACAGATTTTGGGACGCTTTTATTTTCTATTTATAATGCAATTCTTATTTTCTATCAGATAAGTAAAATGTATCTGAGTACAGCTTGAAATTGTTACAAATTCAAATTGATAAATTATTAATTGATAATTTTTAGTTTTTGTAAATCTAGTTTTTTTTTTCTAAACAGTTTGTGATTTTAAAAAATCATACGAATAAACTGTTTTTTATTAACAGTTTGTTTTGGTTTTTTGTTTTGTTTATAAAAATCATGTATACATTTTTCTTGTTTTGACGCAGGGTGATGATTTTTTTTCTTATTTTGAGGATTTCAGTGAAAGCATCTAAATGGCGAATTTTATTGTATTTACATAAATTAAAATATCAACATAATGGGGATAATCAGGATAATTTAAGATAGGTACATATATACAAATATTAAGTGCATAATTTATTTATTATCTTGTACAGTTGTACAGTACATATTATGTATAACTGGTACCGATTGACTTTCTTACAGATTTTATTAATTAATAATTTTGATAGTGACGCAAATTACTTATGTTTCGTGTAATATTATTGTTTGACAATATATAGAACGCAACTACATACTACATAGTTCGTTTGTAAATTGTTTTTTTGTTTTAGTTAATTGGTATAATTAACTCCCAGCAAAAATATTTAGAAGCTAGAATAATGCCCTTACGTTGTTCCAAATTATGTTAATTATGTACAATGAAGGTGCCTGCACGAAATTGGTCTGCGGGACATTTGGCTCGCGGGCCAACATAACAAAGTTAAATTTATTTTATCTTTTGAAGTTGTACTACAGCGCCATACCAACGAAACAAAAAAAAATTATTTATATTTTACCTCTATTTGTGGCTTATTTTTTGAAGCTAATAAATATAATTAAAAATAAAATAAATATTTCTAACTTACATACACAATATACACAGATAATATATATTATGATCACAGCTACAAACAAAAATATTTATAGCTACTTTATGTTTACATAAAGAGCTAAAACATCAATTGATCTACAAAAAGAGCTAAAATACAAATTTTTTTTTTTCGTTTTGTTGGTATAATACTAGAACAATTACAAATTTTTTAAAAATTTAACTTTGTTAAGTTGGGCCGCGGGTCAAATGTCCCGCAGAACAATTTCGTGCAGGCACCATGAAATCCGCCATTTACATGCTTTCACTGCAATCCTAAAAAAAACTGAAAATTTCATCATCGTGATATATAAAATATAATCATTACTCTGTGTTAAAATAAAAAGAAAACAAATCATTATATAAAAAAATCAAATGCTCGTTAAATGGTTCGTACCTGATTGACGCACGATTTTTTTATAAACAAAACAGAAAACCAAAACAAACTTAAGAAAAAAACTAGTTTTACAAAAACCAAAAATTATCAAACCGTTACAAATTTATAAATATGAATTTATAACAATCTCAAGCTGCACTCCGATAAATTTTACTTATCACATAGAAAATTGGATAAAAAATAGCATTCTAAATTCACGATTGGAGCATCACGGATTCCACGTAGCAGAATTTTTCTAAAATAAAACTAGCATTGACGTTTAAAATTAAAGTAAAACTATCTATCCATTGACGTTTAAAATAAAACTATCTATCCATTGACGTTTAAAATAAAACTATCTATCCATTGAAGTTTAAAATAAAACTATCTATCCATTGACGTTTAAAATAAAACTATCTATCCATTGACGTTTAAAATAAAACTATATCTATTGACGTCTAAAAACACACAGCCACCTAATTTCGAATACAAAAACAACAACACAAACTTCAAATGGATCGTTCATTTAAATAATCATTTTTTCCGCGAGAGGAGCTTAGCCTACTTGTACAATCGTCAATCTTGTGATACGCTCAACATTTTATTTTGCTATCCTTCCCTGTATCTTGGAGCCGACCGAACGATATTCGTGCTGCTATCCATTTTTAGTCGTCGTACCATGAGTGACGCGATGGTCCTGGCGAAAGTCAGCTTAAGTGATAACATCACTGCTTTACGTGTTTCCGGATCCCGTATTCCATCGATGAATGCTTCCATCTTAATTCTCTCCATATAATCGGGAGACTAGCCGCTCAACCGCTAATGAATATTCCATAAACGAGAAATGTATCATATGGAGTTAAAGAGATTCGACTCTTTAACTCCATATGATACATTTCTCGTTTATGGTCACTTTCGTACTTTTGATACAGTGCTTTCATTATCTCGATGTAATTATTTCGGTCATATTCCGGAATAGTCAGCAAAGTCTCAGCCGCTTCACCTTTAAGAGCTACTATTAGCGCTTCGCGTCATTCCAACCGTTTTGATTGACCGTTGTTTCAAATTAAAAACTATAAACGATGTTGTGCATCAAATATCGGTGGTTTAAATTTCACCGCTTGAATTGGCTGAGATACTGGCGACGCTGTTCCGTTAACAGCGATACATAGAAGTTTCTTCTCGAAGGCTAGAACTTTCTGTTCCAACCCTTGGATGTCCTTTTGTAATTTTTGTTCAATTTGCTCTACCTCTTCATGTAAATTGGTATACATCTCTTAAAATTTCTCGTCCATTTTGTTGTTGATCTCGCCTATTGACTGCTCCATGAGATTTAATTGGTTACTGGGCTGTTCTATTTTATGATGTAATTCTCCAATTGACTTTTCAACAGAATTCAAATTTGACTGTTTCGGTTTAATTCATAATCCCACCGCTATCACCAATTGCTACGTTTTTGCATTGTCAAACAAGGTTCGATCACTGGATTGTGAATAAAACAAACGATGTAAGTTCTAGATCACACTAAATTTATTTATTTCCGTATACTAAACACTAATTTAATTATTTCACTTATTTAACTTAATTATTTAACTTCACAATAATTTTTTTATTACATTTTAAGAATATTGTATTTTAATTTATAAACACTTAACTTCATTTCTTCCTTTTTATTACTACTAGCACTGTCATGGTTAAAACACAACTAATTCACTCCTAAATGTTTATCGCGTATTTATATCAAATATTTTAACCTTCGAGAAATTTCCACAATATTCGAGTTTCTAGACACATCTACTTTAAAACAGTTTTACCTTTACGGTAGTGTCGCTACTCAAATAGAGGTGTCCCCACGATCGTAACAGTACTGTTACGGTCGTGGCGACATCTCTATTTGAGTAGCGACACTACCGTACAGGTAAAACTGTTATAAAGTAGGCGTGTCTAGAGACTAGTCTAGACACTCTCCAATATTGTAAAAATTTCTAGAAGGTTAGAATTTGGTATAATTACGCGATAAACATTTAGGAGTGAATTTGTAGTTAGTTGTGTTTTAACCGTGACAGTGCTAATAGTAATAAAAAGGAAAAAGTGAAATTTAAGAGTAATCAAAGTGTAATAAAGTGTTATTAAAGTATAATATAATGTTGTTAAAGTGTAGTAAACTAATTATTGTGAAGTTAAATAATTAAGTTAAATAAGTAAATTAATTAAATTAGTGTTGAGTGTAATTATTCGGAAATAAATATATTTAGTGTGATCTAGAATTTACATCGTTTGTTTTATTCACAATCCAGTGATCGAACCTGGAAAAGTAACAATACTATAAGGGAAATCGCTGCAGATTTATCGTAGTTTACTTTTATTATCTAGATGGCACCACAGTCAAATAAACGAAATGTTACGATTTTTCAACAAAATTTTGAAAAATAGTGTAAACAAATTTTTTTAAAAATTTAAAATTTAAATTTAAACGATTTAGATGATGAAAAATGTTTTCCATGCAAAATTTTTGCATGCAAAGAGGGCACACAATACAAAAAAAGACCATTAGTTATGTAACTGAGAAAGAGTATGTAAACAAAAATGGCGATGCTATAATAAAACATAACCTCAATTACATTTAATTATTTTATTACCATAATTAATCGGTGGAACTGGATAATTTTGAACTCATTCGAACATTTTCTAAAAAAAAGACAAAATTTTAAATGTTTATATTGCTGTTCTTGTCATTCAAACGTAAATTGTATAAACTAGTGTCTTCTTTTTTGGCATGGCAAACATTTTTCTACATAACGGCAAAAGGCAAAAGTAAAAATGTTTTTCTTTGCGAGAGCTCTTGTCAAATTGCATTAGCGAAGAAAATTTCATTCTCAACCATACACAATTTCTATGTAGATGTATTGGAATACTGCCATAAAAAATCCTTGCTCAGTAAATTACGGCAGCATTACTAACCCATACACAATTATTTGTCCAATATTTTTTACTGGAAATTGTGGATCGACACGACAATGATGACCCAAATTATGATTGTCGTGCCGATTCACAATCACTTTCGACAAAGCGTTGTTGTGTCGTTTATCATTTGGTATTATATATAGCGGTCGACACATTAGTACTGCCACTTCAACATTTAAATAAAATTGTGATATTGTGAATTTTTGTGTGTGAGAGTGCTAATAGTAATAAAAAGTAAAAAGTGAAGTTAAGTGTTTATAAAGTGTACTACAGTGTTATTAAAGCGAAATAAAGCAACTATTGTGAAGTTGAATAATTAAGTGAACAAGTGAATTGATTAAATTAGTGTAATTATTCGGAAATAAATAAATTTAGTGTGATCTAGAATTTACATCGTTTGTTTTATTCACAATCCAGTGATCGAACCTTGTTTCGATATGCTATTCAACAGTTCAGTTTGGAATTGAAAAATCAGTTGAAAAGTCCAGTAAAATTGAATCAGGAAATGAAGTACTTGAATACTTCTATGTATCGAAGTTAATGGAACAACATCGCCAGTATATCAGCCAATTCACGCAATGAAATTTAAACCACCGATATTCGATGGCACAACATCGTTTAATGGTTTCAAATTTCAATTTGAGACAACGGGTAATCAAAATGGATGGAATGACGCACATCGTGGAACAGCGTTAATAGTGGCTCTAAAAGGAGAAACGGCTGAAACACTGCAGACTATTCCACAGCATGACCGTAATAATTACAACGAAATAATGAAGGCGCTGGATCGAAAGTACGGAAGCGACCATAAACGGGAGATGTATCATATGGAGCTAGTACATTTGGCACATACAAATACGTTTAGCAGTGATGTTATCACCTAAGGTGGCTTTCGCCGAGACCATCGCGTGTGCTTTAATAAATGAGACTGCGCAGGCTATCATAAAACCGTCACTTAAGCTACGACGAGTGTAAATGGACAGCAGCACGAATATCGAGCGGTCGGCTCCAAGATACAGGGAAGGTGGTAGCAAAATAAAATGTTGGACGTGTGACCAAATTGGTCATTTGTCGAGAGACTGTAAAGAAGGAAAATGGAGACGTGCAAATGGATCACGATCTCCTATGCAACGAGCATCAAGTAGAGAGCGAACATTGCCCAAGAAGGATGGCGAAGAACGAAAGGATCGTTAAACTACAACGAGTCAGCCTAAAGGGGCAGAAGCTGACTCCCACAACCAATTGCCCCATAACTTCCATCCCTATTTCGAGATTGGGACGACAGCTTAACAATTAAAGGAAGTATTGACGGGAAGAGCTGTGTTATTACTCTGGATACAGGACCGGTGCGCACGTTTGTTCGTGAGAATCTAGTGAAAGCTAGAGTGCTACCAGCCAATGGGTTGAAACTGTGCACAGCCACAGAAAAGAGCGCAGACATAACGGGCAGGAAGATTTCGAGAATCAGGATAGGCAATGCTCAATTCCAACACGAAGTGCTGCGGTCGCAAAAATAGTGGATGAAGTCATCTTGGGGATGGACTTCATGAGGGCGAATGGCTTCGTGGTGGATTTTGGACGAGGAGTATTGGACTGTGATAATTTCGAGTTACCACTGCGAATAGACGATGTGGAAACAACAACTAGGCGGGTAAAAATAGATCATCGGGAAAAGGTGCCACCGAACTCGGAAACAATTGTGTGGGGGAGATTGGAGGGAGGTTCTGGGCCACCCAGGAGGATGTTAGTAAAATTAGATAACGAATTATTATTAGATAGGGTTAGGTTAGGACAATTAGTTAAGACAAAACAATTATAAAAGGAACTGTTATGGGTAAATGTGAAGAGGTGTTAACAATTATGAAATGCGAACAGAAGAATCGGTTTAGAAACACCGATTCGCAAGGACAGAAACAAATAGTAGAACACCTTATGCAGAAATGGTCTGGGGATCTAACCATGAACCAGAAAAATTCAGCACGACAACTGTTCGAACAGTATAAGTTGATCTTCTGCAGTACACCGGATAGTAATGGAAGGGCTAACATGGTAAAGCATAGAATTGATACTGGAACGGAGACACCTATACGCCAAGCACCGAGAAGGTTAGAATTAGCAAAACGAGAAGAGGTGGATCGAATGGTAATGGACATGCAGGCAGCTGGAGTGATTGAATCATCAAACAGTCCATGGAGTTCACCAGTAGTGTTAGACGAAAGGAAGGACGGGAAAATGCGCTTTTGCGTCGATTACCGAAAGCTAAATTCAGTGACGAAAAAGGATAGCTACCAAGGATGATGACACGTTAGCCTGATGACAGGTTAGGTGCTAGAAGGTTTTCAACATTGGACCTGCAAAGCGGGTATTGGCCGGTGGAAGTCCAAGAGCAAGATCGTGAAAAAACGGCGTTCAGTGTGGGTAATGGGCTATGGCCGTTTAACGGGATGTCATTTGAATTATGTAATGGCGTGGCAACTTTTGAACGACTAATGGAGCGCGTGGTAGGGACTGCACTGGAAGACTTGCCTCGTTTATTTGGACGACATCATAGTTATAAAGATTTCGAAGAACACTTAAGAAATTTGTCAGAGGTTTGGAAGTGATTGCAATCAGCCGGTTTAAAGTTATAAATCAAATGTGGAACAATCAGTAAAAGTGGTACCTACGTCTAGGATTGCCGAGATATTGAAGGAGTATCACGGAGGGGCATTACATCATCATCACCAAAATAAATGACGTGTCCTACTGATTTAATAAAGGGCAGCGAGGAAGGCTGAAGGTGGTGCATATAGGGCGATTAGCGCTTACAGGTGAGTTCGCGAGGCCGGATATATACCCTAGCTATTTACATCCGACCTCTAAACCAATGAAATCATTCAAAATGACAAGAAAACTCATCTATTTCCCCTTATAGAAGATGAAATAATTTTATCTTTGAGCAAAATATCCAACTGGCGTACCAACTATATAAATAAAAAAACAAAAATAATAAGCAAAATGTTGCCCAATAATGTTTTGCTTGCTGTCATTTTTTGTATATATATATATATATATATATATATATATATATATGTATATATATATATATATATATATATATATATATATACATATATATATATATATATATATATATATATATATATATATATATATATATATATATATATATATATATATATATATATATATATATATATATATATATATATATAAATATATATATATATATTTTTTTTTTCCCAGTAGGGGGAAAATCCTCATGGACGTTGTGCCGGACTCTTACCGACTAAAAAACCCCCTACCTCAGCTCCTCGCAGTGCTCGGTACCACAAAGTTTGCATTACTTCGACCGCTGGATGTCTATTGTCTCCTTGTTTGTTCAAGTCGTTGTGCTCGCTTCTTCCCTCATTTTTATGGTCAATATTACCGTAATCATTTTGCTTATAGCGTACCAACTATTCTCCTCCTCTACCATCTTCGAGATAATATTCCGTGGTGTCATCTCTCCTACAGTATCGGTACACTTCTTCCTCGTTTCTTCCCACCTTGCACAGTACATATCGTATGCTCTAGTGTGTCGTCCTCTTCACAGTATGCGCAGTTAGGAATATCCTTAATATGCATTCGGTACAGATAGCTATTGAAGCAGCCGTGACCTGTCAACTGTGTCAGATGAAAGTTCGTCTCCCCATGCTTACGATTCACCCATTCCCTTAGACTCGGAATGAGCTCTCTGGTCCATGATCCAGTGTCGGCACTCTCCCAACGTGCCTGCCATTTTTGCATTAATTCCTCTTTGGCCTCAACGCTTGGTGTTCCCTGAAAAACCGCTAGTCTATATTTCGCCATATAATATATATATATATATATATATATATATATATATATATAATATATATATATATATATATATATATATATATATATATATATATATATACATATATGTATATATATATATATATAAATATATATATATATATATATATATATATATATATATATATATATATATATATATATATATATATATATATATATATATATATATTATATATATATATATATATATATATATATATATATATATATATATATATATAAATATATATTTATTATACTTATACCGGGTGTTTTTTTTAAACTGAGACGATCAAATGAACACAATTGAACACTTATTTTAGATTTACAAAACTGAATAAATTGTTTTGATGACGAATTTCGAGTATTTCCAATGAAAACGTGATGTTTTTTATTTCAAACGTATTGCAGAATCGAATGCGTGTGTTCTAAGAAGGAGAAATTGAAAAAATTGAATTTCGTCGATTGCAACGCCATCTATCATGAACCGAACAAAATATTATATTCAAATCATACGTACTTTTAGTCGTAGAATCCGTATCTGCAATAAAAAATATGGCTTCCTATCTTAGTTTAAAAGTTACCCCCGCCCCACCTACAAAGCGGGGGTGGGGGGACTTTTTTTTTTGCACTAATGTATTTCCCCCGCGGTATGATTAAATTTTGATTATGGACATTTTTTCCTTAGAGTGGCTATTTTTCGAGATATTTGATCGTCTCAGTTTAAAAAAAACACCCGGTATATAAAATGGAAAAATTTGTGTTACTCATATGCAAACTATGTTGTATGTATATGGGATTTCATTGGCATTTTGTATACAGTGAAATCCATGGAATCACGTAAAATAAAACGAATTATTCATCCCATTTCAAATTATGTATTTTCAAAAATTCATTCGCATTACGAAACAGCGCAAAACAAAAACGCATTATTAACGTAAAATTAATATCTAATTCCATACAATTATTTAAATCTATATTCGATGAGTTATTATTATAAAGAATCTCTTCAATTTCTAATATATTTCACCCCTCATTTTCCTCATCAGTAGGCGCTCGATACGTGTTTGATCTCCTTGTATAAATATTATTCCTCTTGTGATATGCATTCAAAGATTTCCATTGATTATTGATCTCGAATTATATTATAAAACACAGAATGTAAATTTAATGGTGGTTTTTTGACTAAAACTGATTAGAAATCACAAAATTAATAAAATTATTTGGTGTAATCACAGCCAAGCGCAAATCGAAATTAAAAATAAGGTTTGACAAATAAAACAACATCAAAAATTAGACCATTTTTGAGCAAAACTATTGAGTTTATAACTTCATAGCATGATGTTAATAGCTAGGGTATAAATATCCGGCCTCGCGAACTCACCTTACAAGGGAAGCGAGTTGGATTCTGTTCGGGACGAATCAAGGATTAGGTAGGGCAATGTTACGATCGTGGCGACATCTCTATTTGAGTAGCGACACTATCGTTAATGTTTTAAAGTAGATGACAATTTCGATTATTGTGGAGATTTCTAGAAGGTTAGAATATTTGGTATAAATACGCAATAAACATTTGGGGGTAAGTTAATTGTGTTTTAACCTTGAGAGTGCTAATAGTAATAAAAAGTAAAAAGTGAAGTTAAGCGTTTATAAAGTGTTGTGAAATTAAATAATTAAGTGAACAAGTGAATTCATTAAATTAGTGTTTAGTGTAATTATTCGGAAATAAATAAATTTAGTGTGATCTAGAATTTACACCGTTTGTTTTATTCACAATCCAGTCAGTGATCGAACCTTGTTTGACAGGGTAAAAACGTAACAATATCGAACGTATAATATAACATAGTTCTGTGTAACTACATATTTCAGGTTCAGATCGGCTACTTTGCGATGATAGATATAAATCTCTTCAAACAGTTCGATTACGATTTCCTCTAAATGAGAACATCTATTAGAGCCAGCACTCGTTGTTTTAAATTCAGTTTTGTATATAAATATGTGCTATTCAGATTCAGGTATTCACGTATAAAGCAAGTTGATTTATTTCATGTAGCCTCGTGGAGTTTTTATATATTTTAAATACATCATAGTATAAATACATATAGTACTACTACCATCATAGGAAAAAAAAGTTTACCCATCGAAGTTCCAGATGTCGGGTCGATCGGAACTGAATAGAACAGAAACTTATTTTTAATTGCCTAAATGTATGTAATATAAAAATACGTGCGTTGAACAAATTTTGTTTAATTCTCTTGTTTTTGTATCCCACTGGAACACATTAAATTTGAGTGAAAAAGATATACATACATATTACATACATAGTACATACTCGCATTTTAATAATGTTTATAAAATAATATTGAAGGTCATCGCCTTTCACAATGAAAATATAAAAACAAAAATTAAAATAATAAAAATAATTAATTGAATAGCTACTTCATTTCAATTCAACACCATATTTATTATTTATGAATATCATTTTAGCGCAGTTTATTAAATTACATATAGACTAAACTAAAATTCATTAGATAAATATTTACATCGAATTTTGACAATGTAAATTACTTATTGAGAAACAAAAATAAGTTGAGAAAGGTAAGTTTTTGTTTTTGTTATTCACTCGGCCATTGACCTTTCGTATTTTGATTATATGATTCTATTTGGAATATTGAATGTTTCAGGTCATTATTTTCTATGTTCGATTGTTGATCTATTGAAAATTGAAAGAAAATCTGCTAAGAAATAATTATATAGAGCCGCAATTACAGAAAAAACATTTTTTTTAATAATTTTTTATAAAACTTTATTTCAAATGCTCTAGCAGTTTAAAAAATAAAAAAAGACTTGAGCAAGTATGGAATTTTAATCTGGTTTTACTTCCCTCAAAATTCTGAAATTTTATGTTTGTGTCTTATTGGTGGTCTAAGTTCGTCATTCGACTGTTTAAGACTTAATCGGATAAATACTAAAAGCGTGATTATGCGCATCAAATGTACTTCACATAACCTATGTCGAAATTGACGTTCATTGATTTTGATAAAAAGTTTATTAAGAACATTTTCTTCATAACCCATAACCGTTATATTTGTTTCAAACACATCTAAAATATTTTCAATAAATATTTCGAAATCTCTTGAAGATACGGTTAAATTACCATATGTAGCAGACGTTGTGTTCTCAGTGATGTAAGCTTTCTGTTTAATGACTACATCATTTTCCCATTCTTTATCGTCAGAGTTAACTGCAAAATTGGAACAGATCTGGCAGTTATATTGCTTTTTTATTTTTGAACTAAAAAATCCAGTTAAATAAACTAATGAACATTTTCGTAATTATGTAAACTGAACTTTGATAATTCCAGAACTGGGGTTTTGTCGTCGAATAATAAATCTATCAGTGTTGATTATTTCTTGCTCAAGTTCATCTGTTATTTGTAGTTCGGGTTGTTCTGCAGCAATAATGTCGTTTGTTGGCCGATCGTTTAAATCAATTAGATTTTCTGATAGAGAGTTTTCATATTCGGAAAACATTGATGGTACAGTCTGTTGAAAGCTAATTTCTTTTAAAATTTTAATGAATCTTGAGGTTGATTATATTACATTAGTTTATATGAACCCCTCTTTTTTTAAATGATAACTTAAAATATCTACTATTTTTGTAATACTATTGCTTACCTTTGTCAGCCATAACTGCCGAGAAAAGGTTTTCTAACGCATCTTGGTTAATATGAGAAGTGATTATGTACTCTTGATCTTTCCTCATACTATCCCATAAAAGTTTAACCCCATTAATTGATTATATAAGTCCATCAAAACAAAACGGACGATTCATAAACCCTTGGTGTTTCCACCCTTTAATCCAGGAAATTCAAGAATCTAAATTTCTAAATACAAAATTTGATTCTGTGTAAGTAGATTTATTTGGATTAGCAGAATATTTATTTTTCGAATTTAAATTATCAAATAAATTGTTCATTTTGCTGATAAATTCCGCTGTATGCAACGCTGTTTGCTGTAAACTAGCTTTAGGCGTGACTGTTTCTATATTTTCATCTACTCGTACATTAAATTAAAAAGAACAGTTAGACAAAAATAGCTTTTTCAAAAAAAACTTTAAAAACCATTGTCAATTAAAAAACGAACGGTTATCAATTTTTTTGAAGTTAGAAATACATATGTTTTATTAACCGGTAGATTGATATTAAAATAAAATAATAAAAAATATAAAATACATTTTTTTTTACTTTCTATTTAATTTATTAATCTAGTGAAATTGAAATTACTTTTTTGTAGATTTTATTTACATTGATTTCGTTTACAAGTAATCAATTTAATCGGTAACTGAAGATGATTACTTGTAGTCCAAATTGATATTAATAAAAACTACATAAAAATAATTTCTATTTCACTAAAAAGAAATTAATAAATTAATAATAAAACAAAAAAACTTGTTTATTTTCAATCATCAAAAAGTATAATAAGACACAAAAAAGTAACAGAAAATTCATCCGAGATGAATTTTTAGTATACGCTAGCTAAATTTGACTTATAGAAGTACAAAAATCACAGTTGTAAAAATTCAAAATAAATTGGCTTTTGCCTTAACGCTTGGTAAAAACATTATAACTTGGACTTTCTCAAATACTTTAAACGAACATTTAAAAAAAATTATTCTGTTCACATTATTTTCGCAAAATTTTGTAAGTTAATATGATTTTACTATAAACTACAAAACATTTTCAAACAAAATTGTAAATATGCAATATCGAAATTTCCTTCCAGTTTACTTTCCATCTTTAAAAAACTATTAGGTGATTTAACAAATAAGATAATATAGATACCATCAAAACAATTAAGTGCTACTGCAGCATAAATCACTGAGGCAACGTTTGCACTAAAAAGTTGAGTGGCAAGTTTAACTTTTAGTTTCTCAAATATATCTGGATACACATGTTTTCGGGTAAGACCATGCAGGACTCTCACTGTGCCATGTTCCATTGTGAAAAGTTTTTGTATTACTTGCCACGATATAACTGTTTCGTCATCATTTGTTGCTATGTTAGCGGAATACAAACAATTGCTTATACTTTTGAAAATATGAGGAATTATATCATAAAAACAAAATATTTTAGTATTATGAAACATTGCCCACGGCTGGTGCTTCGTCACCCCTAGTACTGAATATGCTTTACGATTGCCACTGCCTTGATCATAAGTAATTCCGATAATTTTGAGACCGGTTGTTAAAAGTTTTTGAACAAAGACTTCTAGTTGTATTCTAATTCCCTTTTAATTGACATTTCATCCATTAAAATAATACATTTATTTTCTAAATCACACATCGCATCACATTTATTTTTTAGTAGTGTTATTATATTGTTTGAAACTCCGCTTTCAAATTTTGTTTGCGAATGCCAACGCAAATATATGTATATTGTTGTACAACTGTATACAAGTGGAACTATAGCAAATTATATGAGTTGGAACGAAATATCTGAATAATTATTTATGTAGCGACTAGATGGTCGCTACAATATTTTACATCACTCCACAGTTACCTTTACTTAAATTGTGAAAAAGCTTCCAATGATAAACCATTTAAAATCGCTTATCAGCGATATCATTGAAAAGAAAATTTAAACCCTAGCAAAATAAAACCCTCCGTCCCTTAATTTATATTTATTTATTTAGATACAACGAGAATCCACGGGGATATAATTATTCGGCAGAATTGACCTTTATGTTCCGCTCGAAGCCAAAACTGACGGAATTTGAAATTATAAAGTTGTGTTACAAAAATCTATTATTATTTTCCTTAAAGGGTGTTTCTCAATTATATTTTATTATCGATTCGTAAATAACAAATGAATCGTTAACATTTAGAGAAAAGTTTCGGTCGATCATAGTATTATAATTGTGTACCCATAATTCGCTAGAAAGTGCCTATTGGGTGTTTGTGAGATTTCCACACTTGACTTTCTTACTCATGATGTAATATGTAGTAGCTATCACAGACGAGTATCCCATAGTTGCCTTTCACCAAAACTTAACTTACTATAGGTATAGAATTTTAATATCTATTCACAACACAACATGAACAAATCAATTAAAATAAGTTAAAACTAAACACTCTTACCAGGTAAATTAAAGCCCTTCTTTAATAAATATTTATAAAATGCAGGAGATTCAAAGTAAAACCACAGAGTACTTAATTACTCAGAGTATTATCTTTCCTATGTCTCTATGGTATATGAAATAATCAAAACAATTTTTTTCGAATTTCATTCAAAGTATCAGCACAAAACGAGATAACAATATATATAATTATCTTGATCTCTTTCGCTCACATGATTGTTATTAAAATTGATTTTCAAGCAAATATTATATAGCTCATCTCACTCTTTATTATATTGCAACCATAGTGTGCCATGAAACGAAATAAAATTTATTACAACAGGTTGCATATTAATTTTAGAAATCGACTAGTTTCTTTTCCTATTATATGTATTTTAATTTTTAATTCATTTGATTATTTTAATACACCCTGTACGTATATAGTCGATTTTTTTTTTGCCTTTTTTTGTTTCATAGTTTATACTCCTTCTTCTATCGCAAGAAGAGCGATGTATTCTCACATACACACATATAAGTATATATGTATATAAAAATATAAATACATATGTATATATAATAGTATATACTATATACATACCAAACAACAACAATGTTCATTTTCATTTATCAAAAATTTTATTTCGTTTCATGGCACACTATGGTTGCAATATAATAAAGAGTGAGATGAGCTATATAATATTTGCTTGAAAATCAATTTTAATAACAATCATGTGAAAGAAAGAGATCAAGATAATTATATATATTGTTATCTCGTTTTGTGCTGACACTTTGAATGAAATTCGAAAAAAATTGTTTTGATTATTTCATATGCCACAGAGACATAGGAAAGATAATACTCTGAGTAATTAAGTACTCTGTGGTAAAACTCTAAAGCTAGTTTTTGCTCATTTTGCTTCTAAGTGGCTTTTTTCTGATGAAAAATTTGAGAGAGAACAAATGTGACCTCTGGCCGATCATCTAGTTGATTCTCTATGTCGTCTTTCACCACATTTTCAACAGATTTGATTCTTCTTGGTGGAGTATTTAAAATAAACCTTGGAATTTTTTTTAATGGTTCTTCGTTTTCATCATTTATTTCAGTTCTTTTTGGGTGATGTGGGCTTGGAAATTGTGATGGTGATATTAGATTATCAAATGACACAAGTTCAATCGAATAATTTTTAATGTAGGTCTTTGGAGGCACATTTTCATATTTTAATGGTGGTGATTCAGGAGTTATTTTAGATTTGTAATTACTAATTACATATTTAGATTTGTAATTGTAATATTATTATTTTTAAAATTTTTGGAAAGAAATGGCGAAACGTGTTTTCTATACTCTGGTTTATTAATTGGATTTGAAATTAATTTACAAAAGGAATCAGTAATTTTCTCTTCGCATTTGCACACGCGGTTGTAAAATGGTTTGGGAATGGTCGCTATTTTTATAATTTTGCGAAATCCACTAATTTTAAAATCGTTTTCGTAAAAGTGATCTTCGCAATAAAAAATATTTTTAGCTTCTTGTCGAAATTTATCATACATATGTACATCCGTGTCTTAACCACACTGTTCGGCGGTTGTCTTGAGGGACTTTAAAAAACGATTTTACAGAATTTGTATCATTTTTATTTAAACAATCTTTGTATGAACACACCATTTTAACTACTAACAAATTTAATGAATATCTAAACTATAAACACAAAAATTATATTTGAACCTAAAATTGCAAGTTTTACTTTCAAAAGAAAATTCAAAATGTCGAAATTTACAAAAATAAAATACAACTACATATTTAATATAATAATATCAATACCAATATATAATAGGCCGTTTCATAACATTTGAGCATTAGTATGAGTAATGGAATAGAAAACAGCAAAATTGAACAAAATCATATGGAAAAAGTAGATTTTACGGGTTTTTTTGCGCTTAACATTCTTATATCTAAATATACAGGCCTAAAATTAATTTTTCAATGATGAGGGTTTTAATTATGATTATTTACCAAGAGTCCTGTAAGATAATTTTTCCAATTATTGGATATATTTTATCTAAATTTTTAATTTTTAATCAACAAGATTTTTATTTTTACGTTCGTGTGATTTCTACGTTCGGTGTTGTTTCGTTAGTCAATAATTCCATAAAATTCATAAATAGTGATGGTATAACTTAACTCTTCTCTCTCATTGATAAAAAAGTATTCGATTTGTTTTGCTTTCGTCGTTTTCAATTTTTTTAAATTTTTGTTCTTGATGGTACATTTCTTTTTTAGGTGTTTTGCATTTGTTTTTGTATATTGTATTATTTTTTGTCAGTTATTATGAATTAAATTTGTTTGCGGGGATAGATGATTATAGATTAGTTTTATGATTATGCATATATTAAAATAGTTTATTTAAATATAATATATATGTAGAAATATAATTACATACTAGTACAATATCAATTAATTTAATATTCTGTATGTTAATCAAAATTAAATTGTATGATTTTGAATTCAAAATTTTATTTAAAAAAACGTTGTCAAATATTTTATGAAAATGTATAATTTTATACTTCAAATAGATTTAATTAATGTTTGAATAATTATCGTGTGTTTAAATTATTAATTATAAAAATAAATCTACAACTCTGATAAATGCATAATTTCAGTAAACCTAAAAAAAATAATACGCAAAAATATAATTCCGCGACTGACGAACAACCTCCTCCTCCTACTATTTTTAATGAACTAACTACAAAAGAAAAAAAAATCAAAAATAAAGCCAAAATCAACCGGATCCGGAATGTACTAACGAGAAGCGAAAAATACAACAACAACAAAAACTGAGAGTGAGATATAGAATAAAATCATATTTAAATTCTATGAGAAAGACAAAGGAACTTATACATACAATTTCATTCATAATTTTTATTCCCGATTCAAAAAATAAAATTCTAGCTGTCTAAATCTTCAAAAAAATGAATTAAAAGATTAATAGAACTGAAAAGTAATTGAACAGATCTTATGATAAATAATCATTATTTAAATCCTAGTATATGAAAAATTATTTTTAGCCCTATTTTTTAAGATATAAGAAAAAAATCACGTAAAATCACGTAAAAATCGACTTTTTCATATGAATTGTTGGTTTTCTATTCCATTACACATACATAGGACCGGCCATTTTTTTGTAAAAAATCGGCCTGTTATATATTGGTATTGATAATATGTATAGATCAAAGCAACACTATTATACACTATTATATATTTTTATTATTCAATAGTGATATACAATAGTGTTGGTTGTTAATTTTGATAGGTCTATTATAATTTTATGTCATCTTCATATATAAAAGAAAGAGAAACTATATTCGTAACTCAATAGTATAAATACATTTGTATGTACGGATCAACTATAAATTAATTTTTTGTTTAGCTTTTGATTTACAGTAAAATCTAAAAAATACATACACACAGAAAAACTTTATGTACTCTTCCAATACTTTTCTATTGTAATGTTAATTGATTAAATGATCAGGTTCTATTATAGTTGATTATCCACCAAACATCTGGGATTATCTTAATTAAAGTAAGAACAATATATACTAACAATATATAATTTTAAAAACCATTGTAATGTGGTCTACATGAAAAGACATGTTAGGCTTGAATGAATATATATTTCATATGTTACTAAGACATAACAATCAGATACAATATTTGCAGTGCGTATATTTTACTTAACTAACATACAAGACCCAACAAGCATAACACAATTCGTTATGTTGTTACATCTCCCCTCTTTTGTTTTAACATAAATCATATACATCGTATGGTTTTGTATTCTTATTTCTTTCATCCCTTTTTTTTATTTTTTTTATTTTTTTTTATTGTTATTATTATGTGTATATGATTCTATTTCAAAACAGAAACGTTTACAGAAAACTTATACATTAATTTGAACAAGCAAGAAAAATATTTTATAATTTTAATTCAAAATACTTAATAATATATCTACAAGTTAAGTTTATTAACTGGTTTAATTAGTCTTCCATATCTAGAAGTTCTAACATTATTATTTGTTCCCTCGTTTGATTGAGAGATGTCCTCAGACACATGATATTTTTGTTTGTATGTTTAATGATTGTTTCATTGTTTGTATGTTTAATGATTTCTCGTATTAATTGTTATTATTAATATTATCGTATTAATTATTAATATCGATGTTTAATTACAATGATGAATTTTTTATTTTTTTTTTATTTTATTTATTTTTTTTTATACCGCGTGTAAAGATTGGTTTATATTATCCGTTCAGTTCCTTACAGACACGTACCGACACAGACATCAAGTATTTATATTATCCGTACGTTTCCGTACAGACATTCATTCGTATTATTTCGATATGTCGATCGTATATATTCGTAACAACGTACAGTCACCGCTCAACTACGTTCAGTACAAACAAAAAACAAGAATATAAAAATACAAAATAAATAAAATTAAATATTTAGAATAAAATATTTAATCAATTGATAATATCAGTATTATAAGAGTAATATATTGATAGTAAAAATTAATAAAAATGTTGTAATCATATAACTTTAATAATCATAGCTGAAAATAATTTAAATCTGAAATAAAAATTATCTGAAAGTAACCGACATATCCATACGTATATATTTCGACCTATTCAGTTGCATGATCGATTGATCGCAACAAACTAAAATAATTCATATACAAAAATACAAATATGATGAATATGATACTATGAGTTCGAGTTATTTCGTCTTGTTCGTATTTTTTCGCTTACGTATCATTTCAGACAAATATTCTTTTATACAATATTTGTCTGTACGGTACGTGTCTGAAAGGAAACGTACGGATAATATAAATACTTCCATATAAAATGTATGAAACAATATTTTTTTTGTCTGTGCCGGTACGTGTATGTGCGGAACGGAACGGATAATATAAACCAACCTTAACACGTGCTACTGACGAGAACTTTCCCTTTTTTTTTTTTTTTTTTTTTTAAATGGCGTCTCTATTTTATAGACACATGTAAAATTTATTTCAATTTTTTATTTATTTTACTTTGTTTTTATTGTTAATACAATTTCACTAAAGTACTATTTTATGCGGCACTTTTACTTTTATTTCATTTTACTGCGTGAGTTAATTAAAATATATTTTAATTTTAATTTTTTTTTTAACATCTGACACCATGTAATGTGGTCTACATGAAAAGACAGGTTAGGCTTGAATGAATACATATTTCATATGTTACTAAGACATAACAATCAGATACAATATTTGCGTGCGTATATTTTACTTAACTAACATACAAGACCCAACAAGCATAACACAATTCGTTATGTTGTTACAACCATCATCTAAAAAATATTATCGAAAGTCCAAAACATTGCATTATACAAACATTAGTAGGCGGCTTTATTGTACATATTCGTAATTATTTTTTTGTTTGTATTTCTGCTTTTTTATTTCATGAAAATGTTTCGTCAACATTTAGGATAAATAAATTTTATATAGTTTAAAACGATACCAGTAGCTACATCTATCACGTCAATGGGTAACTTACCATGGTAGTACTACATATATCTATTTATACTATGAATACATATATATATAGCTGTTTAAATAAACATTTAAATGGATTTTCTTAATTTGAATCTAAATTCAAAATAAAATATAACTTTAATTTTGTGTAAAAATTTATTTAAACACGGCTGAAATTACTCTTGTCGTGAACTTAAATTTCATCGACAAAAACTCGATTTCACAATCGTCATTAATAATACCAATATTGGCAGCCGATGCGATATCGACACAAAAACGACAACCATAATTGGGTGAATGATAGATATTCAAAATGTAAAGCCAAATGCTATACGCGCTCATTCGTTACAGAATTTCTATGGATGAAATAAAACTTAATGCCACTATACAATTATAGAAGCCAACATTTAGGCGAACTAACCATTAATTAGTATTCAAACCGTTTTTATCTCAATAGATAATCGCCCTATAAATGTCAAATATTATGCATTACATATACATATTAAAATTTGAATTAGGTTTTTATTAATTAATTAAATTTCTATAACAATATATTGGACAAAATAGAATTATTTCTATATGTATAAATCTTTGCTTGATTCATAAACTAAAATTTAAAAATGACAGTAAATTATAATCATATACATAATATATAAAAATGAGTTTGCGTTTGCTTTACTGCTTTATACATAAAACACCACACTGGCGAGTCCTATTATGACGGCAAGCCTAATGTTTTTCTAACAATACGCTTAGCAATTTTATTAAATTCTTCGCGATTTTCACGCCACATTTTAGCTGCATCTACATTTGCTCCTGATTCATCATTTGGTTCAGCCAACATTGAAACAACGCTAAGTAAAATTTTTTCTACACTTTGTACCGGACTCCATCGTTCTGCTGACAATTCATAACCCATCGGATCATCACCGGGTGCATGAAGGATTGATATACAAACTTTACCATCTGGGAAGACTGGAAATAATAATCATTGAAGGTATCTGGACGTGCTTGTTAGACCAATGCCGGCTTTATTTACTTACTATTTGGATGGAACATTTCACAGGTAAATTTCATTTTTGGAGGATTTAACGGATAATCGGGTGGAAATATCAGTTTAGCGGGAAAAACTCCGCCTTCAAAACAGGTTCCTTCAGGTCCCGTAATAAGAGCTTCCCATTCAAAGAAATTATCCTCACTAATAGGTCCCGCCACAATCCCTTCTGGTGGATTTAATGTTAGTTCTACACATAGATTGAATATTGCGTAAATTATTGTGTCTGTATCGAAATTTCATTGAAATTCTTACGTTTATATTCGGCCATAAGCCGTCTTAGCGCTGAACCAGCCATATTCTAAACTAAATTATTTATTAAATATAGATATATATTACAAACAATTATTTTGATTTATTAAATTAAATAAAACCTATATATTGTTTCGTTTTTATTATATTTTATTTTATGTAAGTTAATTTAAAATTTTTAATTTTCTTTCAATCCATGAACATGTAAATTTTGACAAATAACTTTTGACAAATCGTTCCGAGGGGAAACATTTGTGGTGAGGTGATGCATGTATGGACAAATTTTATCGAATATACACCAGTTGTACCAATCTGAAAAAAAAATTTATTTACCAATTTAAATTACTCCCAAACCTCCAATTGACGATTGGAGCATCATGGATCACACGCAGCGGAAAAATGTTGAACCGAATCACAAGGAGTTTGACATTTTTTTAGAATACAAAATAAACAGACCAGTGAGAAATTTCACCAAAGTGCATTTTTTGTAGTGAACATAATGTATAAAATTGTATATTGTATTGTTGTTTTTGTATTCGAAATTAGGTGGCTGTGTGTTTTTAAACGTCAATAGATAGATAGTTTTATTTTAAACGCCAATACATAGATAGTTTTATTTTTATTTTAAACGTCAATAGATAGATAGTTTTATTTCAGAAAAAATCCGCTACGTTGAATCCGTGATGCTCCAATTGTCAATAATCACACAAATCAAAAGTTATATGCTCGAATATTTTGTTTTTATTTTTTCCACGAGAGGCGTTTTCTCTACATTTACAATCGTCAATTGCCGGCGTCAATAGCTGCATTTTTTAAGTAACGGAACTTCAAGTCCTATATAGAACATCGGGAATAATACTGCGAAATTTTAATTTATTTAGCCAATATATTCTATTTATTTGAATAAATTTCAACTTCTAGCAATATTTGTTTGTTGACGTTTATTGTCAAATAATACAGATACTAAGCTAAATATGTACAATGAAAAATATTTCCTTTTAAAATTTCCCTTTTTTTCGAGTTCGTGTACTATGATTTTATCGAAAATTTGAAAAAATCATTGTTTTATCGAGAACATTGAAAAATAACGTTAAATATAATTTTATTTTGACAATAGTGAATTAAAATTGTAGTTTAACATTAAATGTATCATATTTATTGATAAAAATGAAATTCATTTAGATTTTACTGATAAAATGAGAAAATTCTTATCCAGAACGATATTCGAACTCGACATTTTTTGAATAAAAAAACACAACTTATGTTTTTGAGGGGCAACGCTTTGAAGCAAATTTAAGCCCCACGTTTATATTCCTGTTTTTACATTTTTTTTTTTTGCTTCAAATAAAGGCATAGTAAGACCCTAAACAGTTGTTAGCTCAATTTCATGGGTAAATCTGTTTAATTACACTAAAAATTTAACGTCAAATTACGTGCATATTAAGTTCAAAGTTTCTTCCTGCGTCACGCTCTTGATCCTTCTTATACTTCAATCGTCAATAAGTAAAGTAGTTTGTTAATATAACCTGAAATATCATGTTTCTGTGGTCGGATTAACCCGGATTATGTGCATGGAAACGCAGATGATATACCAAATTGCAATAAAAATGGTTGGTTTACAACATATCTATCAAATTAACTCTCTTAACTTAATCGGATAACTTTGAAATTAAACTAATATTTCAACTTACTTTAAACGTACTAATATTTACGAGTTGGTGGTCTGTTCAGAATAGCTAGGAATGCCAACAAAATTAGTACGGTTGTGTATAATGACAGAGACAGTAATGGCCTTTTCAAAACTCTTTATAATAATTTTCAATAGTACAGATGTGGCCTTGTTACTTAAATTTCTTACTTACTCGCTCGGTAGCCCATAAGTTAGAGCTTCGAAATTCGTAGCTAGTGTATGCCAATCGAAATAAAAAGCGCATTAGAAGTTAAAAAGCTAAATATTTTAACTGTGGTAAAAATAAAATAAATTTCCTCATTTTTTAACAGTTTTGCTGTGCAAAAAGATTCTTGAATTAAAATAAAGTTGAAATCTTATAAACATTAAAATCAGCAAAGGTTTTATAAAATATTTGCCTTTACATGTTTGTTCATTTGTGCAAATTATACAAAAATTTAATTGAGGTTCTGTCAAAGAACCAAAAAAAAACTTTTTATAAAACTTTTTATTAAAACATTTTATAGCGAACAAAATATTTACAAGTTAGCGTTAGTTGTATTAAATAATAAATAATAATAAATTTTTATTTTTTAATTTTTTATGCGCTTTTTATTTCGATTGGCTCACACACTTACTCGACCCGACTTAAAATATTTGTCTTTCTAATTTACATTTTAATTGTGTTTTTTTCTTGTTAATTTTTTTTTTTTAAATACAAATGAAACTTATAACTCGGTTTCAACCAAATAGAAGGATGTTTACACGGAGAGTTCATTGTGACATTTTTGTCACAGATAACAGTATCTCTCTAGTTCATTTCTTTTAAACTATTCTTGTCATCCAAATCAAAGACAAAACCTAATAGTAAATAAATTTAAACAGTCACAAAAAAACATACCAAATTACCACAAATCACATATATCACATGTATATGTGATTTGTGCCAAATTACCAACCACCAAGATCGCGGGCCAACTTAACAGAGTTAAATTTTTTAAAATTGATCTAGTGTCATACCAACAAAACAAATTTATTTTTTATTTTTTAGCTATTTTGATTTTTAAGCTTTGGAAATATTTTTGTTGTAATCAAAATCTACATTAATTAATAATTAATTTACATAATTATGTATAATAAAGTCAATAAATATAATTAAAAATAAAATAAATATTTTTAAGTTACATGACAATTCACAACATACACAGATAATAGATAATATATACCGGGTGTTTTTTTTAAACTGAGACGATCAAATATATCGAAAAATAGCCACTCTACGGAAAAAATGTCCATAATCAAAATTTAATCATACCGCGGGGGAAATACATTAGTGCAAAAAAAAAAGTCCCCCCACCCCCGCTTTGAAGGTGGGGCGGGGGTAACTTTTAAACTAAGATAGGAAGCCATATTTTTTATTGCAGATATGGACTCTACGACTAAAAGTACGTATGATTTGAATGAAATATTTTGTTCGGTTCATGATAGATGGCGTTGTAATCGACGAAATTAAATTTTTCAATTTCTCCTTCTTAGAACACACGCATTCGATTCTGCAATACGTTTGTAATAAAAAACATCACGTTTTCATTGGAAATACTCGAAATTCGTCATCAAAACAATTTATTCAGTTTTGTAAATCTAAATAAGTGTTCAAAATTAATTTCAAGTTTTATTATTAAATTTCAAAAATACAAAATTCAGGCCATCATTTTGAACACTTATTTTAGATTTACAAAACTGAATAAATTGTTTTGATGACGAATATCGAGTATTTCCAATGAAAACTTGATGTTTTTTATTTCAAACGTATTGCAGAATCGAATGCGTGTGTTCTAAGAAGGAGAAATTGAAAAATTGAATTTCGTCGATTACAACGCCATCTATCATGAACCGAACAAAATATTTCATTCAAATCATACGTACTTTTAGTCGTAGAGTCCATATCTGCAATAAAAAATATGGCTTCCTATCTTAGTTTAAAAGTTAACCCCGCCCCACCTACAAAGCGGGGGCGGGGGGACTTTTTTTTTTGCACTAATGTATTTCCCCCGCGGTATGATTAAATTTTGATTATGGACATTTTTTCCGTAGAGTGGCTATTTTTCGAGATATTTGATCGTCTCAGTTTAAAAAACCCGGTATTATTATGACACTACAGGCTTGTACACGAGTTAGGAAATATTTGCTAGGAAATCATAGCCGATCTCTCTCTGAGAGAATTTTTGTGTGATTAAGAGAATTTTTGTGTGATTAAATTGGTCGTCTGCGAGTTTTTTGCTCAAAGTTAAATATATTTCAACTCAAAGAGAGAAAAAGAGGCGTGTTTTTCGTCATTTTAGTTGATTTGATTGGGAGAGAGATCGGCTATGATTTCCTAGCAAATATTTCCTAACTCGTGTACAAGCCTGTAGTGTCATAATAATATATATTATGTATCTATTATCTGTGTATGTTGTGAATTGTCATGTAACTTAAAAATATTTATTTTATTTTTAATTATATTTATTGACTTTATTATACATAATTATGTAAATTAATTATTAATTAATGTAGATTTTGATTACTTTGTTTTATTAAAGTTGAGTGATTTAACTGGAGTAATTAAATTTATATAAAGTATATGTATAACACAAATTCATGTCAAATAAAATTTAGAACTACATACAAGATAAATATTTGTTTTATTTATTTTAATAATGAAATAGTGAAATTACCATATATAATTTAAAATTTGTCCATAGTAGGTTCTTTATATATTTTACCATCAATTTTATTGCAAGACGAGTTTCAGTTAATAAATGAGATGAAGGAAGGAAGGCCAGAAATGTTGTGGGAAAACGACGAACTTTTTGTGTGCTCCGCTCGTGTGCCAAACTCGCGGGAATAATGCATGAGAATTGGTCATGCCTCTCGCCAATACCGCCATTATTCGTTGTCTTGATAAAGACAGTTGCATTTGTCTTATTAAAGATAGTTTCTGTTTTTTTCTTGATAAAGACAGTTGAAATTGTTCGTCTTATGATTCGTTGTCAAAAAACCACGACATTGTTTAAAAAAAAACCGAAGTATTGAATTTAATATATGTCGTTTAACAAAATAAAACAAAAATAATTTACACAAAATGTATATGAAATATTAAAAAAAAATTACAACAAAACTTAAAAAATGAAATTTAACTGAAAACACGAAAAATAATTAATGATTAAAATGAATCAATAATGTACTTATAAAATTAATCACGATAAGATACAAACAATATTTGAGTGACGTTTAAAAATAAGCCACAAATAGAGCTAAAAAATGAATACATTTTTTTTGTTTCGTTGGTATGAGACTGTAGTGCAATTTCAAAAGATAAAAAAAATTTAACTTTGTGATGTTGGCCCGCGGGCCAAATGTCCCGCAGACAAATTTCGTGAAGGCATCTTGAGTGATAAACAATACTTGTATTTGTATGTCATCGAGTTTTGGTCGATCCACATTATTCCATAGTGTATGCAGTGTATCAAAATCGGCATAAGATACAAGCCAAATTCATTTAACACTTCTATGATGTCTTGTTTACCTCCTATAGCCGTGTACATACATACACAATATAAAAAACTCGAAAAACGGAAAAAACTATTTTATAGGTATTGGTGTCATATCATTTTGTGTATAGAAAAAAAGAGTAGGATAAAATATACAATATTGAGTTTGAGTAACAAGTGAAGAAAGTAAACGCATAAAATCTGCTACACACAACAAAATATTTAGAGAAGAGAAATGGAAAATAATTATATATAAAATTAAAATTTGTTGTTGGGAATTCAATTTTTTAACATGTAGGTCAAAACCGTCATAAAACAAAGTTTAGTTATAATTTTTTCATACGTAATTGTCGCTGTTACCTGTCGATTTGAAAAAATCATCATAATATTCGCTAATGAAACTTTTTTGTATACTTATCTGGTTTCAACTCATTTTCGAACTGACTACGATCTAAGTTTGTAGCATAATTGCAATATTAACTTCAAGTTAACCCGACTCTGTAAATAAACATAGTAATAAATGTACACTGAAAATGTCGATGCCATAGGTATGAATGTGTCAAAGCTTCTTATTTGTGGAATTAACAAATTTAACTGTGGGGCGCTCGTTATGTAAAATACTTTTAAGTTTACTTAACTTGACATAACTTGACATAACCTAAATTAAAGTTTGTACAACAACACTCGAGGCAAGTACAAAACAAACATACAAATTTTATTCACCACTCTTCCAAATAAAATAAATTTCATTATGGAAAAATATCGATGTTTTGTTCTTTCATTTATATACGGACCAGCAATAGACGCGGTAATTTTCATAAAGTTGATAAAATTTTCTTGGATTACATAAAGTATGAATTATAATTAAACATTAAATAGAATTTGCTCTAAATAATTATAAAATATAAAAAAGAATTGTATTAAATAAATAAAATGTTTGTTTTGTATGAAACACCGGCAGGCTATGCTATTTTTAAGGTGAATAATTATTTTGAGGTTATGTTTTCACCCCAGACATGAGGGAAAACACGTGTGGCCGGTAGTTCCATTGTGGTACTTTAAAACCTCGTTTATGTTTCGTTACAGCTTTTGGATGAAAAAAAACTAACCGAAGTTGATAATTTATATAAAGAGTTTGAAACTCCAGAACGGGCAAATCGATTGTAAGTACATTTAAATATAATTAATAACTTTAATTTGATCATAGTTCCTTCCTCATATTAGAGTTTTATATGTCGGAATTTTAGTATGATCGAAAAACAAATTTTGTATTTTCACACAAGTCCAATGTTTTAAGTGTCTATTGACTTGATTTTGCTTACAAGTACAAGTGATTTTCAAACTAGTTTATTTTATATCAATTAATAAGTTTCATTCATTTTATTTTAGATTAAAATTAAAAGCCTTTCAAAAGTTCAGCGACACTACAGAAGCTTTAGCGGCTGCAACAGCCGCTGTTGAAGGAAAAGTATCAAAAATTTTGAAGAAAACGTTAAAAAAATTAGTGAGTGAAGATGTACAAAATCAACTTCTAGTCGCTGATGCTAAACTTGGAAGTGCTATAAAAGATAAACTTTCATTACAATGTGTCTCAAATACGGCCGTGCAAGAGTTGATGCGATGTATAAGATCACAGGCCGACAGTCTTATCACTGGACTACCAGAAAAAGAACTAACTGCAATGACACTTGGTTTGGCGCATTCTTTATCTCGATACAAACTTAAATTTTCACCGGATAAAATTGATACAATGATAATTCAGGCACAATGCTTGCTAGATGATTTGGATAAAGAATTAAATAATTATGTTATGAGGGCTAGGGAATGGTAAGATCATTTTTTTTTTTGTAAACACTTATCAAAATGTTTTATAAAATAACTTTCATATGATGATAGAAAAAGTAAACATCGCTAGAAGTAAATTTAATGAATACTTGTGTATTATGACTAAATATACTCTTGGCTGTCTGATGAAAGTTAATAAATGGTTCATGTTGCATAATTTACTATTAAATTTAATTAAAGAATATCCATTACAGGTATGGATGGCATTTTCCAGAATTGGGCAAAATTCTAACCGACAACACAGCTTATATCAAAATTGTACGACTAGTTGGCACTCGAGATAATATGATTAACACAGACCTATCTGATATTCTACCTGAAGATTTGGAAGAAAAAGTTAAACAAGCTGCTGAAATTTCAATGGGAACTGAAATTTCCGACGAGGATATAATGAATATTCAGACTCTGTGTGATGAAATTATTGCAATAACAGATTACCGGACACATTTATCCGATTATATTAAAACTCGAATGATGGCAATGGCACCAAATTTAACAATTTTAGTTGGTGAAACTATCGGTGCACGATTAATGTCGCATGCAGGGTCTTTGACTAATTTGGCTAAACATCCAGCGTCCACTGTACAAATTTTAGGTCGGTATATTTTTTTTTTTTTAAATTAGTAAATTTTTAATGATGATAAAACAAGCTTAGGTTTCGCAAAATATCCATTATGAATATATTTTATGATTATAAGCTTGGCTGTCTGACGCATTAAAAAAAGCTTTTAATATTTAACTTTATATTCAAAATTAAAATTGGTTTTTATTTCTATATTCCAGGTGCTGAGAAAGCTTTATTCAGAGCATTGAAAACCAAAAAGGATACTCCAAAATACGGTCTGCTTTATCATGCTCCGTTAGTTGGACAGGCTAGCTTGAAAAATAAAGGCAAAATTTCACGTTCTTTAGCAGCAAAAACATCACTTGCCACACGTGTTGATGCTTTCGGTGACGATACCAATTTTGACATGGGCACAGAGCATCGTGCTAAACTAGAAGCTCGTCTACGTTTTCTCGAAGAAGGTAATTTCACTAAACTATCCGGCACCGGAAAAGCAAAGGCGAAATTTGAAAAATATCACTCGAAAAGTGAAATCAAAACATATTCGTCGGAATTAGATAGTTCTATACCATCGGGTAGTAAGAAACGACGGCATTCTGAAATTGAAACACCTAAAAAGCTTATTGAAGAAATCAAAACTGAGGAAGATGGTAGTGGACCTTCTGGTGTAGAACACATTAAAAAAAAGAAAAAAAAGGATAAAGGCACACCAATTAAAACTGAAGAGGATGAGGAAGAGGAGATACCTGCAGTTGTAGTATCTGAATCTAGTTTTTCAAAGAAAAAAAAGAAAAAGAAGCATCAAGAAGAAGACGAAATTAAACAGGAACTTGTTGAAGAAGTGAAATCGGAAAAGAAGAAAAAAAAGAAGAAAGTAAAGCAGGAGGATGAAGATTGAAGACGAATGAACTCCGAATGTTAGAATTTTATGAGTACAATAATAAATTGTACATTTTATTTTTTAATAAAAATTTTATTTTGAAATCAATGATTTATTTTATTTTATGAAGTTCACAATAAGAAATATGTATATAAAATGTATCCTAATAAAGTAAACAATAAGTATTAAAATTATAGTGTTCCCCAAAATCCCAGGAGAAATTTGTTGGCTACCATTTTATTTACCGCGTTTGGGAATTTGATTTGAATACGAGTTTAACAATACATACTCTTTAATTTTATTACTTTAAAATTTTAGCTATATAGCAAAATGTGTTTTTACTATTTTAGTCTTGTTCTGTAACTCGATAAAATATTAAATAAGTTCAGGCAAAATATTCGAACGTGTTTCAATATTAGTTAGTGGGTATTGTGTAAAATAATTGAATAAGCAGACTATTCCTCCGTGTAAATAAATTCCACCCTTAAAACTAATTACAACTTATGATATTTCATTAGTTTTATTTTTTAACATTTATGAAATCACGAGTGTGCAATAACGCTGCAGCAGACAGATAAGTTAATATTAACACTTTCCATACCACTGATGCACCGGCATGTACATGGCTTGGTAAAAGGGAAAAATACATGATGTGCCGATGCATCATAAGTGGCATCGAAAATGTCAATATGAGTATAATTTGTACATTTTTTACTACATACATATTTGTAATTTATATGAAAACTCTCGTTATTCTTAATCTGATGTTTTACCTCGATATGTTGGTAAGGATGGAATGTGTTTGGTCCAATTCCATTGTCTTAACAGCTGCATACCGTACGGGAAATCATATGTTGATTTTTCGAAAGTTTCTGTTGTTTTCGTACTAAACGATATCTCTTTACTCCAAGCAACAATGCCGCGTTCGTCATCGGTGCCCGGAATAATATGATCTAGCAAACAACCAATAGCACCTCCCACTAAAATCGTAGTCGACAATAATACTGTGAGCGTTGAATCAACAATTTCATTTCCTGTTCTAATCGAATTCGAATGCTGTTGAAGCCATTTACATAAAACCATCGGGAAAAATAATGAAACTCCGACAATGTAGAGATTCCGTGACGATCTCAGATCTACATATTGTAGCGCTGATAATCCAAATGCCGTTATCATTCCGAACATAACGCAAAATATTCCCCCTACAATTGGATCCGGAATCATGATGAATGCCGCACCAAATTTTCCGACTACACCTTGTACGATCATAATAACGGCTGCCCATTGAATCACATTTCGGCTCCCAATTTTTGTAACACCAATCGCGCCAACATTTTCACCAAATGTATTGGTCCCATTGCCCGATCCCCATAGGCCAGCTAGGACAGTTCCCAGACCTTCGGTTCCAACACCTCGATTAATCGCATCAAGGGGAGGTGGCGGCGCACCACACATCTTTGCCACAGTAGGGTAGTAGCTTATGGATTCAACTGTGCATGCCAATACCCCAGCCAGCATACCTAGCACTCCGGCAAGCGTAACAGTGGGTAAACCAAATTGTCCTGGATACGGTACAAAAAACCATGGCGCATCATTTAGGACTCGAATTCTGGCGTCAGTGCGAGCAGGATGCGCCACTTGTAACGAATCTGTTACGGTTAAAATTCCACATATAGCCCACATGATTGTAATCGTTAGCAAAACCGGAAATAATTTAAATAGAGGATAACTATTCCATGAAATTCCGTGTCCCTTTCGAATAACTGGCATTGGTACATTAACATTAACAAAAACTTGTGAAAATAACGTTAACATACAAGTTGTTCCAATGGCAATACCCCAGTGTTTCGAAGCTGTTTCAGCGGCGTGCTCGAACAGTGTTAAACCAACTAGTGCAACAGTTGGGACTATAGTTAATGGCGTAATAAATTTAATAAATTTACCTACGAGTCCTGTGTATCCAATAAACACTTGGAATAATGCTGAGACAGCGATTGCCCCGGATAATTCTCGCATTCGAATTTGCCACAATTCAGTTTGCTCGTGGAATGTCATTTCGGCAATTACATCTTTGGCTGGACATTTCCACTGTGGTAAGTTAAGTATCGCCAATGTTGGCACCAGAAATGATATAGTACCACCTTGCACGATTGGTAATCGACACCCCCATGTAACTTGAAAATAAGTTACTATCCCGGTGACAAATATCATTGTTGATATGATAATACCACGATCAGGATTTTCATCGTCCATACATAGGGCTGGTGTTAGGATGAATGGAATTGAAACAATTGCACCGATCATTGTTAGATAATGCTGAAGTGCCATTAAAATGCTTAAGTACCATGGAGGTACATCATCAATACCGTAAATTATATTTCCCGCTCCCCGCTCTTTATCGGATTCCATCTGTATACAATATTAAATAAAAAAAAATACATCAAATTATTACACATATTATCAGTTATCACCCACAGAAGCCAATTTTATTCCGTATTTCTTACTTCAATATTTCGATCATTTAATTCCATTTCGAATTCTAACAGTAGTAGAGTGTTCAAACTCCAGTGTGCCCCTCAACCGATCGTATTCAACTGATAAGTTTACCATAATATAGATTGTCTCAATAATAAATTGTAATGCTACATATCTCGATTTTTTTTATTGCTAGTATACAATGATTAACAAAACTAATTACAGCAGTAAAATGAGTAAATCAAACTTGTTGTTACAGCAATTAGTAGGACTGCGTTAAAAAAACTTTCCATTGATAATGAGTAATGACGTATACGTACATTTAAATGTAAATCTAATAATATGTCGATATCTTATACTATGAAATATCTTTGGATACCACAACACCATGAACTTAAGACAACCCATCAATAACCAGATTAACCGTGAAAGAAATAATTAAAATGTCAACAAGCTATGAAATTGTACATAGCATTGATCTTGAGGCCTTCATATATATGGATGTGCTAGTTAGATATCAGATATGTATAAGCTAACACAAGAGTTCAAAAGATAGCTGCCATCATTCGAGAGAATAATCATGCATTTAATGATACGTGGCCCAAATCGCGATGGTGATATAATATGAATTTATGTATAATTAATAAATATGGGATTTGATGAAGATCTGTGATATTGTATACTTGTACTTGTACCCTGAACAGCAGAGCAGAGAATATGTAAGTAAAAGAGTAAAATTTCAGGCTTCCTTACCATAACAAAAATTATTTGAGATACATATATTCATCTGAACCTCTTATTTTACAACAAACACTTATAATTTTCATAATTCTTTAAGAAACATATTTGTATATTACTTTTATTTAAAAGCTAAAGTTGGATTAAATCTTTTATATGCCCTTTGCAAATTTTATATTACATTAGGCGGAAGACGGTAGGAAATATGACAGGAATCATCGAATCTTGCCAATCTTGTTAAATAAAGGAAAAAAGTCTAAGGTTCTTATCGGTCGGAAGACCAAGTAATAAAAATTATTTGTGCCAGTTAAAATTTAATAATTAAACAGTTTTAATTTAAAATACTCCTAAATGTATACTACATTTATAGTTCTTTCAATCATACAAAGAATACATACCGGCTAAAAATTTCTACCATAAAAACAAAAAATTCGAACTCGAAACTACATACATATATTCGAAATTACGTCATCTCCATATTTTAAAAACAAAACAAAATAAAAAATTATAATCATACCTATAAAAATTTCATTGTATCATCTCTTTTCCACTTGCTCAAATTAAAAACCCTACGAAATTTTTCCTTTTCACACATACTATATACCCACCAACTTTTTTATTGTGTGTGAAAAATGGCTACCCAGACGATACATTTTGTAGTAATTTTATAGTAAACTAGTAAAAAAGAATTAAATAAATTCGTGTATTAAAATAAATTTGAAGTTGATTAATTTGATTAATATTACTGCATTATTATATAAAATAAGATAATAATTTACGTTATTTACTTGCATTAAAAACGAACAAACTAAATTGTGAAGTGAGTTAAGTTTTAGATTGAAAAAAGAATTGTGTAGCAAAATTGTGTGTACATTTAATTTTTGTGCTGGGAATTATGAATTAAAAAGTTTTTAATTATAATAATTATTAGAAGTATAATTATTGGAAATTTTTGAAACTGATTATTAGAATATATTTAGCTAGGTAAGATGTTTTTGCTGGCGATGCGAAAAAATGGGGTTTATACTTTATAGTGAATGTCAAAAAAGTCTCTTATCAATCAAGATTTTTTTTAAATTTATTGAGGTGGAATGATTATAAGCATCCAAGATATATTATGTAGATTTCGTAACGAATACGAATCACCAATATGCAATGACCTGTGATATACACATTGTCAAATACAACATTACGCATATATGAATATGAATGAATGTGTATACATATATGGTATAGTATACCTGCGCCAAATAGCAAAATCATCATGTTAATTCACAAGATTATTTATGTGTCTGCTCAAAAATGTGGCCGCACTTCCAACAAAATTTGTCTGTGTTTGTTTGAAGAATGAGCTTGATTGTATTTATATGTATACTTGTCAACCAATATAACAATAAAATTGTTTACTTCTATCTGATGTTTCAAATTTTCATCGCTATTCTGAATTTTAATTCTGTATTATTTTACCTGCTCCCAAATTATTATTCACGAATTCGAGTATTCCGCTATGCAAGCCTAATTAGTCTAGTTCCATGTATATTATTTGTATCCAGCTCGTGATTTTTCTAAACTACATTCTGCCAAATTTGCTAATTTTTTTTATTGAATTCAACCAAACTAAGCTCAAACATTTATTTTCTCACTTAAAATTGTAAATATGTATGTGAGTTTTAAGATTGTTAAATTCCAGTTCTAATTAGAATTTCTCTTCAAAATTTTATATGGCATTTAGTCGTGCCAAATTTAAAGCACATATCATACACAAATTTTAGAGCCGTTTCTGAGCAAATTAAATTTTTTAAATTTTGTATCTAGTATACCAAATTAAATTGTTATTAGGTTTCAATTAAATTTGGAATGTGACTAAATGGAGCAGTAGTAGTAAAAAATATTTTATCAAAACAACACTTAAATTTTATAACTTGTAAAATTTCATTCAGGTCAAGTGGTATTGCTCAACTCAAACTTAGCCAAATCAAAATATTATACTTAAACTGAAACTCGATCATGAATAGAATTGAATAAATTTTGAATAATCGAAAATCTTGTTCTCGATCTCGATTATTTTCAAATAGTCATAGATTTTAAAAAGTTATAATCGACTAAAATAATTTCAAACATTAAAAATTTGACTGTACTTTCTAGTTATAATCAGCTTCTTCTACTATTCTAATAACATTTGACTTTAGAATTCATTAAATTTCACTTTGAATGTAATTTACATACATTTATTTGAAAAAATAGTCGGTATATATTATATGTAAATACATATGTGCAAATACTTAAACGTATACCTAATTTCTAAAGAAATAGTTTTTAAGTTTTATACAATTCGGTAGTTAGTTTGAATCATTTCGTTACAAACAAGCTGAGACGCACTATTACAATTTAAATTCAACATATCCATATTACCACATCGATATACATAATATATGCTCATAATAAGATTCATTCCACCACGAATATAAAACATCAATTCATTTAATGTACTAACAAAATAATTTTCTGGATTTATTAAATTCAAAATATTACATTTACATTTTTGAAATTTAAACAATCAAAGGTCATGCAACCCTATACACGTATGCACATACATGTTTGGCCACAATAATTATGAAAATGTAAATTGTGCAGAAATACACATTTACAGCTTATTGCACAATCATAAGTAACGTACTCATATATTTTTTGTTTTGTCTTTTTTTTTTATTTCCTTACGTTCCAGATAATTATGTTTTTGTTGTTGTTCATCATGTAACTAAATATATTATGTGTGTGTGTGTTATGTTTTAATAAATAATAATAATATTGTTAATGTTGATGCTAAATACTGTATACTAAAAACAATCAATAATTCAAATCGCATAAATCAATTTAATATTGAAATAACTGTTTGGCTGCATACCGTAATGAACATGGTTGAACATGATACTACAACAAATTCCATTGAGCCAACTACTGCTGCTACCACAGCGGTAATGATGACAATTATGATGAATTCGAATACAAATTTGACAATATTGAACGATGGTTTGGTTATAAATCAAATGCAGTCACAACATATACAAGCCCAGCAGCAGCATATACAATCAAATCAACATTATTTAGTGAGTAATAATAGTTTTGAATTGAATACAGCGACTTCGTTGAGCGATGATTCAGGGATACTGCACACAAATAGTTCGATATCATCGAGTGGTTCTAGTCGTTTGGGATTGTGTAAATTTGAATTTGAGGTAATCACTTAGTTATTTTTACACAATGCTTTATTTATATATACATATTTTAGTTTTTTACGCTTTTGTTTATGTTTTTTTTATGTTGTTTCATTTTTTGTTATTTTATGTTTTTGATCAAATTATACAAAACTATAAGTATTTATATGTCACAACTACTAATCAAATATTATTCATTAACTTTAGGGTTACACTATCATTTTGATTAAAAATTAGATTATAGACTGTTGGGACATACCTAATTTATTTTGTGTCACCACGTAGCTTCTTATCCATTTAATAATAAAATGTTTATCAATTATTTAGGAAAAAATAATATTTGTATAACCGTAATCAATTTATTTATGGATTTAGATTACACGCGTATCGGGTAATTAAAAAATTACCACCCCGTTCAATTCTTTCCATTCGCGTTAGTTTCGTCTAAGATTTTGTTTACTTTACTTTAATATTTATTTTAATTTCGTTTTAATTTATTTCAAGTAAATTTAAAGATTTTTTGAGTTTTGTTTTCTTTATCTAATTTTAGTTAGCTGAAAGTGATGGAGAGGCATCACAATTTGATTCGTTAGACAATTGTTCAGATGGTGGTATGAGCGCAGAAAATTTTAATACATTAAAAAAAGTACCATTAGCACCAATTGATCCGCCACCAGAATTTCAAGTATGTGAAAAAACACGATTAAATAAGAGCATGAGGTGAACAGGTCACACGAGTGGTGACACAAACATTTCTGCTGCAAGTAAAAATTCGCCATGAAATTGATAGTAGTGTACAAAAGTTAGGGAAAATGTATTTTATGATACTAACTAACTTCATGGTTAATTTTTTTAGAGATATTTTTAATATGAACTTGAACAGAAAAAAATATAGAAAAATGTGGTACAGTTTTGAACATACCGTCTAACTGATATAGGTAGGGATGTGAACCATCTTTATGACGTAAATAATATTACTCATTTCATTCAGTTGTACTTTTTGAACAATCTTCGTCTATTAAGATGAGGCCAATCATTTTTCATTGGCCCAAGTACCAAGACTGGTATCATCCTACCAAATTTTAAAATTACATCATAAAAGTTTTAATAGTTTTAATTATTATAGGGTTTTAAAATTTTTCCTATCTAGCATTTGACATCGCTTTTGTAGAGAAGTTCGGGATTGTATCAGATTTTTCGGAAAGTGTAACTGAACTATGTAACTATTTAGGTCATAAAGGTTAGATATCCCCATCTTTGGTCAACTTGATCAACTCGGTTATTCTAGTGGAATATGTAAGCCACAACCCTAAAACATTTAAACATCTAAATTGAGTTATATCAAAGCCATCTTAATAACATGGCGTTGGGTATATACATACATATGTACATAGATAATGAAGCTTAGAAACAAACAATTGCGAGAAAATGATTTATCGATTTAATTAGAAACACTATTTAAATTGACCTTAATTATTAACTTAAGAACATTTGTATCTTTTATTTCAGGATTCGCCACAAACAACACTCCTCCGATCACAAGTTCTTCAAAATTATGCTCTAAAATTAGCAAAAAATGTAATTGAAAACGCTTGTATCATTTATACAAAACTTCCAGATTCATTAAAATTTAATCTTAATGATAATACTGATGAAGATAGTAACAACAACAATATTAATAATAATAATGAAATAAATAATATTTATGATGAACCACCACCATTAATTGTAAATACAATAAATAGTAATAGTAACACTATTAGCAGCAATACAAGCATACATAGTAGAGTAAAATTAAAAAAAATTCTCTACAGTCCATTACATCATGGTAGTAATTTATCAACAATCAATCGTCCAAATTCGCGTAATTCATTAAATAGTCGGCTATCAAGTTCACATAATTCGTTAAGTGTTAATACAACAAATAAAGTCGATGATTCAATTTTTATAACCCAAGCAATGTCACATGATGCATTATTAGGCAAAGAAATTATTGATTTTTATAATGTTCCAATTGATTCCGATATCTATACATTACCAATAGATTTTATAAATAAACAATCTATTAATAATAGTTTTAATAATAATAATGATAGTAGTTTCTTATTCCAACAACCTAATCAGCAACATACTATAAATAATTCCTCATCAATTGTTACTAACATTATAAAAAATACTAAAATTCATCGAAATAATAAATTAAAATATAATAAAAATAATTTATTTAACTGTAATAATAATAACAGTGGTAATACGAGTAATATAAATAAAAAACGTCGTAAAGGTTGTGGACTTAGTAATGGAATTTTTGTTGGTGTAAATGATAAATACACAAGTAAATCGTCTAAATTAATTAAGTCAAATGATAAACGGCATAGTGTGCCAGAAAATTTAATTGAACCAATGCACATGACACTCGACGAAGTAAAACGTTATTATCACAGTTTGTATTCAAGTTCAAGTGATTCTCAGGAGAATTTAAATAATAATAATAATATCAGCAGTAATAGTAATAATAGTAAGTTTATCCATATAAATAATACAAATCGTAAATTATCGTCTAATCATACCGTAAGTAATACAATAACACCAACATCATTTATTACAACCTCATCGACAACATCGACGATTAATACAAAACTATCGTCATCTTATATTAACACACAAAATAATAATAGTAACAATAATTATAATGTGCATAGTCATAATCATCATGGCCAATCGAATAAAATAAATAAATTGAATAAGTCGAGTAAAAATGGTCTTAAAAAATTAAAAGATATTGAGTATCGTGAACATAGTCGTCAATCAACTTCTGTGATAACAACAAATTCAACTGGGACAAATACCACCTCCACCACAATGGGTGTAGTCGGTACAAATACAACAGGCTCAATTGTAACCGTCAGTAGTGATATTGATGCCCAGCAACCGACTAACCATCATCATAATCATCATCTTCATCATAAAAAATCGTCACAATTTTCGATCAATTTAAATTTAAAACAAAAATTTTGCAGTATTTTTCGGTTTCGAAATAAAAATCAAAGTAGTAATACAAATAATAATAGTAGTCATGGTCATAATAATAATAATGATGGTCCCGGGATTGATTATGGTATGACCCGAGGCGACAATGATGATGATTCAACGGTTAATAGTAAAAAAATTAAATTTCCGACTCGAGCTCTTCCACCACTTCCTCCAAGAGTTCCGATTAGTAATAATAATAACAATAATAATTTAATAATTAAAAATAAAAATAATAAAATTTGTGATATATTGATAACAACGCAGCCACAGCACGTGATCGAGCGACCAATTCCAAATTCGACCATAATCGATTTTGCCACAAATATTGAAAAAGTAAAAGAATGTGGATGGTATTGGGGTCCTATATCGGGAGAGGCAGCTGAAAAAATATTATCAAATGAACCCGATGGTAGTTTTATTGTGCGTGACAGCTCCGATGATCATTATATATTTTCAATAACGTTTAAATTAAGCGGATGTATACGACATGTGCGTATCGATCAAGATCAAGGAGAATTTTCATTTGGTTCGCGTGCACTTTTTAAATCTCGGACGATTACAGAATTTATTGAAAATGCGGTGGAACATTCACGCAGTGGACGATACTTATTTTTTTTACATCGTCGCCCCGAGCACGGTCCGATGAGGGTGCAATTAACTAATCCAGTGTCACGATTTCGGCATATCCAGAGTTTACAACATATGTGTCGGTTTGTTATATTGAAGGCGGTACGGAAGGATTTGATACGAAATTTACCGTTACCACGAAGATTATTAGATTACTTAAGTTATAAGAATTATTATTCGGAACAAATTGAAAGTGATAGTCCACAATCTCAGGTGAGAGAAATATAAATATTATATTAACATTTCATTTTAGAGTGTAACGTGGCCTATTAGTTTCTAAACGTGAAATTTAAGTGATTCCAATCAAATTTAGAATATTTATTGAACTTTAGAAAATTAAGAGAGATTAATAATATGTAATGAGTATTGATATAATTTAGTGATATTCAAATAAGTTAGAATTGGAAAGTTTAGCTTTATTTAACATGTTAAGTGATTCAGAGTATTAAGTGAGATTTATGGAACGGTTTTAGAAAACCACGATATCTTGAAATCATAAATATGTAATAAGTTTCGAAAATGTTTAGTATAATTCAATTTAAAATTGTTCAATTATTAGTATGAACCAGATTTAGGCCAGGTCACTCGCCCCATCGCTCATGACTCGTATAAATATTTTATTCAAAAAATAATTATTTGTTTCTTTCAGTTGTCTGGTGATGGTTCAACATCGTGAAACTCTTTAAGTTAAGTTTGAGTTGTTTTTATATTAAAATTGTGATTAATAAATAAAATTAATTATACATAATTATTTTTAATTAAAGAGAATCAAAATAAATTATTCTCTATAATTTCGATTAGTCTACATAATTATTGTAAAAATGAATTTTTATGTTTATTTTATTAATTTTTATTTTTGGAAAACGAAATTTAATTAATATAAAATATAATTGTGATTTTTAATTTAAAATTTTTATAGAAAAACAAACAAATATTTATATATTTTTTAAATAAATTGATTAACTATAATTGGGTGCTATAATAAATAAAAACTTACGATACGAATATGACTGTAATGGTTATATTTAATTGGAATTCTATAATTTCATTTTTTAATTTCTGCTCTCATTTTATAAATTTAATATATTTTTATAATTTTATCGATAAAAGTCTATTAATTAAATCACTATATAAAAATAAATAATGATGATTGATATATAGATCAGTTCCTATTATCTAAAAACAAAATAAAATATACATAATTTATTTATAAAATTATTATTTTTTAAATGTGCCAAAATATCCTTTCTTCACACCACAAATTTATCATCTCAAAGTTAAAATTTTAATAGTTTTTATCGTCCTCTAAAATTTTACCAAAAATTTTTTATTTTTAAATATATTTTTTTGTTGTAATTCTAGTCAAAAATTGTTAATAAAATTAAATTTAAAATAATTAAAAATTTAATAATACAGGTATTTTAAAAATTAAATTCACTTTTAATAAGTATTAAAAATAAAATAAAAAATAAAATTAAAAAGTCTGGCAAATTCAATTAAATTAAAATTAAAAATTTAGAAAAATATTTTAAATATAAAAAATAGAATTTGACTTAATAAATTACTATACATATTATATTTTATAATTTCATTCGTCCCTTTCACAAATTTTGATTATTTTATTAATTGTTATAAAAATATATTTTAATTTAATAATTAAAAACTAACAACAAATAATAATAATCATCATATAAATAATGAATAATATTAATAATTAAATAAATAATGAAGCACAAATTATATATAATATAATAAATATTATATTAAAATACAATAAATAAAAATGATTTATATAAAATATACTATAATTAATTATTAGTTTATTACAACTCCATCATCATGCCGATATAGATATTATTAAATCATCAAGAAACAATATTATTATAAAAAAAAAATGTTTTTGTCAATATTTTCCTTGGTAGTTTAATGTTTTTATTTCAGAATGAACGGCCGTTACCATAAAGTAAAACAATTCTTGGCAATGAAAATCTAATCTGCTATTTCTTATTTTGACTTTTACAGGTAGGTTCGCCTTTAATATATAGATTCGATTCGTGTTTTAAACATTTTGACATGGCTAAATTACTCTTGAGTTTTGTTTTAACCCATGTAATATTTTTGCTAATCCATTAATGCACAACACTATCTGATATTATTATGATCAAAAAAATTAAAACTAACCCGAGATTTACACCAAACAAAAAACATTTAGTAAGTATATTCGATAAACTTTTACCACATTTTTTATGTTTCTGTACAGTGATTTTTGCGCCATCTACATAGTTCGGATTATCAAATGTGAAATCACCCGATACTGAACACGTGTTGCAACGAAGACTACTACGAGATAAACATAGTATTTGTAATAATACAAATATAGTGCAGAAAATATAAAATAAAATATATCTAGTATTCCTTATATACTAAGTATATTTTGTTCATTCACACAAACAAGCGTAATGAGTTATAATTATTGATTTTAAAACCAGTTATTGCTTTTTTATAATTAATGTTTAATATTGCCAATTTAATAAACTTGAGTTTCTCTAAACATTGATAAACCACTGAGCAATGAATTTCTATTATATTAATTTGGGCCATTCGTTAATTACAATTGGCACAACCTGAGGTTATGTTTTAATTAATTATCTATGTTATCATTGCTAATTTTAAGATTGAAATTAGCGGTCAGCTTGAACTCGAACGTTAAATCAAACAAACTATTTTGACTTTATTCTAAATATAAATTTATTTAACTCGATAATAAAAAATTACATTTCTATTTTTTGTTTATATAATAATAATAATTATATTCTAAAATATAATAATAAAGTTTAGGTAAAATGATATATAAACGATCGTTTAAATATCAGATCGCCTGAAGACGGAACCTAATCAAAATGGATGACCTAACACTAAAAATTGGATAGGCTATATATTTTTTTAATTAAATTTATTTTATACAAAAACAACTAATTTATTTTATATAGAAAAATTGACTATTATTTATTTATTATAAACAGATTAATCAGTTTCTACACTGTTATTATAATACATTATACAGGTATATAAAAAATATAACAGTTTTACAAAAGAATGTGGTGAGTGCGCAACGATCATTTGTACTAAAAAAAACTATCCAATTTAAAATAATAATAAAATTAATTTAATAATTACAGAAGAAATTAAATTAAAAAGAGACAAAAAAAATATAATATAACGAAATATTCGGTTATGGTGATTATATTATATATTAACGGGAATTAAACATGTCACATGTATCCAAAAATCCAGATACACGTGAATATTTATAAATTATGTATGTATTTAAAACAAGTGTGTGTCAACAAAACATTGTTTTGTTTAGGCACGAGCAATATGAATTAATTTTTTAATTTCTATATAAACTTTTTATTCAGTCTTTTATAAAAAGATTTTGAGATATGTTTTATTTTTCTAGATAGAAATTAAATTTTAATGATTTACATTTATATAATTATTCTAAGAATTTTGTGTTTGTTTAAATTTTCGATGTCCTGGCACGATATAAATAAATATGTATATATGTATTTTCTAGAAAATATGAAAGGCACCATATTTTTGGAAGACAGAAATTAAACATGGAGAAAAATTTATATTATTTTCTTTAATTTTATTTAATTAATTAAAATTAATAATTATATTGTGGTCCATATTGTGATCCATGATAATATGGTCCTGGATACATTTGTGGTTGTGGATATCCGCCATAAGGGTATGGTGGTTGTTTTTGTGGGTATACTGTAAAATAAGAAATAAATTATTTATTTATGTTATAGTATTAAAGTCAAACACAGATTTGAATTAATAGTTAAAATATAATTTTCTAAAATGCAATTTTCTTACATAAAATCAATTAACTAACTTATCACTCGAAATTCGAATTGACAAATTTTGTTTAGTTTATTATATAGTCATTATTATTCATGAGGTTTTATTTTTTGGATAAATTGTTCTCCATTTTTTGGAAAATAGCCCTTTCAAATCCGTCACATGACTTACCTGGCATTAAGTATTGTAAATTCAATTGTTCCTCTTTTTCCCGTTCGCTTCGTAAACACACAGCAGCGCCTGATAACAGAATTGCGGCAACTAAACTGCTTGCAACACCAGCCCATGCACAAATATACGACCAGTCGTACGTAATTCGCGTATTTTCTCGTAAAACCGAGCTCCATGCCAAATAGAATTCGTCTCCAACGACTTTCTCTTTTTCATAAAATTCAACCGTATGCCATAGTCCCATTGCACCGGCAGCCAACAAACATGTGACAAGCATTAGTATAGCTGTGGCTGTAATTGCACCAGCTGAACGTTTCCAACAACCCGATAATCCGGTCCAGAATGCACAAAATACAGCAACAAAACTATTTTTAATTTCAATAAAGTATCGTTAATTTATTAAACGTCTTTCGATTAATAATTATCAAACTTACCTCAAAATAAACAATGCAATACACGATCGTGCTAAATGTAATCGGGCAGCTGCATCATCAGCTGATGTTGATATTTTATCGTCATTTGTATTTGTTGGGAAATAGTCAATGTTCGAACAGTGTGTCTCAACTGGTGATAGATAAATTTCAACTAAAAATAGATAAAAAAAAACGTTTAGATTTATGCGACTGCGTGCTGTGTGGGATTTATCTCTATTTTGTGAACTAGAAGTAGGACGCGAATGATTTTTTTTCAACAATTATCGTAATTCATTACAATAATGTATTGTAAATAGCAAATGTAAATTTAACTTTATAAGGTAGTGCACAGATATTTACATGAATCGTTGTTGTTTTTTGTGTAGGGTACAAAGTGTATGGGATTGCATTACCTATATTGTATAGTGCTACAGTCGGCAAATAGATTACTGTTAACTATGAACTCAAGTGTTTAATTCAACGAAAACTAGAAAAGAAATAAAAATCTTAAAAGTAACACAATACGTAGTAAAGCGAATGAAAAAATTATAAAATTCCATAAGACAGGTGTTGATTACCTTGTTGTATCGTACACGGTAGACGGAAATTATTAAGAATTAATAAAATTATATATCGCAGTTTATTTTTGTATATTCTTCTTCGTTGTATATAAGTGAAAGTTAAGCAATTTAATTAATTTGCGAAATCAATACGGAATTGAATTCATCATACTTCTAGTTCAAGCTACTTAAGTTCGTTCGTTGATCAATTTAATCATGTATTAAATATGTATTATAAATAACCTTCCACTTTAAATACGATGTATTGTATTTTATATACGACTTAATGTATTTTTTGTGTGCTGTTTCGAAAAAAACTCCCTACAATCGATGTTTATGTAAGCAATGTGTAAACATATCTTAAAATCCTAACCTTGTGATGCGCCTCATAACAGATTCCTTTATCCCTACTGTATACAAAATGTATTTAATTATAAATTCTACTCTTGTATAAATGTGTAAGGTATTTATAAACTATCCGATGTCCGTTTGTAGCGAACGATTTTAGAACCATTACTGTAGTTCTAAAATCGTTTGTTTATCGGACGCCATTATTCATTTTACATATAAATTTAATTCATACGTGCTTATCCCATATAGAGATAATATTGATATCAGTGCGCGATTGAAGCCCGCGAGATCAGAAGTAGTGTAACGAAATTTACTTTCTAAAAATGCAGATATGGCGATATTTTTGATTTGTTCTTGCAACCAGAAATATCAAAACTATATCGGTGGTACACAATATATTATACTATATGTATACAATGCCATTATAATTAAACGTTGTTTTTTTGTGTCGAGTTCAATGATCAAACGTTCATACAAATGCGCGCGTTTATTTGGTTGAATTGTGTATAACTAGTTTTCATTTCACCTATGTCTCGATTATAAAGATTACGCAGGTATTGCATATATAAAAATTCGACGCAATATGACGGAGGCGTATGATTGAGCTATGTATTTGCATTATAAAGAAGAATCTATAAACATACAAATTGCTAATTATTTAAATTATTTATAAATAGATAAAATTAAACATGATCACATTCGCAATCATTTTACCAACGTATAATTACTAAATAGAATGGAATGAATGAATAATCGGTTTTTATAATTAATATTCTGAGAAATAAGCTTTTTTGTAAGACCTATGCGACAACATTGCTTAACTGCTTAAATTAAACATGAGCAGAAGACTGTAGATTTTAATTGGATTAAATTGCTCTACCAAGGAGAGAAAAGTTGTATTATTTGTATAATATGCGTATATAGGTCAAGGTGAGCTGTTACTTATGGAAATATACTAGTGGTTTTCCAGAAATTATATAAGAGAGATACATACTTAAGCTTAAGATTTATAATTTTTGGGTCATTTATAATGATCAAACACAAAATCATCCAATAATACATAAATTCAACTTTCTCCCCACTGTAGCATAGTAATACAAACACAAGAACGAACAAAGTGTGAGATTTTTGAGATATTTATAAAATTCTTGTTTGAATATAATTGAGACATAAAATTTCACATATACACGGAACAGATGATAACCTGATTTTGATACTTCCAAGGATTATGTTCAAGCCATTAATCTGTCAAAAATACGTTCATACGTCATAAATATTGTATTTATTTATAAGAATTAAACCTCAACTTAACCACAAAATATATTAGAAAGTTGTTAGTATAGTAGTTCAAAATCTGTCTTATACCAGCCTTCAACTAATATATCTACATATCGTTGGTTTTAAATGTTACAAAATAATTTAATCATTTTTTAATCCGAATAAATTGTATGTATACGTACATATTATATTACAGTTACACTGGAAATATATCAACATAATATTATAATTTGGGCGCCCATGGTGGGGTTTTATTATGTTTTGATAAAATTAAAAATTGAATGGTGAATTATACCAAAAATTGTATTTCTATATATGTATATATATATATATATATATATATATATATATATATATATATATATATATATATATATATATATATATATATATATATATATATATATATATATATATATATATATATATATATATATATATATATATATATATATATATATATATATATTATATCAAATTTGACATGTAAATTGATTTAACGTGATTCTGTTGGGGCTTAAATAGTTAAGAAATTTCAAGGTTAACATGCATGACTATAATTATTGAAAAACTAAGAAATTTGTATAATACATATATTATAGAGATCGCGATAAATTCTTTACGTTCGTAAAAATAACGCTTGATTAATTTTTTCCGTATATTTGAACTTAAATGCCAAATACGTATTTATTTATTATGTGTTGTTGAGTTTTTGTTTTTTGGCTGTGAACGACAAATATGTTTGTGCTAGACAGTTTAATACATCCAACCACGCATTATACAAAAAAATGTCTGCCAAAACCGAACGAAATGTTAATAATTATCAACATCACATATATGTATTACTATTATTAGGCTGACTAATTAAATTAAAATTTTCCACATTGTATGCGATGAATATCATTCATATACACAGTATATACTATATATAAATCATCTTTTCTTATCGTCCAACCGTGACATGCAGTGAAAAGGAACATAAAATTTCTAAACGCGCGACAGTAGAGTAAATAATAAATATATGAATTCAACCGCACATTGCGATTCGAATTTTTTGTTTTGCAATGAAGGTGTATCGTTCTTGTCATGAATTTGATGTTATTATCGTTTGTATATTTACGTGAAAGTCTGACTGTTTTTTTAATATTTTACAATCCTAAAGGAAGGTCCGAATTATATAGTGTGCACCACAGAGCCCGTTTTACTATAGGGCCTATAATATACATGAAACAAAAATTAAACTTTACCTATCCCATCCACTTTTAAATACTTTTGAATATTTGTTTACAAATCGAACATTTAGGTCTGTGCTAATAAGGTAATCATTGAGATGAAAACTTATTGATTGATCTCGTGGCATGACAACTTAAAATCAATAAATTTTAACACATTGCGAATTCTACGAGATAAAAATTTGACGTTTCTAAATCTGAATTTTAACTCGAATTATTAACTCGATTTTGAGAAAGAAAAATTTTTAATTAAATTTCCAAATTTGAATAATTCTGAAGCCTGGAGATAAAATATAAAATCGAACTGTTGAATTTTGAAAATTTGAATATTATATATATGTACGTTCATGAATATCTCCAATTAATGGCGGACATTTTTGTTGAATTTAAGAATTAGGGAGAATTAGGGAATTATTTGGATATTTTTTAAATTTTAAATGTCCACTCGAAATTTCCATAAAGTTTCCGAATTCTTTTTCAATATTAGAAAACTTCTCAAATTCACCAAAATATGTAAAATGTATTAATTTGGATCTTACTTAATATTGTTCAAAGTGAAGTAGAATTAAATTTTATAAAATGTATTAAATTTTAGAATATTTCTCGGAATTTTGATGGATACTTCAACTGTTATAACACTTATGGTTTGAATATGTCTCATATATATGATTTAAAGTTGAGTGAATTTTAGATAAATTTAAAAATTTACGAACATTTCTTTAATTTTCAATTGATTTCGCTTTTTTAAAGACTTTTTAGAGGTAATCATTTTTATCATGGTTGCTATATGCCAAACTCAATCTCTTGCCAATTTTCTTGGATAGGTGAAAAAAGTTCTAAAATTAAATATCTTATGCCACATCGTCATTATAATTGACAATAAGGCTGCAGGCACCCGATATATGATGGATTCTAGTTATACAACACGTTCATTGGAAATGTGCGAAACTTTATGTTAAATATGCGTTCAAAAATTATCTTTTTCTAATGAGCTAATCGTAAGGCATAAGATTACAATGCAGAACAGTTATTGAGTATTCAACCGACCACATTAAATTTATATATAAAAAATCTTCGTCAATTTTAATTTTATTGATTCGAAAAAAATTATATAAAATACACAATTTTTAAAATTTGGTTTCGAATATACTGATTATTTTAATTTTATTGATTCGATCAATCTAAGATACGTATATGTATATTTATGATTCAGATGTTAAAATTCTTCCAATTTTTAAAATATTCGAAATCGACAAATTAAGCGAAAGTCAACTAAGGGGACTTTTCAAATTTTCAATCGAAATTAATATATTGTATAATATAGAGAATTTCGGCATACCATTCAAATTATACCGAGCAAAGAGCACAGTTAAAGCTGTGACGTTTGGATTGGCGGGTATCAGGTTAGAATCCCAATAGAGGCCGGATGCAAAAGGGATTCGAATTAAATCGGGTATTTAATCGAAATTCGACGCAATATGTTGAACGCAATGGTTCAAGATTTTTAGTAGCAATTGGTTAAGAAATAATTCAGCAGTGCTTTTAAGTCATTTCGACTAAACATTATATACATAAATGTATGCCTATATATAAGCGCTTACACAGAAAATAATAAATATTTAAGTTAGATTTATAAATATTTCGAAGGTTTCTAACCAATCCGCCCAAGCACTTATGTACATATATACAAAATTCATTAAAATAGTTCCGGTAAATAATAAACAATAATTAAAAATCTTGAAACCTTGATCGTATGTTGCAATAATTAATTTTAATTATTAATCACACTTATCTTGTGCTGTGTAAGAAGTATGAGGTAAAGAGATTTTTATTTTTTAGTTTATCGCAATTTTTCTTATATACATATATACATCCATACTACAACACAATATATCGTTGATACAAAACAAAATTACAGAGATTACATTGAGATTATTGAACTTCTTATACAGCGTACATACATAGACTTAAGGCAATTGATTAGGTGACTTCATCAATATTTCAATATATATATATATATATATATATATATATATATATATATATATATATATATATATATATATATATATATATATATATATATTATATATTATATATATATATATATATATATATATATATATATATATATATATATATATATTAACTTTTAGAGAACCGTTAACTGATTTGGCTGTCAGCAAAGTTATAATAATCGTGCGACTTTCGTGGGTATATATTATAAAAATATTAATTATCCAAGGTTATGGTATCGACTTTTGTCAATCTACAATTTTAAGATTGCTTGGGTGGAGTTTCAATTTATATACATAGTCACGTCACGTATATACCACTATGATATAAAAATGATCGAATCATGTTATAGCTACTTTAAAATAAGCTATATTTTTTAGGATGTTCTACACCCGGAACGTGGCAACCATTAATTTACCAGTAGTTTAAATGATGCCATAACCTATCCATCTTACTGCATATAAATTTAAATTTTTTATTGCATCACATTTTTTTAGGCACTTAACGATTTGTTAGATAATTGAACAACAATGTATAATCTGAATGCCAAACAAGGCATTGCAAAGTTTCTGGATAATGCAGAACAGTTTGAAACTATACTTATATATACTTATCATACTGCCATTGAAGCATCGGAAAACACCTGTTTCTTAAATGTGGTTAATTTTAATTACTTATAATTACTTTTAATTACTTATTTCTAATTTATAAATTTTCAATTCGTAATAGTTTAAAATTCTGTATACTTAAATTGTTAAGATTCACATTCTTAACTCCTAAATAAAATTCTAAATCTATTGAATCCTAAATTAAAAGGTCCGGCTTTGGTAATAATAAACTTTATTCTCAAATTATATTTGTTTTAAATTATAGAAAACAATTCAGGTGGACTAAACTATTCGGAATCTCAATCATATAACGGCTTGTGATGACTAAAGACCGTTTCCAATGTACCGGCTTGAATATACTCTATATTGGACAAATACACATGGAGTCGAGATATAAATTACTAGTCGTGTATATTCTTAATGGCTACCATTTGAACTTGTTTGGACCTCAAATAGGCCATAAGGAACCTTAAAACAACAAATTTATAAGTTCGCAAACATTTTAATTCCTTAGTTTCTTTCAAAATGTTCTGGCGAGCTGTTACGAAATAATGAAAAAGTAGGGCCAGCTTTTACAATGTGTGATCTGAAATCTCATTACCGTCATCTCAATAATACCAAATGTTAAATCTCGAACAAAAATTTAATTAAAAAAAGCAAAGTGGTTGTTACTGTAACAATCTATAAAATAAAAACTTTTGTGTTCGAAACTTATCGTTCTCATTTTGTTCTCGGCTTCGCAATGCGGATATTTGTGGCTATATATATAGTTCCACTATTGTACTCAACATAGAGCAGATCTAGTATCAGAGATTAAGATTTTCACACTCATTTAGCTTCGGGTTCGGATTTCACGTTGACCATCACTTAAACATATCCAACAAAAAAGTCCACTAAAAATACTTTCACCCCTTTCTGGTGTAAGATATCGACATTTATTTAAAGTCGTTTTATTTTTATTTCAATTTATTGAAAAATTCCTTTATTGTTTGCATTTCAAAATAATATGTATACATATCATATTATAAAAATATAATGTGTGTACACACTTGTCTAATGTACATACATAATAAAGTTGTAACACAAATATTATGTGATGATTAAACACTTGGTGCGGGGAAAGTCAACTGACTAAGAAGATTTTCTAATATTCAACCACTTTCGTTTATATATAAGTACATACCTATAGGGTTATCTAAAAAAAATCGAACAACTTTCTCTCCAATCCGACTCGTATAGTCACATCAATCAAAATTAAATTACTAATCAATTTTTCTTTTGTATAATTACCTGCTGATTGTGGTGGTCTCTCCTTCGGGTAGCATATTCTAAATAATCCACGTGTTCTTGTAAAGTAAAAATATTTTGAATTTAAACTATCCAATATTGATACTGAGTCAGGATGTTTCGTTATATAGTTCTGTAAACAAAAACAAAAAAAAAACAATCAAATCAAAGCATTTAAGTTGTGTTTGTATGTTACGTGACATTAATAATCAGAATGAATCTATATAATTATAATTCCACATAGTTGATGTGAAATATGTTGCATAATATTCAGAGAAATTTTACAAAACCGTCCCATATATAGAGAGTGCAGAACATTTTTGTAAAATAATCAGCCTAACCCAAATACGTGTCAGTAGACAATTAAAACAATTAAAAATACATTTTTGTCGGAACCTACATTAAACAGTTTAGCGGTCAGTTCTAAATTTATAATTTATATAAAAATACGTGTGGTATAAAAGTATTTCCGGTATAATGATGATGATGTGCGTGTTTTATAACATGTGTCGGGTTATACTCTCATCTCATTACAGTTTATTTCTTATAACTAAGATTATCATAATTTTCTTTACTTTAAATAAAATACATATACGTGTATATTTGACCACACTGCGAGCGTACCAATTTTTAATTAGACCTTAAATAGTTATCATTTTCATAATGTTTTGGGAGAAAATTAATTTGATTTTAAGTAGAAAATTACCGACGAGCTAAATGCTCTTTTAATTTCACTTACACTCATGATATAAAAGTAAAATGCACTTTAGGAAATTAATTTATATATTTAGAAACGAGATTTGAAAGTTCGATTAGTGTTCGCTACCGCATACGTAAAAATTCTTGTCCTATTTTTATTTAATTTTATTTTTTTTAATACGCATAAAGATGATGTTTTTGATGGACATACAAAATCAACTTTGCTTTCTTTAAGCAACGCATATAAACAATTTCTTTTCTTTTATACAAGTAAAAATCTATGATTGTGGAAAAACAAGTTTTAAAGAGTTTCTTAAAATCGCAGACGGTTTAATTAACGATTAATTTATGTAAAATAATAAAATAAAGAAGTTAAACACTTAACTCTTGATCATAATTAATATATAAGATGACCTTCTTCTTAAGAATTTTTTTTTCGGTTGGAAACTTGGAATTGTGTGTTTGTATGTTGGTAGAAAATGCGGAAGGTATGAACACATAAATACATACATACATAATTGTGAAACATTCAATTGTGATATGTTTACATAGCAAAACTTGGCTAATATACATAGATAAAGATTTTACTTAATCCTACGTCAATGCATCCAATACGATTCTATTCAACATATTGCTATTATGATATGTTACACTATTCAACATATTACTATTACGATATGTTACACGGCTGCGAATTTCTAGAAATCTCTCGGCATACGTAATCATAATCATCAATGCACCGCTCATGCAGACTTTACGAACATTTAACAAATCATCTTCTGCGATGGGTTAAAGTTTATCCGTTGAACCAACTAATATTCAAATTTATCTTGCCCAATGAAAAATTTCTTCTTTCAAATTGGTCCAACTCAGCTTCTGCTAAAATTTTCAATTTGTGTACGATGGGGGTCGAGTAAGCAGCGTCATTGGATTCCGTTTTGTGGAACGGAAATGTGTATACCATTTTTATACTTGCCATTTGAATAGAGAAAATTGAAAATTTTAGCAGAAGCTGAGATGGACTTATTTTTAAAAAAAAACTTATCACCAAAACGTGTTTTCAGAATACAGCTGCTGATCATAAAGTGTTATACATATATAATATATTGTATAAACAAACCTATGTCAATTGCTATACTTTAAATTAAACTATAGAAACACAACAGATTAATATAGATTTCGCATTGCGTCATCGTCACACATATCACAAGGTTTTTGCTCCTCTTTTGTTGTATTTATAAGTGAGAAATCTGTTATAATCTATGATTAAACGTTGCAATTACAAAGTACTCACGAGTACTTTTAACTACAGCCTCATATGATTTTAATAAGAGCTAATCTTGCTATTTTAGTAAGTAGTTACCTTATTAGTAGGCGCTCTTTATTCACGTTCTAGTTATCATCTATAATGGAACACATCTTATAAAGTATAATTGGTGTTGTAGATCTTCGACAGTAGATTTGTTTCCGAAAAATTTTACGAAAATCTAATTTATCGGTATAATCGAAGAGAACAAACAATTAAATATAAATTCGCATTTAGATCGCACACGAAATAGCGTACCTTTTTGTTCTTGATAAGAGGAACAAAAACTAGAAAGACTGGCAACATAACATTGATCAAAACGCATTAGGAAAACCGAATATATGTATTCGTTAACTAAACTGCTACCTGTATTCTAGACCATAACATTTTGATCGCATCATAGACCATAACAAATTTGAAGCAATTTTATTAAATTTTGATTGTTGATCAAAATGGACAAAAGATATCTATTTATATACACGGTGTACTCGTATATACCACTTCAATCGATTGATGAAGTCATGAAAACATTAAATTCATCAGATTTAGTTCTTGCACTTGGTGACTTCAATCTTCCAAATAGCATCTGGAATCTTGACATGGAATTGAATTGCATTCTTCCATGTAACATAAAAAGATGCAGAATCTTCATTCGCTGACTCCATGCTTGGTTTCAATCTTAACCAAACTAACACGATTGCAAATAATTTGGAAAGGTTCCTGGATCTTGTCTCAACCACTGAGGCTGATGCTTTCAAGGTAACTGAATCACTGAATGCATTTGTCGTAAATAATATCAACCACAAATCTTTGGACATTATATTTGAGACAACCTACTGTAAGCTGAAATACATCTTTAAGAATATAAATTAAGCCAGGTTGCAATTTTATTTGGAAGCAGTAAATTGTGGTGAAATTTTAAATGCAGACGATGTGAACGAAAATGTCGACAAATTTTATGACATCTTACACCAAGGCTTTGCACTCCGCATGTGCCTATTTTGAATAGAGCACCGTTATAATAATACCTGCTCTTTGAACGCTACAGAGACAGCAGATATGTTTACAACATTGTTTAATCAGTGTGGTCTATCCACATGATTATACTGGATACACAGATACACTGATCAAATTACCCACAACAATACATTAATTACTCCTCAACCCTCATGTCATATATATGACGAGGACGTTGTATCAGCCTGAAGGGCATTTGGAGAGGGGTATAGACCCTCTTCTATAATAAAAACGTTAGCGAGTAGCTTGATAAATTTTCTCTGCAAGATATTCAATCAATCCCTAACAACTGCCTAGCTTCTCGAAAAATTGAAAACTATAAAGATTACACTATTTTTAAATCGAGAAAGCGTCACACTTTTATCTACCAACACGAGTTAATGCCTGAAATCTGGTCGTTTAGAGAAAAACATCATCAAGTTCACTTAGCTTATACAGATTTTTAGTAAGACATTTGTGGGTTCTATCTGCCACCATTTTACGCCTGGATGTATTAGTTGGTTCAAATCGTATCTAACAAACCGCCTGCAATATTTATATGGAAATGAGCAACCCAACGTTATCAAAGTGACTAAAAGGTGTTCCTCAAGGATCAAGTTTTGATTGATTGAAGTTAAGCGCAATAGAATCGAAAGCATACAAGAAATATTCGTAATATTCCTATTGAACAAAATTGGCTGGAATTATTCTCATAACGTACATTTCTTTGAAAATGTGGCACCTCCTTATTCCACAAGGTGCAAAGTATATAAAATCTGCATTCTTGAAAACAAACGTCTTTTTGTGGATGCTGCTTTTTTCGGAAACTTTCTTTTCGGCCACATCGATTCATCATACATGTGGCGACAACAAGTCAATTAATAGATCAGCAAAATCATTTAATACCGTAGAGGATCAATTCGATTTTAATTTATCAAAAAACAATTTCAAAAACAATTAAAAACGTATTTTTAAATTTGTAAATAAATCTTTTGACATCTTCTAATCTGAAGAACTTAACTTTTAATTTTTAAAATTATTAAAATGTTAATTATAATTTTAAACATATACTTCTATAATTTAATGTAATGCAATTAAATCGATTTTCTTTAATAAATAAATAATAAGTTGAATATGACATGGGACTATAGAAGCTTAAACACATTTAATTTAAAAATTCTCAAAGATAAAGGTTCAATTAAGGTTCAGATTGTTGCGGTCGTAAGATGCATGTTTAGTAAAGATTATACATTATCTCTTATAATTAATAATAATGGCAATATAAAGTGTTTGTAAAACAGATTAAAAATTCCCGGAAACAAAATGATCAGATATACAAGTAATTTGAAATAAAAATCACTTCCCATTATTGTAAAAAGCATGTACGCGCTTACATATATGTACCTATATGTACATTATATAAACTATAAAATATAAACAATAGAACAACAAAAGTCGCGTTCTTAGAGCTCGTAAATATTATAGATACACGCTATCACATAATAATTCACTTTTCGAATTTAAACAAAGTGAAAGCGCGCGGTTTTAAAGTCTACATAAATTTATCTATACTTACAGCTGCTGTGAATAGTCTAATGCCAGTTTTATGATTAAGTTCCAATGTGAATACACAGACATACGCAGCCACACACACACACACACACACACACACATTATATTTATAATTGTGATGAATGAATTTGAAAAACATTCTCCTCACATTCTATAATGCTACTAATTTGCATTTAATTATTTTATTATACATAATTTTAAAAATAGAAAATGTATAAATTAGTCATTTTTACTTCTTTCTAATCTTCTATATAATGAGATCATAAATTAGAACTGACTTAGAATAATTCGCACGACATCGTTTTGATTTACTATATTTTATTTACACAATTCAACAGCTATGTACGGGGGTGGGGTTAGTTTGAATTCCAAAACTTTTCACAACATCATTATTTGCAAATTTACAATGATCGATCTACTTTTATGTATTATGTATCTACATACATACATACAAACGATGTAGCTGAAAATATTAATAATATTGAAACTATTTCTACAAACTAACTGTATAATATTACGCGATGGCGGATTAGTTTTGTTAAATTTACATAAATATTTGTATTTGGTACGATAAGTATAATGAGTTATATTCTATATATGTATGTACAGTGCTTATGCTGCCATACTTGAATCGAAATATCGGCACACAAGACACAACAGACTTTTTTTTACGAGTATATACATACATATTGTTAATATATGCGACATGATGTGCTGATGACAAATTTGATTTTTGTTAAATATGCAATATACCGTACTTGGCATTTATGTCAATAATCAATAATATACCAAGTATTGTAGTTGGCTATCAAAACTATATAGATTATGATAGCTATTTATAAGTAATTTTTAGCATTCTCTATTCATGTGAGCTTAAGCTAAAATTATGTGACTTAAAGTTTGAATTATTGTTAAGGCCTACACCTAGACTAGTTATTCGTCGAAATCTCACAATGGAACATTAGCGCAAAACTTATATGCCTAAGCTTCAACTACTAAACCATAGATGGCACCTAAGGACTCGTTCCGATGTGAGTATTTCATGATTTTTAATTTCAGTGTGTAGTGACAGTTATACAGGGTTTTTGTTAATGTTTATATTAAGTACAAAGTTATTTAGAATAGTTAGTAAAATGTGATTCAATCGTGGCCAATTTTCAAAGGAACTCGTTTCCAGCTCAAAATGCTGCCTTTTAATCAATACCTAGTATCAAATGACTTACTCAGATGGCAAAATTTGTTTAAATTTATAAATGTTATCCATATTTCATCATCGTTCCACAGAAAATCTTACCTGAAACACAAAAATAAATAAAATTATTAATTAAACCGAATATAAATCGTATAGAAATAAATTAATCAACTTGTTCAAATATATATATACTATTACAATAATTTACATTGCTCAAGGTTCGCCATTATTATAATACTGACAATAACAAACTTATATTTATTCGATTTTTCAATTTATTGATTTCGGATTGTGAAAACAACCAAAACTAAACAATCAAAATAAAAATATATTTAGTTGAATTGATTTTATTCACACCGAATTTTGCGCCATTTAAAGACCTCGAACTAAATTGTTATACAAACTATTTTTAAGATTAATATCTTATAAATAATAAACAACATAGTGTTAAATTGAGACAGGTTTCTCGGTGCCTTTTGCTATTTTCTGGAACTATATGTACAAATGTGTACATACGTACATAATATGTGCAACGAAGGGAGTTTATTATACTTTATATTTATACACACGGTCTTGCATATTATAAAATCGCGATTTTACTTTCAAAAAATAACTTTTTTAAAACTGAAAAATGCTGTTTATTTACGACATAATATAAAAGAAACAATAAGATATACATATATGTTTAATATAAGGTAAGATATTTTCTAATGTCTTAAACCTATGTGTGGAATTTGTGATAATAGAGTTGGTTTTTTCAGTTTTAGGTGTGGATAAGGCGTAGGCCGAATCTAGGGATATTTGGCATAACTACATACTTAATCGTATCACATACACTCAACACTAATTTTCCGATTATATCTAGAACAGTGTTACGCAAATTGGGGAACACGGATCCCTGAGATTTTCAAAATACATTCTAAAGAGATAATCTTTAGTTAGTCGCCCATGAAACAACATCTTTTGGGTAATTTAATTAGAGACATTCAGAGAAAGGCTACAACAATTTTGAATTTGCTAAGTTACTAGATCATCTCCTTTGTCATGTATATAGTTCCGAACTATAGCCATAGGTATAAGAAACACTGACATCGAGTAAATACAATTATTTTTTTACTTAGATTCCGAAGGTCAGATGAATTAAAATTTAATCGTTTTCTTTCTAAGTAATAGAAAAAAAATACATATTTTCTTATAACCTGTTTCTTGAATCTCGCATCGACATACCAACCAATGCGATTTGATATACATACATATTAACCATGAGTTGGCATTTTGATTAAATAAAAATAAATTATCGCACGTACTATTATATATGTACATCGGGTATATACATATATACATACATATAGTATATACAGTATTATGAAATCCCAGAAAGTAATTATAATCCATCCTTAAGATGTTTGTCTTAAAAAGCGTTTAATTTTATAAAATATTTACAGTCGATACAAAATATTTTATTTGTATTGTTGTTTATAGGCTATAACAAAAGATTAGTTATAGGATTGCGTCTATCGCTTACATATTCATTAATCTGTATACAAGGTTTTTTTTTCATTAAGATGGGAGACACAATATTAAATTTCAATTTAACGAGGAATTACGGTGATCATAAGAAAATATTTCGTCTGCAATTGAAGATTATAAAAAATACTTGGTGCGACTAAAACTGGGATTCAAGTCAAGCAATTCGAGCAATTATATACACAGATGCCTCGTAAAATTTTGCAAAAAACACAAATGTTCTGAAATATTTTCCCAATATAATGTTTGTAATATGTATATATGGAAACAAGTATTACCAAACTAGCGCAAAGTAAAAAAATTTCAATTTAATTAATCTGGTAATCTAATTTCTATTTATAGCTAATTTGTTCTACTTAAGCATAATATGTATTGTATATATAAATACATATATTTGATATATACAAAAACTTCATTACATAAATTTAGCTTCCTCAATATCAATTTCATATTATATATGAATATCATACATATATGAATATCATATACATAATTATGCCATATAGCGACGATGACCACAAGACAACATATTTTTGATCTATTTTTTAACTTATAAATACATTAATCCCTCCATTTACTTGGCTAATTGGTTCCATTGGATTAAACGTGATTCTAGACTTTCTGGTAGTCTATTATTCAATTATTATTATCAATAGTTGATTAGGGTCATGGAACTCCTAAACAAATTTGGTTCCTTACAAAGGTTTACTCAAAAGCCGGTTAAGGATGGTTTCACTATAAGCCACTCGATTATTGAGTATCATAAATTAAGAGACTTTGTACACGAGGTTTGGATAGCTAGTACATTTGATGCCTTGGTACATAAGAAATGGCAACCTTCATAGATATAGGAACCTAAAGATGCAATACGTCAGTGAAGAAATAAAGAATCATACTATAGGAAACGCGAAATAGTCTAAGTCAGCTGCAAAATGTTGAACAAACCTTTATTTCAAACCCGGTAAAACGGCTTCAAAGAGAGAAACCACTTTAACCAGGTACCAATTAGATCCAAACGACGGTTAAATTAACTTAATTGGGACTTGTAACTCTATAAAAGTGAATTACTATAGATGACTTTTTTTTAACTTATAAAAATGCTACTAGAGGCCATTTTTAAACTTCCCAACTCATCAATTTAGTTGTAAATTTTCGTTCTATAAAGCTGGCTATTTAATCTGATAGTTTTGTTCGTATACGTTATTGTTTTCGACATTTAATAAAACACGCCGAATTTTGCTGAAAATTTCTAGTGTTGACGATTGAAGCATCACGGATTCCACGTATAGCGGAATTTTTCTAACATAAAACTATCTATCCTACGAATTTTTGATACAGTTGACCTTTGACGTTTAAAATTAAAATAAAATCATCTATCCATTGACGTCTAACAACACACAGCCTAATTTCGAATACAAAAACAACAACACAAACTTCAAATGGATCGTTCTTTTAAAGAACCATTTTCCCCGCGAGAGGAGCTTAGCCTACTTTTAAAACGGTTGTACTTTTATTTTCTAAAAAATGAGTTGATTTCTCGTAACTGGATCGTCCATGTCTTTGCATTTGTGAGGTACGTGTCATGACCAAAAAAATTTCTAGCAAAGGCTCAAACCAAATAAATCTACTCAAATGTAGACTAGAGTTTTCAATCTAGCGCATCTAGATATTATGTACATATAGACTCTTTATACATATATGTAACTAAGTGATCCATTATATAGCGTTACATTTAATTGCCATGTTGATAAGATCTGAAAATTCCAGTTTCCCAAAAGATTGAAATCACCTATGCAACATCTATAACTATAGTTACGATGAACGAATTATTTGTATACTCAATATGACAAAAATCTGTCAACCGTGTAATTAGACCATACATCTTTGAGGAAACCTTAACCGATTTGTTGGATATACCAGGCGAAGAAATACTGCTAGATATCCGAATATAATACCTGCTAGAGATATGGACAAATATTCGTTAACTCCTAAGATATTTGATCTTGAGTAATAACAAATCAATCACATTGTGTATACACTATAAACATGAATAAGATCAACGAACTCTTTCGTTTTTCTTCAAATTAATGTCGTTTTCGATTCACTCCAAAAAATCAAAAAGATTGATTTTTCTGCTGTTAAACTGTTCGATTCACCTAAAAAAAATCTCCGATCGAGCAAAATTTTTGCTCGGTCACAAATCTAGATTTTTTTACAGATTTAGCCCTATTTTACTAATACCAACAACTAGTACTGTCAAGTTGCTGTCATTTCGTGTTGTCATTTTCCTGTATACCAACAATTAGTATTTTGCTGTCATTTTAAATAAAATAAATTTAAATTAAAAACTATTAATAAATTGTGTAAATTATGTAAATTATTATTATTATGTGTTTTCAAAACGTAAACAAATATTGTAATATTTTTCAAACGTCAAAACACACACATACATATATATTACAGATTTTCTTGTTCGATTCTCCTTCGAATCCAGATTGATTTTTGAAAGAGGGGTAAAAAGTGAATCGAAAACGACATAAAATTCTGATTGTTTATGTTTGTTATACTTACTATAAATCATATAAAAATGTTAATTAATTAATTAGCGCTTTACAGTTAAATTGGTTCAGTAATTCTTGTAATGATATGGAAAGTATTCCATGGGACATATAATAATTAAAGAGACATATAGTTGGCGATTAATGATATTTCTTTACTACATATGTACGTAGCTGATACATTGTTCAAGGTAAAAGCGAGTGATATATAGTGCGCGGAATTTAGACGATCACTTTAACGTCATTACGCGAAAACTATTCTTACACAATTTATTTTTTAATATCTCATTGTTTTTTTTTTATAGTTTTGGGAGAATATAGAATTTATTATAAAGCTGTTTCATAATCCTTCCATTTATAAGATTTATTTCATTTTATTACAAATTTATAAATAAAGTTATGTTATATCAATTAAAAGATGGCGAGATTAGTGAAATATAATTGACATGTCTCGAGTACACTATAACTATAGCATTACGTTTTAGATTCGAAAAACCTTAAATTATATTCACATCGATGAATTTAACCTGATTTTTAATTATTTTCGTCGGTAGATTTCGAAACTTTCATGAATTTTTTAATTAACAACCAACCGCCGTCATATATTGTATAAAGGTGGTTTGAAAATTAAGAAACATAATTTTTGTTCGTATCTTGGTGGGCATAAGTAGTTTTTTTTTCATTTTACATTCACACTACAATTTAGATGTTTATCGTGCATAGCTAATTTTATACTTTGTCAAGGATCTTGTATATACGTATAATATACATATACAACATATTGAGTTGTTGGTTATGGCATGACGGAGGAGGATTGAATTACATAAATCTTTCCGGTGCTAAACAAATTATTGTTTAATTGTAAAGAGATTCAATAAAAATAAATCTTTAAATTGAAATGAAATTGTGCGCTGAACTTATAATACCTTGACTAATTATTGTAAATTTTTCGACGATCAAGCACAAGTAAATTTTAATGAACTAATGGTGATCGACGAAATTATTGATCAATTCTGCTCGAGTTTTGAATTTTACAAGTTCGAAAGGTCTAATTATAGCCAAAAATATGAGAACTGAAAGCAGGTTAGGAGGAATTACGATCGTAGTTAATCTTTTAAACAATAAAACTCCTTTGCTGGTGAAGCTGCGGTAAAATTAAATCTTTTTAATTACGATATCGAAAAACAGAAAGAAATGAATGTTCAATCTTATTAGCTTCTTAGTTTACAAATTAATAAATTCACAAGATTTTAAATTATTAATTTACTTTCACGTTTTTTAAAATGTAACAATTTAATTTTCATATTCAACTTCTAAATTTCTTCTATCGAAATAAAACACTAAATTCTAAATTTTAATTTTCAATTCAGTTTATCAAAATTTTCAAATTTATGTACATGATGATTTTAAAAGAACTTGAAATTTTTATAATTTACTGATTCAAATTTAACCAAACCAAATCTAACCGTTTCCAAATCGAACACAATTTTAAAGTTTGAATTGGTTGGAAAGTAAACTTCGAAGTTTGAAAGTCTGAAGTCTGCAAAAAACTATGTAATTAGAATTTGGAGTCTAGAGAATAGAGAATTGGATTTGGAGAGCTCCAATGCTAGAATTATGTATTCAAAGTTGTATTTTAAATTTTTAGAGCTAGTTAGATTTAGTGCTATGTAGTTAGTATTACAGGTGCAATACAGCTGATTAACTAGTAAAATTTTATATCATTGATAAAAATTCATATAAATTCCATATTCACATATGTATATATATTATCATATATTCTACTAATAACAACAATTGAAACGATAACGATCGACCTCAAAATAACCGATAGTCTTCACCACATATGGATGGATACGCACACGCCATATCTTAATATTTATGCTATATACAAATGTACATATGTATATGTATTTGTATGTAACATACATTCTTTATTTTTCTTTTCCATTACTTATACGAGTATACAATATACATTAAATGTCAATCAAGAAGTATAAAAATTTCATTCTATTTAAATTGAAAAAAAATGAGTATAAATCCAAATATTTGTAAATTGAAACTAACCAGTTTTCTTTTTATTTTATTTAATACTTCGTATATGTTTGTTGAACATCGCTGAATTTCTTAAAGAAGTTTCTTTTCTTAATAATTTTATACCTATTCACATTTTTTATTTTCTTCATCACCAAAAAAAACCATACATACTCGTAACTCGTATGTGTCTGTATGGATGTATAGTTTGTTGTATATAACATAACAGTACAAAATACACCGTATAGTGTTTTATTTGTCCATTTTTTTGTACGTTTGTTCTTCTGTTTGTGTTTCTTTGTATATACATACATACATATGCATGTAAAAAAATAGTTTCTTTAAGAAATTCCATTTAACTTTTTAATGAAGAAATTATAATTTTCAGTTTTACTTTGAGCGCGCGAGATGCAGATTTCATATGTATATAAATAAAATATTAGTAATACATAGTAACGCAATGGTCTCCACAATTAGCCGGAAATAGCGCATACGCACCTAATAATCATAACCGAATAACGAACACGAAAAACCACATATATAATTTCAACTAAATCTTATGACATAATTTAGTTTGGCTTGGTTTCATAATTTTTAAGGTTTGGCTGTATAATTTAATATATAATTTGCATATTTGTATCTTAAAGATTATAGTACATCAACAAATTTAACTACATATACATGTATGTATATAACGCGAAATAGATGGTACATACCGAGCTCTGTACAATTTCGAGATCTGATGAAGATCCCCGATATTGTACATGAAGTTAGATCTCAGCGAGTACGCTGGCTCGGTCACGTTCTGCGTGCTGATCCGGAACGAATTGTGCAGCGATCTCTGAAAGGAGAGCCACCATATGGTAGGCGCAGAGGTCGTTGCAGGCGACGATGGCTCCACGATGTAGAGAACGACTTGGCCTCTTCAGATTGTCTAAGACAGTATGAAGACCAAGCTCAGGATCGAAACCGTTGGAGCCAGATTGTTGATTCAGTAAGGGGCCAGTAATGGCCTTTAACACTGTTATTATTATACATGTATGTACATATATTAAATATGTATAACTTTATTATGATCACTATTGTTGTCCAACGTTTGAAATTTGAACTAAATACAGGCTGCACTATAATATATACATGCGAGATGACCGAAAATAAATTATGTACTGAGGTGGGATGTTGTAACATCAGTACATCACTATTTTTGATATTCGATAGACATTTGTGTCCCTCTTTTCAAGAACAAAATTGTACACTATTTCGTTTATTCAATTACGCCGTTTTTATTGTGTTCTCAATGATAAACTCTACTTTACAAAGGTTAGATCGGGCTGAAGAAACCATCAAAAATACAATTGGAGCAGCAATTTCTAATTCACCTAATAATAAACCGGAAATGTCATCTAAGCTGAATCGACAGAATCGTTATCAAGTATACTAATTCACAACATCAGCTTGATGTATATTGTACTATCCAGAAACTGTATTTACGATTCCAATGCAACCTGCGGCAGTTCCCACCCAAAGTGAAAAATCTGATGACCAACTTAAAATTAAAAATTCAAGAAAATCAGCTGCCGAAAACATTCCATCTAATTCAAGTCATTTAGGATTGGTAATTAATAAAACTACCCTATCAAAAGTATCGGAATCGGTTATTGAACCCGCATTACAGATATCAGAGGATTTGAATATACGAGTAGTTTAATAACGCCTTACACTCTAAACTCTGACCTGCTGGTCTGTTGGTACAAGAATTTCAGTGGGGCCAAAAAAAGTCTATTTTTTTCAAAAACTCCGGATGAATCACAAACCTAGATGAGAACTTGTCACCTACATGACACAAATGCATCTACCGAATCCCGTAATCATCAAAAAATGCTGACCAATAGTATACTGGTGTAATGTGGAGTACTGACTGATATCCAAAATCAACACAACCATTCCTCTTTTTCCAAGTTTATTTCAAAATCGACCTCAATACTTTGTAAATCAGGTACCAGAGAAACAAACCTAGAAAACTGCTTTCCAATTCTTCATTCCTAACGCATCGATCAAACAAGCCGAACCGCAACTAATTTCATGGATAAAAGCTGAATCATTACCGGATATGTCACTGTTGATTTCCGTATATGATATATTAAACAACTGCATGCTGAAAGCATAAGACAACGAATAATTCTGTAACCAAAGTAAATAATATCGCAGATAAACACATAGTGATAATTAATAATCAATATAAAACAAAAAGCAGTAATCTTATCCATTTAGTTCGGGCAATCACATCAGTACTTCATCACAGACATCCTCAACAATTCAAGATTATACTGGATTTGTCGTGCAATGTTGATCGTTTAGACCATGTACTCAATTTTATTACAAATCTAAAATCTTCAAATGTAAAATGGATATTGAACATCCCGTCTAATGATTCGGTCAAATTTGAACGAGCTTTATCATCACACTGGATTGTGAGTATACCTTCACCATGGGTATTGAGCAATGATAAATCTCATACGCAATAGTTCAAAACTCTATAAGAGAAATTTTATTCCAAATCAATTGATACACTGCCTTACTCAGCTAGTTCATTACCCTCGCTTAAAGTTTTTGTATACGACAACGTGAACCAGATATATTTAGAGGATCGTGTAGCTGGTTATCGTTGGGGGTACTATGAAGATACTTTGACAGAGTTTGATTCGATGTTTTATCGAAAAAATGTAAAGAAATAGAATCGAGAACAGAAAATATAAAATGGAGAACGAAATAGCAATTCATTTTGTTCTTGAAAAAAGACACTAATGTATCGAATATCGAAAATAGTGATGTTACAACATACCCCTGTATCGGGATAATAAATGCATCTAACTTCACTTGTGTTGAGAGTTATCAATTTATAATTAATTTAAGTCCTAATGCTGTGTGGCTGACACCGATTTTTTGACTAATTTAGTAATTAAATAAATAAATAAATACCAACACATACATACATTAATTAGAGACTGTTCGACTAGTGGATTTGTCATTTGAAAGCTGAACAGTATCCCTATTTTGTATACGGCTACAGATCCGTCTTTTTACTGGCCATCTGCACACTGCATCGCTCCATGCTAGCCTGTACTAACAAAACGATGGGGTCAGCCCTTGAGTTCTACATTCCAACTGCGCTATTTGCCCGGTCAAACTAAATTGAATGGTTAGTAGACAGAACTAATTGTTGATTAAACTAAATTGATGGTTAGTTCACAGAAGTCTAAAATAGATGTGTGCACTATTAATATTTGTTGATTTTTTAAATGCCAAAAAATATTATCGGTCTGTCGACATATGTACATATGTATTTCAAATAAATATGCCATTAAGACAATTATCGCAATGACGTCTCAATCAAGCAATTCGTAAATTTTTCTTTTTGAAATATAATAAAATGACAACTAAATTGAAAAATAACCTCACGAGGAGAATTTTCGCTAATCGACTGGTGGCAAGTAGTATAATGTTTTGAAATGAAAAGTCTATAATTTACTTACGTTACATTTGAACATGATGGATAAGTTTATATAATATATCTAATGATTCGAGAAAGCGGGCAATTTATCAATTTCTCTAAATTTTAGTTTCGTTAGTTGAAATATTTAACTATTATTATTTGTTTGTCTATGACTTTTGAATGTCGAGGATTATGGCCACCTCTATATATTATATATCACAAACATCTTAGAATTTAATCAAAGACAAGCGCTTTTTATAAATTAATAATCGCAACACACATTGCCAATTATTCACTTTCACTATATTTAGTGAAGACAAAATATACATTTTAAGTTTGCCTTTTTCATTTTTGAATGCCTTAAGCTTTAAAGGTTATTTACTCCAACCAAAACTGCAATTTTCATTTTCTTGTACATCAAAATTCTTCTGCAAAAAAATTAAATATAAAAAAAAAAAATTCACTTGTTTAAAAACTATCGATTATCAATTTATATTTATGTCTCTAAATATGCAAATATTAATCATTTGATATTTAAATTATTCAATTAATAACACCTCCTCCTTTTGATCACACTATATAGATTATAAAAGAAAAAATTAAGAAATTTTTTAAAAAGAAAGTCATTGTAAAACGATTTACAAAGTAGATGTTTGCGCCAATTATAGCCTGTGCAAATTATATATGATAAGCATGTGCGTCTCTCTATATATATGATAATCGCGATTTAAAATTAATTATAGATGCTCGCGCTTAGTATATTGATATCGTATATTCATATATAGATAATTAATTGAAGAGAAAAGTGGATATCGCGAGCGCTCGATTAAAATACGTATGTATGACACATTTTAAACCGGTTAAATTATAATCGCCATACCAAAATACAAAATATTTAGAGAAAACTAAAATTGCAATTAATTTCAGTTTTTATTTTAATTTTTGTTTTTGTTAAATCAGCATTCTTTCAAGTTTAGTGTTACTTATATACAATATTTATAGTAAATCACCCAAAATATCAAATATTCGTTGACGCGTTGAATATAAGAAAAAATTAAAAAAACGCCAAACGTGAAATCGGCTTTAAATATTGATAATTAATATATATATATACACGATCGCGTATAACCTTGAACTAGTGTTTTTCAGCTCAAATCAGCTACAAATTTTGTCACTTTTGCCATTTTCGAATTTATATAAAACTGGATTTTAACAAAAGTCATCTACCATTTATTGTTTATTTTATTTTTATTTTTTTGGTTCACATAGCGCATTTTATAATTCGTTGAGTTGTGCATATAATCGATTATTTTATAAATATTATGTATATATAATTGAAATTTTCTCATCAAAAGCCAATTAATCGATTATTGATTTCAAAACTATATAAAATAAACCGTGCATTTTCTAACAAGGTATATACCCTTGAATGATTCTTAATTTGCTAAATTTTTCATATAATTGCAACAACTTGTAAAGTAATTTATACATGTTTGACAATAGGCTATATTAGTGTCATCTATTGGATAGGGCTTGCAATATTGGTTATCGATTTTACATTTTCTATATTTTTCGATAAAATAGTTGAAAAATTTTGTGATTATATCAGTACAAATTTATATATACATATATGTATAGTTACCGACGATTTAATCTAAATTATTTCAATGATATTATATTGAACACAATTTTCCATTGAAATTCAATTAAGCAACTGTTTTCAATAGCATGTAACAAATCAAAACGGTTGAGTGAGGTTTAGAAGACCATCAAACATTTTTCAATACTGTTTCGTGATTTAATTTTGATATATTGTCAAACCATCCAAGAACAATAATTTTATTTACAAAACCATAAATCTATTGGTCTTCATACATTATAGTAAATTGAAATTTATAAAAAAAAATTAATTTCCATACCAAATTTAAGCAAACCATTTCAAGAACTCGCATAGTAAAATTCACGAAAAATTATCTAGCACTGATGCAAGATCATTTTTCGTGTGGTTTACTACGTGAGTGCTTTAAAAAGCCGAGAAATTTTAATATTTCTATTTATTTTTACTGTGTTGATTGCATGTTTTAGATTTGTATATATGCATTTTCCAACTTGATTTATAAAATTATGTTGCAATCCACATTTCGCTCAATGTACCAGGCAGCTGATTATCTCTTGTATTAATTTTCCGCCTATACATATATGAATAAAATATGTGTATATATATATATATATATATATATATATATATATATATATATATATATATATATATATATATATATATATATATATATATATATATATATATATATATATATATATATATATATATATATTTATGTAAGAGAAACGAACAAATTTAATTTTTATATTTTTATATAACAAAAGAATTATTATATCCGCGCGACTTCCTGAAGAAATTTCCATGAGAATAAGAAAACAAACATTTAAACAGGATGTTAGATAATTTATTTAGGATTTTTGTTTTGCATTTTGAGGAACATCGCAGAGCTGGATTTTTAGCTAAACTTTAATTTCCTGGGATCGATTTAATGATGCGAATCTATATATAAGTTGATTTAGATACAGTAATTTAGCTTTGAGACCTTGTACCTCACGTTTATTTTATAGTATTCAAAATTGTATAAGGCAACAAATAAAGATAAGATTAACATTTTATTTTGTTCAGTTTTAACTAATAAATTTTTTAATAGTAATTAACGATCAATTTGGCTAAATTTATTTCGGAATTTACCGAGAAAATTATAAATATTCGTGTTTTGTTGATCTTTTCACATGTGTTTTGAGATGTTTTGACTCAATCTATAATATTGCCTATATTATTTCTAATAGAACTCTGATGTTGCTTTTCTATACATATTATATATGTATAGATCTGTAAACTTTCTTTTTGATTTTTAATTATTAAATTTACTTAAACTTTTCATGAAACTATTTAAAACCCCTAAAGGGTGCAACCGTAATACAAAAGACATCAATTTCTAAAAATTCAATTAAACGACGAACCCGATTTAACCTCATAAAGCGGTGAAAAAAGATTTCAATTATTGTGAGTAAATGTATGCGTATATTAATACATATATGATTAAGTAAGGAACCTGAAATTACCTTTAATTTGCAATTGAACACGAACCTAAAATTTGTGGCAACGGAACCAGTTTGAATACTATTATATATGCATGCACATATGAATACGTTCTGACCTTCACTCTTATTATAATTGGTAATACTGTGGTATTATATATACATTTATATATAGATATTCAATAACAAGAAAAAATGTTTCAACATCAATGACAAAAAGTTTTGTTCGAATATATAGACTTCCGGTTAAAATATAAGTTTTACGCGAATTCAGTTATAATTCGTCTTTATTTGTCCCTATCGTCTATACACATATTGAAAAATATACACGTATACAGTGGTGTGCTTAGTATCACCTGCAGTGATATATTATACAGGCACTCAGTTGGACATTTTACAAATCGTATTTTGCATTTCATTAAAATTGGTATATATATGTATATATTATATATACATATATCCAAATTTCGAGAATTTTGATACTTGTTCGCAACAATATTATATTATATGTACATGAATTTAGAATTTACATTAAATTTTATAACAAACATAAAAATACTTTATATTGTAACAAATCATTTGATTTAATTTAAATCATATTTTGATTTATACAGTGCAGTTGTTGTTGCCAATTTACCAAAGCAATACACTTGATGTCCTAAATATATACGCGAGATAGTGTGCAAAGCAACTTCATTCGTTATGGAATTGGAGATGCAAACTCCATTCTAGCCTTCTGTGTAAAATACGGTCGAAGTATGTCTTTCAAGCAAAACAAATTGTTGTCACCTGCAGGTAAAACTCAAAAGACTATAACTTGATGAGTTCTAAGTAAAAATTCTAAACTAAAACGAAGACTAAACAGTCAAGACGATCAATTGAAACATTATGTACATGCAGCAGTTTCGACTTAAATCTTAATTTTAGTATAAACTTTCATGTCTTATCGAATTAGTCTGCATCTTTATCCGTGTTTTATATAGTATTTTGTTTTGACGTAAATCTTAAAACTTAGTACTTGCCATTAGATGCCATTAAATGAGAATTATATTGATGGAATAAAATTTGAACCAATTTATGATTTATGAATAAAATTTCACGATATGTGAGTCCGCCATGTCTTTAAACACCTATCTAATATTTTTGGCGTTTATGATTTATTATGATGGTTCGTTATAAATAACATAAGATAACTCTATTGTAAAATCAGCATTTTTTTTTTGTATAATGCTAATTATTATTTATGAGTTTGACGACATTGAATGTTTGAAATGAAATTGAAAGACAAACAAATAATATTGTAGTTTCTTCATTGTGGTTTTTTATATTTTTCTTAAAATGGAAGTTTTTGTTTTCAATTGTATATGGAGAGGAAGCATAAGTATATGAAATCTCGAAGAACATTAATATATTTCTAAGTATATGTACGAGTACATAAGTAATAATTTTGACACAAATTAAGAACTAGATTTTTATTTTTTTTAAATATGAAAATATGTATAGTCACATAAAAGTTAACCCATAGCAAGAAGGTCACAGGTAACCGTAAAAAATCGTAGAAATTCTTATTTTATATGTTTATGTTGTATACATATATTATAATAAATAAGAGAAACCCGCATATATATATGCACTTATATATACGAATATGTATACATATATTTATTTATAAGTAATAAAAAAAATGTTGTCTTTACCTGAATATTAGTCCGTTTAACTTCATAGCTTAACCAATTATCCGTAGAAAATGAAATCGCCAACAATGCAACAGCAATAATGGCGGATATTGTTGCTAATGATAGTGTTACAGCAGAACAAGGCATTTTGTGTATATATATTTTTTTAATAATTTATTTTAAAGAATTCACTAAGAAATAATTTTTCATACACTAATTCACAAATTTTCACCTTTACAAAACTTATTTTTTTCTTATTTGTTTCTTATAAAAATAACATCACACTTATTTTAATTTTCGAATAATATATTAACGAAACAGAGAGAACACATATATACGAATTTTATAATACATATATTATCATCTATTTTAAATCTACACAAAACCGATTAAGAAATAGAAAAATATTTTCTTAACGAGTAGATTAGATTCTTTAAGATTCGATGGTTTACTTGCGACTGGTTTTTTGGTGTAAGTGGAATAAAAGAAAAACAGAAACGAACAAAATTTAAAATAAAACCCGAACCATTGCAGCTATGTGTGTACGAGTAGGTTCGGTGTTTTCTGTATTTTTATTTGTTTTGGAATAAAATAGTAGCACTATGTACCTCTAGGTTGGAGTAGAATATTATGGGGGTATGAGCGAGATCAGTATATTATTTATATGTTTCTGCGATCTACCTGTATTTTGTTAGTACGTTTTGCAGTAAGAAAAATCTGAGAAACATGAACTAGGTGGGAAGATCAACCTAATTTTGTTTTAAAAATATCTCTACGAGTTTCTATATTGTAAAATGGTAATGGGACAGTTCGTTCTATACCAAATAGTAGCTCCCAAAATTGTCCTTCCTTAACGCTGTCTACTTCAAAGTGTATTGATTGATTCGCTAATGGTTACACGTATTATTAGGGTCTCAAATAATGTCCTTGATTTTTATTTTAACATTTTTCTTATTTTAATAATTAGATTCCATTTTAATATTCAATTTACCGATTCAAAATCAGATCAAAGTTTGTACATTATCAGACTTCGAAATTTGAATTAAAATTTTAAACTTTGAACAACTAGTTCGAAATTCGATTTAAAATATTGTAAATTTCGTTAATTTATGTCGAAATTTCAAGTTCAGTAGCTATGGTTCGGGGCCGATTAACATTAATTGGGCTGCAGCTTTGGCAAGAGAAAATTTAGAGATTTGGTCTTTTGAAAATTAAGGAAAGACCAAATTTAAATGATTACGAGGAATATGGAAGTTCGGAAGAAATCAAACATTTTTGAATTTTGTAGATTTTTTTTACTTTCTATTTTATGAATTTAATCATTAATATATCGACAGTTATAATATAAAAACCACTTAAATGAGAAACACAATAAAATCCTTAAACACTTATTCATAAAAAGCTGTTCGTTGCTTGCGTATATATGGATATGTAGGCGTAACAACATCTATAATATGATCAAGCTTTTGTAATTTTGTTGGTGTCTTATTCAAATCATCACCCGATATTCGTTTCAATGTCGCTTCGGCAGTGCTATCGGCCTCCACCTTTATTTTCGATGGGATATTCAACGGAGCACTAAAATTTTCTTTGGGAATTTCAACAGTATTATAGCAACCGATGCAAGCACACCCCGTGCAAGTCGAATTTGATTTACGGCACAAGCATCGATTTGTATTGCATCCCGATTTGCAGCCGCATTTAATGATCGATCGTTTACGTTGCGTTCTACGTTTCACATCGTTTGCTGCTAAACCGGGTGTTTCTGGGATTATTTCGGGATCGTCGGTATTCTCCTCAGTATCATCCTTAATCAAATGAATCGAATTACGTGTTATACGCGAATTATTTTTTATATGATTAATTTGATCAAGTATATGATTTCTTTCCTCCCGTTTCAATTCAATTTTATGACGAATTTCTTCAATTTCATCGAACAAGTCATCATTTACGTTCGATTGTTCAGAATTATGCTGATTATTTAATTCCCGTAGCAGAACGGTTATCTTATCATCGTATTTCATTTGAATTTCTTTTAATTTAATCGCGTTCTCTTGTTCGATATTGGCATTTTCATGTTCCAACAGCTCCACTTTATACTTCGTTTTCTTTTCGTCTCGTACCGTGTCTTCATACCGTACGATACTGTTGGATAATTTTTTTTTTAGCTTGATCGCCAAATCGATGCAATATTTTATAACCATTTTACCATCGGCCATCGTTTGAATGCGCTCGCAGATTTTGGTTAGTTGTTCGTCGACGTTTGAGGATAGGATCTTTTCCCGCAGATCATTAATTTGAGCATTACGCAACTCTAAATCTTCCTCTAGATTAGCGATTTCCCGCTTATTCGGAAACGCCTGCGATTTCATATATGCTAATTTTGCATACAGGTTAGTTCGGGTGATCATCAATTCGTTTAGAGAAGTTTTTGTTTCCTGTGATGTAATCAATAGGTTCATAGCATTTTCGATAAAATCCGATATGTTCGCATTATGCTTATTTTTGTTGATATTATCAAGAACGGATTTAAGACGATTTTTACGTTCGTTAGCCTCCTCAATTTGGCGCCGAAGCTCGTAATTTTCGGAATCGAATTTTACATTACATTTTTCAACTTCTTCCTGAGTGTTTTTATAACGAATTTCTTCTTTAAGCAGTTCGATATTCTTTTCCGCTTTCCACATATCGAAACGTTTCAAATCACTTTGCATGCATGCATTAAGCCGCTGTTTAGTACGCCTCAAATCATTAATCTCCATTTCAAGTGATTTAATTTTTTTCGGATCTTTTTCTTTCATCTTTAGGGTTTTGTTCTGTACTAGTACACTTTGGCGTAGTTCTTTAATTTCTGCATCCATTTCTTTGATCCTCATTCGATATTCTTCGCCGTTAAATTTATTCTTCGACTTCATTTTTTCGGCCAATTCCCGTTTTTGTGTTTCCAATTCTTTGATGCGAATCTCAAAAGTTTTGATAAGACTTTCAACGCTTGTATCAAATGTTACGTTATTTAACGAAATTTGGCTGTTCTGACTATCGTTATTCGATGAAGTGTTACTAGCCGCACTCATCTGGAACATTTTTTGTTCGCTGATTTTTTTAATCAGCTGACATTTTAATTCGATTTTGGTTTCGATATCCCGAATTTGATTACGATACTCTAATTGTTTTTCTGTTATTTTTTCCTCCTCCGCGATTTCATCGTCGGTTAAATTGGTGTGCCTATGTTCTGCTAGACTTTCGATCTCCAAATTCATTTGTTGTTCATTCGATTGGTATTCGGAGAGTACGGAACCCATTTGTTTGACCATCTTTAAAATATTATCAATTTCGATTTTATAAGGAGCACCATCTGCATAATTAGCGACCAGTTCCGTTACTATAGATTTTAGAGTTTCGATTTTGGGTTCCAACTGTTTGAAAATATTATCGTACGAGGAAGTTTTATCGTGCTTTGCCATTAGGCAATCAAGCACTTCTTGCGTTTCCTTTTCAATAAATAAGTTCCGTGAAGTCATTTCATCGACCTCTGCACGCAAACGGGCCTCATCAGTGCCACTGTTTCTCATTTTAACGTTCTTTAATTCGTGCAACTTCAACTCGAGCGCGTATACAGTTTGTTTGATTTTATTTAATTTTACAGAATCGCTATCCAGATTAATTATTGGTTTATTCTTGATTTTCTTAGCCTGGTCGGCGTATCTAAGTGTGCTTAATGTTTCTTCACAATTGTAGTCCGCGGGGCTAACGCACGCAATCATTAGAGTAACGGAATTCCCGCCTAATGAATCTTGTAATAGGCGTGTTAGTTTTGAATCTCGGTAGCCGACATATCCTCCATTGTTGCTTTTCTCCAGTGCCGCAATTACCTTAGATAAGGCTAGCAAACCTTTATTAATTTGCACACCCTCTTTGAATCGATCCCCGACCGTCTTGGTTTTATTTGAACGTTCCGATCCAGCCAGGTCGACTAAATGAAATTTCGATTTAATTACCTTGTCTTCGCACACAAATTTTAGTGTAATTGTAAAGATGGCATGGCTTCGACTTGAGACCGTGTTCATAGCGGTTGCTCCCGTGACACGACCACTTGACCCTTTCATTAAACATTCGAGTGTTTCGTTCGGATTTTTTACAACAGTTTCGGTAAGGCCCGGCACCACAATACCTTTGGTTGAACATTCACGTATATCTAGTACACTTTGCTCGCGGGGTTTACCCGACAATAAATCAAATAATTGTTCCTGGTACAACTCTAAAAATGAGCAAGTGATCGTGTTGTGATTCGCCCCAACATCATCCAACATACTGAATATATCAAGAACGGCACGCGGAATTACACCCATATGTTCATCAAATTGGCCACCAAATGTAGTACCCATGGTATGCGTTTTTCCAGAACCAGTCTGCCCATAAGCCAGTATAGTTGCATTGTAACCTATGTAGAATAAGGAAACGACCACCGCCAATTATAAAATCTATATTTTAAACAAGACTTATTACTCTACCTTGAAATAATTTATCCAACATTTTTTTAACACACGTCTCATATATTGATTCCTGCGTATCCAATTGGTTAAAAACGTGATTAAAGCTATATACGGACTTTCCACCACCATTCTCACAAACAATTTGGTGCCCGCTTCCAGCTTTGTCCACAACCGATGCACATTTTCGTGCTAATTCACTCTCAACCAGAGGTCTTATTCGAACAGCTACTTGTATACAATCTGTATCACTCATTATTAAAACACAATTATTTCGGTTAATCGTTTATATGATTTAATTATGTATTTATAATAGACGCTTGATTGTTATTTTGTTGAAATCTTCTGTGTAATGTAGTATGAAAATACTAAATAGACAGTTGCTGTGTACGATTTGAAATGTATAGTTCAGTGAATTGTTTAGTGACTGTTGCGTTGTTGTGCTTAGTAGCGTATTTTATTTGTTGCTCAATTTAATAAGCAAAACATACAAATAAATAATTAAATGTACGTTGAAAATGTAATTTGTTTGGGTAAAATGGTTATTATTTTCTATGTAATATGTATTTGCATGCTTATTTTGTTAAATATGCATAAGTACGATTTAAAATTTGCCGTTCAACGATTTTATGACTACTGCAGCATTATGTGGTTCGTAGCAGAACTAAATTATGACAATTCAAGTGCTCACATTTATGAGCAACTATGTTTTGACACAACATTTTAAATTTGTTTTGGTATTTGAGATCGTTTTACGATCGCGCGTATTCTTCTAAAATTTATCTAAAAATAAGTGAATTACACAATACTGTTATAATAACAAAATGGATATCGCTTTAAATAACGCACCCGAACTAACAATGATCGAGATAACAAAACGCTTGTTTAATAATAATTTCTTATCCGATATTCAATTCAATGTTGGCGGCAAAGTGATTTATGGTCATTCACTAGAATTAATGAAACGCAGTTTGGTGTTCCAAAAACAATTAGAAACGACTTTGGGTGATAATAAGATGATACTTGTGGTGGATTCTGGATATGAGAGTTTTTATCAGTTTATGAGGTTTCTATATACAGACGAATGCGATATGCAGGAAGCTTATGGCATAGAGCTATTAAAGTTGGCAATTCGATATAAAGTGGTTCGGCTCGAGAATAAAATGATTGAATATTTAATTGCATGTGATGCATCTATCCTATTATCATTGTATGAGTTTAGTATCGCAAATAGTTATGAATTGGCATATAATCGTGTGAAAGGCGAGATTGCTTGGTATTTGAATTTCTGTTTAGATGCGGAAAAATTTCTATCGATGCCCCAAGCAGCGGTGGAAGAAATTTTACAAATGGATTACGTGTATAAGGATATAAAGGAAGAGGCAATTTTTGATGGATTAGTCCGATGGATGAACCACCATTGCGAGAGGAACCAGATAGAAGCGACCGAGAAGCGGACTCAATTCGACAGCTTAATTCGTCTAGTCCGATTCCCGACAATGACATTCGAGGAATTTCGTAATTGTGCTGCAAAACACAGAGATCTATTTACTGATGAGGATTTCGCAGTTATTTTCAAACTGATCGCATTCGGTCCGGATAGGGAGAATCCTAAGTGGCAATCAACACCTCGGCTCGAATATAAATTACCTGTAGAATATCGAGAGTTTGCGGCTAGTGAACGATTCGAAACCAAATTTACAGTATCGCATGAAATGATACTAGCCGGCTTGCGATATGGAAATGAATTGAATAAAGCCGACCACAGGATTTATATAACAGCTCGGAATCGAGATACAGGCTGCGATGAAGTGGTTAAATTTACGTGTGCCGCCCAAAAAACGGTTTTTGAGCACAATATTATTAGTTTAGGTGAATCGATTCGATTGCAAACGAATTTTACCTACACGATCGGGTTTAAATTCCTGGGTAAGAATCACCGAATGGATATTCTGTGCCGAGGTCAAAATCAGGATTTGTTGGTCAATGATAAGCGAAAGGCGGTCGAGATAATCGAAGCTGGAGCGAATATGATTGAAATTATTTTTAAAGCACCTGAACCAGATCCTTATAATTTAGTGGAATAAAGATTTTATTTATTACAAAAATATATTTACAATTTATTTCTATAAAGATTTTTTTTTTTATATATATTTTACGAAGTGTTCGATAGCTGGCACGCCCGAATCGCTATAATTTGCAGCAAGATGAATATCGGAGTAAAAACTTCACTAAAATCCAAACCAATTTGTCCGGATAGTTTAAGACAAAGTAAATACTTGAATGCTCCCATGAGCGCAATACATTTTGTACTATAGAAGAGTCGACTAAACGCCCGCCTCTTAATTTGATCACAATCGCGATACATCCGAATTCCGACTATAATACAAAAGTACGCGTTACAAATATCACTACAGAATAGAGGCGAGAAAATTACAAACCAATCGATCGAGTCGGTTAGGTGGCCGGCAATTTTCATCGCTAATATAATCGAGAATATTTGTAACGAGATTAAATTGGTGAGAATTTCGAATTCGGTTAGTCCCAACCAGCGTACCAGTTCGGTTAATTTAAACATGTTGATTTGTATTATACTGAAGCGGCATACGCAGCTACTGACGATGAATTTTCGTCTGGTATTTTAGCGATCTTAGAATTACGAAATACACGTATATGCAGACAAGAATTTAGACGCTTTTGTACAGCAAAATCATCATCGTCGCGCAACGGATGGAAATCATCAATTAATTCAATTGTCGATGTATTTGTTTCCAATCCACAAATTCCATTAAAGCTACGTTCTAAACACAATCCTAAATTAATACCTCGTGATATGGCATTTCCGATACAATGTAAATATACTTCGCCAATCTCAGAATTCAATAGTTTCTCACACTGATTTAACTGGGCCTGTGTCGAGTAAAAAACCGCAAAAATGTATGTTCCATTACACGAGATGATTGATTTAAAGCCACATTACAAACCTTAAAATTTGATTTATTAGTTACATATATATCATTCTCACGTTGATATAATTTTGGTGGTTGACGCTTTTTCATGGAATAATTATCATTAAAAAATCTTTTATTTGGTTTATTTTGATTAAAATTATTTTTATTACGAGTTTTATTTGATGTTGATTGAACCAAACTTTCTTTATTTTCTTCCATTATGTACTAGAAATTTGTGTGACAGACGCAGCGAAATGTCAAATTTGTACTAAAAACAATTGATGGTTGTGCAGGTCACAATTTGATGATAATGTAGAGCTTCAAATGAAATTTGATATGACTGTTATTTATGCCGTGTTATGTGCTTCACAATAAAGGGTCATTTTTGTTGGCTCTTCTGTTAGGATTAAGGATGATTTTAGAAGTCAGGTGAATAAGCGAATAATGTCAAAACTGTTTTTTCAAGTTATGTGCATCTTTGCATGTTGGTTTAATTCGGATATAAATATATCTGAAAAGTCATGCTTTAATTCTACATGTCACTCAAGCAGCATGTGAGTTGCACAGCTGGCAAATATCCAATTATTAAAATTCTCTTTATATACATTTTTATTTAATTCATTTATTTTATTCTGTTCATATTTTCTATTTTGTGTTGATAAATAAAATTGTAATACAAATTATAATATTATGTAATTAAGAAAATTATATTTTGTGATAAAATATTATTATGTATATAGAATATAGATGTAAAGTGTTATGTCATGTTATATGATATGTTGCATGATATATATAGACGCATATAAACTTTAGAATAGAATTAATATATTATTTATTTAAATTTAAGTGTTAAATTATATAATATATAATATAGTATATATAAACCCGTGATTGTTATTTTTTATTTGTTATAAACAAATTTTTTAAATTATTCATATGTTGTGAATGCAATACAGAATACTGTATCCAAAAGTGCACTCCACACAGCTTGATCATCTTCACTTAAATTACATGCTCCAGTTAAAATTTCTACTACAATATCTCGTACTTCCTGTAATTAAAAAAAAAAACCGAAATAAATGGATTTAAAATATATTTCGTTTATTCAACAATAAGATTTCTAAACATTTTATGCACATACCCTAAATGAATTTTTTTCAATTCCCCGTTTGAAATGACTTTCGCCCACTATTTTCCATAAACTTGCAATTTCGCTCAAACCATTTTCTTGGCCTAGATAATCAATTGATTTATCGACTACCTCCATTAAACGTTTTGCATGTGTACGAAAACCTGGTGTACCCTGTGAATTATATGACAAATCAAATCAAATAAATAAATTTAAATTTACCCATTTCTATATAATGTAATTAATTGCATTTATTTTGTATTCATCACGATATTCATATTTTTGATTTTCAAGGTTCTTAAACGACAATTAATAAGTAAAGAAATATGTTATTTTATAAGATATGGTGATGGCAATAAACACACATGTCGATGAACAGAAAACTATTCAGTCAAATGGACAACCTTGAATTAATTTTTCTATAGGAAATAGTCTTAAAACGTAATGCAGTTTTGAATGAAATAACCTTCATTTTACGAAATGGATTCTATATTTATATTTTTTGTTGCAACCATTTTATCCACAATTAAGGATTTAAATTAACTATATAATATGTATTACTCAACTAGACTAAATTTCTAGTTTTAATTTACGAGTAGTTCAATGTATTGTTAAGGTTTGATGACCGTATTATATGTATTATATGCTAAGATTGATTATTCTAAATTCTAATCTCTATAATATACTCATATAATTTACATAATGTATGGATAGTTCGATTGTATTTTGAACAGAAAACAAGACAGACGAAAGCATAATAAATCGATTTTAATCAGATATTATGCGGGACGGGACAAAATTCAAACATAAATATATGTATGATGATATTTACGTAATATTCTTACAGTGTAGCTCATTTATTATATCGATGACCTTCAATTGCAATCATGACGATCAATGACCTTGATTTATTTTTCAATTCTAATTTAAAATCAATATTTAATAAAATAACTCGTATTCATCATACGAGATTGATTGGCTGAGATGTTTTGTGTAAATATTTTCGGTGAAGCGGACGTATTAGAAAATATAAACTAAAATCGCTAAAAGAAATAAATTAAAACGTGCAATCTTGCAAGAAATATCGATAATGGATATATGGTGTTATGTAATATCTCAGACATGAATATCGTTCACAGATGTGAACCTTTTTCCAAATTATTATATTTGTCTGTTTCTTTGTACATATTCTGTTTAATGTTTCTTGATTGGCAGAAGTCACCTTCAACCGTCATTTATTGTATATTTATGTGTTATTTTGTATTGCGTGCACCACAATTTCTATTTAATTTTTTTAAGTAAACAGATCTTTTAAAATTTAATGTAATCTATAAAGTAAAATGATAAATTTGGTTACTTACTTTTAGCGATAGTAACGGTGTATTTCTAAATGACTGGAATTTATCTTGGGTTTGTGGAAATCTTTCAAATAATATCAATAGTATAGCCTCGCCCGAACCGGTTAAATCTTTTCGTGGTACTTCCCATGTACGCTTAATCATAGCCACATTATCGGCTGTTAATTCAGCCATTTTTGGTTCATACATTGGTGGCTTGGCTAGTATTGAATGCACTAAATATGACACAATGACACCCATTTTGGTATAGTTTTTTTTTTTTTTAACTCAAAAATCAAAAATTAAATAACAAAACCAAAATATTTTTTAAACAAATTCAAATCAAATCAACACAAAAATTTTAGAATAATTATAAAAAAGAATTCTAATTCATGCACAATCCTATATAGAATTTATAATTTCCATATAGTATATTTATTCACTTTATTTATTGATCCTAGCACGATCGAATACCACAAACAACTACTTTGTGCGCTTCAAACGGTCGTTTGTTCAATTTCTATATTTTTCTAATTTATTTGTTTGTTCATGTATTGGTTCGTCAGTTAAGAAAACATTTGAATTGTATGTAATATACTTGAACTATAGTTCTATATACGCGAAATATAATAATCGCGATCTTATAAACACAAAACAATATAACTGAGAAATATTAAGTTGAATGATTAGTCTTGGCTATACGTATATGAAAAAGATTCCTCATGACGATTAATATGTGCACCAACCTAATAAATGTTGATTATAATTGGACACAATTTGGGTGGTATAATATAAAATATAAATTAGTAAAAGACATTAATTTAATTTTATCACTATGCACAACATTATTGATAAGATAGCGCGGTAAAAATGCTGTAATTGTACTATAAAGTTACATAAAATGTGTGAAGACTAGTAACATTAAAGTATAAAATGTTTGCAATACATAATAAAAATTGTAAACACATGGAACACACCCACCGTAACTAAAATCGCGAGTACATCAACGTTTAATTACATAACATCAAAAATTAATGAAATCAATTAAAAAAATGTTTATTTATCTATAGATACTATATTTAATATCTAATCTAATATCATTCATTAGCCAACCTGTCGATTAGTTTTACCAATAATAAAATTTTGAAACATATAATCAAATTATATCAAATTTGGAATTTAGGCAACCGATTGCGTAAAGTACTTCTGAAAGCTTCCTATCAGTATCTATAAATTAATAACTGGGAACAAGTTTTCCTATTAGTTTGAGGTTTGAACAGAGTTTGATGCCACTGTACCATACTTTTGGGGACCTCACAAAATTGAACTTACTGAAAATATTACTTTCTTTTTTTTATTTGGTTGTATCGTGTTTGTTGGGTCTCACAGAACCAAATTTATAACTCTCTTTCTATATGTTTAACAACAGTTAATTTTGTAAAATACCCAGTTGCGAGATTATCTTATACCCCGTAGTTCTGAAACAAAAGACGGCATAACATTTTAATATTGAGGATGTTAATTCTCTACTTTGGGTATCGTACAAATCGTTCTTTGGCCACACAAAGTTAGGTATTGACTTCATTTTTTTTCACACAATAGTTAAATATATTTGTAATCTAGTAATACACATTTATTTTTAAATTCGCTATTCGCCTTTTAACACAAGGTATCTGACATCTGATGTAATATTATCAAACTAGAGAAAGGTGATCAAGCCATATAAAATAAAATAAATTCTAGGCAATTTCATGTATAAACTCACACCGTTCGTTCGTAATTACGTTTCAAAGTTGATGAATTTTTTACAAAAACCATTTTACTCACAATCCAAATTTATCAATATTTTCCCGCTAATATGTAAAAGTTTTATATACGGGTACGTTATATTAGTATATAAACAATATTTTCATATATTATTTTGTAAATTTCGATAGCGGAGATTTACACTATTTTAAATTTAATTTTAGACGCATTTTTTGGCATTTAATTATCGACATCAATTTTGATTTTTGTTCTAGGTAAAGTAGAGCCTTAAACAAGAAAATGAAATACAATCGATGTAGAAAAGTCTTGCCAATATTATTACCAAAAATCAAAATATTATAAAATAAATTAAAATATCTAATTTCAATTTATGACGGGTAAAGTGAGTACTTAGCAATATGTTTGTACTCACGAAGCGACTAAAAACGGTTTAATGGAAATTGTTAACTATGGTAGGTAGATAATTTTTTGTGTGTTTTACTATGTGAGTGCTTGGTAAGGTAGTCTAAAATTTGTTATTGAAATTTTATATTTTTATAAAATTTCGTTAATACAAATTTTAATCGACTTTCCAAACAACCACATAGTATACTATTACATACGCATACGAAAAATAGTCTTGCATATAAGTGCTAGACAAAGCACAGTGTATTATTTATTTGTTGTCGATGGATTTATGTTTTTATACATTTTTCTTGGATGGTAAATTGGTTAATTAATAATTTTTGATTTTGTTAGTTGGTGTGATGCAGCAGTACAATTATTTAATGATGAAGAAAAGTAATTTTGTTTTTTCTACCCACGATACAGATGTACTACAGTATAAATTTGTGAAGCAAGCTTAAGATACAAGTAATACCTGATTAAATATGTATGTTGTTCGTGAAATATTTATAAATATTTGTAGCTTACCAACTAAAAAGGGCTTTGAAATATTGCCGTTAGCCCCACACATGCTTACACCCCCAATGAACTAAACTTCTGATTGTAATTGTAAACTACTATACTCGGTAATATATGTTTCTGGTGCTTAATTTATGAGTTCAACTAAATTTAATGGAATTATCATTTTATTTACAGTAAATTAAGTTTTGTGGAATACAAGCAACACCATATGCTCCTAAAGTCGATATAAAGAAGAGAAAAAGTTGCAATATTAAATAGTACTGTTGTGTATACGAGCACGATGGCTATCCTTCTTCTTATCGATAACTTCTATTAGTGATGCAATTATTTCCGCGCAAAGAATATTATTCATAATTCATGCCATGTATTTTTAAAGTAATTATAGAACTATTTGTAAACTATATCTATATATATTGACATACACTGAGTTTGGTATATACGAGTAAAATCATATCTCTTGATAACACTTGTGGACAATCTATGAATACAAAAACAGTCAATTTAACCCTCGATTACATTTTGTGTATATGGCTAACATAAATATAATCAACATAAATATCAAGAGTATATAATGCTTAATGTCACGCAATTAGCCAGTATTTGTATATCCTCCCACCCGCCAAAAAATAAATATCTCAATTAAATATGCGCGCGTATATAAACACAAACAAACTTTCGCAAAAATACTAGCTAGTGATGATAAACTAAATAAATTTCCCGCGCTTAAAAAGAAAAATTATAATTCTTATCACATACATCACATATAATTGTATATGTAAATACATACGTACATACATATATACACAGAAGGAAAAACAAGAAAATTTTTATTATTTTGAATTATCCATATGTAACAAAGGTATATGCAAATTAAAGAAGAAACAACATACATATACAGCAAAATTTTGCGTTATATATTCTATATATTTCGCAGGGGTATGAGATTTCGGGAGATTAGAATTAGAACGACAAAAAATATATAATACAAAATTTCTTGTATATTAGATATGTTTCTAAGTGATAATAAAGAACCAATGATTTGGGAGTATGTATGTATATAGTATAAGATGTGTGTATATATAGAAGCCAATATTAGCTTTAATTGTTATTTTATGATGATGGGGATATAATGTCGCGCACGATTCCATATAATAAATATTTATTGAACATACAATAACTATGGTATATATGTATATCACGTCACACTATAATAACTTTAGTAGTTTAAACAAACAATGGTATATAAATTGTACGATATATGTACATACATGATGGTGTGGTGAAGAATTGAAGTGAGGAAATTAAATGGACAACTGGTTTTGTGGTTAGATATATGTACAATATATAAATATAAAATTTTATTCGCCATCAATAAAATTATACAATTTAGTGGAAGTAGAGAAAATGCATAAATATTATGGTGTATATATTGTTTCTTGATACCAAATTTTAGATGACCATTCCAAGCACCCACATAGTAAAATACACGAAAAATTGTCTTCCATCAGTTCTTAACATTTTTTCGTGTGTTTTACTTTGTGTTTGCTTGGCAAGGTAGACTAAAAGTTGGTATCAAAATTTTACTTTATTATAATAAATAACTTATAAATAATAATAAAACATATTAAAATTTCGAAAATATTTGCTTGGGTTACAGCATTATAATCGTCTTAACAGTATTCGTTTAGGAAGAATAAATATGTAATGGGAATAAACTGAATCCACAGATCCCAAACAGGGTATATTGATTTGTCCTGAGAAAAGAAAATATATTCTTTAACTTTTTTATAGATGGAATTTCCATTTTTTGGTATTTCGACCTTATAGGGAATAAAACGCAATACTGTATCTAACAAAAATTTAGTTGATGTATTTAGTAAATTCGACCTATGCGGAAATTCTTCCAAATTGAAAAATAAATCTGGTATAAAATTATTTGGTAAAGATATTTTTAAGCTGAATATCCATTTTTTATTTTTCACAATCTAACATTTTTGAAAATTGGGTCTAAATAGGCTGAATTTTTAAATTAATTTATGTCGAACTTTCGAAATCTAATTTCATTAAGAAATTCGATCTATCGAGTTTTCCATTTGGGACTTGAAAACTTTGAACTTTCACTGTGAAAACACCCTTAAACAAATAACCAAACTGTCCATGTCAAAACATTCAGTAAAGACAACATTTTCATAATGGTGAAGAACACGAACGAATAATGTTTACAAATATTTAAAATTTGCTACAAAATTTCCGAGTCGATGACTGCAACTTCAAGAGCGTTAATTCCAATTTTTGGTTGTAATTATCGTCCCAGTGGACAAGCAATTCATAGTCTAGTGATAAAATTTGAGTCTAAATATTCGCTGTTGGATGTTCATCCATGAGAGTGAGAGAACGGGTTGGTCGAAGTGCCGAGAATATTGCTACCGTTCAAGCGTCCGTCGCAAACGAACCAAAACAGTGGATTCCTCGGCGTTCTCAAGAATTGGGTATCGCTCAGACCACATTCCAAGTTAACACAAGAACTAAAGCCACTCGATCATATGAAGCAACGTACGGTGTTGGATTGGGCTCTGAAAATGTTGGAAGAAGATGACCAATATCATCGCAAAATCATCTTCAGTGATGAAGCGCATTTTTGGCTAAAATATGACATGCCACACAGCGGGTCTAACAATCAACTTATTGAAATTTGATGAACTTGTTACATCCAGAAGTGGCTCTGTCGATTGGCCGCCTAGATCGTGTGATTTAACATTGGTCTATGCCAACTAGCCGGTGTCGTTAGAGGAGCTCAGAGCCAATATTGAACGAGAGATAGCGACCGTTTATATCACCATCCAATAAAATATATTGGTATCACCATCCAATAAAATATAATAGCGATTCTAAATGTCATTTTGATATGAGTAGAATTAGTTTACAAATTTTATTTTATTTCATGTTTGCTTATTCAATAAACATGATTTTCGCTTGACTCAAAGAATTTTGTACATTACCTTTACGAAAATTTCGTTATGGTTTCAATTAGAAATTTAACTTATAATTTATTTTCGATCTTATCCATCCAAATCATTTTAATTTTACGTTTGACTTTTGTTAGTTTTTTTTGTCTAACCTATATACTCGTATTCTGCTTAGGTATACTATTCAAATTTAAAAACTTAAATTACATCACACTTCTGTACATTAGTGATATGCTATCTTTAGTCTTATCGCAAACGAGCCCAAACATCTAATCGCGAACAAAGTTCAAACTAAAAACTGCTTTCCTCACAATTAAAAAAAGGTTCAGAGGCACTGCTATATATACAAATAATATATGTATATGTAAATGATTCCTTTACGAGACTCTAATTTATTTCATAAGAAATATACCAACCGCATATTTAAAATCCCACATTGCCAATATCTTATGTATTCATATTTTGCGATAAAACAATAAATAAATAAGAAATATTGTTTGTATTTCACGTCATTTCAACAAAAAAGAATTTAATTTAATTTTTCTTACATAATATCATATATGTACATATGTATACACATACAGATATATAAAATCTTGATAACAACACAAGTCTTTATCAAGAATTTAAATGTATACGTAAGAAAATTACCTTTTCAAATGTGAAATATATAATATGATGAATGAATTGAAAGGGAAAAACGAAAAGTATCGCGCCAATTTTCTTTTCGTTTTCTTATTTTATTTCCTACTCGCTATATATGTACATAATATTATGTAGATATATTATACTCGTATATACATAATACAATCCCAATTCAAGCATGATATCGTATTATATAGAACTTTGGATCAACATTTCATTCATCACACATATTTGTATATATATATATATATATATATATATTATGTATACATACGAGTATATGTACGATGTTTTTATCATCTTAAATTTAAGTCAATTATTTATAAATGAATACCTTTAAATTAAATTAGATTAGATTAAGTGGCAAAATAGAAAACAGCTTTTATTTAATATAATAATAATAATATAGTTGTGAGATGATAATGATATTGTTGAGTTGGATATGGGAGATGATAATATGTGGTGTCAAAAACAATGAAAGCCAATTCACATGAGATGATAGACAACACCTTTATATATTATATAGAACCACATCTCATACCATCCATACTATAACTAATAGTTTAACAGTGTTTCACAAACTGTTGGTCATTGGCCCATATTTTTTTAAATTACATATCGAAACTATATTATATGACAAGTAATCAAATCAATTGAAATTTTTAAAATCATTTCATTTACGTCAGACTAGTTCTAGAAATGGCAACGTGCATATTTCTACCGTTAAGGCCTTCGGTCGAGTCTAAGAAACTACAAATAAATATTTTAGATGCTGGTTATTCCATGAATGTTCTGAAAATATTATATGTATCGTATATTGAGAAGGTTGGGAAAGTTGGGAAGCACTGATTTAAATAACATGATGAAACGAGCTGAACACTGCACACAGTATCTCGATATAACTATCGGCTCACGAATTTCCTCATCATCTTCCCGCAACACAATAAACAATAATTTGTGTTTCTCTTTCGTTATCCTGTTGATTCAACAAAAAAAAAATAACTCAACGTGGTTATGATGATATCTTATCATTACCCACAGCAGTAGCAACAACAAACAAAAGCTCTTACCTAAAAAAAAACGAAAAAATCTTATTTATTTATGATTTTGCGAGAGATGAAATATACGCAAACATGATTAAAGAAGGAAAATTTAAATGAATTTTACTTTATTTTCCTTTTTTTTTAACTTTTATTAACGGTATTTTGAGTGTAAGGAATATTTATAAGTATGTATATACATATATGTATGCATTATACGAGTTAGGTGTCAAGATCTTTGGAATAGCGTAAATCAAAAGCCGGCTCGGTCGATAGCCTGCTCCACGATAAATTCAATCCAGAATCAAAGTCAATTCAAGTTCAAATCACATGTTTTCTTATATGACGAACCATAAAATACTTTAAATTATCTCAAGAAACCTTTTGAACTCTTTGCTCTATTTTGTGTATATGTGAATGTTAGATTTCAGAACAATATAAATTAAAACACACACGACACACACACATGCACAATAATTAATCAAACAACTATAAAAATATAAATAATATTAATTAATTTTTGAACCACAAGACAATGCCAAAAGAAAAACTACCTTATGGTTTTCGTATAATAAACAACAGACTACTGATATAAATAGAGAACACGCACAAATAAATTTCCCGCAACTTTATCACACGACCGACGTCTTATTACACCGAGAGTTACTTACTAACTGATAACACACACAAAACAAAAAGAAAACAATTTTCTTTTTTACATTTTCTCGCTATAATCTATGTATATACATATATACATATATTACATATATAAACTTAATTTTCCTTACGAGTACTTTTTTGTTTTTTAGTACATTTTACAATTTTCTTATAATATATATTTTTTTATGTATATTATCAGTTATAGTGTTTTCCCAGTTTTCCTTCTCTCAATTTCACGGAAAATAAAAATAACCAAACACACAAACAACAACTTAAACCGGCAACATAAGAAGACAAAGTTGATTAAATATTATAAGATGAAGAAGAATATCAGCCTCTCTCTTGTAGTAATAATATAATAAAATAAAAGATGATTAAAGATGATGATGATGTCGATGATGATAAAAATAAGAAGATATTTGATATGTGTGTAAGAATATATAAACTTTTGTAATTTTTTGGTTGTTGTTGTTGTATCGTAATGAATTTTGTTGTTGTTTTGCACTCTATTATAGAATAGTGGATAAGGAGACTGAGTAATAAAAACAATGGTGTGATAATTCTCAAATCTCAACCTACGACTCGCATCTAACAAGTTAATTATAGTTCGAATTATATGATTGTGATGTGAGGTCTATATAGATTGGTATATATTCATACGATCATTAAAATAACATTTATACAATAAATAGCCTCACACGTACATCTTATTGTCCGAGATAATTGTGATTGTCTGGATTTGCCATCAATAATGACGGAGGTGTTCACACGGTGAGTAGCGTAGATAATCGACAGTACCCCGCTTGTCGAAAATTTATAACTCCCTGATTTGACTATCCCCCCAAGCACACACTTACCTTTCCTTACTTACCTTACAACTTTCGTTTCTTCTATTTTATAGTAATTCTACTTTTGATCATATCAGAATCTTCCGTTATTATAAAAATATCTTAGACTGTATCTTAGACCGTTTTACTGTATAACCTGGATATCAAATTGATTTATTGATTTTTTTCTCAAAATTAATAAAAAAAGATGATGAAAAGTTTTTAATAAAATCAAACCACCTATTCAAAATCTAATCCAATATTTGAATTTGAAATGAAATTTTAAATTCAATTTGTTAAATTTTTTTAAATACGCTCCAATTTATGGCGGACATTTTTGCTGCAATATTCAAAATTCACAAATTAAGAGAAATTTTGCGATATTTTTCAAATTTCAAATTTTCAAAGATGTCTTTTCAAATTTCGAAATATCACTCGAATTATAAAAAATGCTAACAAAATTATAAGGATTTTACAAATTTCCGTAGAATTTTAAAAGCCACCAATAATTTTTAAACAATTTTCGAAATAATACATAAACTTTCACGTCTCAAAACTTCGATGAATCAAGTTTCCCCGGACTTGAATTTCGAATAAGAATTTCGTCGAAATTTATAAAATTTCATGAAAAATTCAAAATACTTAAAATGGATCAATTTTAAAAAAATTATTCTGCGCTGATCATTGCAATCTTACAATATTGTTCAAAATTAAGCAGATTCAAAATTTTGTGGCATAAATAAAATTTTAGAATATTTCTCAGAATTTTGACCGAGTTTTGATTAAATTTTAAAATGTTGAAAAAATTTCATTCATTTTTAGTTGAATTTGTTTTTTCAAAGAGTAAAAACCCTCTTGGGAGGAAACCATTTTTATCAAGGTTGCTATATATGCCAAACCCGCAATCTCCCTTGCCAATTTTGTTGGGCAGGTGGAAAAGGTCTTACGACCGAAATTAAATATTTTATTGGAAAGGTGCGAAACGAGTAATGCTTTCAAAAAATATGTCAGTTTCAGTTTGAATAAAATTAAAAAATATTGTATATAAAATACTTGTCTAAATTACAAAACATTCGAATAATAGAATCTATATTTTTGAAATTTAGTTGTAAGCTTTCAACAGAACTTGTAAGCCTGCATGTTTTAATTCAATTTGTTAAAGTTCCAGTATAAAATGTGATGCAATGGTAATTCAACCCATGACATTGAATTTATATAATAATACCAGTTTTTAAAGGCCATTATTGCCCCCTTACTGTATCAATTTGGCTCCAACGGTTTCGTTCCTGAGCATGCGGTCTTCATACTGTCTTAAACAATCTGAAGAAGCCAAGTTATTCTCTGCGCCTGCCATATGGTGGCTCCCCTTTCAGAGATCGCTGCACAATTCGTTCTTGATCAGCACGCAGAACGTGACCGAGCCAGCGTACTCGCTGAGATCTTACTTCCTGTACAATATCAGGGATCTTTATCCGATCTCTGATCTCGACATTGTACAGAGCTCGGTATGTACCATTTACTTCACGTTTTGGGCCGTAAATCAACCGCATTATTCTTCTCTCAAATAAAGGAGCGCGCCCAACTTTGACATCCATACATAACAACGGGCCTGATCAACGCTTTGTAAAGCTTCAGCTTCACGACACTTGATAGAATATTGTAGCAGTGGCCTTAGAGGATACAACGATCGAGTACCAGCCGCTAGCCGCGCTTTAGTATTCTCACGCACACTGTTATCGTGAGAGATAAGTGAGCCCAAATATTTGAACCTCCTCGCTCCCTCAAACGTGTAGTGGCCACTACTTAGGTGTGCAATTGTCCCTATGACCAGAGATCATGTATTTTGTTTTGGACTCATTGATCTAGATTCCAACAGAAGCTGAAAACTCTACAAGCGGATCAAGTATTTCCTTCAATCCGTTACTATTCAATCCAATCACGAATATGTCTTCTGCATATATACAAGCACCTGATTGGACTGGCGATATAAGATGTTGCGCTGCGGTATATCAGTTTTACGAAAGATATACTCCAACATGGGATTAAAGAGTATCGGGGACAGAGCATCTCCCTGCCAAACATTCGAGTTAACTGTAAAAATTGTCGATAGCCTGTTCTCAATCGTACCAATTTTGTTGGCATTCCTAGATATTTCAGAGCAGACCACAAACTCTCTTGATAGATCGAGTCATAGGCCTGCCGGAAATCTAGGAGCACCTGATGTACGAAGATAGATCTTTAATATAAATAAAAAAATATTTAGATATAATCATCCGCAGCGAAAAGACCTGATCGACCTGATCGATTCGGAAGAAATCCTTCTTGATAGTCAAAAATTAAGCCCTCCGCTAGAAGGGTGATTCTATCCAATGTAAAGTAGGACGGTAACTTATATGCTGTGCAAAGGAGAGCTATACTGCGATAATCCTCATACTTCAAGCGGTCTCCCTTCTTGAATAGGGGGCATTACGCGGCCTTTTCCATTCGTTTTTCCATTGAATTTATATAAAACAGGTTTTTTATCAATTTGAATTTTTTCAAAATTTCGAAAAAAATTAAATTAAATGAAATGTAGTATGTATATTTAAAATTCGGGTTCGAATGTACTGATTAATTTTAATAATTCAATCAATCCAAGTTGTACTGTACTGTATCAATACTTATGATTCAGGCATAGTTGATATCTTGGTGATTTGTAGATCACAAGTTAAGAAAAATAGATATTTTTGTAAATTTATTTTGAATTTTACCAATTCAAAGCAGTTTTTAAATTCCTTAACTAAATTTTAAAATTCGCAAAATTTCGAAACTGAATTTAACGTAAACGATTCTAACGATTCAATTTATATTCCGAATTGTTGATTGTTCATTATGTATTCGAATATTAACGTTTAAAAAAATCTCCAATTTATGTTGGACATTGTTTTACATACAAATGTATTTACAAATGTTCCAATATTTGAATTCGGCTAAGCATTGAGCTTTCGGGTTAGAATTCAAATAGAAGCGAATACATAAGGGATTCGAATTAAATTGAATATGTAGTCGAACCCATAATTCGACACTGGACTATATTACAAATACAATTGAATTGAAAGACGACACATTTAATTGTGTATATATTTCCCCCTACACGACACCTACAATTTACGAAAGACGATAATGTTCATTAGATATCCTATCGTGTCTGATTACAATTAACTAACGTTATCGTTTGACCAGCACGCAAGATAATATTCCATTCATCGATTAACTCTTTTTTGTTTATTATTTCTTATTCTATGGACGTGAACTTACGTAATACTCTTTTACTATTTGATTATGGATGGACGATGAAGATAGTGATGATGATGATGGATGAATTACTGTAACTATGTATATGCGGCCAAAACAATTAACGTAAAATGTTTTTGACTTATAGTGTCAATAAATATGTATGAATATAAGTTTTAATTGCGGCGATCAATATAATTGATTTAAATTAAATTCAATTACATTGTTATTCATCATGAATCGAATTTTTAATTGTTTTGCCTTATTAAATAAAATGATGGATTAATTATCTATACAATAAATAAGATACGCGGTCATGCTATATCAGTAATAATTCTGTCATTTTGTGATATGCAGTAGTCCTTCCAAATAGACTACCTAATATTTAGGTAGGATTTAGGATTACAATAATACAATCAATTAAACTGTTGGTGCTAAACTAGTTACAATATTTATCAAGCGCAACAAAAATTTACAAATTGTTAGTAAGTTAACAAGTTTTAAATCTTTCTATAATAGTTTGTAAAATATATATATAGAATTACTTTCCAGTTTAGTTCAAAACTAAGGCTGCCAGACGTTCGGTTGTGGGAAGGACCTTCCGTCTTTGAGGCAATTTGTCTTTTCCGAAAACAATACTCTTTCCAGTCCTTTTTGACTCTTGAATATTTATACCTGGAAAATTGAAGAAATATTATATCAAGTGTAAAGATAGAAAATGGGTGGCTATTGGAGAAATAGGGTTATTGTACCAGGAAGCACGATCGAAGCAATAAATTTCAATTTTTAAAATGGAATTTTACAGGATTCAGTTAAACTGTTAATTAAATTATTCATAAAGTCCTCGCCTATCTAGAAAAGTAATAGAAAAAGGCTCGTAGCCTACGAGGCCAGAGAAATAAATACGAGTTGGAAAAGAAAAAAATTGAAATATGTCTGATGAACTTTTAATTAACTGTTTTGCACATTTGGAGAGGAGAGCCTAGAAATTTAGAAAAATTTTGTAATTTGGAGCAATTTCCATTTTCTAGTTCAGAATGAGTTGGCAACCTAGTCGCTAGAGTGCAATATAAATTGAGAATCAAGAAAATTAAAATTGGTTTGATTTGGTTGAACTTTTAATTATATTCACCTTGGATTTGGAGACCGGAGAAATTCAGGCAAATGTTGTTATATGAAGCAATTTTCATTTTCAGGTCCAGAAAAGAGTAGGTACAGCACAAACTATAAATATATGGAACCGAAGATAATTGGATGTTTGAATTCAGTGGAGGTTAAAAGTAAATCTTTCGTAACTCTTTGAGGTCTCAAAACCCAGAGAAATTTTAGGTCTTCGTAGCTGTGTATCCTGGTAGCTGTGTGTAGGCCTGGATATCTGTAAACATTTTATTATTTTTAAAAATGTCATTTTTGCAAATTGTCCTTCCCTGTCCTTCTCTGAATAAATAAAAATATTTTATTGAACCTAACTTATTTTATTTGTGTTTGTAAAAACATAGGTGCAAATAAGTTTGTTGAAAGATAATAATTTTTTGATGAGCACTGGCTTTTTTGCACAATCATCATAAGATATCATATTATCTCTGTGGTTTGGTGTGTAAAGTATAATAAAATAAATCTCGTGATTTTTGTTTATATCTAATTGTTTATTGTAGATCCCATATATACAATAAACCTATAAATATTTTTCTATTGTGTTTTTGTTTAGTTTTAGATGTATGTACGTATAGTATAGTTAAAAATAGCGTACAACTTGTACTTCCGAATACCATATTTGAATAGTATGTGAAATATGCGTGACGAAATAATTATGTATAGAAAATATTCCACATTGCAGCATCGGCTATAAATATGCATTACCCCGTTATATTTTACTAAATGCTAATTAATAAATCCATTAATATTATTATAACTAATAAATATATACATACATATATAGAATCATTTATTTATTTTTGCACATGCTATGAAATTAGTTTAATAAGCCATTTAAACGTTATTTGCTAAAAGTATAGCAAACACATATATGTATTTTTCGCTGAGTAATTTCAATTAAATTTTTGTATGTGAAAAACCATCATTCACGCTAATTTGAGATGGAAATTGAACTTCAAGAAAATGTTTTTTTTGCGCCCACATTTCTCGTTATTTTGCAGAAAAATTACAACAATTGAAAACGTATGTTTGTACTATCTTTGATAATAACCACAGCATGATTTAATGATTCAATCGTTGCCATTGCGAGTTTAATATATAAAATTGGACCTGATTAACTACATATGTATTACCATTTTATCATTCGAAACTTATTATTTACAATACTCATATCATATAAGTATTTATTTTTTAATTATTTTGTACATGGAAGTGGCACCAAACTGATTATCCTATATAGTATTTTATGTTTATTATGTAAAATTAAAATTGTAAACCAATATCGTTGAAAAAATTATTTTATTTTATTACAGTATTCTACTTGATATTGCCTCGCTCTGTGTCTTTGCTATGTTGTTGTAGATACATAATCACACGTTTAAAGTGGAAGGGATACAGATGTTGTACGAAATTTGACCAAATAGAATTTGCAATGGATTAATCCATTTGATGGATGATGCTTTCAAAATGAAATTTTCTAAAAGTAGATGTGGCTCGTTGCATTAAAATTAAATGAAGTAGTACCTTCATCGATGATTAAATTTACTTATGTTAAAATTAAAATAAGTTTTTATTTATTAAAAAAAAATAAAAATAAAATTATTGCTTAAGTAAGCACTTTCTTTTTAAATATAAAACTCTTCATTATTTTATTTGTTGTAAAACCAGAAAAGCTAACAATAAAATAATTCAAAATTCCAAGGTTTTTCAATAAATTTGAGATAATTAACTTATGTTCCAATTTTTTCAATTTCATCCGAATTTTCAGCATCTAAATGATGTATTTTCTTTCCAAAATGATTTTCAATCGATCGGCATATTTCCATACTTTGCTCAGAGTCGACCAAATTTATAGCAATACCGCTTTTACCGAAACGTCCAGTCCGTCCAATACGATGTAGATATGTTTCACAATCGGCTTTACCGCCTAAATCCATGGGTAGGTCAAAATTAACAACTATGGTGACTTGTTCAATGTCGATGCCTCGTGATAGTACATTGGTTGTGATTAAAACCTTTTCTAGCCCGGCACGGAATCTATCTAATACGGCTAATCTTTGTTGTACATCTAAATCACCAGAAAGTACCGCTACGGAATGTCCGTCAGTACACATTTTGCCAGATAACCAACCGGCCGTTTTTCTTGTGTGGCAAAATATAATAGCTTGTCCTACTGTGATTACGCCATAAATATTTTGAATTGCTTGGTACTTTTCATCCTTGCTTCGACACCGGACGTAGTATTGTTTTATGTTATCGAGCGATTCCTGCTCACGCTGTAGCCGGATAATGATCGGTTTTTTTACTATATATTCAGCGAATTCCATTACCTTTCTTCCGTATGTGGCCGAAAAAAACATCATCTGACATGTGTGTGAAAGCTTTTTGTGAATTTTAACACACTGATCTTGATGGCCTTGTGTATCAATCATAACATCAGCTTCGTCCAATACAAACACACGAATTTTAGCCAGATCGAATACACGAAATTTTACACCCCAGTCGAGTAGTTTTCCCGGAGTCCCGATTATAATGTGATCTTGAATTTTCGTGTCAGTTGGTATATCCTCACCACGCACAGCAAATCGTAATTTAATTTCCGGACAAAATTGTGCCATTTTAGCAGCTACTTCACCTGTTTGGATTGCTAATTCATAGGTCGGCGACAAACACAATACTTGTGGATAATTTTGATTCGTGTCCACCCGACTCAACATAGCTAATACGAATGCAGCAGTTTTTCCGGTCCCCGATTGACTTTGAGCAATCATATTTTGTGGCGGATCTGCGAGTAAAGTGGGAAGTGCAGTTTCCTGAATTTTTGATGGGGCATTAAATCCCATTGCGTATACACCTTTTAACAGCTGCGGCTTTCTGCAAAAAGGAAACAAGATATATGAAATATGTATACCACTTGAGTATCGAGAATCTCAGGTACTTACAAATGTAAAGCTTCGAAGGACTTTACCGAATACAGTGGTGACGTTGGATCCTTTCGTTGAATTTCTAAATCATTTTTGGATTCCACCAAACCTTTTCGAATTATTTTCAATAATAAACTTGTATCGGCTGGACTAGAATTTTAAAAATAAATATTTAACCTTAAAAATCGAATTTTCCAGGTGGTAGCCACTGGATGACTCACTTTGCTGTATCTTGCTCTTCGGACGACGTTTCCGTGGTTGTGGATCCTTGTATACTGCCATCATGCTCACTTGCGGCTTCAGGCTCCTTTTCCAAATCTAAATTATTTACCTATTAAATATAAAAATATATTAAGGAAAAATCAATTAAAACAACAAAATAATGAATATTTTACTTACCAAGTGGGAAATTTCTTCACCATCAGGCACAGTAGCCTTACTACTACTATTTGAAGACATATTTAATTTTTATATGTTTTATGATTATATATAACAAATAAATAGATAACAATTATTTTAAAATTGTTGTTTAAAATTATTTATTTAATACAAAAAGAATTAAATTGTATGGTTCGAGTACAGATTGATTGTAGATGTGAAATGAAATGTCAAATCCAAAAGAGCGGTATGCACGTTAAAGTTCACAAGGCCGGTTTTACATTAATGGTTGCATACAATACGCTAAAATGTTTTTTGGTTTAACGAAAATTAGATACAAAATTTTTTAAAATATCATAATTCTTATTTGTTTTGATTTATTTATAAACATTTCCAGAATGTTTGCAACTAATCTCACTACTTACAGCGATTGCCGAGCGAATATTTTGAGCACTCTTCTCGTAATATTTAGATATAATTTTGTTACGAATATATGTTCATCAATCATCAATATTTAGCGCATCGAATTTCGCTCATATATATAAGTTATTCCATATTATGTGCGCAGTTATAAATGGGTTTGGTCTTCAAGTGTTTTGGTATTCAAAAATCCTTTTTGGTGTTGCAAGTGTAACTGGATTTTCCAGCCATAGACAAATACAACGCATGTCGAAAGCTATCGAATATTAAATCCACCAAACTTCAAAGTTAAGCGAAAAACTTGAAAATTAGAAAATTAAATTAAATCTAGTAAAATTTAAATAAAATATCTAATTGGCAATGGCTGATTCAACAGACGATTTTATACCAGCTGGATGGGAAAAACGTCTAAGTCGATCGACTGGTAATTAAAATATTTTTCTTACCAATTTTTTTGAGGTTATGTTTAAAAATCAATAAGCAAATCTTTTTTGTGATTTTGTATTCCAGGAATGCATTACTATTTAAATGTACATACAAAAGAATCTCAATGGGATTTACCCACATCACCTGCTGAATCCGGTTCATCACAAGGCCCAATCCAAGTACAAGCCATACATTTATTGGTGAAACACAACAAAAGTCGCCGCCCAAGTTCATGGCGAGAGGAAAACATAACTCGAACGAAGGATGAAGCATATAAAATACTTGAAGGATATAAAGAATTAATTAACTCGCACGAGTCCACATTACCCGAATTAGCGGAACAATATTCCGACTGTAGCTCGGCGAAACGGGGTGGTGATTTAGGTTTATTCGGTCGCGGGGTTATGCAAAAACCTTTTGAGGAGGCTGCATTTAATTTAAAACTTGGTGAAACATCGGATATAGTTGAAACGGATTCCGGACTCCATTTGATCCAGCGAATTGTTTAAAATTGAGATGGGATCGGGCAGAAACCCGGCGCCATTTTTGTGTTATAAAAAATAAATGAAATAAAATTCCAGAAACTCATTTTTAATTAATTAATTTATTTATATTAAAATAAAACATTTGTTATTTCCCCACGGATAATATCGGTGGCTGGGCATTCCTTTTTATATTTAATTTATGTGTAAAATTATCCATTGTTAAAATTTAACGAATTTAGTTTGCAAAATAAATAATATGCGCGCGCAATGTTTACGGAAATCATTTCACTTAAAATAGAAACTGAAAATTATTAAATTATAATGGAAAATTTGCGTTTGATTTAACCGTTGCCAAAACGGTATATTGGTCTGGTTTGATTTTCAGTTCAAAGAAAAACTGTTCAGCAGTACGCTTACATTTATCTTTAGCAAATTTTGCCTAAATGCAGGCCATTTATAATAAGAATATAAATTGGGATGTTATTTTCGTGCGCTGCATAGCAATGGGTTTTCTTGTAGCGCAGCAGTTTGTCTTGTGATGTGTATACGATCGCTTATTAATCACTAGATTGCCGATATCCGCACTTGCAACCAACTAGAGCAATAAGTGGTGCCGCAAAGTTTTATCAATTTACTGGCTGCACTTCATAGAGTTGAGCCATATTATGTACTATATTGATTTACCATCTCTTTTATGATACACAAGGGGACAACGGAAATCCGATCAAATTTAAGTCATTTGTGCTTATTGATTACATAACGTAGCAAATCGCATAGCACATTGTATCAAATGTGCCAAAATGTTCTCAATTTCTGTATATTTCTGTTGACTGAGTGACATCATCGACGCACGCCAAATAATTTTTTTGGTTTCGCATCACATTTCGTCCGTCGCTTTGTTTTACTTAGACAAATCGGCTGCCATATTGTTTTGTTTGTCACATCATTTGATGTGTCATTTTCACCTTAAAACAATAATAATACATATTTAAAATAAAAAAAATAGTTTTTAGTCTATTTTTTATAAATATTTTAGTTTAAATAAAAGAAAATGCGTGACGACGAAAAGTTTAATATAAATTTTGTAAAAAAAATTGAATCGTACAAATGTTTGTACGATTATACTCGAAGTGACTATAAAAATGTTCATATACAGGAAAAAGCTTGGGCTGAGATTGCTGAGGAGTTTAAAGATAGTGGTATGTAATGTTATATTACATATTTAAAATAATTACCAATAATATAAATAGTTTTAGTTTTAAACTATATGTAGCTATGTATGTTCCTAAATTAATACATAAAAAAATCACATCATTTGTCATATACAGTGTCAAGTTGCAAAGAAAGATGGCGCAATCTGCGAGGTTGCTACACACGCCACTTAAAACAAAAAGCGAATGTGAAGTGCGAAACAGGCCGTTACCGTAAACCATATTATCTCGCAAGTTACATGAATTTTATTTACCCTTTTACAAAATCTCGTGGATCGATGAACGCCTCGACCACTTCGGGTACTTTGAATCCTAGTAACATGGAAAATGAAACGAATGACGTTAAATCCGAAAATAGTATCACAATAGCCGAGATTAAAGGCCAGGATGAATTAGATGTGCAACAAAATTCTATGGAAGAGCAATCGGTAGAGGAACAATGGGGCACAGAGCAACAAGATGATGAGAATATAACGATTGATCAAACGAATCAGAATACGACTGGACAAATCATAATCACATCCAAAGACGATAGTATTATGCTCCCTTCAGACTCCAGTCATCCATTAATCATTTCAAGTTCAACGCCATGTATTACATCACTCGCTACGACAGATTCCTCAAGCCAAATAATATCGCAACTATCACGGCCGCATAAACGCAAATTTGAGGACACCAGTCCGTTACAGAAATTTCAAATAATTCAAGAACAACCCCCCGAATCAGGAAATGCTGATCTTTATTTCTTGAAAAGCTTACTTCCCGATCTACAGTCGATGAATCCGTCACAAAAACGTAAATTACGAATCGGATTTTTAAATGTAATCGATAGTATTCTATCAGAGGGATGATTTAAATAAAATATTTATATTTTCGGATTAATTGAATTAATACAATTTTATTTCTTAGACATTAATAAATACAAAAACAAAAAAACTGTTGCGTTATAGTTTAGTTAGCACCTAAGGAGATTAATAGTTTAGAAAAGGCACATAAATGGCGGCAGCTGCGGCTCAATTCTTTGGTTAACCCATTTCCCTAGGAAATGGTCTTATACTTTGTAAATAAATTGTACAAAACACGCAGGGTTGATTTTAAATCCATATTGACAATGTCTTCTGGTCGGGCTTTCGGTTTGGGAAGTCCAACATCTTGCATCAGCTCAAATGAGAATGCCACATTATGCACCATGTGCTCAGTATCCTTTGGCGTTAAATGAAAATCGTAAAGTGGAACAAAAAATCCGCCAAGCAAGCCCATTAGCAGGCATAGATATACTCCATCGCGAAAATCACACCCCAAATCACCAACCTCGAAATTCAACTTGCTCAAATGTTTATTAACAAAAGTGACTAGTGATTTCTGTACCACTACCAATTTATCGGGAGCCTGATCGAATAACGTGTCGAATGCATCACGTTCACACCGCATACCAACATCACTATACTGCTCAGTTAAACGTTCATCGTACATCCGAGATTCGAGTTTATCGCTTATCTTTTCCACACAAATCACTTTAACAAACACATTCTCGGGGAGTAGAATTGGGGCTCGGAAATATCGCACCAAAGCGACAAGAAGTTGTAATATAGCGACCAAGTTTTTTGAGTGCACATTTTCAACACTCCATTTTGTTTGCTTGTGATGAAAACCTAATGTGTGGTTTACAGCATTGAGCACAATATTCAACTTTTGCTTTTGGCCCTCTTCTGACTGGGTTACTTCGGGAACATCAAGTTTACGATTTGTTAATTTTTCCCATAATTTTTGTAAAACTTGACCATCATACAGATCTTCCTCGATATTTTTAACGATAATACGTTGATCAGCTAATTCGTCGTTAATCCAGTCGATGAGTACGTCAAGAAGTTGGCGCACTTTAGGATCGTGGAGTGATTGTGGCTGGATAATTGCCCGCTGTTCGTTATTATGCAACTCATAGTCTTCTGGTGGAATTTCCGGAGCATTTGGATTTCCCGGTGAATCAATAGCATACTTTCCTTCTGCTTGAATATCTTGTACTAAAATGAGAACAGAAACACTTCAGAAAGTACTTCATCCTACACAAATACGATCAACGCCCAACTAAGAAGTAAACGATTACTCATACCAAATGGTATTTAAATTGACAAATTTTATAATTTAAATTTAATTTAATGGCACAATTATCATTGCTAATCAAATTTTTAATGAAAATTGACTATTTTATTCTAAATTTTGTATTTTTGACTATAAATGGGCATTGGTTGTGATGATGACCTCATCCGATGGAACAAATTGTTCTAGTTAGATATTTATTGATTTAATACATACTTTCTTTAATACGTTTCTTGCGTCCTAATGTTCCAATTTTATCCCAAAAACTCTCATCTTTGTCGGGACTCTTAGCTGCTGGCCGAGGGGATTTTGGTCGAGATGATGTAGAAGCCATTTTTATTGTTTTCGTAATATAAATAGATTTGGATTTGACAGCTATGTATCAGAGTTTTCCCAACCCAAAATATATTCATAATAGTATTATCTGATGCAATAAATGGTTTATTGGGAATATAAATTTAACCTAAAAAAGTTAGTTTAACAATTTGATTTATAAACAAAAGTCGCAATAATTAATTAAGATCGAAAATGATTAAACGACATATTCAAGGATTTTCACTACGATTGAATGATTTAAAAGAATACGAAACTGTTCGAGAAGAACGTGCCGCATTGAGAAACAAGGCCAAAGCCAATGTAACAGGATCAGCTGGGGATATATCGCAGCCGCCGCCCGATCCCGTTATTAAAATTGGTCCTAAAACCAAACAAGAAATTCGTGTTCGAATTGGATTACCAATGGAATAAATAAACAAATAAATAATAATAATATTAGAAATCAATTTTATTTTAGCATTAAAATGGTCTAAATCTTCTTGATTTCTTAAGCGCCTCGATTCGTTTTTTATCTTGTTCAAACTTTTCTCGTAATCCGATAATATCTTTCATTTTCGACTCCCGGATTTGAAACGTATAGAAATTCTTCAGTTCCTTAGTTTTACGACGTTTTTCTTCTATTTTATTTATAACGGATTCCTTTTGTTCGAATCCCGAATATATTCCTTTTTTGCCAACTGTTATCCATCCGTCATCATCTGGCTTACTTTCATTTAGTTCCAATTCACGTTTTTTCATCTCTGTTTCGTCGAATACTGCCATGTACGTGTCGATTTCGTTTTGGAATTCAGCATCGCTCGTCGGAATTTTTTCTAAATACCTTTGTTTCCATTTCTCCACGCCCGTGTGTAGTTTCCCTTCGTAATCTAAAGGTGGTAATTGTTTTAAACTGAGTGCTTTTTCTAGGCTGGATGGTAATTTAAACACGATAAATGCCACTCTAAATCTAAAAATTTCTTTCAGCGGAAAATATTTAGTTTGGCTTATAACCGGTTTAATTATTTCTGTGGATGAATTTTCAGCAAACATAATTTTTTCTACAAGCCCAGCTGCTTTAAAAACACTTGTAAGATTCTCTTCATTTACATACGGTGGAACATTTAAGACGAAAAGGGTTCGGCCTGATGGTTTTTCATTTGACTTTTGCCGTGTACTATGCTCTTTAATAAAAATTTGATGTCCAGGCTTATTTTGAGTAGGTTTTAATTCTAAAACTGTAAATCAAAAGATGATCACTTTATTCATACTTTAATTAATAAAAATACCTTTAAATTCTGATACTTGTGCCATTTTGGTGTTTACAAAACAATCTCACATGCGTTCACGTTCATGACATTTATATTATGTCAAATTGGATGAAATGTGATAATGGAATAATATAGATCGTGTTCGTTTATTGTCAGGACAGAACAGAGTAAGAAAAGTCTTTTCGATTATTTTCCTTTATTAAAATATGTTGTATCTAGATTGTATGGTAATGAGTTAAATTATGACTTCTTTCGAATTTATTTCGAAAATATTTGAGGATTTTTATTCCGTTCGTTCTAACAAGCAAAGGAGTGTTCAGCTTTCTAACTAGTCATAATAGGTGAGAAAGCAAAATATGTACATATTTTAATTATTTGTTTTTATGTATTTAGTTTTGAAGTATACTGTAGGCTCACCAATTTTTTGAATAGTTTGTTGGAAATGCAGTGATATAATTTGAAAATCTCGATTATAAAATGATTTGTATAGGTAGAATCGAGAGAATGTACTGATCGACAATGATGGCATTGATTTAAATGGGTTATGTAGCAAGAACATATGTATTGTCACTCAAAGACAAGCTTGATAAATTTGCGAGATCAATATTAGTAAGCTTAAAATTAAATTCTACCATACCTAAAACAGCTTAAATTAAATTGTTTAATTTAGTCAAATTCTATAATCGAATTCAATAGAATTCAATTAAATCTTGAAGAGTTTATACCGAACAGTCTTTTCGGAAAAATACTCGAAACAATAAACGAGCATAGTGTCATCATCGCGTACATACAAATGCCGCTATTCGGAATTTCGGAATTGACATATCAATATCACAAATTGACAATTTTAACAAACGTCGATATGAAAGTGGAAATAACTAAATTAAATAAATAATTTAAAATATAGAAATAAAAATATAGAACCCATTACGATGGATACACATATGAATTTTATTATGCTACATAAATATTTTATGGTAAGATTGTTAATTTCATCTCCGTTTATCAATTATTTGTTGTTTGAGGTTATGGTAATTATTTTTTGTTTTCTCGGTGGTCACACAGGACTCCCTTAATAATTCTTTCACCGCATCGCAAGTGAATAAATTAAAGACTGATTTCGATACAATTGCGTCAGCCGATGTTGATAAAAAATCAGCACTTGATCAATCATTCCGTGATTACTTAATGCGATTTGTATTAAATGATTTCAATAAAATTGAGGAGTTTATTGATTTCTCAATCCAGTCGTCCCGCCTTGATATGGTTACATCAACAATTCCGGTCGTATTATTAGGAGACGTATTCGATGCGACAACATTGGATAAATGTGAAATAATTTTTTCCTATGTTGAGAAAAATGTGACCGTATGGAAGGAGGAGTGCTTCTTCAGTTCGTGCAAAAATAATTTGCTCCGGATGTGTAATGATTTGTTGAGACGATTGTCGCGGTCACAAAATACCGTATTTTGTGGTCGTATATTACTGTTTCTGGCACAATTTTTTCCGTTCTCCGAGCGTTCGGGGCTTAATATTGTATCTGAGTTTAATCTCGAAAATTTGACTGAATACGACAATGAGAGCAAGGAGACTAGCGATGTGTTGGATGACTCTAATGTGGTGAAGGTACAAATTGATCATAATTTGTACTGCAAATTTTGGGCACTACAGGATTTTTTCCGCAATCCTAATCAGTGTTATAACAAAGTACAATGGAAAACATTTTCGACGGTAAGATCTCGTAACTTGGTTGAGTTTGTTTAAGCCATTGTTCCGTTTTTACAGCACGCATCAAGTGTTCTAGCAGCTTTTTCAAGTTTTAAACTGGAAGAACCTCGTGATACAGCCTCAACCAGCAAAATGAGTCAAATAAAGAGCGAAGGAATTCCTATGATGGAAATCGACAGCATTGTGAACGAGAGCAACCACTTTTTTGCCAAATTCCTCACAAATCCAAAATTATTAGCGCTTCAATTGGCCGATTCAAATTTTCGCCGATCCGTTCTAGTGCAATTTCTCATTTTATTCCAGTATTTGACGTCGACAGTTAAATTTAAAGCGTAAGCATTCCGCTCCTTACTAAGTAGATATTTTCAAAATATTTTTTTTATATTCATTCAAGGGAAGCATATGTTCTATCCCAAAATCAAAGTGACTGGATAAAAGAGACAGAAACTCAAGTTTATAAACTGGTTGAAGAGACTCCACCACATGGTAAAAAGTTTGCCTCCACTGTACGCCATATGTTACAACGGGAAGAATTATGGAATAATTGGAAAAATGATGGGTGCAAAGAATTCAAACGGCCTGATCCAGCAGGAGATGACCAAACATCAAAACCAGCTCCTAAAAAGCCACAGAAACGTCCACTAGGCGAATTGATAAGCGAATCAAATAAACAGGGAAAATTCTATATGGGAAAGTATGGCGCACCCTTATATCATTTAAATTTTATTAAATTAATTTATGTTCCGATTTGATTTCAGTCCTGAATTAACTCGTCTGTGGAATATATGTCCAGACAATCTACAAGCTTGTAAACGGCCTGATCGTAATTTTTTACCATCGCTTGAGTCGTATCTTGAATCATCAAAAGAAAAGACTGATCCATCCTTTGAATGGCGGGCGCTACGTTTATTAGCGCGGCAATCACCACATTTTTTTACTGCCATTAGTACACCGTCGTATAAAGTTTCTGATTATTTAGATTTAGTCCGTAAGAAAATACAAAAGGATCGTGTTGATGTGAAAACCGAGCAGCAAGATACCGAAAACACCCAAAATATTGAACAAATCGAAGGCGATGCAGATGTTACCGAAGGTTTCCCAGAAGATAACATGGAAGTATCGGAGCTGCTTAAAACAGAGCAGCTCACTCCGGAGGAAAAAAATACACATAAACCAAATTTAATAACTCCCGATCAGTTGTTACATCTATCACCGATCATTGGAAACGACTGGAAAAAATTGGCAATAAAATTGGGCTACAGCTCTGATGAGATTTTGTTCTTCGAACAAGAGAATCCTAAAATAGTGGATCAATGCAAAAAAATGCTGCAGATTTGGTTTGAGGACGATATGGATGCGAGTTTGGATAATCTGGCATACATTTTGGAGGGTCTTGATATGATATCGGCATCAGAGGCTGTCAAACAATTTATACCATCGGATGATAAGCGGGAAGATATATCTGAATAATAAAATAAAATTTTATTGTAGATTAAATTTTGTGATTAAATATTGAATTTTCTAACGATTAATTAATGTGATTTTTTATTATTTGGCCGTTTTTTTTAAATAGGGCAATAAATAGCTTTTCAACCTCGACCAAAGCTCGGTCTATAAGTACTTCCTGGAGATATATACCTACTTACTTTTCTGATCGAACTATTTTTACTATATTTGGGACATATGATATTACATATTTTGAAAGTCAACATAAATATTAACAACGGGATTTTCACGGGTTTCAGAATTAGTGCAAGAATTATTTCAACATAGGGGAAAATTTCAAACTGTTCCAATAAAAGTAATATCCATTAATTTTCAATAAAATTCGATAATTTATTAAAAGTTAAAAATATAATATTTGTTTAGTCATTTATACACTTTAAATTCTATAATTATAAAAAAAAATGGTTTTAGATCAAGCCAAATAGGAAAATCATTACACACGAACCCCTATAGAATTCAATTTGTTATAAAGTTAGTGAAACATATTAAAATATTTTTAAATCTTATTTTTATTAACAAATTGTTAAAAATTAACAGAAAAAAAGTATATATTATAATGAAAATTGGGTCGAAATAAGGAATACAGGAATTTTAACGGTGAATTTAAAAATATTGGAATGCTATTTAAAATTTCTTCTTGGTTAGTGCTGGCTTCGGTTTGTTATGCTGCATATTTGCGCACTTAGGAATATGACGAGTGGCAGCCGCCTCATTAAACCGTCGGCTACAGTGGGGACATTGGACATAGTCCGGATTTTCGGATGGTGGCGGTGGTGGTAGATCACTTAATTTACCCCCACGAGCTAAATGTTGTTGGACCTCTTTTGCCGCCCGAATTGCCGATATAAATTCTTCATGTTTTTTGCGCCAATCACTTTTTTTCGTAGGCGTTTCGGCTTTTTTCGGAGCATTACGAGGTGTTTTCAAGGTTTTTTTAATGTACGCCTCTGCTTCCGTACCCTGGACTCGATGCTTTGTTATATCAAACACTTTTCGTTTCTTGGTGGCCATTTTTTGACAAATTTGTTCATGCTTTTCTATGCGATCCTCATTGAAATGGCGGCCACAATTACTGCACGCCGACATACCGGGCAGTGGTGCAATTTCATTACTAGGCGTGGCCGTTAATTTAGTGAGTGACGCTGTAGTCATTGGTGTTTTCTGTTGCTTAACTGATGTATTACCCGTTGAAGATGGTGCTCTAGTAGACACAGAACTTGTCTAAAATAAAATTTAAAATACAAAAAAAAAATTGAATTTTATTCGTTAGGAAATTTTACAAAATTTATGTTTTGTCATCTGAAGAAAAACTATGTATTTGGAAATGGATTACTAAGATTTATTTTATAACAAAAAAAAATCGCTCACTTTTATTGAATTACTGCTATTTCCACTGCTATTTCGTGATTTATTCGCCGCAGCCAATTTCTCCGGTGAACTTTCTTGGGACGCGCGTACCGAAGACGGGGCAGTTCGATTAATTGGTAACTTACGATTTCCATTTAACGTACGCGGTGGATCACCACTACTTGATTTTTTCAAAACGACCGGTTTTAGTTTAACACCATTATTTATACCAGGTCTTTTAGCACTACTATTATTAACCATATTTATATTATTATTATTATTCACTAAATTTAATTTGCCAACATTCGGTAATTTTGTTGAAATTGAATTGTTTAACAGCTCGTCGTCAAAGTTTAATGATGTATCTAAGAAACATATATTATATTTAAATACAATTAATTTTCAATAATTATTAGTTAATTTTTAATATTAAATATTATTACCTGGAAATTTCTCGTCGTCCAACAAATCGGAATAGTTATTCTCGTCTAAATCATTTCCATCCTGTTTGTTCAATAAACCTACATTACCATTTAGTCTGTTGGCGGTTGTCAAGTCAATATGCTGTTTTCGGTAAAAACAAAATACAAAAACTCAATATTAATATAAATGAATTTGTATAGAGACACCAAGTTGTTGGTAATGGAACAAAAAACAATTTTTTATATTTTTTATACATCTGTATGTAGTTGTTTTCTTCCAATTTGGTCACAATCATGAATCACTTTAACTTACGTTATTATTATTGTTATTTGTAGTAGAACCATTTGTTTGTTTAACACCTACTGCCCGTCGTACTGAAGTAACCTAAAATTAAATAGAATAAAACAGATTTTAAGTTATATAAGTCAACAAGTAGTTTAAGTTACTTAAATCTAGCAATTCGAGTATTTTTTTACTGCACATATGTATTTAAATTTCATTTTAAATAAATTTTTAGTTCATACAAATTCTGTGAATTTAAAAAACCAAAATATTAACTGGTATTTCAGAATTTAAATCAGAGTTCGCTAAAATATCATAATTAGAAAAGTTTTAGAATTTGTTAAAATATCAAAATATGAAATATATGAAATAATTAAGCATTTGTTAAATTTTTGACGAATCCAATTACAGCTGAGTATTGCTAAATATTTATTTTTTGATCATGAAATTTTTAAACCATTCGCTGTATAACTTAGATGCATATGTATCAATTTACATTCCAATTAAATCTTCAAGAACTTCTTTGTTGTGCTTTATTTTATTGCGGATATCATTTCGCTGTATGTATGTACATTATATTTAATATTATTCTACCTTTAATCCCACCAGTTTTCCTTTAACGTCTGAGATCAGTTGAAACGGAAACATGTAAATTCGTTTTTCCTATTGTATTTTAGAGATACATTTTTTAGAAAAACAACGATATGGCACACATATTTTTTATTTCTTTTGTGTTGTTTTGCATTCGAAAATGTCTATCATAAAAGAAAATTGGTTTTTCATTGCGTTTATAGATTGTTAAATTGAAATGAATTATACATAAGCATATTGTATTCTATATTGCTTTTATGTATGTCATCGTCGTGTCGTGTAGCTTATTAGTAGTGTAGAACAATTTTATCCACCCTGCGATACACAGTCTTAAAGCAATATCTATATTAAGTACATAAGGCAGCAGGTCAGTTACATTTTGACCAAAAGCGAATAATATTGATTTACATATTTCTAAAAATAGCACTATGTTCGAGCTTCAGTTCGCCTTCTCAAATTAATAACACTTCTCAAGGTGTTTTCTATATATAGTGGGTACATTTGAATTGGATACGTATGAGTCATTTGTTTATAATCTATGTATAAACGGGTACGGTTATACGATCAGAACATGTTTAATTAGAAGCACAAGTTGTTCAATACTCGCACGCGACACTTTAATTGGGGTAAGATTAATTTCATCTATATAAATCAAAGACAATCTTTTGTGTTATGTTTTAATTAAAATAGACCAAATAAAAAATTGTATTCGTACAAAAGATTTTCAGAAGCGGAAATTCAATTATTTAACAAGAAAATACAAAGAAAGTTTGTTGTTTCTTCCATTTTTTTTATATTGTATAACAGCGAGAAGAATTAATAAATATTTTATTCTATACGCTTTTTGTTGTACGACCAATTATACAGAAGATGGTCAGTTTAAAAAGTAAAAAATGATTTATTTTCTACAGAAAAGGATAAATTGTTTATTCTGTATTTATTTTATTATTTATATTCTTAGTATTATATGTAAGTGTTCTAGGTAATACTTGATGTGAAATGTTATCCGTACCAACTAATTTTTATATAGCTTCCTAGTGAAAATAATTACTCATTTGACACACATTATAGATTAAACACGCCAAATAATAACTTTCCTAGCTGATACAAAGCTTTCTTTAGAATATTCGGTACTGGTGAAAAATCTATTTTAGTAGTTTAACACTATATTCGTATACAAAAATTCAAAGTCAAAGTGGGCGAAAGTCGAATTTCTGGCCTCTTTGGATATTAATTTGTAATTTATAAAGAAATTTTTGGTACTTCTATTTCACAAATCAGTCCTATATAAATAAAAACAAATGTATTAATTAAAAATTAAGATCATCTAATACTTAATTCTTAAGACAATCATTATTTTACTATAGTTATGTTGACGACATCATAATGCAAACAAATAAAATTGATTGAATTAATTAAACAACAAAATTCCATTTTAGACATTATTTTGATTTTTGAATTTTTTGTGATTGGTACCGCAAAAATAGTTGGTCTGGTAAATGGGTAGAGTACGAAGTCCTGGATACCAAAAGAATATGATTTTAAAACAAATATTTTTATTAATGAATTAATAAAAATATGTTTTTAAAATCAAGATTTTTAAAACTAGAAATAAGCTCAAAGTTTCAAAAATAAAATCCAAAAAAGACTAAACATTTAATACAAAATCCGTTATTTTTTCTCCACAATTATGTTATTTATGTGGGTATCTCTCGAAATCATGTTCAATGTGTTTCATGTTTTCCTCGAAATTATATTATTCGCTTATCGGGACATAAAATTTTCTTCCTGCATGTAAAATAGTTTTAGATTTTAAAAAACCATTTTCTATAATCAGGATTTTGCCAACCAAGATTTGGTGTAGATATTTAAATTTACTTTCATGACTCCCCACTATTGCTTTTATTTTTTCCAAAATTAAAGATTCAGCACTTTTAAGAAAACTAAAAATTCTGTCGTTCATCAAGTTCAATGTGAGTGTACTGTGGTGTTATTAGCATCAATAAACGTTTAGGCCAACATTTATTACTGCTCTTACATTTGGAGGGAATTTTACCAGACCTAGTTAGAAAGAAAATTTTATAAATCTGAGTAGTAATAATAAAATCAACACTATATGGTAGATTGTGTTTATACAATGGCAACTCTTATGATTTATTTAACTAATTGTTAGTTTTTTTTATTTATATAAAATTCGTTGAATTTTATAAATTCTTAATTCATTTCATCTCTATCTCGCGCACAGAACAATAAGTTTGCTAATCAAACAAATAATTTTTTACTTGTGACTATTCTGTTGGGCAATCAAATTATTTATGCACAAAGTATAAATTATAGTAAATAACTAAAAAAACTGATTTTCGAAATCGTCAGCTTTATTTAAACCCCAATGGTTATAATAATGTATTAAGTTTAATACTTTATAGTTTAACTATATTCAAAATATCAAATCAATCAAACCGAATGGGTTGATCTTATGGTCAAATTTTCCAACCGGTCAAATATCGATTAAATGTTAAAAGATATAATTAATTATTATCATATGAGGTTAAATGGCCACTAAAGCAAAATATTAAATTTACTTGAAATGTTAAAAATAGCATACCCAGCACAAAAATCTATTCATTTATTTATGTCGAGATAAAATGGAAAATTCACTACACAATATACCTAGACCTACCTATGTGTATAGTATAATATGTATATACATATATGTATATAAATAAAGTTTGAACTAGAGACATACACGAATAAAAAAAGTCAATCCATTTATAAAACCACAATTTAAATTTATAACTATATACTCGTACAATATACAAACTATGTATATCTGTATAAAACTAAAATTCACAATTATCACTGTAGCTATATGATATAATATGAGAGCGCACACATAACAGCATACTAAAACGATATATTGTAACTCTACTTGTGTGTCTGGAAAATAGAAAATTTTTATTTCTGCACGATAAGCGCATATAAATTAATTTTCTCCCTATATACTAATTGAAAAACTGTACAAAACTACAAAAAAAAAAAACATAACTTACCGTTGTAGTTCGTGTTGTTGTTGTGCTAGTTGAATTAGGTGATGCTCTTTGACTTGTAATCGGCTGTAATGGATAACTCTTATCAATTCCGGTGCCTCGTTGACGGCGCTCGTTAAACATTTGTCGCACCTGATTTATATTTTATATACAAGATAATATATTTATTAATTTAATAAAATCATATAGACTTACTTTTCCTGGACCGAATGTAGCCGCTAATTTTCCACCATCCACCACCACTGTTTCTTGTATTACTAACGGTTTTGCTGTTTGTTCCAAACGTTTTTCACGATCTTGTTGTTGTTTTTGTTGAAATCTCATCTATATATTATATAGAAATCGATATAAAAAAAGATAATAGATTTATTAAAATGAATAGTTTAAAAATTTAATTACAAGATAACTGGCATTTTGATAGACAAAACTGGGAAACATTAGAGACACAAAAAAAATTTCCGATGGTGATTTTACCAAATTTCATGCACAACTGATTCAAAATTAGTATTCAAATATGTACATATATATAGTTTTCCAAGAACTTGACCTATTATACATCCATATTGATTAGTTTTTTGGGCTTTATGTATTATTCACGTTTTCATTGTTTTTTTGGTAGGTATACTGCCTTCTCAATTTTTAAGGTGAAACTGTTTAGTTTTTACCATTTTCTTTCTATATATACATAAGTATATATGTATACATATACAAAATATCGTATAGTTATACATATTACATTAATTTAAAAACTATTATTTGTTTTCAAAGTAATTTTCTATATGTCGTCTATCCTTATGTACACTGTATAATATATATACCTTACGGGGAAGAAGATTTGGGGGCGGTAATTATATCATGTGATAGTTTTCCATTAAACTTATTAACAAAATTTGTCCTTGAACTAACCCATGTTGGGATACGATCTTGGAACATAATTCAGTATATATATTGATATACTTGCCGGGACCAATGACCTTAATATATACTCAAACCATATATAGTTCAAGCTCTTAATATAGAGTGCGCGCGATAAAGGGATAAATTGAAACAATAAACTTTTGTTTTTATTTTATTTAATGATGATTGATTATACGTCCTTCCATATACCATATACAATAATACACTGTATGCGGCTAAAACATAAATTAATGAAAATTTTGTATGACATACAGTTTTCATTACCATTGTAAATAATTATCTCATGTCCTTGATCAAATGTCATATGTGTACTCGTTCCGTATGTATAATGTGTACATATGACGTAAACAAAACTCTGCTGTACATATTTAATATACATACATATACATGTATGTTTTTACATATGGACTTAGTAATAATAAAAAAACTTTAGTGCAATTCAAATTCAAATTAAATTTTCTCTCACTTTATTTCCCAAGATGAAAATTAAAACAGTACAAAAAATAAAATCTAAATTAGGTGTATGTACACGTATGAAATGGTACGAGTAAGGTTTAATTATTTATCTATATTTTCTTAAAACATATTTTCATATATGTATACTCATATACCTACCAATACATCCATTATTTCTTTCTATACATATTCATACTTTAGTATGTATTGCACACAGACACAAATATATATATGGAAAAATGCTTTAATAATTAAATATGAATTACTATATAATGTTTTTCTCATTACGTCACTGAATATGTATAATGGAATGAGGATGTGTCAATCCATCTATGCTTATCCATAATCCATATACATATATACATATATTATGAAACAATCATTTAACGGTAAACATATTATTACTATTGAGTTCAACCAAAAAATTGATTTATCACTGCGTTAATATATTTTTGATTTTATTCCGATTATATCGGTATTAAGCGAGACGACGATGTGAGAAAATTTTCTTAAAGGTATCATAAGTGATATCAGTTTTGGAAATTTGGAAATATTTTTAAAATTTAATGCAACCAAAAATTAATGTGTACATATATAACGGTGGTTATATTTATAATATATTTTGTATAACCATTAATCTATTTTGGTTTCATCTCACCTAGTGCAAAATGTATGTTTTAACGGTTTTAAATTCAAAATATCTTACATAAAATATAAAGTTATACCGAGCGTCAAATATCTTGAAAGGATTGACTAGTACGTATAGAGAAGTTGTAACTTCTGTAAGGTTTAAAAAAAGTGAAAGGCCCTGCCAAGACCATGGTACCAATTTGAATGGCAGCTCAATTTTATTGTGGAATCGTACAGCTGAAGTCAAAATCTTTACAGACACGATTTTTTTTCTAATTACGATCAAAATATCCTGAGTTATAAGATGTTGAAGATCAAGTAGTGCTGAAACCTAAAGAGAACCGCGTAGAGGTTTCCATTTTATTTTATTTTCGTGTAATAAGGGCTTGCCTATACGATTCCACAATAAAAAAAGGCAGTTATGATTCAAATTGTTATTATGACATTGACGAGGCTTTTCAAGGCCATTCCGAGCAGAGGCACCTCATTGTCCAAATAATAAACAAATAAAAAACAAAGCAGAAATCCATTACAAATTTACAATTCAACAAATAATTATTTTATGCATAATTTATGTACTCCTCCATAAAATACTTTTTCGGGCTTTAGCAGCCCCAAAGTCGTCTATAATTTGATCGAAATCGAAATTGTCATGCGATGCTCTTGTTCAATGATGAGAAATGCTAAACTATTATGACGATCATCTTCCATTGACTTTCTTAAATAAGAAAAAATAAATTTTAATTTACTGGACACCGTTCACAGCTCGCAATTGTAATCCCAATTGTTAGTAAAGTTTGTACATCAATTCGTAGATGGACAAATTCTCGGTAGGTAGTTTACTCAAATTATTCGACTGATTTTCTGACAATCTGCCGTCTCGCATTATCTATTTATACATTTAACCACACTAACTTCCAAAAATAAATTCAATTCGCTTTTTTTTAAATTAGTGTGTTCGATAACCTCAATTGTAGCATCAGAAAAATTTTGATTAGTTTTAGAATTGTAAATTTGTTTAATTGCATTCGGAATGGTGGGAATCGGAAACTGGAGGATTTCGACAGAGATTTGATATTGGTAATTTGGTGGCTTAATCAAATTTAATCAATTATTGTATGTTTGTATAACTTGTATGATGACTCCTGGAAATTTGTTTTAGTCTTTTTTCTTCGAAAGCTAAACTCCAGCTAAACAACTAAAGTTTCTCCATTAAATAAATTATTTGAAGAGTATTTTGTTATGTACTCTTTGGTTTCTAAAACACAAAATGCGTTAATTTGTGTTGAAATTCTCCAAAATATTCGAATTGAAATTTAAACTATATACAATCCCCTGATTCATCTGAACGGCGGCGCCGTTTTAGTTAATAAAATCAAGATGTTGTAGTTACATGTGATACATCTGAATCTATGTACAATGTACATATACATATATGTATAGTTTCGTGCATGGCTAATTTTTGGCACCAGATATCTATGTTTATTTTACACTACACTATTATAAATAATATACGAGCAGATAACACCTTATACATTCAACAATATATATTAGGCACATTGGCATGACAGTAATACAGCTAATCCATATTTTTCTGAAAAATATAAATTGCATGTCGTTATCATGCTAATGAAGGGAATTGTGTATTGTGTTGTTGAATTTAATGTACAATTTTTTAGTGTAACTATGGCAAAGTCGATTAATATTTTGCCATATAGATATATACTAATAAATATTATTATATGTTTATGAAATTCCGATATATATATTTTTATAATATCATCTATATATAGTACATACATCTGCCACACTTGCAAGTCTGTTATATGGTGCAATTTCGGTTAACGCTTCCAATAATGTTCTCCCATTCCACGTTTTATTTAATTTCACATGTTTTCGGGAATCATACATTATATAAATATTTCATATTCATAATTAATTTGGGATAAGTACACTTAACACTTTATACGCATATTTAATTTGGTTCTCTAATTATTTATTTAAACACTATTATTTATAATAAAAAAGTTTAACAAAATATTTGTGAAAAACTGTCGTGCCACCTTTGTTGAAAATTTACGATAAACTAAAACAGGAATGTAAAAAAATTTCCGCCGCTGTGAATAGCTAGTATGTGTACTCGTATATACTATAGTAGTTTTTTTTGTGTCGGAAAATGCAAATGTAAATAAATAACACCGCACACACCACCATCGGAGTTAACAAGTAATCTGACAAAAACTCGATAATTTGTAAGGGGTTACAAAATATTTATTGTTGACATGGTCAAACAAAAAGAAAAAGGATATTAACTATATGTACAGTTAAAATGGATTTATTATACTGTAATATAAATGTGTATACACACGGTGATTATAATTGTGTATACATATGTGGTGTTAATTTATATACATATACTTAATGGGATATATGGATGGGGTGTTACATACATATATGAAACCCTTATTTTTACATGAAGAGGTGGTGTAATTTGGTTTTCCGGCATTGTGTCATAATATTTTAATTTTTCATCAGGTTCTTCGTTCTGGAAGCCCTCCCTCCATCAAAAGTTCAAATAATATAAATCGTTATAGTTGCATAATTCAATTTGATAGATGTTGTACACTATAAGTTTATACTATATACGCGCGTGTGATTAGTCTTAAACTAAACCAAAAATTTAATTCACAAAATCATAAATATTTTACAAAATGAAAAATTGAAAATACGCGTTTACTCATTAATAACAAAAACTTTTATATGGTAATTTTCCATATACATATCTAAACCCGCATATGATGAACACGATATAAAACGAGGGAACGCTTTTCCACTTTTAATATTATGTCTGCTTATTCGTTTCTGTTGATTCAGTTAAAAAAATATCATTTCTTATATACGTATATTAAGACGAGTGAATCTTTATCTCTTTCACAAATTTTCGGTTATAATTTTATTTCATGTGCATATATGTAAATGTACGTATATACGTAGAAAAATGGATGGAAAATCTTACTGTTATATTATAAAATAAATATGATGACATGTACAATTTTCTAAATTAGAGGCAGGCATATTGTTTTAATGGCAGATATTATTTCTATACATAGAGATTTAGAATACTGTAGAAAAAATATGCTATCCGTTGTATACCGTATTATAGTTTTAATTTGAGAAATATTTAAACATGCCTGCGCGCTAAACAATAAGAGATTGACCGGAATCTAAGATTTACAAAATAAAATGTATCCACTTCTTTTGTTTCATTTGGATAAATAAAAACAAAAACGAATCATTATTAATATAACATAATATAAAATCTTAGAAGTACGAGTATTTAAATCAAAAGAAATTATTAATAAGAACGTATTTAAACCATAAAGCAAAAACAATTCATTTATCGTACGAGATCATAGATTAGAGAACGTTATAATAAACTGGAAACGAAGGAATGTTCATTTATTTGAATATATAGAAGAATAACCGATTGTTTTTAATAAAAATGTTGATTCGATTTAATTTTAATTATACATATAACAAAAAAAAAAATATAATCTTTATAACTCAATAAAAATAAAAGATCAGTTATGTAAGAACTGCATGCGCCGAAGGGTTTTATATATACATATGTTCTAAACTACTATCCAATTCTATTTGAAAAATATTTAGTTTATTAACATTTATTATGTTTTGAAACGTCAATTATGTGGTTGAGCCACGGTTATAAATAGGATATAAAAAGCTATACACATAACAATTTTTGTCAAACTCCGAATTTTTTTAGAAACATGTTATCAGCAACCTTTAGTTTAACAAATATTGAAGATTTTAGACTGGTAAAATATATCCGCACTTTCCAAATATTTTTTTGCAAATTTTCTAATATTTAAAAATATTTTTAGAATCGTTAGAGTGGGCCGAAATTAAAACGAAATGTTACATGTCATATCAATAAATGTATCTGCTACCTTCATTCTTATAATTATTAATTAATTAATTCAGTTAATATTTATTTTCTGAAAGAACTGCTAAATTTTGTCTACAGATTAAACCACTACTTATATTTCTACTCGTTATTCGAATGATATTTAAGCCTCATTATCTATTACTTTATTTATTTATTTAGAAAATTAATTAGGTACCAGAAGTTCAAAAAAAAAATTATTTATTAACATAGTCTTTTTTCAATGATCGTCTGATCTTATTGTATGACTTATGTATAGATATCAGATTCAAAGGCTGGTTGTCTTAATAATTAGTCCTTAGAAACTCAGTTTTCAAAAAAGAGCGAGATCTTAAACTCCTTTACGGGGCATATAACTCAAGGCTCATTAAAAAGAATGAACTTTGGATATTGCCATTTAGAAGATCGGAAATGAAAATAGCACCAGCATGCTGACGGCAAATTGTAAGTGGTTCAATCTTTAAAGTTTTGCACCTATTGACATAAGAAGGTAGATCTCTAGCGGTCTCCCACAGTGCGTTACGATGATCAATGATCACACACATGACACATATTCAAGTTGCGAACGGATAAGAGATTGAAAAAGCTCGATAAAAACCTTCGGGTTATTCGACTCATGCCGATTCGATGAAAAGGTTTGTGTAAACATAACTCCAAGATCTCTTACTTCGGTTACTCGAGACAAGTTTACATTATTATTGGAATAATTATTATATACGACGATTAGCGGGTAAATGAAATAATTTTACATTTTTTGGCATTCAAAAATAACAGATTATTTTAATACTAATGGCTAATAGCATGAATATACTTCTGTAAATTAATTGCGTCCTGCACATTATGCATAGGGGAAAATATTTTTAGGTTATCAGCTAAATTAGACAACGAGCGAATTTGACACAATTGGTGATGTCGTTTAAGAATAAATTTAAGATGAGGGGTCCAAGATGGGACCATTGTGGAACACCCGAATGCACTTTCACCGGATTTGATAAACTGTCATTTATTTTTACAAACTGCACACGTTCAGTAAGGTAAGTTGATCAAATTATGAGCGATGCCAAACGATTTTAATTTTTGCAATACAATAACGTGGTTGTGTGCCAATTTGTGCCTTTCGCTAAAAAATTTGTGCAAAGTATACTTTAAGAAATACGAAGGGTTTTCTGACGTGATTATCACACCAGAAAATCCATATTATTCCTTTAATATATTATTTACATTTCTTAATATATTTCGGTTGTGCCACACTGTGCATCACTAAATTATTTTGCCACACACTATACAATGACTAGAATAGGCCAAAATCGGCCAGCTGCAAACGCAATATACCTCAATAAAAATGTTTTATGATCAAATCACAGAAAAGATTTCAGAAACCCAACTTTTATTACCGAACTAATTGAAACAGACTAACATACACATTTTGGCACAATATCACGTTTGTGCATACTCTACATTGGCTGCAATCGGCCACAGTAACCAGAAAATATGAAGTTATAGTTTTTTTAAGTAGTTGTATGGATGATTTCTGGAAAACCCAACTTTTATCACGGAACTAATTGAAACAGACTAATATACATATTTTGGACCAGTATCGCGTTAGTTCATACTATACATTGTCTAGAATCGGCCATAGAGTACCCAGAAAATATCAAATTTACGGTTTTCTGGAGTAGTTGTATGGATGATTTCTGGAAAACCCAACTTTTATGACGGAACTGATTGAAACAGACTATAATACACATTTTTGCCCAGTATCGCGCGTGTGCATACTCTACATTGGCTAGAATCGGTCATAGGGGATCCAGAAAATACAACTTCTCTAGAGAACCGTATAAATTTGATATTTTCTGGATACTGTGGCCGATTCTAGCTAATGTAGAGTATGCACAAACGCGATATTGGGCCCAAATGTGTATTAAAGTGTTTTTCAATTAGTTCCGTGATAAAAAATGAGTTTTCCAGAGATCCATACAACTACTCCAGAAAACTGTAAATTTGATATTTTCTGGATACTCTATGGCCGATTCTAGCCAATGTAGAGTATGCGCAAACGCGATACTAGGCCAAAATATGTATTATAGTTTGTTTCAATTAATTTCATTATAAAAGTGACAACCACACGCTAAAGGCAACTAGATCAAAAAATAAAAATAATAATAAAACTCAAAATGGCGGTTAGAAAAATTAAAATAAATCATGTATTTTTATTTGTACAATTACTTATGATTATAAATCCACAAAATATGTATTGGAATATTAAGATGAAGAATTGATATAATTAAGAAATTATTAGGTTCTAATATATTATTTTTACAGAAGTTTGTGAGACGTTACATTAAAATATTTTTGAATAGGATATTGTGTTACTCGCTACATCATTTAACGGTGCCGTCTTCATGTATACGTCATATACATAGTTTGTGATAAGTTTAGCGTGCTTATAATAAAATATTATAATCAATTAACAAATATGTAGATTAATTTATGGTTTAATCGTAATTAAAACTATTTTATATTGTTTAAACAAATTGTTAGTTAAATTACGATGAGTAGCGTATATTTATTTTTAGGATATCACTATATATTGTGCAATACCTGTCGTGTTTTTTAATTCAAAAATTTTCTTATTGGAATGAAGTTCTGGATAAGAATTTTCTCATTTTTTCAGTAAAATCCAAATGAATTTAATTATATATCAATAAATAAGATACATTTAATGTTAAACTACACATTTTAATTCACTATTATCGAAATAAAATAAAGTTTAACTTTATTTTTCAATGTTCTGGATAAAACATTGGTTTTTTCAAGTTCGCGACAAATTCATAGTACACGAACTCGAAAAAAAGGGAAATTTTAAAAGGTAATATTTTAAACAAATATCTTTCATTGTTTTATGTTTGATACCTGTATTATTTCACAATAGACGTCAAAAAATATAGTTAGAAGTTGAAATTTATTCAAATAAATAGAACTTAAATTAAATATATTGGTTAAACTAAATACAATTTCCCAGTATTATTCCCGATGTTCTTATAGAACTTGAAGTTCTGTTAATAAAAAAACGCACCAACCATCACCATGACCTGTTTGGGTTTTATTGTTCTAATGTATTTTCCTCTCACCTTTGCATATGCCCAAATCATTTGACTCTCTTAATATTTTTCGTCTAAAGTGTCTCAGACTCCCAACTTATTTCTGGTACAGAAACAGTTAGTTTTTTACACGTTATTTAGTATATTGAATTGTTCCAAGTATTTATTTGAAAGCTCTTAAAGCACTTTTGTTTTTCATATTTTTTATTATTGTAATATTTTGTGATTTGTTTTCCAAACGTAAAATTCATATACTCAGCATTGTTTTTAAATAATTACAAATATTTTAAACCGCGTGTCAAATAGTTATCACCCTATTTTTGCTTTTTTTAAATAAATGTAATTAATTAAATTTTATCTAACAAAGTTATCATTAATTAACAGCAAAGCAGAGAAAATAAAAAGGACATAATTTTTCTTATCTAACACAGTTTTCCCACTATATATACGTATACGTATACACCAATTTTTTTGCTGCTTATGTTATACTTTACGGTTTTCATTCCGAATGTGAACTGAATTATTAATTAACTTTTTTTATAGATTATTATTTGTATATACATATATGTATATATAAATATTATAGCAAACAGTCAAATTTAATATTTCATCTGTCTTAATATTACATTTTTGTATAATCAATGAACTAGAAATTAAAAAAAACTTAGTTTTGAAAATATTAACTTTATGAACTGGAATCAGGTGCGGTGTACTTTTCGTATAGAAGTTTTAAAAGTGCTATAAACTATTTTTGTTGCGTAGTTTAGTACAAAATCTCTATAAATATATACGAAATATTCATATTTATGTTTATAAATAAATAAACTATGAGGTTTTATTTGTTTATGAATGATTTACATACGTACACAATCATATGAAATATGGAGAGCTTTTTTGTTTTTATTTATTCAACTATATTCGTCGAGTTATGTAATAAATTTACAATTCGTTTTATAATTTAAATTAAAGCGTGTATGTACATATATGCTTGGATTACATTATGTATATATTATATACACTATAATTGCTATCCTTGCAAAAAAACTTAACAGTTTTAAGGTGTTCACTGCATAGTAGGTGTTATAAAATGTGTATACTAAATAAAATGAACGGCCCACGATTATTGGTAATTTGTATTAAATATTTATAGAGTATATATGTATATAATGAAAAATAATTGTTATTTATCCGACCTTGTGTTTATCCATATTAAATGTTAACCTTACGAAACAACAATTAAAGTAAAGTATACATATATATATAGATATAAATAAGCCTACATTTAATACAATTAATATTAAATTTATTGAGACTATCGTATTCATATAATATATATTATATACTTGAGTGCAAATTTACCGAAAACAATGAACTTATATGTACATCAAATACACTCACAAACTACTTAATTCTATATACCTTTAATATAATATATGTGTTTTTTTTCAAGAAGATAATATAGTTTGCAAAACTTTATTGTAAATAACTCAACACTACCTTTTGACTCGGCACATACTCGTACCGAATAAGAAGCTTTCTTATTATTTTCCTTGTATACATACATATATACATAAATACATATATGTATACAAAAGAAGTAAATCTAGAGGAAAAAAACAAAATCGGAAAATCACAAACAACAGAAAGAATTTCCATTGTTATTATTTGTTTAGAGGGTGTGGATTGGATTTTTTCAGTAATTCAAATTCAATAAATTGTTATATTTTTTATTATGATTTTTTGAGGATTTTCTTTTCTTATATACTTTTGAACTGCCAAAAAAAAAAATACGAAAATCTATTATACAAAATTTCCTCTTCGTCGGTTTATTAGGAAAAAGTTGAATTTGAATGATTTTTTTTTATTGTTGTATATTTGTCGCCGAATTCTTTACAATCAATTTAAAATCAATAAGCAGACCTTAAATATTCTTATACAGTTCTGGTGTCGCGTGTATATTTATTTGGTATCCCAAACTTGGGGTTTTCTTTTAAATTAAGAAGTTCAATGTTTTATTGATTTGGTTGTTTTTTTTTCTTCTATTATCTGAGTAAATCTGTTAAACCAACGCTTTTATATGGTATCCTATCTCCTATATACGTTTCTTTACATTCTAATTGATTTTGTATGTTATTCGTCTGCTAGCTAATATAATATTATAGTTTTTATTTAGTTTTTTTTATAACGATTGTAAATAGCCACAAGTATTTTATATGTACGCTTTTGGACATTGAACTAGAGTAAAATAATAACATTTGTAATGAAATATATATAAACATATATTACATGTTCCAAAATACTTCTATAACTATTCGAATTGGAAAGCTTTTCGACTTAAATCCAAGCTGAAACAAGCGGCATACATTGTCAGTAACATTGAAGATTCGAATTTTGCAACTCTATTAGTTTTGAGTAGAGGGTCACTATTACCGGAATCATTTGATTCCCGGGAAACGGGAATTTTGAAATCTTATTCCCGGGATATGTAATGTTCAATGTTATTTTAACAGTCAAAACTATTTAATACTAAATTGCTTTAAAAAACAAGAGCGTTTAAGTAAAGCGATTCGAAAGCAACATAGTTTCTTTATATTTGTTGTTGTTTAGCTTCGTAAATTTGAATTTCTTTTTGTAGAGTACTCTTTTACAGAACGTGACAATAGGCGAAGCGATCCCTTTAAATTCGATATTGCTGTACTTTGCCGGTTTCCTTGCTCGTCATCTTCTGCTGCTGTTTCCTAAGACTCATTTGCTATGTAACCTGAGTACGATTCCGATTCATAACATTCCGTGTAAATTTGGTAACTGATGCTTTTAACATATATTCGTTATATCAGTTGAAATTACAAGGAGATAAACTCGATAGCGACGCTCTTTAATTTGCGCTAATAAAACATCAAAAATTTCGTTTTTATTCGATGGGTTTAAAACCAATGTGCAAACCACATACGACTTTCATATTAGATTCAATAAGTGTTCTAAAACCATTCTAGCATTGCGTCTATACTATTTCATCTGGTTTCTTTACAAAGTTTCGAAGCACTCAAGTCACTTCGAATGTGCATTTTGGCTTGTTGTGGTTGTTCAACATTGAGATCATTTGGATACGCCTCTTCATGTAGGTATTCCTATTCGTGATCACTATCACTAATATCCTCTTCTTAATAATCTAATATAGTTGATTTCTTACACTCGCCCATTCATCTAAAATTAGACTGAACTTTCCACTCATTTTTTTTGAGACTTCATGGTTTCAATTATTTTCTTTTTTGTCAAATCATAAAACTAATCTATAAAATTCATCACCAGATGGTTGCCCCTCGGCAAAGTATAGTGTCGAACACTTAATGATTGACGAATAAATTCACTTCTACAAATGCCAAACCATCAGCAGCAGTAAGTTCCGCCACAATTTTCGCCATGGATTGGCGTTTCATAAAATATATAACAGACCCCAACGGCTGCTCAACTTTACCAAATTTTGCTACACTACCGCCCTAATTTGGGGATTCCAAAATACTACTAAGTTCCTTTGCAACTTAAAACTTTATTTGGGCATAGCAGGCATTTAGCGTTTTTTCCATTTCCATCTGTTTTGATATTTCTTCAGGGTTGACATGTTCTACCATCACTTCGATTCGCTTCGATAGTGAACATCGCATCGAAAAAAGTGATAGTCGGTATGTTGTACCATGTTCGATGGATACTATAAAGGAACATATTTTCGAAAATGAAATGACGTTTGACATCTATTTTTAATAGGTATTTCAACTGTTCAATCTGTCAATTATCTTGTAAACATAATAAATGTAAGTACGTTATTTATAAATCTCTACAATTGTTGACTTTAATTGTTTAATTATAGTAATGAATATGATGAATCCTGATTTATTTATTGGTGCTATATCGACTTCACACGATGTTGATAGGGAGGATGGAGATAATTATATATACATAATATATACAATATTATATTGAACATTTGGAAATTTTTATATGTACTTTCATTATAATATAAAAATAAAAATAAATAATATTATTTTTAACGTAATTTAATTCAAATAAATTCAAATAAAAGTCAGTAATTTTCGCTTATTATGTGTATCACAAGCAAAAAATTCAGTGATAGATTGTCGAAAATTGTGATGGTCGAAAATGATACAACATACCATTTTATCGAAATCAGTGATATTTCATCGAATATCGAAAATTGTGATGGTAGAACATGTCACCCCTGGACTCAGTGTTTTCAACGAATTTGAGCGAACTTCAACTCGAAATAATTCAAATGCATAAAAAATTATTAGTTTTTGGATTTCGCATTACATCTGCCATGCTTTGCTTGACTTTTTGTATTTGGATAGTTGTTTAAATGAAACTAACCTATAAACCAAATCCCAGGAAATACAAAAAAATCAAAGTTTTAACCACTTAGCTCATTTTTAATATTTAAAAATATTCCACCTATTGTAAAATAATCGCGTTAATCCGTGTTAAAGACCGGAAAAAATAATTTATCGTAGAGCAAGAAAATTTTTTCAATTATCAAGAAAACCGATAAATATTTTACAAAGGTGTTACCTAATTAGTGCGGTTTCAATTTATTTATTAGATTTTTATTGTTATTTTTAGTAATAAAAAATTTTTTGTTCTTCAATATCACATTGTATCCAAGTCTAAATTGTATAATATTCTTATGTATGTACATCTATATATTTATACAAAATATTTACGAAAAGAAAATCAAGTTGTCTTGTATTAAAATTAAGGTTTATGTTAAGTGCGTATAAAACATATAACAATTTTATTAAATGGTTATGATTGTTGGAAGAATTTTATTATTTTTAGGAAGTAATAAACGTTTTTTGGCTTAATTTTATGATTATATATAGAATAAAATTTTATATACATATAAGATTTAAACATCCATGGCTTATGTGTTTATATAGTATTTGAGATGTGGGTGGGACATTTTCCTTTTAACATATACTATATAGAAAATATTTAATTATTATATCAATTGTAAAATTGGAAATTTTCAATAATTAATGGTTCAATAATTCATATAAATATGGTGAGTGCGATTGAAGAAATTTATATACATACATGTATACATACTCGTATATACAAACTGCATCTGTAGATAGAAATCTGATATTTAGCTAATCCATTAATTATAATTTATTTATAAAATAAATTTATACATATATGGCAATGATCTCATCAAATTATTGTTGAAGTTGCAATATTGTTATTAACAAGCAATACAAATTTGGATAAATTGGATTCTGTTTGATCTATTGTTTAAGAATTAATGAGTTAGTCACGTTTCTTTTCAAATTACATACTCGTATAACAAAATGTTTACTTATAGTTTTTGATCCAAACATATTATTTACGGTGAGATAATTAAACAGGTTTCGAATGTCAAATTCATTTATTTTGCGGGAATGGTATTTTTATTCTCCAAAAGTCTAAATAATATTCCAAAAACTTTTAAAGAAATTCGCCAATATCGCAACGAACTAGCCGTCTTCATTGTGTATTTTTAAATAATAAAGTGCGGATTAAAATACTTTGATGAAAATAAAACTAACATGAGTATAGAAGTTCGTGAAATTGTTTTATTTAGGAATTTCGATTTCCTTAGTTAGAAAAATAATCCTCATAGCATATAGAATTTTGGGACTCGATAGAAGCGGGGCTATTTCTCAAAAATTTTTAATAGAATAATGTATTCCTGCCCAATCTCCTAAATTTGATTTAGGTCTGAACCATGGTTTATTGTTTCTTTTCCTCTTAGATTCAATTTAATTTTTCTGTGAAATTTCGACCTAAATTTAAATAAAAGATATTCGGCCAACGTTCAATTTCCCAAATTTTTAAGTTGAAAATAAAAATTAGGAGATTCAATCTACAAGAATCTCCATACAAAATAATTAAGCCGATTATCCGATTATAAGTCCAATTTCCAGACACTTATTTTCCCGCGCTGAGAATTATATTGCAGAATAGCGTGAAGTTAGCCATTATTGAAGGTTCATTTCTATTGTACCAATGTAACAAATATTTGTTACTGTCTAAAAAAAGAAACTAATTTTTTTTCTTAAATGGTGCCCCTTTAAATTAGTTCTTAAAGTTATTATTTCAGAGAGAAGGATATTATTTCATTTTTGCTACAGCGAATTGTTAGTATTTATCTAGATTTACATTTTCATCTTATTTGGGGTAATTTACCACTGTTCCCAGGCCTTTGAAGAAATTGATTTTGCAGTTCCAACTGACCCAATATAAATTTTAATTAAGGACGTGCCCGATTTCCATAATAACCTTTCTTGGAATAAATTTGACGTAAGGGAAATAATTTTACACTTCAATTTTTTGCGATAAGTTCATTTGCTGTCGGAATTCTGTAATAATTTTGACATTGTTTTTAATTGTATAATAGTATGAATTCGTCAAATTTGGCTCAAATGTGTAGGTGAGTGGAAATGTAGTTTTTTAATTATTATAATTGTACCTATAATGTTGACAAATTTCGAGTAGATCATTTTCAGCTGTCTCGTAAGAGCTGGCTAATAATTTGGAATCACATATGACCTACTCAAGCTAATATTTCACACGTGCGTTTCGATTAAAGAATTTTTTTTCAAAAGTGTCAAAATTATTTGGTTGCATACAAAATGCTATCATAATTATTACAGCATAATTAATTATCATAGAAATCGGAATCGGCCTAGTGTAGTGTAATATCTGTAGTGTATAAAAGAAATGTAAACTTGTGACATGCACAAGAAGCTAACATGGTCCTTCTAATATTTTATTTAAACATCGTATTTAATATTTGAAGTAAATGATTTCACTATTAGTTTCATAATCCTTATCAATGTTCAGCCTGTTGCTAAAGCTTTCGACGATTTAAATAATCAATTATTTAAGTTAGTGGGTTTCTTTTCATGACGCCAAGAAAAATATTAAATTTTAGTCGGAAGGAGATTCGACTTAAAATTATGGATTCATTTTCTTTGTTGAATTTTGACCAACATTAATGAACGTTTATAGTCCTTTAATTATGCTGCTTAGCTTTCATTTCAAGCCGCGTGTTCATGGTCGATCCGCAGTTTGACAATTCTTTTTTGAATATTTTTGTCAAATTTTTGATATAAGAAAGGTTTTGTCGCAGAATGACAATTATAATAATCAGAAATCGGAACAAGTAACGCAGGGGGTATGCATGTAGCCATAAATGAGCTTTGACATTTTACTAATTTCTTTTTAATTGCGGAACTGATATTAATTAATAACATTTATTTTGGTAGGCAAAAATCATTTCTATTTATATTCATATACATAAACAGCGATGGTGAAACTTTCACCACTTTGCATCCAAATTTATCTAGGCATCATCATGTGCCCAATATTCGAGAGTGATATCATTTTTTTGCACAACTTTTCTTTATGTGTTATACGCGAACACGTTCACCTCTCAGCTTAAGCCGCAATAATCATCGTCTACATATAGGTAGATCTATTATTTATTAAATTACGATCGTTATAAACCTACGATTTTTATTTCATGTGTGATTCATACAAATATGCAAATTAACTTGTTTGTAAAAAATGAATTGTACCAGCTATGTAAGGAATTCTATTGTACATATATGGTAGTTCAAAGTAATATTAAATCTTGTGTATACATAATATTATGATGGTCAGTGTCTGGGTAATTTAAGTTTGCTCTCTAATCTTATCTATATGTATGTACATATACATATATATATATATATATTTTTTGATTAAGGTTAAAATATTATGAAGATAACCTATGTATGTACGAGTGTATATATAATATGTAATTATGATATCATATATATACGTAAAGATAAATCTGTCATGTTTCTTAGTTGTATACATATTTATATATACAACAAAAAACTTTTCGTGTGGCAAACTATTTAACACATTACATATGGAGACCGTTTATGAGGCGTGTGAAATACACAAGACATAATACGTTGCATGTTCATGAAATGTTAGTCTGAAAATACATATTTGCCCTTTTCTTCTTTGTAATATATTTGTATATATAAATTATATATATGTATGTATGTATGTAATATATATATAGTTTTGTGTCTTAAGTTTCATTTTCGTTTTGATTGACTTTTGAATACAGTAATTTTGTCGACTAGTTGAACGATACAAAACAATAATACACGAACTTAAATTATGACATTGAATATTATGTTGTTGTTGTGTGTCTTTAAATAAAATATATATATAATAATAATAAATTAAAAACGAAAATTATTATAAGAATTATGTCGTTTATTAAATTGAATTTTTTTCGTCTTTTTTGGTAAGATCAATGACTATTATTTACTTTTATGAAAAGTCTTTTTTCGAAAAATGATGTAAGAAGAAGTTATATGTAGGTATACAAATACAATATACATGCATACAGTAATTGCGGTTTGTTTGTTGTTATTTTGACTTTTATATAAAAATAATAATTTATATTGTTTATATATGGGTCAATTTAATGATTTTTGTCCATATATACATAAATTGGGTTGTTTTCTTATAAAAGCCACGATTTTAAATTTAGTTTGAGTGCGTACTGTGCTATTTAACGGTTTGACTTTATGCATGAACAATTTTGAAATATTTCTGTAGTAATTTGTCACGATAGCTAGTTGCCTCTTACTAAATTTGCACAATTTAATAATATGTGTATTACTTCTATAGCAGCGATGATAAATAATTGGGGCCAGAAGTAACTTTGACATATGTCCGTGAACTTATGCCATATGCATTGTATCAAATTTATTTATAAAATTATATTGACTTAATTCATTTTAACTAAATTTTACGTCAAATGCGTATGGCAATTATGGACCTGATCAAAAACATTTTTTGAAATACCTAAAACATATTTCCACTAATTTCCTCAATAAGAATCAAACTCAAAAGTTTGGGGTCGATTGCGTTAATGGGGCGAATGAATTGCTTCACCCCTTCTGCTTCAAAATATCAAAATATGTGTAGCAAAAAACTTAAAATCAAGCCTGTATTTTGAAAGTGCCATGCAAATTAAACTAAAGCAATCGCAGATTAGAAATGATAGTTTACAATTTTCATGTGTCGAAATTGCATGTAAAACAAAACCAATCGACCAGGATTTAACCCGGGGTCTACACTACGCAAAATTGCAGATATTTTCTCTCTTGAAATTAAATTTATCAACGTGTGTGTATGTAAATTATACAAATTTTGGCACTCTCATCAAATTATCAAGAAAGTATTTGTACGAAATATCGAAATTAAAATGCACTTTTAGGTTATGTTTTTCATTTTTTTCCGACATTTGACAGTATTCACAGGTTTTTTTTGACATTTGAAGAAATTATCATGGGAGTAAAATGCCCAGTTATGATAATTACTTAGCAAAGATTTATTAATATATTGAAAAAAACATACACATACATAAAAATTCATGAGAGAAAATCTCAGCACTTTTGCATAGTATAGACTCCGGGTAAACTATTAAAATAACCAGCCAATTTTGATCAAATAACTGTTTATACGTCGGTTATAAATTATCATATAAAAAAGAAAATGTAATTGCGTTGCCAGAAATGTTGTCAAACATACAATTTGGTAAGGAAAAGTTAATCGTTGGTTATGGCCCCGAGTGCTACTCGCTTTTTTCAAGTGCTGTACAAATAGTAAAACGGAACAGAGACAGAAACTAATTTATAGTGTAGACAACACTATGTACATCTTTGACATTTTGAAAAAACAATGCAATAATAAAAATCGTTTTTGGGCATGTTTGCAGAGATAAAAGATAGAGACAAAAAATTGATACATCAATCGTACCAAAAGAAAAGATTCATTAAATATTCCAGAATCTAAACAAAAGATTAATACGGTACATAGTGTGGCAGGGATCTGTCGGAAGGATATTTGGGTATTTAGAAATGCATTTAGCATCACTAATTGGCTTTGGGGAGAATTTCAAGTTGATTTTATTATTTGTAAAAGCAACCCACCAACCGATATTATTTATGTATAATTGGGGATGTTGGATACAGAATTTTCGTAAAATATTATGGAACACTTGGGGTGTTGATATAATATTTATTTAATTTTTAAAATTTACATAATTTGAGAATACTAAATCATGAATTTTAAAAATTTAAGATTTCCGGCATTAATTTTTGGACTATCGTAATTATAATTTAAAATATTAAATTCCGGATTTTGGTAATTCAAAAATATAAAATCGAAAAAACTCCAAGAAAGAAAATAAGTATAATAATCCATTTGAGAAATAAGTCATGTAAAGCAGAAATTATTAGGAATTTTTCGATTTTATGGGAAAAATTTATAAATTTAAAAATTCTAGAATCTCAGGGCAATTTGAAATTGAAAAATTTTAAAAATTTTAATTCCGTTTATATTTCGGAAATTTAGAACTTATTGAAAAAACATGTTTACAAATTTAGAAATGTTATTTCGAAATTGGGTAATTTATGAATATTAAAGAGAAATCAAAAAATTTGAAACAAAAAATTCCAAGAATTAAGAGTTACGTTTGAATTTTAAGAATTGGTGATAAATTTTTAAAGTTAAGAATCCTAAACCGTGCAATTTAAAATATTATGTTTTCAGGAATTAAGATTTAAGAATTTATGTTTACGAACTGACAAAATTTGTAAATTTTAAATGTCGTAGAAAATGCGGATTTGGAAAATTTCGAGAATTTAGCGAAATTTGAAAATTTTGAATTTCATATATTTTTGAATGTCAAAATCAAAAATCAAAATTTAATTCTTTTTGCTACAATTTGCCCACTTACTAGATAAATTGAGCTACACTTCATTTTTATCACTCTCTTATCACTTTTTATCATGTTTTGTTGCACTCTGTTTGTATACTTTAGTAGCTAATAAAGTTGTTAAAAAGCAAGTTAACTAATTTTTTCGTGGAACCGGGGCCAAATGATCCCGACTAGATCATATTTGCCAGGCAAACCAAAGACACATTTTGTTCCAAACTTGTTTTCGGTTCCCATGGAAATGTGATCTGATTCGCATTACTTATGGTAACATGAAATGCCAAATGCTTATTCTTCCGGGTATAGCTTAAGCCAAGTGTTCATTTGTGTACAGTTGGCACTATCTATAAGGTTATCTATATTACCTATCTATATATTATTATTATCTAATATCTATAATTAACTTAATTTGTCTAAACTTACTATCGTTTGTAAATTAAAATTTATTCCGCTTTCTGTGAATATTATTTTTACTGTAGGTATATACATATATTGTATAATAGAATTATGAATTTATGTACGACAATCAAATATTTTTTGAGCTCAAGGGATGGTAAGTGGTGGTAACTTTACCAAAGTATAGCTCATCTTCCGTACAAAAATATTATTTTTTGTATATATGTAATTATAGATACCCATATTATACTTAACTATCGTGATATTAAAATTTTTGGGAGCTAAGAGTAGAACTATCGTGATAGTACAATTAATCAGTATCTTAAATATCAGTAAAAATCTGAACTTTGAAATTTTAGAAGCTATATAAGAAGGTATGTATTCTGTAAGGAACGTCATGAAATTCATCTTTAAATTACTGTCTAACGATTGTAATATTGCCTATGACATAATTTTACAAATATATAAAATATATAAATCGAATAATTCTAATTACGAATGAAATACAATTTATATCTTATATCTAGCTATTATTATTATAATTAAATTAAATCAGATTAATTATTTCTATATAAAAACTATGTTTTTTAGAGAGATTAGAATATCTAATTGAATTAGGGAGGTATACGAGCGCATATATGAGTATGATGTCAATTGGATAATATGCATTAGTTTATAAATTTGATTAAATTTGATTTTAATCTGACGTTAAGTAGATTTATCAATGTGAGTGGATATATGAATAGGATTATATATATATACAACATTGAAATTTCGCGCCAAGTAAATTGAACGATTTATGTGAATTATTCGTAATTGTTGGGCTAATATACATTTTTTCGCCTTTACATTCAATTTATCCAGTGCTATATACTCCTACAGTTGTATATACACATACGTATATAAAATCAACATAAGAGATTAAGGTAAATAAATATTTCTTTGATATATACGCTTAAGGCCATATGCTCCATTTACTTTATATATGTTTAGACATATTCTTTACTTTTTTGATTCCCTAAGAACATATATATACATATGTATGGATGTATATTTCGAACGTTAATTTTATATGTTTATAAGTTAAATACGGGAAATCCTTATAGACTACACTACATACGCAATTTTTATATTTTCATTTGCCCTAAATCTAAATTTGTATAGATTTGTATTGAAGTAAAAGTCATGCTTAATCAAAAGGATATTTATCTAAACAATACATATGTTTTTCCAATTTTCTTCTGTTTTATTTTATGTATATACATATATAGATATAAATGCGTACCTTTCGCAGAAGAAATACAAATTTTATTTCTATTTTTACATCCCATCAATATTGAAGAAAATTGTTTAGTTAGGACATGTGTACGTAGTATTTTGGAACAACACAACACAAGAATAAAATTAATTATGAAACTTTTTTTTTGTGTTCGGCAAATGTAATTAATTTTTAATTGGAAATTTTTTTTGATAAAATATTGATATAGAAAACTTACTAACCTGCATTTGGGCTAATCTCGATGGTTGGGCCATGATTACGTTTTTAAAATATCCGCAGTATTCGTTATAAAGATGCTTAAAATATTTAATCCGCTGTTGACCTGCTATACATAAAACAAAAAGCACGGCGTAAAATCGGGGTTAAACTAATAAATAAAACTATAATTAATTTATATTGTTATACCGGTGTGCTTTTGGTTCTGTTATATCACACATGAAAATTTAATGTAAACTTATTTATTTATTTTCCTGCGCTGGATTTCAATTACCGTATATTTAAAGCTTTGTATGTAAATGTATATAGGTTTATTATAGAATATGACCTAATTTTTATTTATTTATTATATAAATTTTCTATTTTGATGTCGAATCAATAATTTTATTAAGTCCAATACACTGCGCTCTACATAAACTAAATGGAATTATTAAAAAAAAAATTATTTGTTATCACATCAACATATAATCACTAGTTTTCGTTATTATGTGTACATATATAAAATGTATACTATAAGAAAACAATAAAGACGTTCACATTAATTTATTTTAATATAAATGATGATTCATCGGCGTAATTCTTATCAACTTATGATTTATTGTAATTTTTATGCTACACTTGGTCTTATATTATATGTATATATTACGTTATTATAAGCATAAAGCAAATAATAAGAAACTATTAAAAAAATAAACAAAAAATAATAAAACCAAAAAAAAAACTTAAAGAAATTCGCGACCTGTGTAACGTTCCAAGAGCGATCAACAACTAACTTAAATAAATAAAAGTATTTTTTTTTGTATTTTAATTCACAACACACAATATAATAATTTATAAAAACTATAACTAAATATAAAATATAGTTAGTGTTTATACACACACACACACACACACACACACTGTAGTTATTGGAATAAAATAAAATTCACTCCGCGAACACAGAAAAAAATTCCAAAAGAAATTAAAAGAAACCAACAACGAAATGAATTGGTTGTACGAGCATATAAAAATATTATTTTGTTTAAATGTAAATTAAATTAAGAACGCGAATTTGTTGTTGTTTTATATTATTTAACGCCGCGATTATATTTTATTTTATTTTGTTGGGTGTGATAGGTTAACCTAAAAACGAAAAGTTCAAAAGCTTCTTTTAGTTGTTTATTTATATACGTATATGTATGTATGTATACATAAAGTTGTGACTTAAACTATAAGGTGTGTGCTCGTTATTATATTAAATTATTCGTACGTCGCGTGTAAATCAGGTGACATTTTTTTGGCTCAGTATTTTATTTTAAGATAAACTATATTGTAAATGTTTAATTATATATGGATGGTTCCACCTATTATGCCACATAAATATAACTTTCTTGATTCGATGAGTAATTTCAATGACAAAATGAGCTTTATTAACAGTGACATTGCGCTTTTACCAAATGTTTCGAGATATGTATATATACAACCTTGCGTATATATGTATATAACAGTTGGTACAGATTTTAGTTTATTCAAACTCAAATCATAGTATTCGCCCAAGCACAACCAAGACGCATATTTATAATGGTGGAAAGGAAGTATTATTTATACTGTATTATTGTTTAAACAAATAATTTGAAAAGGGGAATATATCAACTAAAAATATTATATTCTTGTATTCAACACATAAGTAAATGTATGTAAAATTTTGTTTTCTTAGAATAAGATGTATAATATTACTTTTTAGTATTATGACGGCATCGTATAAACTCGACTAAGTCACTTTCTTGTATTGTATGTACACCCATTTATTATATGGCTTAATATAGTATTATCAAAAAAATATGCACGTATATGAGGAGAGTCTGCAAAATTAACAAACATTAATCAAAAATTGTTCTCAAAAATAAACAAATCGTTTATGAGTCTTTCTTATCTTATTGCTCTCATGTTATATTTTATTGTCATCTCAACCAGCTCGTTTAGTTATCTTTCGTGTACGATTTTTGTGGAATTAAGTATGTCTGTAAAACCAAAGATTGCGATTCAAACAATGTCACTTTTAATCCGAATAACACATACTACTTTTTCTCCAACGAAGAGAAGCTCATTTGTACTTACAAATTATGTAATTAAAACTTCAAAAATGAAACTAACTTTGTTGAAATATTTTGTGAAACTAAGGAGATCATGACTTTTGTTTGGTTTGGCTATGGTACGCGTCAAAATTCAAAGCTATAATTACAATATTTTCTTTCTTGCGAACAAAATGTTTGAATCGGCAGATTTATCAAATTAACCACCGGATGTGGTTCAAACAGAGAGAATTATGTTCAAAAAAATTGTGTTAAACCTATTGCCATCAAAACCACGTGAGAGATTTTAGCGGTTTTTGCAGTGGTGTACTGAAAAAAATGTACAATCTGGATTATATTCAGAAAGTGTTCTATTGGCATACTTTGCCAATTTGTTGACGAAGATGAATAGTTCGACTCTTTGGGCGCAGTATTCAATGGTTAAGGCCACATTGAATTATAAAAGTGGCGTAGATATCGAAAAATATTCCGAATTGCGTGCATTTAAAAAAAAACAAAATATTGGTTACACAGCAAAAAAATCCAGGGTTCTCGATAAAGCACAAATCGACTTGTTTTTAAACTTTGCTCCCGATAAGACATATTTAATGATGAAGGTAAGCTTTAAAACTTAAAGATAATATATATATATATATATATATATATATATATATATATATATATATATATATATATATATATATATATATATATATATATATATATATATATATGTATATTTACTTATTTTTTGAACACGTTCAATCAGCTCTGTTGGAAAAAATTTCCGTTCAGTCAGCTTTGTTGGAAATAACATATTAATTAATATTAAAAGTACCTACTTTTACACCAAAGATTAAAAGAGTAGCTTAGCTACACACAAATTTTTTAAAACAGTAAGAAAAAGGCCAACTTTAATACCCCAAAACTTTATTAAAATAAGAGACCTTTAAGACATTGGGAGAAAAAATATTTGTGCCCGAATAAGTGGAAAAAAAGATATTTAACTGAATTTGAGCGGCGTTTGGTATCTGGAATTCTATAAATTAGCAAACTAAGCCGAAGACAAAACCTGAATAATTCATAATTGTTGAAATTTTTAAACCTTTCTGAAAACGTATAGCCGTACCTCTGTGAATCTAGCCAGAAATTAAAGCCCGAAAAATTCGATATTTACGTTACGGCAATCCTAATACTTTCATTATTTAAGCAATACAAAAAAGAACACACTATAACTAAAATAAAATTAAAAGTTTTACTAAAATAAAACAACACAACTGCGGAGGATTTCTATAATTTTGAAAATAATTTCAGATATTTACAAAAAAAATGTATCTACAAGCAGATTCACGAGATACGAGTATAGTGGCTTGAAGTGTTCTTTACAAACGATTCACGAGTACTTCTGACATAGCAAGTGATTAGTTGAAGTTTTGAGTAAATCTTCAAATGTTTCAATAAAAGTTGTATCTGGAATTTTCGAGAAACTTACTGAAATTTAAAATTGTTTAAATTTAATATCGACAAGATTGCTGCAACCAACCTATGCACAGAAAATCGAGGAACAAATTGAAATCCTATTCTAGGAAAAAATCTTTTTTTGTTTTAATAAACAACATCGTTGAAATGTTTTAAATAACCAAATCAGAATTTAATGGTTATATTAATTCAATTATACTAATCAGAAATCTCTTGAAACTATTACGATAAATTCAATCACAGATACAACATTGATCAACCACCAGTCAGAAATCTCGTGAAGTTCACGAAAATTTCAGATCCAAATTGTTTGGAAACATCTGAACATACCGGGTGTTTCTTTTAAACTGAGACGATCAAATATCTCGAAAAATAGCCACTCTACGGAAAAAATTTCCATAAACAAAATTTAATCATACCGCGGGGGAAATACATTAGTGCAAAAAAAATAGTCCCCCACCCCCGCTTTGTAGGTGGGGCGGGGGTAACTTTTAAACTAAGATAGGAAGTCATATTTTTTATTGCAGATACGGATTCTACGACTAAAAGTACGTATGATTTGAATGAAATATTTTGTTCGATCCATGATAGATGGCGTTGTAATCGACGAAATTCAATTTTTTCAATTTCTCCTTCTTAGAACACACGCATTCGATTCTGCAATACGTTTGAAATAAAAAACATCACGTTTTCATTGGAAATAGTCGAAATTCGTCATCAAAACAATTTATTCAGTTTTGTAAATCACATTTAACGGGCCTATTTAGACGTGTATGCACTACATCATGACATTACACACATTCGTGTTTAGACGTAAAATTTCAAACTGTTGACACCAATTGCGATTTATCTTTGTATGTGTAAAATTATTTTCATTTCAGTATGATGCTTTGAGAAGGAATGTACTCAACAACAAGAAATCGAAAATTAAACGTTTTTAGCAAACAATTTTGATTAGTCGTCGCCATTTTGACTATTGGATAAAAATTGTGCTTACATATATGTGTATTAATATTCTAGTTTGATAAATAAAGAACGACATTTAGTGGTAATTTTGTGAGTGATGAATGTTAATTTTAAACCTTTAAGGGCTGATGGTTCCCCTAAGGCATTTTTTGATGAGGATACTATAATGATGTGGCATTTCTGTAGGACGATGATAATGCTGCATTTTTTAGAGAGGATGATGACGATGATGCTCGAATGATGGCTTGCCAATTAACAGCTACTGCTACTTTATTGTTGGCTGATGCAATAGAAATTGAAGAAGAATCGAAAATTAAAAGGTGTTGGGTAAAACCGTATAGAAAAACACGAAACCCATTTGGCAACACCCAAAGCCTCATGAAGGAACTTAAACCAAATACGGCGGATTTTAAAAATTTTATTAGAATGGATGAGGATTCATTTAATTTAATTTGTCGGCAATCCAACCGGACATCATAAAACAGGATACAGTCATGAGAAATGCAATAACTGTAGAGGAAAAATTAGCAATTACGCTTAGATTCCTCGCCACTGGAGAAAGCTTTATGGAGTTAGATTATAACTCGAAAATATCAAAATGTTTTCTGTCCACACCAATCATAGAGGTGTGCGAGGCCATATCCAAACATTTAAAGGATCAATTTTTAAAAGTAAATTAAACATTAAATTATTATTTTTGTACTAAAGTTAAATTTATTTATAAAGTTGAATTTATTTGTTAATATCTATTATAATAAATCGCCTTCAAAAATATCTTCGCCCAATGTATCCTACATCGCCATCTCTAAAATATCGTTTAAAGTTGATGTTTTTGGCTGAACAGCTTTTTTATAATGTAGTATTTTAAAATTTTTATTTTGCTTTGCTTTTCTGTATTAAATGTTGGAATTATTCTTAAATGTCTATCTGAGAATGGGTAGGCTGATGAAGTTTGAGGCGGCTCTTCATAAATGGTTTGCTTTTGATTTGGTGGTGAATTTATTGGTGAATGGCAGAAACTTTGAAGTGACTCTTCGGGAATAGTTGATTTTATCTCATTTATTTTCAAGTAGGGTGGCATAGATATAGAAGTATTAAGTGTTGGAATTATTCGGAAATGTCTATCTAAGAATGGGTAAAATGATGAATTAGTTTGAATTTGAGGCGGCTCTTCATGAATGGTTGCCTGTTGATTTGGTGGTGAATTTCTTGGTGAACGGAAGAAACTTTGAGGTAACTCTTCGGGAAAGGTTTGTTTTTTACCACTTATTCCAAAGTAGGATGGGAATGATGACGAAATTTGAGAGTTGTAGAAATTTTCTTCAGAAGTTGAATGTTGGAAAGTGTTCTGTTTTTTTAAATGTCTATAGGAAGTAGTAAAGGAGAATTGAAGAAAGATTCTGTTGAATTTGAACTTTTACGGCTTCGGTGGAAAATGGTTTGCTCTTCTAAAATTTAGAATCCACCAATTATAATATTTTATATTTCAATTCTTGAAAATTGGTTTCTATTTGTATTCTTTTAAGCTCGCTACAGAGATATCGATAAAACTCTTCCTCTTTTGTTAGTGGTTGTTTTCGCCGTTCTTGTGTTATATTTTTAGATTGTTGAATCAGTTTCATGGCTTCAATTCTTAACTCGTCCCGTATTTTGGTCTTCCTTTTCTGAAAATATAAATAAAAATAATTGATATTTAACATCCATTAAATAAGTTAAACTACACAAAAATTGTTTTACAGTTTCCAACAACCAAACAGGAGTGAAAAAGGAGCTAAAAATCGCTGACGATTATAATGAAAAATGGCAATTTCCGCATTGCTAGGTGCTCTAGATGGAAAGCACATTGCAATCCGACCATTAAAAAAACAAACACTACTCTTCTATAATTAGAAAGGGTTTCATAGCATAGTGCTACTTGGTCTTGCGGATGCCAACGCGAAATTTACTTTTATTGATGGTGGGTGTAATGGTAGGATTAGCGATGGTGGTGTCTTACAAAAATCAAAATTTATTTACATCCTGAACCAGCCAGATAAACATTTACCACCAAATACGATTATTGGAGATTCAAGGTTAATACCATATCTGTTTATTGCAGATAATGCCCTCCCGTTATCACAAAACATGATGACACCTTTCCCGTTTACAACGGTAGATGAAAGCAAGAAAATATTTAACCGATTCAGTAGAGCTCGACAAACAATTGAGCGTGCTTTCGGAATACTCATGTAATAGGCTTCAAATTTTTCAGAAACCTATCAATCTCCATCAGGATAAGGTAAAATTAATAGTAAAATATTGTTGTGTGTTGCATAATTTTTTGATAAGTAGGAGTCGATGGTACGGTGAAGAAAATGTTTGTCAACAAAACCAAAATACCACGTCTCAGGAGGTGGCAGATGGGCGTTCAAACCCAAGAAATGCAAGAACTGGCGATATTATCAGAAGAAATTTTACAGAATATTTTAATAAAGAGGGAGCAATTGAGTGAATTGCAATAACAACGTAAATAAAATTAATGAAATATAAAATTATTATTTATAATACTTACTTTTGGTGTTTGACTTGCACTACCTTCTTCGAAAATCAAAATAAAATGCCTCAATAAAACCAAAAATTTAGAAAAACATGAAAGATAATCTTACATTTTCTATATTTGAAGTGCTCGGTTGTGAATCATTGCAATGCAGCAAAACCGATAGTTCATTATAACACCAAAATTTGGGTATATACACTTCATCAGCACTTGCTCCGGTTGCTTTTGAACGAGCCACTTTTGCTTTCTCTCTTGAAATTTCACATTATCTTTTAATTTTTTTAATTCATTTAATATGATATTTAGCTTTTCACTTGCCTTAGATTTATTAGTGATATGCGTGTCCAAAGGTTTATAAAGACACGGACTATTTCGGAGCGCCTGTATTAACACTAAAGTTTGTTGCCTGCTCCAAGAGTCAGATGGTTTTTCTTTTAATACATTTTCTGATAAAGATGTATTCATACTTTCCGACGACATTTTCTTTATATTATAACGACTTCGATTTGAAAAAACAGAACACGCGTGGTTTTATATTACAAAATAATGAACAGCGAAAACAAAAACAAAAAAATCCGACAAAAACAAATTTTTTATTGCTTTTTCATTGCATTAGTGTGTAACAAATCGTGCCGCAATTATAAGTTTTGAGGAAAAAGCGAAACACAAATATCCCCACTCTAAAATTAGTTTAGAGGTAAAGAGGTAAAAAACGAGGAAATACATCATGCACTGTATACATCGTCTAAACAGGCCCAACGTTTGTGTTATTTCTTATCTTCATGTTTTTCGTAATTGCAAAATAAACGACAAAATACTCTAGAATGGAGCGTTTAACTGTGCCAGAAAAAATTGAAATGGTTCTGGTTTATGGAGAAGCTGGCAGAAATCTTGAAAATGCTGTTGCTATTTACGCTCAACGTTTTCCGGATAGGATTCGTTCACGTGCTTCATTTGGCCGTACTATCAAACAATTTATTACTGATGGAAATGTTCAACCGAAAAAGAGGACCCGTAGAGCAGCAGTCACTGGAGAAAAAAATTGCTGTATTGGCAGCAGTGGCTCATAATCATCATATTAGTACACGAGAAATAGTTCGCGATTCCGGATTGCCCCTCACCAGCGTTTGGAGAATTTTATAACGGCACAAGTATCATCCATATCATGTGTCTTTACACCAAGATCTTCATGGCGTTGATTTCCAAAATCGGGTAACTTTTTGTCAATGGGCACGTGAACAAATACAACAAAATCCCAATTTTTTTCGTTGCCTAAGTTTCTCCGACGAATCGTCTTTTACAAACCATGGAACGGTTAATCGACACAACATGCATTATTGGAGTGTTACAAATCCGCACTGGCTTCGTCAAGTTGAACATCAGCGTCATTAAACTGTCAACGTGTGGTGTGGAATAATTGGCAACAAACTCATAGGCCCCCACATTATTGAAGGCAACTTGAATGGTCAAATGTACCGAAACATTTTGGAAAATGAACTGCCAATATTACTTGAAAATTTGAGCTTAGAAGTGAGACGGAACATGTGGTTTCCACATGATGGTTGTCCTGCACACTATTCGTCGATGGCACGTGACATACTTGATCGTGATTTCAATGGTCGCTGGATCGGTAGAGCTGGACCGATAAATTTGCCCGCCAGATCACCAGATCTTACTGCGCCAGATTTTTTTTTGTGGGGCTACCTCAAAAACAAAGTTTACACACAAAAACCAACAGCAAGTGAGAACATGATTGAGCGAATCAGAAATGCGTGTGCTGAAATTCAACCAGCCACACTTCTCAGTTGTGTACAATCATTTGAAATGCGGATTAATAAGTGCATTGAAGTCGCAGGCCATCATTTTGAACACTTATTTTAGATTTACAAAACTGAATAAATTGTTTTGATGACGAATTTCGAGTATTTCCAATGAAAACGTGATGTTTTTTATTTCAAACGTATTGCAGAATCGAATGGGTGTGTTCTAAGAAGGAGAAATTGAAAAAATTGAATTTCGTCGATTACAATGCCATCTATCATGAACAGAACAAAATATTTCATTCAAATCATACATACTTTTAGTCGTAGAATCCGTATCTGCAATAAAAAATATGGCTTCCTATCTTTGTTTAAAAGTTACCCCCTAACTAAACTACACTAATGTATTTCCCCCGCGGTATGATTAAATTTTGATTATGGACATTTTTTCCGTAGAGTGGCTATTTTTCGGGATATTTGATCGTCTCAGTTTAAAAGAAACACCCGGTATATGTAGTCAACATTTCAACAGGTTATAGTTTGGTTTTTTCTTGTATTGTTCTTTCGTAGATTTGAGTTATTCATATATGCGTGTAGATAGGTCCAATTAAAGATCCAATACTTTGCTTTTCTAAATCTCTTTTCTAAAAATATGTGAAGCAATTGTTCGGGTTGATAGTAGAAAAATGTCGTGATAGTAAATAGTGTCGCTATAGTGATATATTTTCGGGCTGAGAGTAAAAGCAGTCATGACGGTAATAGTTTGGTGTTACCATCGTGTTTTTTCGGGATTAGTTTCTGGCTTCACATATATTGGTTTATGGAAACAAGAAATTTTAAATTAATTCATCGGTTTAATTAAATTGTTTTTCAAATATTTGTGCTTCATTAAGAAATGTTTTCGGTTTTGGGAATAATCCAATTTTCAGGGGTTTGCCGTCTCTATAATGAAAATATTAACTAATTTAATATTTCTCCATGTCACAATTGTAACTAAATAATTGGTAACATCTATCCGAAGATGAAAACATTTTTTTTAAATTTATCGACGTATCGCCGAAAATCTCACCTGTACAAAGTTTGGCAATAATTTATAAATTGACCTCGAGGTTATTATTATTTCTAATAGATGTCAGTTGGGGACGGATGAATGGAATTAGAGAGGAAAAGAATGAAGACGATTATGGTGAGAATTGTGAAACGAAATCGGTTTATTATAAGTTTTGAATAAAATTAATAAAAATTTGTGGAAATGTCGGAAGTTTTATTTGAAGTGTGCCCAAGAACGTAAGTGTAGATGCTTTGGTTACCAAAATAGAGATGCCTTCTAGATGGTGCGACTGCGAGGGTTTAATAAACTATTCAATTTTTATACTTTTAGATTTACATAAAACCGTGGGGTCAGATTGTCGAATTCGAAGGATTAGAATTATTTGTAATTGTGATTCTATTTTGAATTCGAGTATTTTATATAATGAAATATAAAAAGCATTTGCGCTTACTTTATCACACTTGTGATTTTATCACACTTTATCACATTGTTTTTTTATTTAATTGGCCATTTTTGAAAAATTTCTGTATGTGTGGCTGTGTGGCTGTGTGTATGTGATTGATTTTTCTTCCAACGAAAACTTAAAATCTACTTCATATGTTTAAAATATTTTTTTTTGTATTTAATGCAGGTATTTACATCCTTTAATGTAGGTGTGATAGACTTTTGGTATAAATCTACCCAAAACAAACTATAATCACATATCAACATCAATCTGCAAACAAATTGTTAAATTGGAATTTTATTTCACAAGTATTCGTGGAGTTTTGTCGAAAAGAATTAGAGGGTAGAAAGTTTTGTAGAAAATCACCTGGACCACAGATACTGGATGATGGATCAACATTTTTAATTTCGGTTATCTTATGTGATACATCAAATGAAATGTATTCTTATAGGCAATCTAGTGCTACACATTTTTTGATCAATTATGAAAATGATTAATTAAATATTAATTTGAATAGCCTATTTATATTTAACAAATAAATTAAGATTGAGATTTTAACAAGATTCATAAAAAGACTCCACCTTAGTTACATCCAATACGGCTGTGAAAAATTTCTTAACTTATTCCTAAGTAAAAAAAACTGTGAATGTATTTGTGTATATTTAAATTAATGCAGACTATATAAACATTTAGGCGAATATATTCTTTGATATAATTAAATTGATCATTCTACTTATAAATTACCAAAGATAAAACAATGAGCTCATAAAAAATTAAAAATTTTAGTTTTAAAGTTTCATGTCGATATTTCATTATGTTAAAATTATGAATTACATATTATTAAAATTTATGAGTTTTGATTAATTATAAACAAATGGTTATTGTTTTATTTGATTTTCTCACTTCAACTGAATACTAATCCAGAATTTGCGAGGTAGACATCGGTGCCACTATGTTTCACTGTTAGTTCTATCAATTGTCGATACCCAGGAATCTTTTTAGATTTTTGTCATTGTTCTGGATTGGTCAAACTTGGCCGCGAAACACATGGTTATTGTTTTATTTGATTTTCTCACTTCAACTGAATACTAATCCAGAATTTGCGAGGTAGACATCGGTGCCACTATGTTTCTCTGTTAGTTCTATCAATTGTCGATACCCAGGAATTTTTTTAGATTTTTGTCATTGTTCTGGATTGGTCAAACTTGGCCGCGAAACACATGGTTATTGTTTTATTTGATTTTCTCACTTCAACTGAATACTAATCCAGAATTTGCGAGGTAGACATCGGTGCCACTATGTTTCTCTGTTAGTTCTATCAATTGTCGATACCCAGGAATTTTTTTAGATTTTTGTCATTGTTCTGGATTGGTCAAACTTGGCCGCGAAACACATGGTTATTGTTTTATTTGATTTTCTCACTTCAACTGAATACTAATCCAGAATTTGCGAGGTAGACATCGGTGCCACTATGTTTCTCTGTTAGTTCTATCAATTGTCGATACCCAGGCATTTTTTTAGATTTTTGTCATTGTTCTGGATTGGTCAAACTTGGCCGCGAAACACATGGTTATTGTTTTATTTGATTTCCTCACTTCAACTGAATACTAATCCAGAATTTGCGAGGTAGACATCGGTGCCACTATGTTTCTCTGTTAGTTCTATCAATTGTCGATACCCAGGAATTTTTTTAGATTTTTGTCATTGTTCTGGATTGGTCAAACTTGGCCGCGAAACACATGGTTATTGTTTTATTTGATTTTCTCACTTCAGCTGAATACTAATCCAGAATTTGCGAGGTAGACATCGGTGCCACTATGTTTCACTGTTAGTTCTATCAATTGTCGATACCCAGGAATTTTTTTAGATTTTTGTCATTGTTCTGGATTGGTCAAACTTGGCCGTGAAACACATGGTTATTGTTTTATTTGATTTTCTCACTTCAACTGAATACTAATCCAGAATATGCGAGGTAGACATCGGTGCCACTATGTTTTTCTGTTAGTTCTATCAATTGTCGATACCCAGGAATTTTTTTAGATTTTTGTCATTGTTCTGGATTGGTCAAACTTGGCCGCGAAACACATGGTTATTGTTTTATTTGATTTTCTCACTTCAACTGAATACTAATCCAGAATTTGCGAGGTAGACATCGGTGCCACTATGTTTCACTGTTAGTTCTATCAATTGTCGATACCCAGGAATTTTTTTAGATTTTTGTCATTGTTCTGGATTGGTCAAACTTGGCCGCGAAACACATGGCTATTGTTTTATTTGATTTTCTCACTTCAGTTGAATACTAATCCAGAATTTGCGAGGTAGACATCGGTGCCACTATGTTTCTCTGTTAGTTCTATCAATTGTCGATACCCAGGAATTTTTTTAGATTTTTGTCATTGTTCTGGATTGGTCAAACTTGGCCGCGAAACACATGGTTATTGTTTTATTTGATTTTCTCACTTCAACTGAATACTAATCCAGAATTTGCGAGGTAGACATCGGTGCCACTATGTTTCACTGTTAGTTCTATCAATTGTCGATACCCAGGAATTTTTTTAGATTTTTATCATTGTTCTGGATTGGTCAAACTTGGCCGCGAAACACATGGTTATTGTTTTATTTGATTTTCTCACTTCAACTGAATACTAATCCAGAATTGACCAATTCAGAACAATGACAAAAATCTACAAAAATTCCTGGGTATCGACAATTGATAGAACTAACAGTGAAACATAGTGGCACCGATGTCTACCTCGCAAATTCTGGATTAGTATTCAGTTGAAGTGAGAAAATCAAATAAAACAATAACCATGTGTTTCGCGGCCAAGTTTGACCAATCCAGAACAATGACAAAAATCTAAAAAAATTCCTGGGTATCGACAATTGATAGAACTAACAGAGAAACATAGTGGCACCGATGTCTACCTCGCAAATTCTGGATTAGTATTCAGTTGAAGTGAGAAAATCAAATAAAACAATAACCATGTGTTTCGCGGCCAAGTTTGACCAATCCAGAACAATGGCAAAAATCTAAAAAAATTCCTGGGTATCGACAATTGATAGAACTAACAGAGAAACATAGTGGCACCGATGTCTACCTCGGAAATTCTGGATTATTATTCAGCTGAAGTGAGAAATTCAAATAAAACAATAACCATGTGTTTCGCGGCCAAGTTTGACCAATCCAGAACAATGACAAAAATCTAAAAAAATTCCTGGGTATCGACAATTGATAGAACTAACAGAGAAACATAGTGGCACCGATGTCTACCTCGCAAATTCTGGATTAGTATTCAGTTGAAGTGAGAAAATCAAATAAAACAATAACCATGTGTTTCGCGGCCAAGTTTGACCAATCCAGAACAATGACAAAAATCTAAAAAAATTCCTGGGTATCGACAATTGATAGAACTAACAGTGAAACATAGTGGCACCGATGTCTACCTCGCAAATTCTGGATTAGTATTCAGCTGAAGTGAGAAAATCAAATAAAACAATAACCATGTGTTTCGCGGCCAAGTTTGACCAATCCAGAACAATGACAAAAATCTAAAAAAATTCCTGGGTATCGACAATTGATAGAACTAACAGTGAAACATAGTGGCACCGATGTCTACCTCGCAAATTCTGGATTAGTATTCAGTTGAAGTGAGAAAATCAAATAAAACAATAACCATTTGTTTATAATTAATCAAAACTCATAAATTTTAATAATATGTAATTCATAATTTTAACATAATGAAATATCGACATGAAACTTTAAAACTAAAATTTTTAATTTATTATGAGCTCATTGTTTTATCTTTGGTAATTTATAAGTAGAATGATCAATTTAATTATATCAAAGAATATATTCGCCTAAATGTTTATATAGTCTGCATTAATTTAAATATACACAAATACATTCTCAGTTTTCTTTTCGTAGGAATAATTTAGGAAATTATTCACAGCCCTGTACAGGCGTGTGAAATTTTTCCTAAACCAATCCTTAACGTTGTTTTTGTACCTAGGATTGATTTAGGAAATATTTCACGCGCATCATCCAATTGGATTTTTAGAAATTTAAATTGTTCTCAATTTGGTAGTTTTGACGGCTCTAACAAATTGGCCTTTGACAGAGAGTAATTGTCTCTTGATAATCCTGAGATATTAATTGCTGCGGATTTTCCATAATTACAACTTACCTACATAATATACTTACTTCATATTCCGTTTTAATTTAATTAAATCATTAATTTTATATTTTTGTTAACAATTAAGTTCGAGATCGCGTTTACTGAGGTATATCAAATTAAAAGCTCCTCTTTCTTCATTTCATTTTCATAAATTTATTAGAAAAGAGGGGTACAACAATTTTACTTAATTAAAAAATGTTTTATTAAATTTTTTATTTTTCGATATTTTTTTTAAATATTTTATTACAAATAATTTTCCATTTCACATTTTAAAATTTTCTTTTGTCATTATTATATCATTATATGTAATTTATATACTTATAATTATATATATATATATATATATATATATATATATATATATATATATATATATATATATATATATATATATATTTATATATATATATATATATATATATATATATATATATATATATATATATATATATATCCATCTATATAAATCGATATATAAATATTTATATTATTTAATACATTTATCAGTACAAAGGGAATTTTAAAAATTATTAAAATTATCAATACAAATAATATATAAATTATAAAAAAATAATTACAAATTATAGTTGTTTTTCAACAATATTTCATATTTTAAATTTTTTTCCTTTTAATTTATTTATATTTAATTATATAAATATATATGAAATGAACACATTGGGTTTGGAATTTAATTTGTTTTTTAATTATTATGTTTATTTTTTAATTCATTTATTAGTTTTTTTTTTACTTTAATGTGTATAGCCATTTTTATTTATATAGTTTTAAAAAATTATATTTTTTATTTAATTTGGATTAACAATATTTGTTTTAAAATTTATTGGTTTTCTATTGCATATAAACATAAAATTGGATTTTTATTTATTTAATTATTTATGACATATATTTTTAAATAGCATATTACTTTTTGTTAAGAAATAAATACCAATGTTATTCATATTTTGTTTTTAATCTAAAACAATTATTAATTTAAATATAATTTCAAAACAATCAAATCGTCCCGCGATTTATTTTTTATCTCTCGGTTTATTTCCAAATTACAAATTTTATTTAATTAAACTATTTAGTATATTATAGTTACTATCGGAATTTACTATATGTATCTATAATATATATTATTTCAACTAAAAACATTGAGTTTTTTTAAATTTATTTTATATTTTGGGTCCACATATAAAGTTTACGCATACCTATAATAATTAATTTAATATATATTTATTTATATATATATATATATATATATATATATATATATATATATATATTTATATATATATATATATATATATATATATATATATATATATATATATATATATATATATATATATATATATATATATATGTATATATATATATATATATATATATATATATATATATATATATTTATATATATATATATATATATATAATATATATATGTTTATGAATATAATTAACCCGTAATAAGATAAATATTTATTTCATATATGTGAATTTCTAATATTGACATCAGGGTATTTTATATAAATTCTTAAATATTTTAATTTTATTAATTAAAAAAAAATTATAACAAAAATATTATAAGTTATTGCATTTATAATTTATTTTGTGCACAATAATTAAATTAAATAAATTAATTAACTATTTTCAAAACCAGCTTGAAAATTTCGTTGAAGAAATTTTACAGTATAGTAGTACTAGGCGATTAAGGCATTTATTTATTTTTTTTTTTTTAAGTACATGAAAATAATAAATTAAATAAAATTAAAATATTTAATTTGATTTTTCTAATTATGTATGTGTATATGACGTATATATGATCTAAAATATTTTTATGGTTTAATATGTTAAACGATTATATTTTTTATGTATATATAGTTTAAATTACTAACGCATTTTATTTCCCCTTTTTAATTTTTAAAAATTAAAAAAAAATTGTTTTTTTTTGTTTAAATTACTTTGCTTTTTTATATATGACATTTGCAAAATAATTATGTTTATTAAAAATATATTTATTATTGTTTATTCTATATACGAACTAAAAACTACTGTATATCTATTTGTTTTTATATTACATATGTCTATATAGTATAGTGTTACCCATCAGGTTTTTATCTATATATATATATATATATATATATATATATATATATATATATATATATATATATATATATATATATATATATATATATATATATATATATATATATATATATATATATATATACATATACTGTCTGATTTATCGACTACCTGATTTTTGCTTCATGTGAATCGCATACAAAATCTACCCCCGTAGGGTTTTATGATTTCTAAATTTCTTCTAAAAATTATCAAAAAAAAAATCAATTGACATTAATAAAATTTTATAAACAGGAATACTTCGGATAACGCTAGATTCAAGAAACCCATTCACTCAGTAAATTCGTATTGTTATGTATTTTTAAATCTGATGAATATAGAGAATAGCGAGTTACAGTTGCCGAATTACGTTAAGTCGCCCATATTAACCAATTTCAGTTCTAATTGTTATATAGGATAAAGCAAAATGATGCGATTTAACTAGCAAAATGGTAAGGCCGAGTTCCACAAAAAAGAAATAAATTTAATAGAGCACGTTAAAGTGAAACAGCGTCACGAGTAGTCCTGTATAACTAATAATTGATTTTTCTATAATAAAAAACAATAAAATTTAATATATAAATAAATAAATTTAAACAAAACCAAAATTCTATTTTATTTTTCTATTTATTTAATTTTATTTATTTATGTAAGTTAAGATTTATTACGTTTTAAAAATTAGTATTTTTTATTTCTATTTTTAATGTAGAATAAGCTTTACCATAATTTTATTTATAAAAATTTCTTGATTTTTTTTTAGATTATGGATAAAATTATCTATTATATATTATTTAATATATATATATATTCTGATTTGATTAAATAAAATAAAATAAATAAAAATTAAATTATTTAACATAAATTAAAATAATATAAATACATATATATTCGAGTATTGCTCTTGTGTGTTGTGATGAACACGCATGCTGGATGGCCAAAAATCTAATCTAATACGTTTCTATATAATATATTTAGCGTGGTGTGATAATTTTCTAATTAAAATTTTTAAAATTTTCCATTTATATTTTCGTGTATAATATTATAATAAAATTATCAAGATTTTAATAAATTTCAACACCTTCTTATCTGCTCTCGAAAAAAAAAATTAAATCTTAAACGTATAATTTTCAGTTCGTTGAATATTCTATTCTATAGTTTTTCTTTTTTCTAAACACAAATTTTCACACACATACACATATATTTTTTTAGTGTATATGTAAGTTTTATACGCACGTGTTTTTCGTTTATGTATAACATCTAATTTTATGTGTATATCCTTCTTAAAATTAATTGGTTTTTCTCGTATATAGATTTTTTTTTGAGGCCATATAAATAATTATATATATTTTGTGTTGGACTATTAGGTATTTCCAAGAAAGTGATTTTTCAATTTAGACGTTAATAAAAATTAAAAATTATCAAAAAGCATTTTTTTTTTATTTAACATTTTGTTTTATAATTTGGTTGGTGTTTTTTTCTTACCAAGTGTGGAAAAAATTTTACATTTAATAATATATATATATATTTTTATGTATTATATTTTTTGAATATTAACGAAAAAATTAATAAAATTATAAACAATAATGAACTAAAAATAAATAAATAAAAATATAAGGTTTTATAAAATATTATATAAAATTAATTAATTTTTTATTATTTATTTTTATAAAATTAAAAATTCCTAAACATGCACACATATTATATTAAAACATACACGCACTAATTATTATTATATTATTTAATAATTATTATTTATTTAGTTATGTTGATAACATGTATAATTAATTTAATTTCTACGATTATTTGTTTTATTATATTTGTATGTATATATACATATATAAGGGATATTCCAAATAATTATCGTTTCTATAAAATAAAAATCGTTGGGATTATTTTTATTTATATACATAATACATATACATTATACATTACTAATAAAACTATATTTTATTTATTTATTATTCACTAAAAATTACGGAGTGAATATTTTATGTTTTTCGTACATATAAATTTTATTTATTTATTATTAAATAAAATAATAAAAATTAAAAGAGCATTTTTATTGGGTTTTTATGTTAAAGACAGTGGCTCAACGAAAAACACAAAATTTATATAATTGGAAGCTCTGGCTAGATGGTGGAAAATACTATTTGGCATATTAACGAACTAAATATAAATTAAATAAAATTAATTTTTTTTTAACAGATTGGAAGACATGTTCTAATTTTGACTACACATAATAACAGGTATATTGAGCCACTGAACAATAAAAATTTCGATAAAATTGTGTCATCAGTTTTTAAAACGTTAAATCCCCAGTACTTCTCAAACCCCACGGAGTGGTATACTGAAGACATTCTCTGGTTCAAAGGTTTGATCAAACTAAGTTTTATTTTATTAAATTATGAAAAGCACCCATGAAAAATAAATACCATTTAATCCACGAATAATTTGTGGATTTGAAACCAAATTCATTTGATAATAATGATTTGATGACGTATAGAGATTAATATTGTTTACAGATAATCCAATCTAATAAAATTAGAAATACTAATTACTTTAATCGACCTCTCCACGCACTCACATAGTAATAAAACACACGAAAAATGGTTTGGAATCAGTCCTGGGCAATTTTTCGTGTACGTGCTCTAAATTAGAAATTATAAGTCGATTTCGGTTATTTATGATCCGATTTTGATAAAATTTAAATTCAAACTCAATTAATTTGAAATAAATAGATTTTAATTAAAATGGCAAAAGTGTTATTTGTTGAATTGAAACTTTAAGCATAAATGTTTGTTTACTTTTCCATTACAATTCGTGCAAGTAGTTCGTTTTATCTTCTTTAGAGATTTTAGCAAGAAATTATTTATTAGTAAATTAGTTGAATTCGTGAACGATCTCAAAATAAAATGAATACGAGTATCATAAAAGAGGCATCTTTAAGAATTTTAAAAATGAAATTTAGGTGTTAAACACAATAACTAACAAACAGTATTGAATTTTTAATACCACGTATTGCTGAATATCGAAATAGTATTGAATACATTATTATTATTGTAAATTTGCTCTAGTTTGTGGTAGCTACGGATTCATATCTTTCAGAGATATTGATGTGATCAGTTTGAGAAGCACTATATGTATCTAATGGATTTAGTTTAGCGCAAAAATGTTGTCAAAGATAATATCCTTGTCTGAATATCTTTATCTGAATCGTTTGAGATGATATATAATGAAAATGTTTCGATTTTTATTCTTCAAAAGACAAATTATGTATAATATAATCAAAAAAAATATTTCTAGAAAAATTTTACGATAAATTTTCCTTTTTGTCCTTTTTTAATTTTTTTTTTTATCAAAATAACGATTTTATTTTATCAAAATATATTATTTTAATAATATGAAAATTTCTATTATTATTTTTATTATTTATTAGATTCGATTTTATTTATTATTTAAGTTCTATTTATTATATTGGCACAAATAATGTTAATTTATATAACGATAAAATATTATTTTTTTTGTGGGTACGTACGCGCGCTGCGCTTAAAATAAGAAATCACCACAATCCATTGCATAATCAAAATCTTCACCGCCTAAATCTTCAATTCCGGTATGAAAATCAAATGCACCAATATCGGCATGATAAATTCCTGCACTTGTTGTTTCCATTAAATTTGTACAATGTGTCGTGGGTAATGCGTGAAGGGTAAATGAGTCCTCGCATTGTGACCATGTTAAACCTGTGAAAATTTATTTTATTTGTATGTACATATACATATATAGAAATATAGAGATAATTGATTTTCTAACTAAATGAAATTTTCAATTGTCCTTTTTTCAATTTATTTTTTTCAATAAGGATAAAATAATCCACAAGAAATTTTATTGAAAAATGTTCTTGTTACTATTATTATTATTATTATCGTCATAAAGGATCGGTCGGTTGGGCTAGTCTAGTGTATATACTATTATTGTTTTATACATATATTCTCTGGTTTATTTATTTTCTGTCTATATAGACTAACATAAAATAGTTTGGTTTGGTGTCCCGTTTTATATAATACATAAAGAGTATATATACACATATACATAATATGTATTATTGTTAAGAACTGAAGCACACAAGGAAAAAAGAAAATTCTACCTTATTTGGGTTTTGTTCAGTTTTTATGGACGATTTTCTTTTGGGGTTATCGGTTTATCCGATTTTATTTTTTATTATTTTATTTTATTTAAAATTAAATAATTTTTGTTATACAACGAAAGAATCGAAAATAAAATTAAAATTGATTTTATATATGTATTTACTTACCTCCACTCCATACACCATTCGGCAATGTGGCCCAACCCCAGCCATGACCCCATGGTAAAGCGCACGCTAATGTTCCGCCCGGAATTGAATCTTCACGCGTACTTTTTCGTAATACGGCGACCGCAGCATTATTTTTCACCGACGAATTTTGCTGCTGATGATGTTGTAGTGTTATTGTTTTTCGCTGTGTCACTTCATTATTAGTTGCAGCTGTAAATATTTAACACAAAAAATAGTTTTAACACCGCTTATCGCAATTATACTATTAGTATACATATGTATACACAAAAAAAAATACTTACGACGAATTCTTACAAGCGGTCTTTTAAGTACACCCATCAAATGTGGTTTGTCTACCACTAATTCTATTTGAGGCGGTGGTGGTAGCTAGATATAGTGCGATAATATAACATAAGAAATAGAGTTTTTATTTTTTAATCGTAAAATTTGCGCGCTATATACAAACATACATATGTATGTATACATATTTTTGTCTAGACAGGGGGATGGTTGTTGATGGGGTATTGAATTTAATTTTTTTTTTAAATGTTATATCTGTCTGCATTAAGTAATTTATCATATTTTTCAGTTTTCACGATAACATTAAATTATCAACTTTTGATAAATTGATGTTCTTATTGTAGTAGAATTATAAAAGTTTACTGCACTTTTTATAAAGTTTATTTGAAGTTAAAACCTTTTACGTTTCAAAATAGTTGGAAACATAGCGGGTCCTTACGGCTCGACGATATATAGGGGGCTCTGCTACTACAAGTAAATCTATATCTATACCAATTGGGACTTGGGGTGACATGTTCTACCATCACAATTTTCGACATTCGATGAAATATCACTGATTTCGATAAAATGGTATGTTGTATCATTTTCGACCATAATCTTTTTACTGAAAGAACTTAATTTTTAGGTTTGGGCGGATCTTAATACAAAATAAAAAAAAATGCGCAAAGAAGTGTTGGACCGCATTCAAACGGGTGGTGTCAGACGAAGTGTGGTTCTATCGCCATTCGAAGAAAGAGTGGTCACATTGACCACTTGGTAAAAATTCGACCCAAAATTCAAAGTAGTTAAAAATTATAATTTTTATTTCGTTTAAGTTTATAATTTATTAATTGTTTTATAATTATCTGAATTGTATTCGATGTTACTAACTTAATTTTATTTAGTAAACATATAGTAAATAAGGCACAGCTCACATTAATAATTTGGATGACTTTTAGGGGTTCAGAGCGTAGAACCCTTTCTTCCAAGAGACTTCTAAAGACATCAGTGTTCTTTAGTACTCCATTGCACCTCTCAATAGGATTTCGAGCCTGTGAATGCAGATAATTATATTTATGTTGATTTGGGTTTGGATTTCAAAATGGTGCGATTAACCATGGTTCCATTGTCGTAATTTCTTTTCATTTCCTCCCGATCCGGTGACAATAACCAAATAGCCGAATCGTGCGAAGATCGCGGGTATGTTGCTCACACCGATACAATTTGTAGGTCGTATTTACAAATCTGAAAAAATATTAAAGATTAACAAAACTAACGAAATGTGATTTACTTACCAATTGGACATTCAATTGATTGGCTGATTAGCTTTTCGATCTACGAAAATTTTGCTACATATTGTATTTTCTAAGATATTTGTTATCTTGCTGATGGCTCGAGATACAACTGACTGATCCATAGAAAGGAAATGCACATCACCGACAATACGTTGGTATGAACCTGTTGAATACAAATTAAGCACTGCTATGCTAATTTTATTTCCAATGGAATTTTGGTGCTTTTAAAATGTTTTTCTATTTGTGGCTTGATTTCGCCAATCAGCAACTTTAAAATTTCTTTATTTACGCGGAACGATTCAGTAAATCTAAAATAAAGAAGCAAAATTATAAATTAATACTAAAAACGGTTAGTTACTATAAAAATGTAAATTATGTACTATCTCGATCCTCATTCCTCCTCATCAACATCGTCCGAAGTCGATATAGCACGTACTTACGTTTATTATCTTTACAAGATAATTGACAGATTGAACAGTTGAAATAGCTAAATATGTTTTTTTTATAGTATCCATCGAAAATGGTACAACATACCGACATTACTTTTTTCGATGCGATGTTCACTATCGAAGCGAATCGAAATGATGGTAGAACATGTCACCCTTGGTATAATAAATTGTAATAAATTATGCCAGACGGGGGGTGACTTTGACTGGTGCAATTGGTGATACAAAGGGTTGGTACAATTTTATCGAAACTCATAACTCCCAAAGTAAAAGTAGGCTAAGCTCCTCTCGCGGAAAAAATGATTATTTAAAAGAACGATCCATTTGAAGTTTGTGTTGTTGTTTTTGTATTCAAAATTAGGTGGCTGTGTGTTTTTAAACGTCAATGGATAGATAGTTTTATTTTAAACGTCAATGGATAGATAGTTTTATTTTAGAAAACATTGTTGTTGCTTTAAAATAGTATCAAGGCTGTTTCCGAAACCGATACTTATCTGAAACTTATTTACTTATTTGCCGCCATCTTAAATAAGTATGAAAAATCATCCGAATCGATTTAGCATACTTATTTTGACAATAATGTCAAAACAACAAAAAAATATTTATGTTAACCTATATGAAAAAACGGTAGGTAATAATTTAGTGCTTTTTAATTCATTTGATGAATTAAAATATACAATTATACTTTCAAGTAATTGGCAGGATATTTTAAAATTATGTAGAAAATCATTTTATTTTAGAATATAGAACAGTGATGATCAACTATAAATAAGTGGAAACTGCTGTAGATAGTTGAACGCTAAAAGCTCTGTAGATAAATAGATTAAACCAATAATAGCAACTGAGCGAATATATGTATGCAGAAGTATTCAGTAGAAATACTGTTAACTAATAATAATAAATAAAATATTTATTTAGACAAAAAACTAAGTATGTGTGTATATATTATAAACACCAAAATTACATAATCATAAATAATATTTGACAAATTTTGACAGATAATTTAGATTTTCTTGCAAGAAAGAGATAGCAAATAAGTTACCTCGCGAGGATACTTATTTGAATAAGTAAGTCTCCACAAATAAGTATTACGTTTCGGAAATAGCCCAAGTTGAGTATTTATTATGGCAACATTCTAACACATCGACATAAAAATAGTGTGCGAATACAAATATTTCTGGCACACTCACCTAATTTTTAGCTTGACATTTTTATGGTCAAATGTCATTTGGGTGTTGTTTGTGAATTTTTGTAACATTTGTGTCGTTTCAAATTTCATTGAAAGTTAGTGTAATTAGTTTATAAACAATTTAATTTTATATAAAAAATATTTTAACATAATTTAATGTAAACGTTTGTTTGTAATGGAAAAAAGATTACGCTAAGTTTGAGTTTATTGATGATTGGAAATACAGAAAATGCGAAATTGGTAAAATTAATATTCGATTTCGAACAAAATATATAGATCATTTAAGTTATGTACATACATTAAAATAACAAATAAGAAAACTATTATTATGCGATAAATTCGTTAAGTACAATAAATTATGTAAATAATGTAAACGAACTCGTTGAGCAACAAAATATTTATGAAATTTTTTTGTTATGTCACAAAAGCTATCAAAATGTATCCATAAAGGTTTGCTATAAAATAAAAACTAAAAATAAATTGTCACTCTTGTCACTCTAATGGAGTTATAAATTTGCAGGCTTAATCGGCTAGGCATTTTGCTTTGGTGAATTTACAATAACAATCACAGAGCTTAAAGCAAAATATAGTTTGGCTACATATAACCACTAAATAATGTTTTAATAAAGCAAGCCACCTATTGTTTGAACTGGATTGGTATGGGCACTTGAATTTGTAATAGGCTCGCGTGTTTTATAAAATATTGCTAAAAATTGATCGATTTTATTACAATGAATATTCACTTTGTTCAGACAAATTCAGGCAGACAAATACCATATGCTATTCATGGATTTAATATAATTAATAATAATACATATACCAAGTACCAAACAATTTTTTATTGTCATTGAAAAACAATGCTAAATAAAGCTCACAATAAATCAATATCGCAATTCAATAATATTTACGCGATTATAAAATAAATTCATTTAAATTTTCCAATTTTCTCTCTTGAATTATTTTTATATATTTCTGTCAACAAATTTTCATATAATATAATATTTTATACACAAATTCATTCATTATGTAATAAAAATAAAATATTTAACAGATAAATTTAAATATTATTTTTAATGAAAATTTATAAATTTATTTCAAGTGATCGAAAAAATGTTTTTTACAATAAATTTTATATACATCCATATATAAAATATGTACAGTACAATAATATATTTTTAGAATTTTAATAATAAAAATCAGTTAGTACTTATGTACTATATATATATATATATATATATATATATATATATATATATATATATATATATATATATATATATATATATATATATATATATATATATATATATATATATGTACAAGAAAAATAAACAAATTTTATTTCAATTGAGCGCTTAAAATAAAAGAAAAAGTTTGTAGAAGCAATATAGAAGAAAACTTATTTTTCTGAGAGTGGAAAAGTTCAATTCATAAGAACGAAAAAATAAAAAATAAAAATTATTATAATTTATCTTATTACAACTCCAATTAAATTTTATTATTTTTTATTTAAAATGGAAATTAATTTTATTTTTTTTTTCAATTTTAAATATTCACTGAGAGTTATTTTTATGGAAATTAAATTATTTATGTAGATAGTAGGGTGACTAATTATACGATATATTTCGCTATTCCATATACCTCTGTGTGTATGTATATGTCACGTCACGTTCTATGTATATGCGTAGGCAGACTTAATTTAATGTTCGACTTAATTTGATGTTCGTTAAAATTTAATTAAACTTATATATTATGTATATAGGTGATAATTAAACTGAATTACGTTGATTTATTCGTTTAGAATACATTTTCTAAAAATAAAATTCTATTTCTCTGTTAACCGATTTAAGAAAACAGACATCAAATATTTTTATAATATTTTTTATCAGCTAAGTTTAGCAGGCAAGGTTCTCTACATCTAAATAGTGCTGCTAAAGCTAGAATTTTGAATACTGGCCGTATTTGATATTTCTGACAATTTTTGTTTTACTCGGATTTTTTTTTGTCTTAATAATGTCTGAGATCAAAAAATCTTAAAAAAATTTGAGATTATCTCAACTCGATCAAGTATTCCCAAATGAATTTAATTTCTTATACATATATTTTATGTTTTTATTTTAATTTTGTTGAATCTAATTTATGATAAAAAAATATGCAGAAAACTGTATGCAACCTAAGTTTTTAGAAAGGTTCGTAATACAGAAAAATAATAATTTAGAAGCACTTTTACAGTTGCGATGGCGCCTACATTTTTTTTAAACCAATCATATTCTTTTAAAATGACGATTTTTTACATAAACAGTTTTTCATTAAGTTATTGTATCTTCTTCATCTTTTTGACTGAACGAACTCGACAAGAAATATTAATGGCATAAAATTATCTTTGAAATAAAGTTGCATTCGTGGCCATTAAAATTATTTGTCTGTGTTTTATTTAAATTCAAAATTCTATACCTCGAAGTGAAACATCTTTTACAAGATAATAAAAATCAAGCGCCAATTTTTATGATAAAATAAAGTACAGAAAACTGTATGATACCTAAAATACAGAGAAATGATTCTTAAAGCACTTTTACAGTTCCTTGCGATCGTTCATTGGTCCTGATGTTTTTAAACCAAATCATATCCTTCTAAAATGACGATTTTTAGAAAGATAAATTATATAAATATTTGGTCGACATTTTTAATACCCCGTATTTTGTTAAATTTGAAGTTTCGGACATAGTCCAATTGTGCCACATTCTCGCAGCGACGACCGAGATCTGGTTGTGGTTATGAAGACGAATGAGTTAATTACACCCCTGTTACGACTAATTGCCACTAAGCTAATATGTAATTTAGTTGCGAATCAGTCGATCAAGAATTAATGGTGTTGTGGTTTGTGGACATCAAATAATTTAAATAATTTTTAAAAGCTCACCACAGCAATAATTTTTTATTGCCGTGATGAGCTTTTCTTTTGAATCGTTAAAAGCACTTTGAAAATATTCTTGCTCATTTCTTAAAAGTATACAGCCGAATAAAAAATTGCCAGCAAATTATTTACCGTTGTATCCCCAAAAATCTTACATCGAATTGTATGGAAATGTTTAAGTGGTTTGGTCTGCACAACAACAAAATTATTATAACATTATGTAATGTACAAAGTAATTCATTAAAAATTTTTAACATGTTTACAAAATATAAAATTTAATTATAATTGAAAGCTCATCTCCTAAATGAATCTTTTATCTCTCGAAAATATTGTGTTCGAGGAGATATACATATATGTATGTATGTATATAACGTCCAAAACGAAAAGCGCAAACATTTTTATTTATTTTGATTAATTACATTTACTTACGGTTTTTGTAATTGCTGAAATCCAGTCACTGACAAAAAAAAATGAAAATAAACGAAAAACATATACAGTTATAAAAAAAATTTCCAATTAGTTTTTTATTCATATTTTAGTGTTTTTTTTATGTCAAATTAATCCTACATATTTATGGTATGTACATACAAATTCACCATTTTTGTATCACACTACATACTTACATATATAAAGTTACATATAGAAAATATTTTTTGGTTAAGACACAAATATAAAATTTCCGAAACTAAAACTTTAATTTAAAAAAAGCTTGCTCGTATATGTATAAACAACACTATAAAAGCTTTTTAATGATCTCCCTATATACATTATTACAGTAACAAAAAAGCTTTTCTCAACTCTGTTTATATGTAAATTACATAAAGTATAACGGAAAATTTTGTCAATTTCACTAAAGTAATATTCGAATTTTCCGACTTTAATTTATACAATTTTGTGGTAATTTTATCATTTTGTGTTGACATTAAAATGACAATAAAACCTATAATGTGATTCATTTGAATGATTTCTTTCAAATATTTTTTTTTGTCTAAGGAAAATATATAAGAAAACGTATATAAAAAAAAGTTTTTTACAATAGAAAATCTATAAAAACAAAAATAAATTGACTGGGAACTGTTGTTTAAAAAATAGACTTCTTTTATTTTACGGTTTTATCTTTGAGTGTGATAAGAAAATGACAATTCTTTTATATTGTGTATAATCTGATATTTATATACATATTTGTATATTATGTACATATGTGTGTACATTATATTATATGTATGCATCTTGTGTATCCTCCTCACTGACTCAGTTATCAATGCGCCGATAGGGGGCTCCAAAATTACTAATGGGGGGAATTTTAAACCTAACCAATTAAGCTAATTTTTGAATATTTAATACAGAATCAATACTTTAGAGAAACTGTGAAATTTAGAATGGTCTCACTTGTGCATGTGCTGGATCAAAAACCTACATACTTATTATATGTATTATAGTTAGTATAGCCAAAGCATCTTAGGTCCTTAAACGCGGTAATTTAATTTTAATTTTTATTATTTAAATTATTTAATTTAAATTCGATAGTTTAATGTGCAACATGGTTTTTTTGTGGGAAGGTCGACAATTACAAACCTAGTGTCTTTCAGCTACCATCTTCACAGTACGACCGATCCCTGACTACAGTTAGATGTGGTCAATACTGATTTTTCAAAGGCCTTTGACCAAATTAATCACGCAATTCTAATCGTCAAGCTAATGAAATTAAACTCCAACTTCATTCCAGTCAGATGGTTGCACTCTAACCTATCAGATCGTTGGCAATTTGTCAAGTTATCGAGAATCGTCCCGTTCTCGTTTTTTCCGTGCTACATCCAGGGTTCCTCAAGGCAGCCACTTGGGTCCATTGAATAATTACATATAGAAGGTGACACTTCCAAATTAGCAGCGACATATGAGCATGGCGTCAACAATCTTTACTAAATTATATTAAAGTGTCTTTGCTTTTTTAATTATTGCTAGGTTCCTGTGATACGAAAAACCATATAAAAAAAAAAATATTTTTTCATTTCTTACTACTTTATATTTACATATATATATGTAGTGTATACTCAAACCTTTAATTTCAATTTCTCTAAGATACCTCTGCTGGCAGCGCTATAACAATTTATTTTTTTTAGTGTCATTTCTATATGTAATTATTCAATGCTTGGGACCATTGTTGTCTTCACTCTTCGTAAACGATGTGGTGAACTGTTTCTGAACATTTTTGCTCCAGTTTCCAATTTATCTGACTATGTTTGATGTTGAAAAGTGAATTGCCGTTTGCGTTGTCGTGACGGATTTTTACACATCGATAATGCATCTAGGAACCTCAGTCAATCTGAACCTGTCCTGAACACGTCGCATTGTATCAATTGCGCTTTTTATTTTTTTTATTTTAATATATTTAGAAATTCATTCAAACTCGGGTTTGATAAATTTCTTAGGCCTAATTGACTTGCGTCTTGATATCTTTTATATTTTTGTATATTTTTTATTTTATTTTTATATTGTATCTTTTATATTTTAGATGTCTGTTTTTTCTTTTTTTTACCGATTGTATCCATTTGTACTGTAGGTAATAATAATAATAATAATTAATAAATAAATATTAAGCCATGCCAAACAATTATAAATGGAATTTCCCGTGTTAACCTTGAAGAAACACCAAACTTTAGACCGCGCACGGTACTGGCACCATCAAAACTATATCCAATTCAATTTAGTTTCAAAAATGTTATGCAAAACTTATTGGATTTCAATATTTCTAGCAAAATATTAAAATTATGTTCAGCGGTTTGATATTCCAAATGAACTAAATCCAAATCAATTGTAGGATTTTCTTCCTATATTTGACATTTTCAAAAACGACCAGCTCACATTTTTGTGTTTAATTTGAAGTTCAACCCTCTTTCCCTTCGCCATGATGCTGCTGATATGAGAATAATTTTCGATGACTTTCCAATAAAAGCAGTTCCATGGCCTCAAGTTCAGCTCGAATGTTGTTCTTAAGAGCGTGAATTGTTTGTGGATTATTGCTGTATATCATTCATTATATATACTTTTCTTTTCAAAAAACCTCAAAGAAAATTATCTAACGATGCCAAATCGCATGATTTTGGTGGCCAATTCAGATCAAAAATTTTTGAAATTATGCGATTATTAAACTTGGTTTCCAATAAGTCGAGTGTTTCACGATTTGTATGACATGGGGCATCGTCTTGTTAAAATGAAAGATCATCAAGTGTAAAATTAACGACACGTTTTATTATTGTGAACGACGCCACAAAGAAGTGATTGGCTCTTCACGAACATTTTCACTTACAGCTGTTACTGTTTCATATGGTGTTCATATGCAGGCCTGGGCCAAATAATTGAAATGGGGCTCCATAAAAATAAAATAAAACAACCTTGAATACATAGTATATAAACGCTTAATATTTATTAGATTCAAGTTTTCCTTGCTTTATTATTAGCAAAATCTCGAATAATTAGCTCAAAATTAATGTTTAACAGATGCAGGAATATTTAAAAATATTCTTAAGATAACAACAATATTTGGAAATAAACCGCAGCTAAGATTTTATTGATAAGATTTTCTAGTAAATTTTTGGTGTCGGCTCTGCATTGAAATTAGCTGGGGGCCTATTATGAAATTTTTCGATTTCGGATTTTTTCGATATCGAAAAAATGTCCAAAGAAAACCGAAAAGATTGCAGATATTTCATCCGATTGTGTCGGTATGGTTCTGTTAATGGCAGAATCACATGAAATTCCATATTCACGTGCTTTAATTTTTGCTTTCGCAAATATTTCATTCCACATTCCACTTAAATTTTGAATTTTTATTATTAAACTTTCAATATTATTTTGCTCAATATCAAGTGAAGCATTTCGAGCTTCAATTACTAAATTTGTTTGATGCAAATCTGTTAAAATTTCAATCCATATGATAGAAAGCAAAACACATTCAAATTTGTTCAGATATTTCTCAATTGGGTACCATTCAACGCATCCGTGTGGCGGCAAATTGAAGGAATTCATTTCATGTAAAGCATTTTGAATGGATGATAGATTTTTGGCTATTGGTTTTCCTGCATTTATTCTATCAGACCACCTAGTTCTGGAAACTGCTAAAAAAATTATACATTTGTTGTATAACTCCAAAAAATTGTACAGCCTCTCCTTACAAGATTCAGCCGAATCAACTCCTACAAGATTTAACGTGTGGTTCCCACAGATGGAAAAAATACTTTATGCATTACGCTTCGTAAGAAGAGCTTGCACACCGTTAAGCTTGCCAGCCATGTTTGCACCGTTATCATATGCTTGGGCAACACATGCATTGAAATCCAATCCTATATCCGACAAAACTTCAAGAATTCTGGCAGCAATTTCTTCTCCTGTTTTTCCAGAGAATGGATCGAACCAAATGAAACGCTCTTCAATGTCAAATTTAGAATTGTCATACATTTGTACATACCGAATGATCAACGTACTTTGTTCTCGGTGTGAGCAATCAGGAGTGGCATCGACAATAATTGCAAAAAGTTTATTTTTTATTATTTCTTCAAGAATGGTTTACTTTACAGATAATCCACCTAATTCAATAAATTCATTTTGTATACGAATAGAAAGGTAATGCACTAGGTATTCTTGAATGTTCTTCCTGTGAAGCACTAATTCGCTGAAAGTGATTATTTCAAAATGGGTTATATTTACTCAATAGTTCAATTAACCGAACAAAATTACCATTTTGATTGTCACCAATTCGCTGGTTTGAGCTAAAGAAAGCTAAACCACGTTCGGATAAAAAAAGAATTACTTCGAGAAACCGCTCTAGTAGTTTTCGCCAATTTTATGATTCTTCCTCTAATTCTTGCAAAACCATAAATCCAATGGTCGATTTACTTGTAACTGATGTACTTGCAGACTTCCAGGCTACATAATTTTCTTTGTGTTTTATCGAGTTCTCGTGAGATGGTACACGATCCATCCTTTCTTTATATCCCAACCAGATTGTGCGATAAAGGCAGATGATTGCTCATTATTTATTTTTCTTAAATAAAAGCATGGAACACAAAACAACGATATTTTTACTGCACTCCAACGCAACCAAGAGCATATGAATCATATGCTCTACGACCTGCAACTGATTCAGTTCCTTTAAACCGTTCAACAATTTTGCCTAATTCCAGGCTCTGTATGGTGTCCATATTGACCAAAATCATCACTTAATTTACGAAATGTTTTTTTTTACAGAACGACCATTTTCGTAATAAGTTTGGTTAACCAACGAACGCATGACTAAAAATGGCATAGTGTTGACTTATCATTTGTGTGGCACCGCACCATAAATAAGTTTTTTGAGCTTAAAAACATCCTTTATGGCATATCTAACTATTTATCATGTAACATAAATAATTTCAGCTCTCCCATCGTGTAAAATTCGATTTAGTCCGATATGTGGTAACGTAACTATGTAGTTCCTATTTTTTGTTTTAACAAACCTTTTACGTTTTTTTTGATTATACATATTATTGCTGAAAAACAATTTTCCGGTTTTCTATTCCATTTTACTTCTCATATTTTAATCAAATTTAATTTATAAAAAAACTGTTCAAAAGCTTTTAACTGTACAAAATAGGAAAAGTAAAAACAATATATAATCTCATAAGAAAATTGTTTTTTTGTTTATACAAATAAAAAATAAAATGAAAACCCGAGCATACTTAAAAGTTAAAACAAAAGAATTTCATTTTCACGATAATATTGTACTTTACAGGAAATTCTGTTGTTGTTGTTGTTGTCTTATTTAATGCAGGATATGATTTTCCTGTACTCTCTGAAAAAAAAACCTTTTATGAAAAATCATTGAATAAAAATTATGTATACATATATAGCTCGTATACATAGGTATGTTGTGTTTATGTATAGTATATATATATGTAATATGTATATATGAGATGAAAAACCATTTGTTCTTTTGTCTCTCGATCAAGAATGGTTTTATGTTGCGTTTTGTTTTTAAAATGGACATAAATCAATTATATCGTGACAGTACAAATACATTTAACCAGCTTAATGTGATTATATTTGAAATAACCTAAAACTCGTGTATCGCAGATGTCGTGATTGTTTCAAACTTACATTTTTCAATTCTATATACACTTAAGTTTTTTTGTGTTTAGATATTTTTCGATTAATCATAATGAAAACAGTACGCCCACACACACATACGAAAGTTACGTGATTTATAAATTTTAATAAAAGTATAAATTAATAAAATAAAATAATCAAAATAATAGTAATATGTTAGAACAAACATAAATGTGTATGTGTTTTATTTGTATTGTCTGTGCGAGAGATAAATTTTCAATTATAATCCCGACGAAAATTAAAATTTGAACGTTTTTCGATTTTGTTCTGTCGATTTTATATTTTCAATTAGACGACGCTCGATGGGAAATTATTTTTTAATTTAATGTGAAAAATCGTTATGTGCTCGAATAAAATAAGATTTTGATATTAATTTGAGATGAATTTTATAGATTTATACAAACATAATATATATCTATTGAATTTAGGTCAGGCGGGGAAAACGAAAGCTTATTTCTTATCGCCATTTTTATTCTTATATGTTTCTTTTATTTTCCTGAGTAGATCGCTGTTAGATAGCTATGCTCATATTTGAACAGTTTTTAGTACTACCGTAATTAGTTATCTACGTATATATATATCCATAATTAATTTGTATTCAATTTATGAACATATTAAATATAGTGCCAAGACATAGCAAACCAAAACTTAACAACTTGTGTGGGCGTTTTAATTTTTCTCTTCATCCATTTCTATTTAAATTTTCATGTATGTACGGCTATAGTGCAAACGTGAATAAATTCATCAAGCTAGGTAGCGTTGAATTAACTCAAAACAACCGGTATTCTTGTTTGGTTGTTGAAGACCCGCCGGCCGAAATGCTCCAAAAACAGAGAAACCGTCACCAATCTATTTAAGGGAAGAATCAAAAAGAGAGCGTTAGTTAGATATTTCGAAGATGTTTCTCGCTGAGAAAGGATTTCAATGCAAATCAATTACCAATATTATTAACCGTGAAAGGTTACCTCAGCCATTGTTCCGTCTGGAATTAGAACCAGATAATAAAAAAATCAAAGAGGAACAACCAATATTTGACTTAAAATATCTACTGCATAGAAGAATTACCAATGAGGAACCTAGAAAAAGAACTGCACCAGTACAGTGTGTTAAGTGCCAAGAGTATGGACAGTAACTGTGGTGAACTCCATAACTCATCAGTGAGAAAATGCAGCAACTGTGGTGGAAATCACACTGCAAATTATAGAAGGTGTCCAATTTACCTAGAATTGAAAAGAAGAATAAATCCAAGGCAGCGAGCAGAGCAACGAATGCTTAATCTTCATTCTTCCACTAAACCCAAAAATACGATCAGAAGTTTTATTTCATACCGCACAAAATAACCAATCAAAAGCAACTGTTAACAGTAGTGTGCATCAAGAGGTTTCTTATGCAACTATCATTAAGGGTACCAATCCTAAAGTGCAAGGAAGCGACGAAGTAAACTTCGCAGCAGCTTTAAGCAAGTTAACTCTCATCATGCAAAGCTTCATGGCGATGATGAAAGAAACATGAATCTAATGATGCAGAATATGAACACGTTGATGCAGATAGTCATTAAAAATCAAAGTGACTGTCCTCAAAATAACCATATGGAATGGAAAAGTATAATATAGCACAACATATAAAGCAGAGGTTCAATCATTCCTCACTGAGCACAATATTGACATAATGTTAATATCTGAATATCTGAAATACACTTCACCAAAACTAGCTATTTCAAAATTAATGAGTACTCTGTTTATAACACGAAGCACCAAGATGAGAAAACATATGGAGGCACAGCTGTACTGATAAAAACAAGATTAAAACACTATGAATTTATGAAATTTGAAAAGGAACATATCCAATCAGTGGTCTGGAAACTGTGTCATATCAGCAGTGTACTGTCCTCCAAAACATGGTATAAAAAAACTGCAGTTCATGGATTATTTCAGCCAGCTAGGTAATAAATTTCTTGAGGGGGGTGATTTCAACGCCAAACACACTCAATGTGGTTCCAGATTAACATCGCCGAAAGACAAATAACTTCATGAAGCTATAGAGGAACAGTCTCTGGATTACTTATCTGCCGATCATCCAACATACTGGCCCACAGATAAAAAGAAAGTTCTTGATTTAATTGATTTTTGTGTAACTAAAGGCATTCCACGTACATACGCTAAGGCCACCGATTGCTATGATCTGTCTTCTGATCACTCAACTATAATTGTAAGAGTGAGCACCGGCGTCCTAAGAATAGAAACACCAGAACGGCTTACAAACAACCAAACTAATTGGGATCAATATAGTAGCTAGTCGAACATAATTGTGTAGTGAATATCCCTCTTAACACACCAGTAGATATTGAAATGGCGGCAGAAAATCTTAAAAATGTCCTGCCATTATCAAAAGTTAATAAACTGTCACATAATATACAGAAACTAATCCAGGAAAAGTGGAAAATTCGCCGCCAAAGAAACAACATCACCGTTGTTGAAATGGAAATTAAATTGAGCTATTAGGACTTTACGATTTGCATTGCGGGAAGAACAAAACCAGAGCGTCCAGAATTATTTAAATTAACTCTCGACAACCGAGAGGACAGAAAAAAGTTAAAAAGGCCAACAAACTCGAATCACCCGATTAGACTACCAACTGGAAGTTGGGCGAGAAGCGATGACGAAAAAGCCAAAGCTTTTGCTGCTCATCTAGCAACAGTATTACACCACATGAAGAAACTAATAACTTTGCGCTACCCGACGAAATGGATGATGATTTGTCCTTCAAACCCATAAAATATAATTTGAAAAAAGTTAAGAATACAATTAAAAATTGTATAAGTCCAAAAAAGGCACTAGGGCATGATCTTATTACCGGAAAAATGATAAGGGAACTGTCAGACAAATGCATAAAACTAATAACATTCATATATGGAAGATATCTTTGATCACATTGACACATAAAGCTGGAAAAAATGAAACACAGATCTCATTATATCGTCCAATAAACATGCTGCCTACAATCTCAAAGTTTTTTGAAAAAATGCTACTAACGAAATTGAAACCAGTATTAGAAGAACGGCATATTATTCCAGACCATCAATTTGGGTTCCGAAACCAACATGGTACCACAGAACAAGTACACAGAATTGTAAATGCAATCAAAAAGACCTTCGAGAAAAATAAATGTTGTTCTGATGCCTTTCCAAAAATTTTCCAAAATGTATTGGTTGATGGGAAGAAAATCTCAGCTGTCATTAACCAATAAAGTTTTATTGTACAAAGTGATAATCAAACCCGTATGAACATATGGTATTCAGTTATGGGGATCCACCAGCGCGTCAAACGGAGAACTCCTGCAACGAACCCAAGCGAAAATGCTTCGTAGTATTACCAATGCTCCTAAATAGTAATACACACGGTGATCTTGGAATAAAAACTATTAAAGAAACCATTAGAGAATTCGTTCGAAATGTTACTTAAGACTAGAGACCCTCATTCCAATGAATTGGCCAGGGATATATTAAAACAGCCGCGATTTAGGCGGCTGAGAAGAGCAGATCCAATTGGACCAACCTATAAATACATTAAATATTTAGGTTTTACATATATTGTAAATGTAAGATTTGAATACTTCTTGTTAGTTTCTTTTGTAGATTCCAGAATAAAGCCATTTAAAATTACAAATTTAAATTTAATTTCAGAAAGTAATATTCCACGTTTTATATCCAACCTCTTATACTAAACCCCTTACATCTCGATAACTCAACTACTTTTCAACTATATGAGCAATGTCTTTCATTATGATTTTCTAACAAAAATACGAGTTCATCGCGTCAGTTGCCGCGGTATTTAAATTTAAAGTGCTCGATTACATAACAAATATACATACCGCCAAATTCGAACTAAACTTAAATTCACGGCCGATATATTTATTTTACAAAGAAAACTCGAGATTATTATAAGTTTTGCCTTCTCTTTTCCATCCATATTTGTATTTTATTATTTAATAATCAAAACCATTTTCTTCATCGCATATCTTGTTGAGACAAAACAAAATAGCTTATATGCTTAAGTGAAAATTTGTGTTCGCACAACGATAATTAAATAATACTACTTACTAGCATAAGAACACTAAAAGGGCGCAAAATGAGAAAATGTAATTGAAAAGATTATCCGGTTGTAAACATAAATGGATTACACAATTGTGTTTTTCATATATACAAATACATATACATACATATATGTATGTGTATATGTTCAATTCAATTATATACGAGTATAACGTATAATGTACATATTTATGTCGGGCTTATATGTATATACAGTATTTTTTCTATATATCATCAGACACGATATGAGAATGAAAATTATAAAATTATATCGATAATATATTTGTTGATTTATAATTCATAAATTAAATTTCTGTGTTATCTATAATTTATTCGATTTTTTTATTTCGATATATCGTTTGCAGATTTTTTTGATTTATTTTTATGGTTTTTGATCGTTTTATTTTATTTTCGTCTTCTTATCTGGATGGATAATAAGAAAATGTACGAATTTACATAAATTTTCACGTTATTATATATCGTAGTAATATTATTATGATAAATTTTAGTACTGAACGTTATATTTTTGTTGGGAAGATATCAAGACAGCTTAATTTTCCGATTATCTTTGTTCATTTATTAAATTTTAATCGGAGTCTGTTCTGTTTAGCCTTTATCAATTTCTAGACCATTGGCTCAGCCGATTTTAAATAAATTACATTTTTATACTAAATGTGTGGAAATAATTGAGATATCCAAATTATATCTGGCATAGTATTTATACGTATTGACCATTGCAATCGGATCTCTATTGCGGATTTTAGATTATTGAGTCAAGATATCTGGTCAATGGCTCAGACGAATTTTAATAAACTTTACTTTTTTATTAAATTTGTGTAAATATACAAGATGTATATGTAAAAGTACGAATCATTGCAATTAGATTGGAGTATTTTAAAAATATTATCCGGAAAATCGAATATCTGAGTCAAAGGCGGAAATTTCACTTTTAAGACTAAACTCTAAACTTTATCTCAGTTTCAGAACAGTTACAACTATGATGAAATGATGCATGGCCTTGAATACAAGGCAAATTTTGATAATTTTGTTTCGCGCAAAGTAATTCATAAGCTAATCAAAAAATTAAGCTCTTAAAGCTTGATTTCCACTTTACGATCTAAATATTAATTAATTCTTAATTTTCACGGACACTGCAGTCTTGTGTTTGAAACAAAAATCACCGGTTTCAAATTTTGTATTAAGCTCTTTATATAAAAGTTATACAAGCTTCTTTTAATTATTTTATTCTCTAACGATTTGTTTCGGCATGCTGTTTAAAGTTGTGATTAGATGTCTATTTAATCACATTTTAACCTAAGCTGATTAAGTAGATAAGCTTTCACAACTTTTCCCAATTGAAAAAATCAATGAAATTTTAGGCAACGTTTTAACCTACATATATAAAGCTTTTCGACTTTTAAACGATTCTTTGTAATACCGCTGTATAAGAATTTTGAATTGCCCGACCTGGATTTAGCGTTGCTCATTTTATTTCCACCCATTTGCGTATTTATATATGTATGTATGTTCATACGCAGCGGAGAAAAATGAAGTATTGCTAATCAAGTGGAAATTTTTTACGAAAAAAAAACGTAACAGACTGAAACATTTTTTTTTGTTGCATTATATATTTGTATATACATATATATATGTATATAGTATATATATATATATATATATATATATATATATATATATATATATATATATATATATATATATATATATATATATATATATATATATACATATATATTTTCTTTAGCATTTAAATTTATAAATCGATATATTGAAATTGAAAAATTGATTAGGATAATTTGTACTCGTATCTGAGATACAAGAATTAATTTGACATAAAATATTTGAATGGAAATTGTTTATACGTACCTAACTTCTTGTTCGGATTTCGCTAGCATCCAGTAAACTTTTGAACGTTTCCGTCGTGATCCTAATGCGATTAATTGTGATACACCACAGCCGTCAGGTAATGGTGGCCTTCCAGGTATTTGACTTGTCCACTGTGATATTGCCAACATTTCGGGTGCTTCTTTCACCAGAATTTTTCCGGCAGGTGACGATCTCCCCGGCTCCTATAAAATAATTTTTTCTGTTGTTAATATAATGACCAAAGTTTTTCAACTTTATATGTATATGTGAACAATTTTGTTTCCTATTATAGTCATATAACGAACGAAATGCTTTTAAAATAATATAAATTTACCACAGTGCATATGTTTCTACTTTTGCCATTAAAAACACTTTGTCTTATATATACATATGTATACAGTATATGCGTCTTACAAAATGAAACAAGAAAAATTGTGTTTAGATGAAAAATTAAGTGAAATATAACCCAAGAAATAAGGCGTATGATAAACATAAAGATTCTTTTTGATTTTGCTTTACCGTATACATCATTATTATACGAGGATGTATAATAGGAATAAACAATGGAAATAAAATGTTAAAGGATATACACATAGCAAGGTGGAAACAAAGCCCGGCATGATAACTTGCTAGGCTGTGTTCATAAAATGTGCGAAAAAATTCCAGATATGTAGTTAGGAGTAGATTTAAACATTTCAGGTTGCTTTTATTTTTACTTGTTATTTTATTTAAGCGAATTACTGAAAAACTAATCCAACACTATTAAATAAAATTAATTTCTCAAAAAAATTATTGGTAGAGGCGTGGAAAATCAATTAAAATATTCTGTGTACAAAATTTGATAAATACAATTTCCATAAACCAAAAACCCAAAATTCCATTTGCTAAATGGTAAAAAAATGAGATTGAAATTACCGGTAAATTTACTATACAAATTGTTAACTAAGTAAAAGGACAGACTATAGTGTACTCCGGGTCTTGGGCCAGTATTAAATGAAGTGTTTCGGTACAAATTTCTACAAAAACTCCACTAACTACTATGTTCATTCAACATGTCGCCATTTCGATTCGCACCGGCACCTTCGAATCCAAACGTCACTGCTTTAACCACTGTGCTATTTACTCGGTATAATTTTGATTGAAAATGTAAAATTTGAAAAATAGCCGAAACTCCCCCCATCTTTCTCTATTTATTTGAATTTGAAATATTGGAAAAATTGTTAGAATGCTAAAATTTTCACTAGAAATTGCCGATTTTCATGATCAAATTTTAAAAATTATATACCATTCGACGTTTAATTTTAATCTTCAGAATATGGTATACGGGAAATTCCGTTTCTAAATTTTAAAATATATTTAAGAAATTTAAAAACTGCTATGAATTGGTAAATTTCTAGACTTTTAAGTGTTTCAAACCGGATTTAAAATTCTAAATTGTAAACGTAAAATTTGATTTCGTATTTGGATTTTCGAAATTTCACAATCTGGAAATTAAATTTTCGAAAATATCAGTTTTTGTTTTGTAAAACTTTTTTCGAAATTTGGAAAATTCTAAATATTTATTGAAAGCATAATTCGTTTGGCAAGGGATTTGGCATAAAGCAACCGCAACATCTAAAAAATCTTTGAAAAAACAAATTCAACTTTTAGGCTGTGTCCGATTTCTGAGATAAATATTTTTACTGTAATAATTATGATAGAATATAGGTACAATAATAATTTGCCGCCAAACAACATTGCTAGTTGGCTATTGCAGAATTCGAACAGTAAATGAACTTATGGCAAAAAATGGAAGCGCAAATTGTTTCACTTACGTGAAATTATACCAAAAAAGGTGATTATTTTGTTATAAAAATTAAACTATCCGTCTAAATTCTGAAAAATATTAAAAAATTTAATAAATTTAACTAATTTTAAATTCTGATAGAATTATGAAAAATTTTGAACAGAATTTTGAAAAATTGTGATCAGTGCAGAACATTTTTCTTAATTGATGATTATCTTTAAAAATGTAACATAAATCTCCAATATTTTGTTTAAATTCTTGAATTACCAAGAACTGGTAATTACCAATTTTCTTGAATTACCAAATTTACCGGTTAATTGTAATTTTTTACCGGTATTTCAGTACACTAAATTCGTCGGTAAAACCGGTTACTCGATTAATTATTTACCGGTAATGCGGTCCCTAATGGCCACATAAAGCGTTTGAAAGTCTGGATATACGTAGTGGTTCTCGACACCGAGAACTCTGCCACCAGTATCTACAGATGAAAGCACAATTGAATTACAACCAATTAAGGATCGCATTATCGGTAAGCGATTAATCGATTAACCAGTTTTACCTTCTAAATTGCCGGTGAGGCGGAAAAATTATCGATAAAAATTTTAAATTTAACGGAGCATTCGTTAATTTATGATAAATAAATAACAGAAGAAATTACTAGGTAGAACAGTCTGTTAGCACAATGTTGTAACATTTTTTAAAAGTACGATAACCGCATTACCACTGATGAATCTAGTTGTGGAATAATAAAATTCGAATTTCATGTCACTGAGTGTAGCGTTCAACATAAGGCTGATTCATTAAGATATACTATTCAGAAAATTTAGATTAAATTTTTTGATTAAAAAAATGATATTCTGGCTATTCCGAATCTCTACATTTTGTAGACAACCCCATAAAATGGCGACTAGATAGTTAAAATGACAACTCGTACATTTATTAAATTCTTAATAATAAAACTCAATCTCTTAGCTGAACTAATATCACACCACCATGAAAGAACGTTTGGTGATCGAATATAATAAAGTGATAAATGAAGTTGTACGAAAGAACAACCAAGAAAATATATCGGTGCATATTCCAGAACCTTTAAACGACTAAACCTACAAGAATTAGTGTAGAATTCAAAAGTGCTGCATATGACATCTAAACTATCAAAGTTGCAATCCAAGAGACATATCAGAGGCATTCCGAACTCAACAAGATGATTGTATTCAAATTGTTGCTAACAGTTGGCGGGCTAGATGTGTCAAACTCATGAAAATAGGAAAGTTTTTTTTTTTATTCAGAAGATTATATATATTCTAACAATTTGTAACAAGAATTCGATTTACCGGCAATTTACCGATTAGCAGGTTTTCATTTCAATTTTTTACCGTTTACCGGTAAATGAAATTTTCGGTATATTTGCGGTCTATAACTAATCTCGATTTTTCCGCTTATGAGCCGGAAATAATCAAAAAACAATTATGATTCAGCTCAAGTACCACGAAGCCAGTATGCCGAGCAAGATATTTTTCTGACATAAATTACTCATAAACATGTACTGTTCTATACCCGGTGTCGAAATCCCCGACACCCCCCAAATCCACTTAGAATTGGAGTTTTTTGCACACGAATGGTTCAAAAATCAAAATATTTTTTATTCAATTTCCACAAGAATATGCGGAATGCCAATCATAAACTTAAATTGGAAACCTGTCATCGAATAGTACGTGTTAATATCCGTAGGTTCAATCTTTAATGCACTTTCTTAATGAATGGTTCTTTTTTCGAAAAGGAATAGGTTTGGTCTAGAGATTCTTGATCCTAGTTAAAATATTTCCTTAATATATTTACCATTAAACGTCAGTTAATATAAATGTGTGTATATAAAAAAAGCTCAGAAATTTCAACAATTAGTTTATGTAGTGCAAAGTTAACTTTTTATTTTTTAATTTCAATTAAAAGCACAATCATAATGTATATATGTTTGTGCTTTTTCCAACTATATCATACATATTTAGTTTTTTTATCCACCTCGTCAACAATTCAACCTCTATGTAATATTTAAGTAGAACAAGTACTTTTCTAAATTAAATAAACTAACTTGTACTTACTTTTAAGAACATTACATCTTCCTTGTTCCGGTTTTCATTAGAATTTAACATTATTTTCTAGAATATGTATTTATAAAGAGATAAATAAATAAAACACAATAATGCCTTATATACTTGTACTTACTCGTATATATGTATGTATGTATATACAAAAATATACATAAGAAAAAGAAAAACCTTTATTTATTTTATACTTTTCGACTTATTTATTATAAGTTAAAATTCAATTTACTTTTCTGTTTTTTTTTTGAATATAAAGCTGAAGACAAACCAATGAGAGGGCGAAAAAATTGAAAAGTGGAAAACTTAAAGACAGTTTTCAATGTTTTTGGAGGAATATGAAAGCACATATATTTATGTTTTGTTTTAAAAAGTACAAATTTAGTTGGGTATACAGCTTTGAAAGTTTTAATGAGCCTATGGTTCAAATTTCAGTAACAATTGTATCGAACAATTTGTTGAGAATGTTCAAAAATTCCAAAAAATTATATCTTTGACATGCAAGAAAAATATAATAAAACATAAATACATATACCATCATTCTGAATGATTTCATCAAACTCAATTCACCATTTAAAATAAATTGCAGACTTTAATAAATGAAGTGTCATTGTTGAAAATTTACGAATCGGCCTTGGACGGATTATATGTCAATATAGAATACACATTTTAAGCGTATCCTTGGGAAAGCTTTGATGGTTTTTTTGAACTTTCAAAATTTAGAAACTGCTTCCTGGTGATTTTATCATGGTTTAAATTTTATTGATATAAAATTATAATTTTTAAATCATAATTGAGAAAACGAGAGAGATTTCACCACTACTGGATATTGTACGAGCCGGGACGGATTATTATCATACCATACGAGTAGCTATGGAATATTTGAGGCCACCAAAAAAATCATTTCACATTTCAACTGCGACCGGTGGGAGGTTAGCACGAAAATGACACTAGGAGCTCTAGTGGTTTGTATCATGGATATTTTGTTTGTTGTACTAAAACGATGTTAATGGGACATGTTTAAAAGTACTAAAAGCTTAATTTGGCTTTACTCTTTAAAACAACCCATTTTTCTATGACACATTTTCGAGTATAGAGTTATTCAAATTTCCATTAAATTTAAATATTCACAATGGGACATATATGAAAGAATACTAAAAGCTCAATTCATCTTAATCTTTAACTTGTCAAGTCTAGTTTTAATTCCAGGCTGAAGACTAACCCTTTAACATTTTCCATGAATGTGATCAGAATTTTTCTATGACGAATTTAAGAAATTTTTAAAATTTATAGCAAATTGAAAAACTACTATAGGATAGAGTCAGAGCCACCTTTATATACAGAGCCGTAAGGATCAGCCATGTTTTTTGTTGAGCTTTTTCTAGAGGAACTACTTTTTGCATTATCCCATAAGAATCAATGTAAAAATGACCATTTTCGAATTACTTTTCATCAATGAAAAGTTAAATCTTTCATTTCGATAAACACTTTGTGGAATTGATTCTATATTGAAGCAGCACATATCTGAAAGTCAGAACCTTAAACCTTTTATTAATTTAATAAACATTAAATCAAAATTAAATATGAATTTATCATATTTATGTAAACATGAATTTATTTGAATGTGTAGGCAAAATAAATAAATAAAACATATATTATCATCCTTTCGATCGATGATTTTGTCTCTTTTTTAAGAATTAAATCTCACATTTTTTTTTAAATTTTGCTTTTTCTATTGCGATCGCAGCATGCTCGTATAAAGCATGATTCTATTTCCTTTTATAAATAATAACAGTGTTAAAGGCCATTACTGGCCCCTTACTGAATCAACAATCTGGCTCCAACGGTTTCGATCCTGAGCTTGGTCTTCATACTGTCTTAGACAATCTGAAGAGGCCAAGTCGTTCTCTACATCGTGGAGCCATCGTCGCCTGCAACGACCTCTGCGCCTACCATATGGTGGCTCTCCTTTCAGAGATCGCTGCACAATTCGTTCCGGATCAGCACGCAGAACGTGACCGAGCCAGCGTACTCGCTGAGATCTAACTTCATGTACAATATCGGGGATCTTCATCAGATCTCTGATCTCGAAATTGTACAGAGCTCGGTATGTACCATCTATTTCGCGTTTAGGGCCGTAAATCACACGCATGATTCTTCTCTCAAATGTAAGGAGCCATCTCTCGTACTCATCCGTCAGCGCCCAACTTTCACATCCAAACATAACAACGGGCCTGATCAACGCTTTGTAAAGCTTCCGCTTCACGGCACTTGATAAGTATTTAGATTTTAGCAGTGGCCTTAGAGGATACAAAGAACGACTGCCAGCTGCCAGCCGCACTTTAATATCCTCACCCACACTGTTATCGTGAGTGATAAGAGAGCCCAAATATTTGAACCTCCTCACTCCCTCAAACGTGTGGTGGCCACTACTAAAATCTGGTGTGCCATTGTCTCTAAAACCAGAGATCAGGTATTTCGTTTTGGACTCATTGATCTGGAGTCCAACAGAAGCTGAAAACTCTACAAGCGGATCAAGTATTTCTTTCACTCCGTTGTTATTCAGTCCAATCACGCATATGTCATCTGCATATTTCCTTTTATACATTTGAAAATGTATCACCACATATTTCTATTTCATTACCTTGTAGCGAAATCGGAAAAGGGATAGAGTGCAAAATTATTCCAATAGGCTGAGATCGCAATAGAAAAAAATCAAAATTGAATTCACGAAATAGCGTAAAATTTAAAAAGAGAACATAAACATCGATCGATAGAAAAAAAATTGTGATATTGACAACTTACAACATGTCATAGGGAGTTCCAATAACAGCTGCACAATTTATTTAGAACCATAATTATGCACAAATGCGTAACAAAACTTTACCAAAATAAAATAGAACCGTGCCAGAAGAACTGTGATAGTCATGGTGTTCCATTTATAATCTAAAATCCAAAATTTACGTTGAAATTGAAGTGAAATTAGTTTGAGATTTATTCAAACAAAATCATGAAGCTTTTATTGAAATACCCTTTAAGTATTTTATTTTATTCACAAAAATATAATTCAAAAGGAAACATAACCACACTTTTACTATTTTCTCTTTTCGTCTTGCAGTTTAATTTTATTGCGTTGGTATTTGTGTGTATTTATATCAATTCAATGGAGAAAAGCTTTTTTTTCTATAAATTTTATTAATAAATATATCAAAAATTAAACAACTTCTTTGATCAAGCTTTGAATCAATTATAAAATGATAATTGTAGATTCTATTTCAATGTTAAAATACTTAATCCATCGACATTTTCATTGAAAAATATCGCACCGAAAATTTTATTATTTTTTATATGTTTTGTATGGAAAAAATGTTTTTTTCGTCAATTTTAGTTCCTCTAGAAAAAGCTCAATTTTTAACCTTAGGGCTCTGTATATATAGATGGCTCTGATAGAGTACGCAATTCCGGGAACCCGGGATCCCGGACATTTTTTAAATCCCCGGAATTCAGCAGTCACGATCCCGAACTAAAAGAAATATATATCAATGTAAATAAACTACATTTCTTAAAAAAAAAATTTTTTGGATGAAATGTTAAAAATAAAACAAAACAAAATATATTTTTATTTTAAACTATATTTGACATCCATAGAAAATAAACATAAAAAAAAAACGAAAACGGAACACGCGTTGAAAGAGTAAATAAGTCTATTCAACCACATTAAAAACACGTAAAACTAAAGCAACTACGACAAATTAAATCATATACATTTTTTTCTTGGACATTACGCTTCTGTATGTATTTATTCTATGGTCGAAGTCAATATACGAGTATATTGCATGTATTTGGATTTAATTTTTGGGGAATCACATAAATGTAAAAATTATATTATTGAGTAAATGCGAAAATAAAAGTCCTTTTTCATATATCTGACAAGATAATCGTGATTTGCTTAAATTTGCGTTAATTATTATTTTTGTATTATTTGTAATAAAATTGGTTAATAAAATTTGGTGCGTCAAACAGGTAAATAAATATTCAAATGTTTTATTGAATTTATTATTAATTTTTTTAAAAATAAATTACTTGTTTCTCCTGCATTGAAATTTAAGATATACAAATGGCATAGAGCATAAGTTTTTGACAAATCAGATTCAAAAGCATCTGTTAAATGCAAGCCTTGCTCGAAAATAATAAAGACAAATGGTGGATCAACAAAAGGACACAGAATGATAATATTGATAAAATAGATACTCACCAAAATCCAGCTATGTCTGGTAATAAGAAACGAAAATTCACGGATTATTTCACAATTAAAGAAGATAAGTCTCTTGAAGCTACAGTTGCTAGAATGGTCGCCCGAAATGGACTTTCATTTTCAGTATTTGCCACTTCAAATGACTTAAGAGACGCATTGAAAGCTAAAGGATGTGAACTTCCCAAAACTGAGCACACATTTCGAAACATGATAATGGTTTACGCAACAAAAAATCGAGAATATAACACACTAGGAATGTATAATGGAAAGAATGAAGGTAAAAGGTTTATTTTCTCGTTTGATGGATAGACATCAGTGCTTGGTCGCAGGTACATGAACGTCAATGTCCATCGAAACTCTTCCAAATTGTGGAAATTAGGTCTTATCCGTATTGTTGGAACAATGCCAGCCGAGGGTTGCGTTGAGCTATTAAAGAAAAAGCTCAATAATTATAATTTATCTCTCGTAGATGATATAGTATGCATCGTGACTGACGGAGCGAAGTTAATGGTCAAAGTTGGTAAATCGATGAACATGACGGGTATACAGAACAAGATGATTCGGATTCATGCTTAGATAACAACGAGGTTCAAGATGATTTTATTTCTCAAGATGAAAGTGGAATGGTTTTGTTGATATAGATACTGTCACAAAAGCAGATCTACAGCCCAGCATAACTTTTATTATAGAAAAAATAAGAAAGGTTGTTGTTTAAACAAGCTTCAGTTAAGAATGAAGTATATTCTTCATTCGTTAGAGCAGTCTATTTGTTATGCTGGACCGTTTTAATCTTGTCAAAACACCGATACAGATATGTCTAATAGACTTGAAGTCAAACATTTCATGCTCTACAGAAGAGATTACTTATATTGTGGATATAGTACTCGAACCAGAAAAATTGACGGTAGAAGTACTATGTCATAGAGAATCAAACAGAATCAAACTAACTGGCGGCAATACCAGCATTGTAATTTATGATTCAAAACTTGAATTTACATGGATCTCAAATATGTAAGAAACTGGCTGACTCGCTCACACTGCGGCTTAATCAACGAATTCAACCAGAACTTTTTGGTATTTTGAAATATCTACATAATCCCGCTATAGTTGAAGATTGCGATTTGTCTATGATGCCATCGAAGCATGTGCCCACTACAAAAACTTAATTTAGTGAATCAACTACAACAACAGAACAGTTAATCCAAGATTAGCTACAGTTAGCAATCAAACGAGGACTGTTTCTGTACCATCTACATCTACCAACTACTTGAATCTAGCTTTAAGACGAGAGATTTTTATAAAAGTGGAGGATTTCGTGGTTTTCATTTACGGCAGCTGGAGCGCTATGTACTAAGTTTCGATCGCGGTTGAATGACGAGACCATCGACGCACTTTATTTTCTGCGTAGGTTTATGTTTTCTGAATTAATTTTATAACACACCTAATGATTTATTTATTAAAATGAATTATTTATAAACATTAAAAGTGTTTTCTTGATTTTAATATTCTATCTTATAAATATGAAAATCCCAACAGGATCCCGGGATTGACGAAAACTCAATCACGAATCCAGGAATTATAAGAAAATACTTAAAGCTCAATTTGGCCTTAATCATAAAATAATAACATTCTTCAAATTTGAGCATGCAACTTAAAGTTTGGTCTTTAGTCTGGAATCAAACATAAAGGCTTGATAAATTAAAGATTAAGCCAAATTGAGCTTTTAGTATAAAATATTAAAGAAGAAATATTTTAGAGTTTAATTATATTTTGTATTGAGTCCGTGCTAGCTTAAAAATTTTCTGATTTATAAAATCCATTTTTTGTACTAACTTTAGTACAAGATGTATAATATTTACCAATAAAGTTATTAATGAAATTGAAAACCGCAACCAAGTAGACGTAGTGTTTACTGATTTTAGTAAAGCATTTGACTCAATCTGCCATCACAAGGCTCTAGAAAATCTTTACAACTTTGGCTTTGCATCCAACTTCATTAAATGGTTCAACTCATATTTGACTAGTCGCGTACAATATGTGTCAATTGGAAGCGAAAAATCCAAATTAATCAAAGTAACGTCAGGAGTCCCAGGGTTCCCATATTGGACCATGGATTTTTCTCGTTTTCATAAATGGAATAACTGAAGTAATAAAATACTCAAATCTTCTCATGTTCGCAGATGATATAAAAATCTATCATACAATTAAAGAAATACATGACACAAAAACATTACAAGACGACATCGAGAGATTCAGTGAATGGTGCCACAAAAATTCTTTGCTGTTGAATATTGACAAATGCAAAGTAATGTCTTTTCATCGCAAGAGAAACCCGATTAACTTTGCTTATAGCGTTAATAATACGGAACTGCAAAGAGTTAAAGAAATAACCGATCTGGGTGTCACATTCGCTGAAAATATGAGTTTTAACAACCACATTGACAAATGCATTGCTACAGCTAATTCTATGTTTGGTTTTGTTAAGCGTTGGACTGGTGAATTTACAAATTTGTCAACTTTATTTTCACTTTATTTTGCGTATATAAGATCGCAAGTTGAATACGCATCAGTAATTTGGAGCCCGTATTATGCTAACCACATCAAAAGGATTGAAAGCATTCAAAAGAAATTTATGATCTTCATTTTAAAGAAAACTGACTGGGACTATGACCATAGCTTACCGTTTCATGAGAATATAGCCCGCCTTCCACCATACACGACAAGATGTTTAGAGTATAAAATTTGCACTCTGGAAAATAGACGCTTATTTTTAGATGCAGCCTTCATCGGTAACATCCTGCTTGGCCTTATTGATTCTCCCTACATATTGGAAAATACAGCTATCCATGTTCCAATCAAATCGCTGCGTAACCATCGGTTTTTGGAGATAGTACGCCACTCCACTAACTATGGTGAAAATTGTCCAATCAACAGACTGGCAAAATCATTCAACATCGCTGAAGAAAACTTTGACTTTCATCTCACAAAGGACTGCTTCAAAAGGAACTTGAAGAACTATTTTTAAAATTTTAAAACTTAATTTATCAGAAATTATCTGGTAACATCTTTTCAGTTTATTTTTTGTAAAAAATATACTTTTTCAATCTAATTTTTTTAACAACTTCTAATCTGAAGTACTTAACTTTTAATTTTTAAAATTGTAAATTTAAATCTTGTGTGTAATAATCAATACTGAATTGATTATTTTTTTTGCATATGAAATCATACTTGTAATATACTAAATCGATTTCTTTAATATAAATAAATAAATAAAATAAAATAAATCTATGACACAAACCACTAGCTCCCAGTGTATTTTTTGTTCTCACCCTTCGTATTTACTTCACAGACATTCAACTGGGTACCTGTGCTTAGTGAACGCAATTGTTTTCATTCGCCAATTTCAACCTAAAGCTTACATAATTATCTCTCCATCCAAACGAACAATTACTACAAATTATATCTAAAAATTTAGTTAAAATAAATTACTTTCAGAAAATTACAAAAGTTGGTTTTTTTTTCTGTTAAATTGCACTTTCGACCAAAATGAATTAGATAAGAATTGTTGTTGCTTTTCAGTCGTTTTAAAATTATTGTAAAATAAAATTGAAAAATTGTATATATCATTGTGGAACTGTCTAAACTTCTAAAACATTAATTATATTATTTAGATTATAATATATGAGATATTAATTTCCAACTTTACATGTATACTAGAATCTGTATAAAACTATATATGACTATATAGTATATGACTATATAGTTTTATACAGATTCTAGTATACATGTATACATGTATATATATATATATATATATATATATATATATATATATATATATATATATATATATATATATATATATATATATATATATATATATATATATTATATATATATATATATATATATATATATATATATATATATATATATATATATATATATATATATATATATATATATATATATATATATATATATATATATATATATATATATATATATATATATATATACATGAAGGATGCACTAATAAATCAAATATTATATTATGTCCTTGTAAGCATTTCTTATGAAACAGTTTCATAATAAGAGTCTTCGTATAAATCTAATTAAAACTTTAAAGATTTCATAAAATGACAAAAAACATGTCAGATATTATATGTACATATATAGAGTACACATGACGTAATAATAATAATGGTACAACCATAAAAAAATGCATTAAAATGGAAAATTGAACAATATAAAAAACTTTCCAATGAGTACTCTATAGACGGTTTTCACGTCATATATAAACATTTTGTTTTATTAAATAGTTTAAGATATAACAAATATTATTTAAAAGAAACTTACTGTAAACCAAGCCATTGTTGAATCGTCGTACAGCACTACCCATTCCTCTGACCAACGATTCCATAATAATTGTTCTGAAATTATAACACGAGAAAGAAACAAATATTAAAAATTTATTCTTTAGGGAGCTTTCAAGACTTGTCAATGAATTTTTTTTTTAATGTTTTTCGTCGTTCGTAATGCTTTTTTCATAGCGTCGTTGCTATTTTTATCTTTAACAGGTGTTGTATTTCTTTTTAGAATATTGATTTTATAAATTTTAGTTATAAATAAGTATTTGGAAAATTATAGATATAAATGCGGCCCTTTGAACAGGTACTATATTCACGTTGTAAGCAAATTTACAAAAGTAGATGTATTGTTCAATTTCTGTGCACCAAATTTTAACATCTGTCAATTTTAAAAGCTTTACTTAACATTATACCTATTAAATTTGATAAATTGATTTGTAAAATGTTTAAGATTATTTCTTATTTTTCTTTGATTGTAAATTGTTTAAATTTGACTATTTGAATTCTTTGTATGACAATAACAATTTCAAAATTCAATAAATGAAAAGCTGAACCTATGAAAACTTCACATTTTATGGATTTTTGCTCGATTATCTTATTTCAGAACTATTAAGTCTTAATGTTTATAGGTTTCTTGTATGTACCTTAATAAAATTTTAAATGTTTAATAAAAAATTGGCACTCAATCTTTATAAACAAAATCGAAAAGTTTATTTCATTTCGTTTCCAAATTTATTTGGCAGTATAATAAATTAAAACTAACCGAAAATAATAACTAAAAACTTAATAAATTAGGTTACGAGAGTTGCTAAGTTATGAACTATAAATAAAGCTTTTATATATTAGTAAACAGCTTTTGGTGATTTATTTGGAACTTTTGAAATCATAATAATTTTAATAAGAGAGAGTACATGCTACATAATAATTTGTCTGTTTAAAAGCCGTTATATTAGCGTTGCGTTGCAAAGCTTTGAGTCACAGAATTTAATTATTTAAAAGTTAATATCGACTCGATCGATTGGGATTTGTAAATAAATAAAAACGTATGTAGTAGGATTAAAACCGATATAATGGTTTTGGTTCTACCAGTTAGGTGATCCAATGTAGTATCCAAGTATTTTGAAGGCTATGGAACTATACAATTCATTCATCTCTCATTCAATTGTCCAGTTATACATATAGCAATCGCAATGTATTTTTTATACCTAATCCAATTTCTGGAAAATTTATTACGATTAATAAATTTTGAGAAAACAAAACCGATTAGATTTTTATTTCCAATTATCCGTCATTAAAAAAATTTTTTTTTTAGTATTTTATATATATGTATAATGGGTGATTTATTGTTTATGACCACATTATCCACAAATCTTTGGTAATTTGATCTTGAAAAATCGTATATAACATAATTTCTAAAAAACCTGTTTCATGTTTCTAAAATAAAAATACCGGATACCTATACCTACTCTACTCCAATTACGTTTAAACATCATTTACATATTAAAATGAAAACTTGAGAGTTTTTCGCTCACAGTTTTTATTTTATAAATATATATGTATATGTAAGTACAGTTAAGAAAATCAATAAAATTTTCATTTCAATAAAAGGAAATTGTTAAATTATTCAAATGATTTGCTGAAATGAACCGACAATTTTTTCTTGTTGTGTACACAAAAATACGCAACACAAGAGAAAAAGTCATCGACAAATATTTATTTATTTCTAATTTAATGACGTTGTTACGTCAGTTATCAGATAACCGAAGAAAACAAGATAACAAATACACAATCAATTCGAAACCAAAACAAATCTAAGAATGAATCCAAGTCCACCTTGACTTTATTGAAATTTTCGAATATAAAATTTACAGTGTATCCGAAATTTGACCAAGAAATAAAACAAAATTACAAAAATGTCAGCGATGAAATGTAGAACGAGATTGCATTTTTTTTTTCCATTAAGAACGGCATTAAGCATTTTAATGACCCGATTGTTCAGCCAAATAAAATGTTATCTTTTCTGTACAATTTTGTAGCCCAGTACCCAGGTAATAAATAACTGAGTTTTATTAATTAAAACTTGGAAATCCAATTTTAAATTATTTTAACAATTTTGAACCTGCAAAATGTAAATTAATAAATAATACGTTTTTTGAAATCTTGCTATTCTGGGTGGAAGATTCCGTTCAAAACATTATACATAACAAATTTCTGAAGCTGCAAGAAATTACATTTTAATATTTAAAATTTAATTATTTGGAATTAATTCAAAAATTTTGAATTTATGATTTGCCATTTATTAATTTTGAATTTTGAAATTTAATTTGAAATTCGGACGAAAATCGCTTAAGATTTTTGAAACTATAATTAAAATTAAAATATTTAATTATAATTGGAACTTGAATCAAATTCAAATTAAAACTTAAGACTTTTGGCTCAATATTTCGACTTTTAGACGTCGTTTTGAATCTCTGAATCTATTTTAAGTAATTTAAATACACTTTAAGTTTAAATAATCTCAAGCTCTCAAGACAACTTAAATTTAAGTTTACAATTTTGTTTTTATATTAACATATTGATCTGTATATTAACAATTAGAAACTTTTAAATTTTAAATTATGATTCTAGCATTAAAGTGAAATTTGTGTCTTAGAAATTAAAAATTGGATTTAGATATTTTATAATTAAATTTTTAATTTCTTTATAATAAGATTGTTACATTCTAAAAATTAAAATTTAAATGATTTGGCATATTCGTTTTAAATGTCGAATTCCAAAATTTTTCCAATTTTAATAAATTAATGAAGATTCTAAAGCTAAGATAGATTTAAATTTTAAGAGGAAAATTCTTAATTTAAAAGTGCCCAGAAAGTGCATTGTATATTTTAAAGTTTCCAGAATCGAAATTTAATAATTTTTTGTTTATAAATTCTAGATTCGAAGAACCTGAATTGATTAAAAGTTTTAAAGTAAATTTAAACCTATTTTTATTTAATTTTTGAATCAAAAATTTTAAGTCAATAAAATTTTTAAATTTCAGCCACAATTTAACCAAAAAACTTAATCTCTACTGTCTAATACCGCTTATTGCATTTATTTATTGAGTTAGCTTATAGTTTGTCAATTTTAGATTTAACCTTCTTTAATGGTTTGCTACAAATTTTCCAAAGTTTTAATCCTGAAGGGGACAAAGGTGCTAGGTACCCTGCTAAAATCATTCTATACTAAAGCAAAATTTCTGTATGTAGCCTATGTAGCAGGCGTGGCTCGTCATATTGGGCGCTGCCCATCATGTGGGTAGTGATTACGCCATTAGCATCAAACAAGTCATATTATACTATTAAATACCAAATTTTTAGTGAACCCTGCCAAAGATTCACATAGTAAATCACACGAAAAATTATTTAGCACTGATAGATGATAATTTTTAGTATGTTTTACTATGTGAGTGCTGGAAAAGGTCGAGCAAAATTTGGTGCCGACATTTTTTTTATTATTATTTATAGTTTATTGTAAATAACACATTTTATAAACCAAAACAAAAATCAATACAAAATTTTAATCGACCTTGCCACGCAGTTACAAAGTAAACACACAATAAACAATGAATGAATGCATTGAATTATTAATTCCCAAGTACACTGTGTTTCTAGCTTAACTTCCAATGCTATATCCAGCCCCACTCCCAGTAAAAATTGGAATGGTCGTTTGGTTACATGTTAAGACTTGGATACAATGAATTGTACGCCTAATATTGATAGGAATCTTGTCTTGTATAATTGCTTTCGTTTGTATACTATTATACAGGTAAACCTCGCTTTACGAATGGGTTCGGTTCCTGGAAATGCTTCGTTAAGCGAGGAATCGTTAATCGAGGTATCAAATTATATGGTTTTATATGAGAAATTGTTAGTTTGGTTCCTGTAGTACAAATTTAGTAAAAAAAAAGTTTTCAGTACATACAAAAATTCAATTTTATTTAGAATAAAATAAATAATAAAATTCGCAAACTAAAAAATTCAAAACATATCATAAGAAATAAAATCTGTAAATGCTTAATTTATTTTTTAAAAAAATTATCGATTTTAAGTTGTTTAATTTCTTCTCGAACTCGTCCAACATTTGTTTATAACACATCATATTCTTTTGATTGCGTTAATTACAATGCAACTTCTATTTTTATCTGGATCATTATTTCTAATAATCTCGTAGGTTTCATCCATTTTTGAAAAAATTTCATTTAGAGTGTGGCGGCTTAAATATTTTTGTGGTTCATCATCCTCTGTTGATGATTTAGAACGTGATTCTTTTAGCATTTACTTGAACATCTTCAATGGAAAGCTCTACGGGCTGTTCATTTAACAATTCTCGAATATACATAATATATGTACATACTCGTATACGTATGTATTTTCATAAAAAAAATCATAACAAAAATGTAAGAAAAACGGTTTTTTAAATTTTTTTTGTTTATTTTGATTCGTTATTGTAAATTGATATTCGTAGATCCGAGGTTTTGTTAAGCGAGGATTCGTTAAGCGAGGTTTACCTGTATATCTTAAAGGCATAAAAGCATATAATATGTTGGTTAGCAAAATATGGGACATTACCTCATATATTTCAATGATTTTTGCCTAACAAAAGAGTAAAGAGTAAAACGAAACAAAAAAGAGTACTAATACTCTTGAAAAGAGTATATCTGGCCACCCTAATAATGAAGCGACAAGTTGCTGGATCCAAATTATAAATTTCATCACAATCGCTGTTGTTAAATTTTGTTTTTTGAAGCAATTTGAAACAATTCCGATTTTATATGGTCTAGGAACGTAGAGAGGTTTAAATGTTAGGAAACGAAAAAATTAAAATATTTAGAAGTTTCAAATAAATACTTCGTAACTTTGAGGTCCTCTATAGGGCTAATCTAATAAAGTAGCTATTGCAGCGGTTTTGTTAATTTTATCAGGGTATACCTATTTGATTTTCAATATGCATTCAAACTATATTTACTTAAAAATGAAAATAATTTCTACCAAAGTTTTCTTACCTTAAGAAAAAATTAACTTTTTGTACGATAATAAATGTCAAACTGGGAAATTTTGAATTTATTAGGTTTTATTAACGATTTCAACCGATTAAATTGTAAGTAGTTGAAAGGTTTTATATTCATATAAGCTAATTATATATAAGTGTATGTATAATTATATATGTATAGGGTTAGAAAGCTTTAAACTCAAATTAAAATAAATTTTAAATTTTGTTTCTATATTCGATAAGATATGCGAACACATATGTAGACTATAGAGATGGGTAACTATTTACCGCACACCTCGCAAAAAGTAAAATTCAAATTCTATATAAACACCAGAAACATATTCATGTTAACAGATATGTCTTCTTATACATAATATATGTTTGGAGAATGAAATATAATTTTCTTAACATAAAATATACAAATTATCCAATATATCATTTTAACATTTGGTGCGGTTCGAAATGAAAAATCGTGCGTGGAAATATAAAAATATTCTCCATCAGAATTTATTTTTATTTCTCGTTTAGTTCGTTATGTTGTGTGCGCCAGCTTTTCTCTCCACGAATATACATACATACATACAATATCAAATGAATATAAACATACAAATATATTCGAAATAACAAAAAAATGAAAAGAAAATTATGTTGCTAAACTCTGTATCACCATAGTATATATAATGTTTTAATTTCCCATGAGAAGGAAAATGGTTTTGGCATAACAGCATAATAAGTGTATATTCAAAGGGTTGTAAAATTATTTATTATTTTGTTATATATACTGTGTGGATATGAGATTGTCGGGTAATATTTTTTTTTTTTGTCATATATGTTTATGTACACATTCGTAATGTAATTTATTCAATTTTTACTGCTGTCAACTTCAGTTCAAATACACAAATAATATAATATTTTCCGAATTTAATAGTCATACTTTGGTGTACATAATATAAGAGTAAATTATATAAATGTACATATATAAATATATATATATATATATTATATATATTATTATATATATATATATATATATATATATTATATATATATATATATATATATATATATATATATATATATAAGGGATTAACGGGTATCATGCAACTATATACGCATATATTATATATCTATATATACGCAGGACGTGTTGGAAAGGTGTTTTTTGTATATATAGATGTATTAAATATATTCGAGCACTCAATTAATCATTTTCATTTGTTTATAAAGGATCATCAATAATTCATCTAACGCATATACAGAAAAGAGAGTATATATATACATATATACATATATATGTATACATATATATATATATATATATATATATATATATATATATATATATATATATATATATATATATATAAATATATATATATATATATATATATATATATATATATGTATATATATAATATATATATATATATATATATATATGTATATAAATATATATATAAGTTAAATTTATTTAATGAGTTTAATATAAACAATTATTTTCTTTGGACTAAAGTCCACTTTATTAGATCTAAACTTAAACTGAAGAATTTTGTTACAATATTTTCTATTTATAATAATGTGGGAAAAGAATAAGTGTAAAATGAGTACACACGCGCTGTATGTACACGCGAAGTATATTTTGCTGAATTGCGAATTTATCCCAAGCTGCAAAATATGTTGATATGCACTTGATGTCACGTTTAGCTGATTGTGCGCTTTTGATATGCACTTAATGTCACGTTTAGCTGATTGTGCGCTTTTGTCGTCTCTAACTCTTCCCCTCTTAAAAATCCTCGTCTCGTGGATATTCCTCAAAGATTCAGATGTATGGGTTGAAGTCCCGCTTGGTGCTGATTCGACTGCTTTTTTCTGATGGAAACATAAGCATCTGGTTGCTTCTACTCCGTAGTTTTAGAATTACTGTCATAATTAGGAAAAATGCTGATAGTTGTTATAATTCCAGCGTCAATGATGTTACTAGTGATATAACTAGTTTGATGACTTCTAGCTATTTTTTGCAGGTGTCCAATGTTTTTCATTTAGCTGTGTTTTTAATGTTTGTCTTATGTATTCTTTTTCCGGATGTTGTTGTTACTGTGACTTTATTGTCTTTAGTCACAGTTTCTTGCCGGAACCTAGGTTTATCTTTCCTTTGATTTGTTTTATTGCAGTGTAAATTCTTTCTCCGACTTCGTAAGATTTTGGTTCATTCCTCTTAAGATTCTCTCGTTGATTCTTACTTTTCTGGGTATTTCTAATACGCTCTATAAGGTCCTCATTGACTTTATCTCTGAAGTTTAGCAAATTCTGGTAGTTAATGCGATTTGTTCGTGCAAAAAATATATCGCATGGCTTTCTCCCAGTGACCGAATGGATTGTGTTGTTGTATCTATCGGTCGCAATGTTGATTACTTCTTTTGTAGTGAGGTCTTTGTATTCACTTTGTAGGCATCTCGTTATTTCGATTATGGTTGAATGTACCCTCTCTATAGCTCCATTTACTTCACTTTTGTGGGACGGTGTTAGATAGATTTGTATTCAAGTGTTTTTAAATAGTCTGTTACAATTGGACTGATGAAGCTGGATTCGTTGTCCATAACTATCATTCGTGTGCAGAAAAGTAATGTAATATTTTTATTATTTTGTCCCGTATGTGTAATACGGATCGATCCTTGATTCTAAAGAACTTTGTGAATTTAGAGAACTTGTCTACACAAGTGATAAACTTTTCCTTGTTTATCTCCATTAAATCTATATGGAGAATTTCTGATGGGAAAGTTGGAATAGGTGTTTCTTGGAGCTTCGGTTTATTTGGATGCCGATCGTATTTGTTGGCATTGCATATTTCACAGGTTTCAGTGTAGTTTTTTATTAACCTGGCCATTTGTGGAAAATAATAGTTCTCAAGGATTTGTTCTTTGTTTTCTCTCCAATTCCTATGTGCTCTTCGATGTTCCTTCTCGATAATTCTAAACTTATTGTCTTCATTCTTGATGTCATCAAACTACTCTTTGTGTTATCCTTATTTTATAATTGTACAGATGTGTCTGATAAATCTCCTGAAGGTTCTGAATATAACTTTCGGGAATTTTTATTCCATTGATTACATGTTGGATGTAGTCCTCTCTTTCAAATGATGTAATAGTTTTTCCTTATTTATCTCTGTTAATGGAATATAGTGGCGAAAATAGTTGTTGTGTGGTTCCTCAAAACATAAGCTCCTTTTCCTTCGGTAAATATCAATTGATTTTTGAACACATTTAGAGGTGCTTCGCAGTGTCGGATCAGTTGTGTGCTATCTTCTTCTGCACTGTGTACCGTTCCACTACTAGAAGATGAGAGATTATTAACTTCTAGTTTCAGCCTTGATAAGGCATCAGCCACCTTATTAGTGATCCAGGTCTATATATTAGATCATAATTATACTCTTCCATTCTGGCCTTCCATCTGTTTAGCTTGTTGTTATGGTTTCTATTACTAAGAGCAAACGTTAGGGGTTGGTGATCCGTAACGATTTTTTTTTTTTTTGCTCCATAAAGGTAATTTCGGAGGTTGTCTAAAGCCCACACAATTGCTAGCATCTCCTTCTCATTAGTGGCATAGTTCTCTTCGGTTTTGTTTAACGAACGTGAAATGTACGTTATAGGCCGATCTTTGCCTATCTCCCCCTGTGAGAGCACTGCGCCAATGCTATGATTTGATGCATCCGTAGTCAATATGTAAGGTTTTTCAAAATCAGGAAATACTAGTAGCTCCGCAGATGATAGTAGATCCTTTAATTGTTGGTAAGCTTTTAGTTCTGGTTCGTTCAATTTTATTGGAATTTTACGTGATTTGTTCGCTTTGACCTGTGCATTTTCTCCCCGTGTCAAATTTGTCAGTGGTTTTGCGATTTTTGCAAAATCTTTAATAAATCTCCTGTAGTAGGAAGTTAGACCAAGAAATCCTTTAAGCTCTTTGAGGTTTTCTGGTGGTTTCATTTTTTGGATGGCAGCTACTTTTCTGGGATCTGCTTTTATTCCAGCATTTGTTATTTTATATCCAAGAAACTCGGTTTCCTCCTTCAAGAATTCAGTTTTGTCAAGATTTACGCGTAGATTTGCTTTGACTAATTTGTCGAATATTTTCCCGACATTATATAGATGTTCTTTTTTCGTGGTGCCATCAAAAACGATGATATCGTCGATATACACATAGCATATTTTCCCTATGTATGGTTTTAGGACGTCATCAATCATTCTTTGGAAAATTGCAGGTGCGTTCTTCAAGCCGAACGGTAGTCTGGTGAACTCAAATTTCCCATTCATGGTAAAGAATGCCGTTTTCGGGATATCGCTTTCCTTCATACTGATGTTGTGGAAGCCCGAAGTCAGATCTATAGTTGTGAAGTATCTTGAATTACCAAGGCTTGCAATTGTATTTGTAATGTCCGGGATCGGATACGTATCAGAGACTGTTATTGCATTTAATTTTTTGAAATCTATCACCATACGGTATTTCTTTATACCTGAAGCATCTATTTTTTTCTCAACAACCCAAATTGGAGAATTGTAGGGACTTTTAGATGGTCTTATTATACCATCGTTCAGAAGTTTTTCTACCTGTGTCTCTACTTCCTTCCTCATATTGATGGGGTAAGGGTAAGTTTTTGTATATATGGGTTCATCTGTTGTTGTTTTGATCTCCGCTCTTACGCTGGTTTCGATGGCTTGTGTATCATCAAGTGGGCCGAATAACGGTATAAAGTCGTTGATGAGCGTTCGCAGGTTAGCTTTACTTGCTTCGTCCAAATGTTGGTCTCGTATTTCGATGTTGTTTACTTGTTTCGATATTTTATTTTTTAAGGGGATGTTTATTCCTGGTGATATTGTGATCATATTCCTCTTCCGATCGATTACAGCCTCTACCTTTTTTAATGTATCGTCGCCAATTATACCATCAAATGTGGTTAAACCAGGTAAAACGAAAAAATCGGTCATGATGTTATTACCGAATTTCTTAAAAACTGGCGCGATAATTTTTTGCCGAATTAGTATATCGCCTCCGGCTGATTTTATAAGGAATGGTTTTTTTACAGTTTGTGCGTCTTTAGCCAGTTCTTTTCTAATGAAATTTTTATTGGCACCCGTGTCGATGAGGAATTTTAAGGTTTTGTTATTTTGGCAAACATACTCTAAGTATGGTATGCTTGAGAGGCTTCTCTCGTAAAATTTATTTCGAACTCTTCTTCGGCTTCTGATTCTTCTTCATATTCGCCATTTTCTTCGACGTATTCTTCGTATGATTTTTCCTCCTCCTTTTCCTGTGGTTCGATGTGGAATACTCTTTGTTGTTTTGGCGAGTTGACATTTACATCCGAATTGCGGTCCCGTTTAAAGTTGGGCCGGTTCATCTAATTCACTCTTTTTGTTTGCACAGACTCGTCAACCTCCATAGGGATTGGTGGTTTTGATTGCACGGGCCTCATTGGTGGTCGATGTTCCTGCTGCCGTTGTGTGTTATATCCCATATTATAACCCATATTTCTTTGTTGAAGAGACAATCTTGGGAGCGGTTTTGGTGCAGTATGCTGGGTTCTTGTTGTGTTAACCTGATTAATCGGAACGGTAATTGAGTTGCCGAAACTCCGGTTGTGAATAGACATATTCCTGAAATTCAAATTTTGAATTTCCAAGCATGATGAATATGCTTCGGGAAGGGTTGATGGTCGTTGGATTGTTAGCATTTTCGAAATATCACCATTCAGTCCTCTTACGAATACGTCTAGAGCCCGATTACGATAAGTTTCGCTGAGAACAGCCATGGTGTCCTGACTGTAGTTTTCGGTCTTCAATTTATTAATAATTAATGATAACTGGTGGTTAACATTGGCATAAAATTCATCCATACTTTTGTTGCCTTGAGTGAGATTATTAAGTTGGTGTTCCAACGTTCGCTGATCTCTCTTGTCGGCGTAGTGTAGAGATAAGCAAGATTTTATGGCGCTCCTGTTTTCATCAAATATGTTATACGAAATCAGTGCTGAGTCTGCTGTACCTCGGATTTTTTGTCTGATACTTTGCAGGATTGCTCGATATATTGGTTTCTCCTTTACAATTTCGTAATCTTTCAAGATACTCTCGACGCTATAGACCCATGATACATAGTGTGTTGGGTTTCCGTCGAATATCTGGAGTTCCTTCACGCAATCAGGTAATTTACTTATCTTGCGAAGATCGTTTTCCGTTTTTGGGCCCTGAAGATTGTCATTGGCCTGTTGTTGTTTATGATTTTCCAAATCACTTATCCTATGATTTTCCAAATCATTTATCCTCTTTTCTAACTTTTTCATTAATTCTATCTGGGCATTAACTGCTCCAGTTACTTGCACGAGTGAATTGCTTATTTGTTCTAACGTTGCCATCGTTGTTAGGATTGATTATATAGTTATATTAACACAAGTGGTTTGTTAAATTATTATATTTGTATAATCAAATATATTATTAAATTTTGGTTTTTAATTTATCGTTTATATTACAAAACTTCAATAGAACTTTCTATTTTGATTATTTTTATGATTGTTATTAAGATTTTCACTTACAATAACGTCAGTTTCATTCTTAGAGGAGTTTTAATCCTATGTATTTGTTGAGTGTGCACTCCGGGACTAGTACACTCTTGAAATCAGTCGATTTTTGTAGCGTCGGATGACTCGTGATGTTCCCTTTTAGCTATAAGCGTTGATGATTGCAGATGGCTTACTCGCGGCACGAAATCAATCACTTTCACTTGTATGGTATGGTTTTTGTGTGTTTAAATAGCACTATGTTCTTGCGGGTATAATGCTATTAGCACTTTGTTCTCACGGGTAAAATGATAATTTTGAAAAGTCGCGTGGTATTTGTTCTCATGGACTAAATACTAAAAAAATGTTTTGTTTAAATTTCACTTTTTATTAACACTTTTGTTCTCACGGGTAAAAAATGTTGAAATGTCACGTAGTATCTTGTTCTCACGGGTAAGATACTAGTTTATTATTCGAAATTTTAAAATTCACTTTTTCACTTTTCACTTTACACAAAATTTATACCAATTTTATCGACTGTTCCTGTTTCGGCGCCAGTTAAATTTATTTAATGAGTTTAATATAAAAAATTATTTTCTTTGGACTAAAGTCCACTTTATTAGATCTAAACTTAAACTGAAGAATTTTGTTACAATATTTTCTATTTATAATAATGTGGGAAAAGAATAAGTGTAAAATGAGTACACACGCGCTGTATGTACACGCGAAGTATATTTTGCTGAATTGCGAATTTATCCCAAGCTGCAAAATATGTTGATATGCACTTGATGTCACGTTTAGCTGATTGTGCGCTTTTGATATGCACTTAATGTCACGTTTAGCTGATTGTGCGCTTTTGTCGTCTTAACTTATATATATATATATATATACATATATATACATATATATATATATAAATATGTATATATATATATATATTGAAAATCAGTTATCATTAAATATAAGATAAACCACGACTTAATAATTATTATATAGCGAATATACATAATACAGATACGAGATAAATTCTGAGAAAAATATTCTAATCCAATTGACTAATATTTATCATGATTTCCTGTTTAGCAGTCCTGTTTAAACCAAATACCATGGACAACTACTACAGATCGATACTAAATCCAATTCCCCATGTTGGGCGCCCACTTCATAAATCCAATGATACCAACAAAAATAGAGACGATTAGGCCGGTTCTGAATTAAGTAACAATTTTGAAATTGAATAGAACACAACTGAATCGGATCATAGTTTAGCTAATTTATGAAATTTCTGGTCATTATGGCCCACTACAGCTGATAACGATTAAACAGAGCTGCACTATATAGTTTTTATCGTTTCTTCTATATATAATATTTCGTTTTCGTTTTAATTTTGATTGAATAAACAGAAGAACTTAATAAGATTATTCTTAATCAGAGATAAGAATATATATAGAAAATAAATAACAAAACCAAACAACGAAAAGATTAATTATAAGATGAAATCATTTTTAATTTGCTGGTTATAAAGGACTATATATACTCGTACATATGTATATATGTATATAATGCCTCATCTGTATATATATATATATATATATATACATATATATATATATATATATATATATATATATATATATTTATATATATATATATATATATATATATATATATATATATATATATATATATATATTTATATATATAAATATATATATATATATATATATATATATATATATATATATATATATATATATATATATATATATATATATATATATATATATATATATATATATAATATGGAATTTAATTTTAGGTGGATTTTTTGTGGTGCGGTAACATTACGAGATACATTTTTACTTACTTTTTGGTTATATACATATGTTTATACAATACATACATATATTTACGAGTAGACCAGATATATAGTTATATTATTATAGGTCATCCCTTCAGGGTGCTAATGAATCGGGTTAATTACATTTTAACATTGGTTGAAATTAGGCCAGGATATTTTATTTATGCACCGTATATATTAATCTAATCGAGCCGAGATTTTAATTAATTAAATTTCTAAACAGGTATTTGTATATGTTTGATATACGTACCTATTATACACCGGCCAGTTTGTATACGGTACAATTTATCTTATCTAATAGTTATATGCGGGTATAGTATATCGAAATTTGGTACTTCAATTTTTTCGGAATTGTAATTCCGTCTTTCCGTAAACAGATTAATTATTTGAATTTTCTGGCTGTATAACAATAATAATAAGCGAAAAGAATAAAATCAGTGACAAAACATTGGTCCTTCCAGCCGGATATAACAACCGTGTTTTTGGAGATACATTTCATATAAATAAATATATATCTAAACTTATCAAAGGAGAATCTATTCACCTCACAAAGAGATAATGGATATGGCAAACAGAAGATTGAGTAGACCGCTACTGGAAACTTAATCACAAATGTTATATGCAATCTCAAGAAGGATGGACCACAACGAAAAACAGTCAAATACTGGATGAAGAAAAGCTCATCAACTTACAACTTTTCTTCGATAAGTTCTGCACTTTAGATGCCGAATTAATACATTTCACCAACATTACACCAGTTTGCGAAAGATGAAGCCCGCAGTTATCTAATCGCAGCTGAATGGTTGCACTCAACGATTTCTATTTTGGCGATCTTATATCTGAAAAGATACACTAGACGAAGCCGTAGGAGCACAGAAACAGCTAATTGCATTGATCAAATGTGGTGGTATAAACCCCCGCAAATTAGTTTCAAACAACGAAGCTTTTCTACAAGCCATGCCAATTAATCAACCGAATACAAATCAAGGCGAGTTTCAATTCTAGACTATTAATACCAATATCGGCAGATCCGTCAGAAATATAACTAACTTCAGGCCATTTCTTAATAGGTGATTTGTTTCTTACCACTCCAGAACTAGATTTATTGTTTGTAAATGTAACATTATTGGCCAGCTGGGGAAATATAACAAATGAGCCATTTGGTACACTGGACAATCGTGACGCGGCATAATATAGAAGTATTTGCTATGGCATATAAAAAATCACACACCTGTCACAGAAGCCACCCTTAACTTACTGAACGAGGCAGAAATGTTTCAACAATTACAACAGAAATGATACAACAACAGCAAAATTTAATTGGATCAGTGCCGGATACTCATAATAAGGTAGTTAGCACTTCTGTTTTAACACCACCACGGTTATTCGAGTTAATCAACAAAATTATACGGCCCTGATTGTTTACGATAAATCCATTATTATTAATAATAGATGGCAGCAGCGGCTGAATTAGTTTGCTGTCTTCTATTATTCATGTTCTAACTTTTACCCATGTTCGAGAATAAATCGTAATAATTAATAACCCCTTTCGCTAGAAAGAGTTCATACATAAAAGTATGTATGAATAAAATTATTGTATGCGCGTTCATCGAAAATCATTTTTCAAATCATCATCACCATCAGTATCCAACCATATATGTTTGTGTGTATGTACACAAGTAGTATGAAAATAGCAGTAAACAATAGCAAAATAAAAGATCACATAATAAAACGTGACAATCCATTAAAATCCATAGATTTAAGATTTTCTCACGCATTTAATAAGAATAATATCCAAAAACGGAAAAATACATATTCTGAATGTGCTTTTGATGAGATTGCTTGAGTGTGCCACACGACTCAACAGACAATCATGAAAACGAGTTGTGTACTTATAGATTTCGTATGTATAGATATAAAAAATCTCAGCGTGCCATAACTCAAGGATTTAAAGGGAAAATTTATCCCTAAAATATATGTGCACATATGTATATAAAAAATATTTTATGATTTTGGTGAGAGTTTACGATTTTATTTCATTTGATATATGTACATACATAAAATCTGAATTTTATTTTATTTTTATTTTTTTATCGATTTTCGGAAACTGAAAATCTAGTATTTTATTCCAAGCTCAGGATCGTGAATACAATCCTACAATCTAAACTATCAGTTTATCCAAAATCAAATAATCTCCGTGGTAATCCTATATAAGCACTTTTGTATTCATAATTAAAAATGTATTATTTTTAATTAAAGCTTTCCACCACACTTTTAACATTTATTTAAAAGCTTTTCTCGCAAAAAGTTAGAGATAACATTAAAAAAAAAAACTCCCAACAATCTTTCATAAATCTTTCGACGAAATAAAACATCATGAAAAAATCATTATGCAATTTTTATAAATCAACTTTTTTTGTGTGGGCTATATAGGGTTAGAGATTGCGTCATTGAATATAAAAAATATATATACGTCCCAGAAAATTTCATGAATGAAAATTTATTTTCCAACCTCAAATTGGTGTACATATATACTCGTATATGTATGTTTGTGTATATAGCTGTAACATTTTCTTTATTAATATTTTTTTATGAAATTTACACCGCATTTAAAATAAATATAAAAATCATTAATGTTATAAAAAAAAAATAAACTTGGATGCAGAGCTTTTTTGATGTCTTATTTTATATACTTTTTGCACAAAGTTTTATTGTTATATTGTTTAAAAAATATTGTCTAATAAATTTTCATTTTAATTTAATTTCCAGTAAAATATTAATGATTCAAATCATATTGTCAATCAGAACAAAATCCGACCCATGTTTTTCTTAAATTACTTTTTCTTGTTTTTTTGGTTGTTTTTTTTGTCATATAGTATAACTGGAAGAATTTTAAAGCTCTCCTAAGAAAAATTTTCAGCATACGATCTTTTCTAATTTTCCCATTTTAATTGTTATCTCATGCGATAAAACAATAAGAAAAATATAAAAAATAAAGTTTCAATTTTGGCAGTGTCTCTTTGGCTTAGACTTAAACTTGTGTATAATTATGTATATATATATATATATATATATATATATATATATATATATATATATATATATATATATATATATATACATATATATATTTATGAAACAATATCGCGCACAAGCCTCTGTACACAAAAACGATGGGTTGATTTTTATCATCACAAAGAGATCTTTCTGTGAAAATGAAAAATATGGACCAACATTTTTGTTTTGTGTTTTTTTTACAGAATATTGTGCGGTGACAATATGGAAAAAAAAAGAAGTTAAATGATAATAGCAGTAATAGCTGAAAATTATGACTTTGCGAGATTCTTGCGTGCGGTGGATCTAAATCCATTATTCTTCTGAAATGATAAATTTTTTTGACCTTCTTTTATACCCAAAATAAGAAATTCTAATTAAAAGTAAATTTTAATTTGATTTTTTTTTTGTTCTAAATAAATAAAAAATATCTTTATGCCTTCAAGGAGGATAATAAGAAAATAACTGTTTAAAATAAATTAATTTCCATTCTTTTACGTACATATACACAAAATGATATCAGACCAAAATACAATTATAAGGAAGTTAAAGGATAAGCATCTCAAGTGCGATAAGAAAATGAAAAATAAAACTTTTTTATCAATCAGGTAAATATGCTACCATTGATATATTTTGTTACTCATTCAGCAGCATACCGCTTCTGGTAAACATTTCAATTGTGGGATTTATACTGCTAATTTCTTCCAAGTTTTTCCAATGAGTATGGACCAATCCAACTTCGTGCGTACATTTTAATTTATAAAGCGACTGGTTGGTGCTCAAAACTTTGAGCTTTCCTTATGATATCTGGCACAATATTTACAGGCTCCGATAATAATAAATTTCGTTACAATCTGTATGATTTTTTGGACCATCCTGTATAACATAATTTCCTTTCTATATTATCTCTGTTATATCTTATATATACGGGGAAAATTATAATATTTCACATTAATTCAAAATAATACTGTGGAATAATACAAATTTTATCATCATTCTCTATAAAGTAGGTCAAAAGCTAATTTTAATGCTTCTTAAGATGCAAACTGAAAATCTAAATAACAAAAAAAGAAACTTATGTATTGTTTTATTTTATATATTTCAGATAAATTATATGACAAAATTCTGATGATGAAATTATATATATATATAGACTTTGAAGCTAACAAAAATAATTAATTTAATCCATTCACCAGAAACTTCAAAATGGCGAGCGATGGAGAGCTTTTGATATATAAATAATTATAATGATCCGATGATATATGACATAGTATTATGGATTAAAGTGTCTTGAACTTATCTTACATATTTTTGCTATGTATATGCAAATTTTATGGCGTATTTTTTTATATTTAACGATAGATGGTGACATGGCAGGTTTAGTGATTGTGATAAGGGTTGGTTTTATTTAAACTATAGGTATATAATATATAAAGTGAAAATATTTTAATTAATGTGAGAAGTGACAGACACATGGATTTGGATCAAATTCATTTAAGATATGACATAGAGGTGTTGAAAATTAACAAGATTATGTGTGTTTAACTTTCTCACTCTGCTAAAAAGATAAGGAAACTGAAACCCATAGTACCAACAAAATAATTTAATGAATAATTTAATTTAACTTGACATATACACCCAATAAGTTATTATACCGAATATAAGCGTGAGGCGAATCAATTCGAATCCAGAAAACAATTGAAATATACATCGAGCGATTAGTATTATCTGTAATTTATATTACAACATCCACTTCTGCATGCCGTTTCTGACTGGACTAATAAGGCATAATAAATGAATTAAAGATGAAGACCCGGTTTTTATTTGTATTTAAGCCCAAATGCAGATAACGAAAATACATGTTTAACTCATGTTGTATTTTGTATAGAGGTTTTTCCTCAATAAATTGTGACAGATGTTAATTAGCTGATATCTAATGGTGTAGGGCAAACCGATAATAATTCGAATTAAAGTTTGAAGTCGTGAGTATTAACTATTTGTGTGAAAATCTGATCTGGCTGTTATGTTCTTTTCTTCATTCTGTCTTATGTGGAGCATATTCGATTATTCTTAATCCAATCTGTATTTACCAAATCATTAAGCGAAGTTCAAGTGCACAGAATTACAAATGTAATTGAAGGTGCACTTGAAAATTAAAAGGTATCAAGGACTAGAATCTAAACTATACTGAGATCTACCGAGGCAGTTTTACAATATCTTAAAATCTTATATTGCTGATCGACACTTTCGAGTAAAATATGAAGAGAAATACTCTGAATTAAAGAAAATAACAGCAGGAATACCACAAGGTAGCGTTCTGGAGCCAATTTTAACTGGACCAAAATATAGCGAATTAAACTCAACGGGATGAAATAAATATGAATAAATCAGGAACACTTACATCGTCTAAATCAGCACCAAAATGCTGATATATGTCATAGGTTGGATAACCGAGTAAGGCTACTTCAAATAAAGGAACCACTATAGAACTGGGTATACCTAGCACCCAAACGGCGCTTAAATAAGCTTCAAAGTGTATAAAATAAGATATAGATAAATTGCTAGATGATTTATAAATCAGGTGTAATATTATTATAAAAAATAAGCGAAACGATTTTTTCAAATAATAAATGGTAGGAGCAAACAGTCGAATACTTTAGTGAAGTTACAGAGATTCCTGTGAGACGTCTCACTTTGAGGAGGATTGTCACCCAATAATAATTTGCCCCATTCCATAAATTATATTTTTTATAAAGAATTTCTCATTGTAAAACAACATAGAAAGACATCAAACTACAGAAAATGCGAAGCGGCTGAAAAATGATTTCTATATGCAGTTTGCGCCACTTGTAATAAATAAAGAGAAATGAATATATCATATTCAGGAGAGTATAGTTACATAATTATAGTTGTTGAATTCAAGATGGATTTACTATAAATAATATTCTTCGCCGAATTTTTATAAAATTCCAATGCCGAATTTGAGGGAATATTTAGTTTAGAGACAATTGCGTGGCCCAAACATATAAAAAGGCTATTGAAGAAGGCAAACTTTTTGTAAAGTGATGCTATCTGGGATTGTTCTGACCTCTGAGATATTACTGTATGGATAAAAGATCTTTTTAGAACTAATTATTTTTCTATTATAAAATCTTGAAAATTTCTCATTTTCTTATATACATATTTATTTATGTTATTGATTTGAATACAGGCTGAACTTCTTTAACCTAAAAACAAAAATTTAAATTTTGATTTATATTTTTTTTTGTCCCACACAGCCAATTTGTAAATCTGGTATCCTTGATGAAGTAAGTTTAGGACGTGTCCGATTTCCATAATAATAACCTGTTTTGGAATAATTTTGACGTAAGTGAAATAATTTGCACTTCCATTTTTTGCGATAAGTTCGTTTGCTGTCCGAATTCTGTAATAGTTTTGACAATAATAATTTTGACATTAATACATGAAATGTAACGTGAACAGTATGAAATCAATAATGGAAGTAAAATTTGGCTCGAATGTGTTGGCAACTAGTAATGTCGTTTAGCGGCAAATTATTATTGTAGCTACATATATTGTTTACAAATTTCCGGTAAACCAGTTTTAGCTGCCCTGTGAGCGCTGATAGATCATATAATATATTTCTGTTTGGTTAGCAATAAACAATCTACACGCACGTTTCGTTTAGAGAAAATTATTTCGAAATTGTCAACATGATTACACATAGTTATTTAGTTGCATACAAATTGCTATCATAATTATTACAGGAAAAATAATTATCACAGAAATCGGACAGGGCCTTAGTATGTTTTCGAATAATTACAGTTAACCATGCTCGTTGTGTTCAACAAAATTTTTGTACTTCAAACATGTTCGTAGAATTGGCAGATAATTTGTAAAACTTTATTCCACGGCTGATGAATTTTAATGCAATACGATCGGTTCTATAAATAAATTTTCTATAGAAACATAAGTAAACAATGTTTTATATTTCGTATAAACCCTAAAATATCGCTGAATAACTTCGCAAACACTCGCTGCTTGCCATAAGCGCTCGTTTGGTATTTAAAACGACACTATATTTGACAGATAAGATAAAAGTGTTCTACTATTTCGATATTCCTAGAATTAAATAATGTTTGTAAATTTAATGAAATAATTATTGTATAGAGTGTATAGAACCTTTCCCACCAAACTTATGGTTTAAAAATAAAATATGTATCTAAAAATATCAATATATTTTTCACCACAAAAAAATTAAAAATTTATCAGTTTGACATTGTGATTAGTGGTAAAATTAAAAAATTGTTTGTACTTTAAGTGCGATTATCTGTGGAAAATATAATTCGATTAAAATAATATATTTCTTAAAAACGACTTACACTTTTATAATTCGACTTGAGATTTTTTAACCTCAACAACATAAACCCATAATAAAAATTCTTATAAATTTCGTTAGATTACCAACAATTTTTTACAATCAACCGATTAAACTTTCTCTGTATATATACGAGTAGATGTATGAATGTATATCGCTAAACTTTTTATTTTGGGAAAATAATAAAATTCTTGCGAATTATAAGAAATCGATATAGCAGTATAATGATAACGTTTTGAACAGTTTTTATTTCTGTTTTTTTTTTTTTATCAATCAAACTGGTGACATGAATTCTGGTAATAATATCTAATATACTGTTACATAAGACAAAACGAAACTCATCTTTTTGCCTCAGCAGCATATATACATATACATATGTATGTATATAAGAGATAATTAAAGTTTTTGGATGGATAATTTTTTTTTGACGATTAGGCGTGTTATGTTGAGTCTTCATATTTTTTTGTTTGATATATGTATGTATGTGGAAGGGTAAATATTTTCCAGACATACATATATATATATGTATTATATGTATGTACATGATTAATAGGTGCGTATATAGGAAAATGTATACGGAAAACCTTAAAATAAAAATATATGCATGTATATTGAAAATCTCTATATAAGAAAAATGATGGATCTGTGCGTACGTATTCACCCTTATACACATATATTATATTGATTTACCAATTTATTTTTCATGTCACAATGAATACGATACTATGTATTATGTTTAGATTTTCCGTTTTACATACAAAAAAGTATATTTTATTTATTAGAAATATTTACCGATATTATCATAACAACAATCATGACGACGACAAAGCATATTGTATGTATGTCCAATATGTACATTAACATAAGTCAGAACATTAAAAAAAAAAATTATTTAAGCTGTTGTAATCTGATTTTTATTATTAACTGTGACAAAATATTTCCCATGCCATCTATTAATAAATTAAAGCTTTTATATACTTACATTCTTGTAAAAAGTTGAATAATTATGCGTGCGCTCTGTCATTTTAACAAGGGTTGCTAAATAACTTTAATTATAATATACATACTACTACTTATAGATCTATAGTGTAACCATTCGTGTGTTTATATATTTTCTAACTTTAATAAATTTTTCAATCTATGAAATTGTGCTTAAAGCTGTAAACGTAACAAAAGAAAAATTGTGAGATATTTTTCATAATTTTTACATATACGAGTATATATATGTATATACCTATATATTTATGTTGTGTGCTTTGTCTTCTATAAAAGCTCCGCAACGAATCAAGAAAAAAATGGTTGATTCATATTTAAAGTAAATATAAAGAACATATAACTTTAACAATTTTTCTTCTTGTATTCGTTTGTGAGCGCAAACACAATATAAAATAAATGTTTTTGTGCCCCCAAGATGAAAATTTACGTTTGCTTATTCTTCTTCGTCTTATTATATTATTATTATTAATTTTCCTAATTTTTCCAAAGCAAAAAAATAAATTGAAAATTGAAGAAATAATATAAAGTCTCATTAAATTTAATTATATCTATATATATGTATATCATATATTTGCTGTACTCGTACTTATTATTTATTTTATTTTTTACTAATAATTTAATTTAAATTATGTATTTCTGGTATAATTTATTGGTAATTTAATTGAATATTTTTATGGCTGGCAATTATATCAATATTAGACGAATATTATTAGTATTTAGGTCATGTCGAAAATTATGTACAAATATAATGGTCAAACACCCAGCCCAAATTTACCCATATCACAATTTACTAATTTGAGGGTTATAGAGGGCTTTCTAGGTGAAAGTTCGTGTACCTAATGACGAGCCATACTTGTATTATTTTAATTTAAAATTTATTTAGTTTACAACCCAGCCTGGCGCTTGTGAAATGTTTAGTTCCAATGTCTTTTTTATACGCATCATCCCTTTGTTTAAAAAAATATGAAAAATAATTAATTTATTTAGTATAAACTACTTTCCGTTACTTCTAATACGATTTTCTTATTGTATCGTCAATTATAATGAATGTAACAATTCAACACAATTTGTATTTGTAAAAATTATTTTCATAACTTCTGTGAACGAGTAACATTAATCGGATGATATCGAATATTTTTTTCCTATATGGAAAAACTGATATGGAAGTTTACTGTTGGTACGTACAAAAACTAGGAAAAATATTTAACTATGTGTAAATTTCACAAGAAGTTTTCAAATCTTACAACTTCTTACAAGTTCTTAATTAAATAACTAGATCCAACGGATCTTTTTTTGGAGGCGCTGAAATCTGGGCCTTCTAGATAATTCCCTTGACAATGCATTGGGATGTTGTTGTAATTTTGACTGTTACTTTTTGTTGTATTGCCTTATCATATCTGCTATATACCGTTTCGGTGTGTAGGTCCCGATGAATGGTCATATTGTGCACATACCAAGCTACATTTACGAATCGTCGTAATATTGTTGACTGCATTCTTTAAAGTTTTATTATGTTGGAGCCCCGCAATTGAATACCGCATTCGTCCAAATTGGTTTGAGTAGCATTTTATATAACAAAACTTTATTATACATTATATACAACCTATCAAATCATGCCCAGGTGCTTTTTTTGATTTATGTTTTGTACATTGGCCATTTGTATATAATTAATTCGATTTTGGAAGTATCTTCTTCGTCATGAAGTAATTTTGGATTTTCCATTTGTTCGTTGGGTGTAAACACATTGCTTAGGTTTTAAGCAAATATTACTGCTTTATATATGTATATACATCGTTTCTTGCCCAATTCCCACCAGGGAGGCGAACAGGAGGGCAAGAAAGAGTTGGTTTTTCATTTTTTTTTAGATTTCCACAGAGTAACCTGTTTCTTTCGTTGCTGTTAGGCCGGTGAGAAAGCTCTGAACTCCTTCATCTGCATGTTCCCTTATTAATGCGTTTTTCAAATATTTAATAGAACGTTTTAACTTTAAAAGCTGTTGAATATTCTAAGTGGCTTGTGCTTCAGGTGAACGAAGAATCCGCTGCAGATTAATCCGCTTAATACTTGTGTTAGGTTTAGAATCGCTTTAGCCGGATGGCTAATGAACATTCTCATGTTTAAATTGTGACCCGTTGTACAGATAATGGTGATTTTTGAACTTGCATGCTTAGTCTTATTAATATAGGAATGGAAAAAGAAGCCGAGTAAACGGTGTGGACGTCAATTTAGTGGGACAGTAAAAAAGTTGGAAACAAAGTTTATAAAAGCTGTGAAATATCAAAAAAGCCAATCTTAAGCGAAAGCTTGCCAGCCATCCATGATTATTCATCTAGGCCATAAGACAAATTAATTAAAATGATATAGAAACTTTTATTTACATTCTTTACTGCTGAAAGCTTTTTGATCAAAAACAGAAAATGGCTGATTGAAACTCATTGAAAACTAGTTTATCCTAACTATTTCGATAAAATCCACGACTTAGAATTTCAAAAGTTTTCTGACCCAACATCAAAAACCATATTTTTAAAAACATTACCCATCAAATTTTTATTTCAAGCTATATACGTCACATAAAAGCTCAACTAGAACTTTCTTAATTAATTTTACTGTTAAGTTGTCTGATTAAATCTACCCAATTGGGATTGTTCACAGCACAGTCGACCTGTACTATATAGGGAAGACAGACTTATCTCAGTCAAAATTTAAATATACACAAACATGATGAAGTATTGGCCATATTTTCTTGGCCTATATGCGTATACATTATTGTTTCCCACAGGCGATTCACTGACGATTTCTCTATATGAATGTATATTGGTACTCTACGGTGCATATAATGATTTACGGGTTAATTGGTTTTTACAAAAATATTTTCCATATCTATGTACATTTAGGTACATGCATAATGTAATGAGAATTTCTGTAGATACATCCAAAAGCGCATTCATGTGGAGTTCATATTCTCTTTTATTCTTATATCGAAACATAAAAAGACAGACATAATAATAATCATGTTTTTTATATGTTATGTAATGTAATAAAAAGCAATACAGTTTTCTATCATTATACAGTGTACACAGATATAATCATTGAACACACAGGGTGCCCATAATTTTAAAAATATGAAGATAATTTATTTTCAATTAACATTACGGTGTACTCTAGTTAAAATAAATTAGTGTTCGACATTATGCATAACCGATGACAATATTTAAGCTCTTCAGTATTTTTATGCATAAATATTATAAGAGGTATGTTGTATGCTATGTTATAATAATATATATGTACATAACATAATCATAGCAAACATAATTTTTTTTATATATTGATAAGATTCTTTTCATAAATGTATACCTGAACCAGAAATAACGATATGATATAATAGATATGTATGTTATGGATAGGAGATATATCTATTCATATATGCTTCTAGAGAAAATTTCAAACAAAAGGCAAAGAAAAATCAGAAAATTATTATGTATACATTTTCTTATGTGTGTGTTACGAATAATATATGTATAATATATGTGCTCAGGTTTCTTTTATGGTACCAATACGATTTTATTGTTATTTTTATGGTTCTATTTTATGTTTTCTACCGTAATATTTACATGGATAATCAATCAAAACTTATTTATGGTTCAAGATTAATTACCGGTGGTTTGTAATAGGCTCATTTAGGCTTTTAATGGTTATGGCCAGTGATTTAAATGAAATTATGTATATCATTTCATTCTTAAAGTATCCTGCATCCCTCGGAATAGCCGCAAGTCAAATTGAATATAAAATATTCAAATGTTTGAAATGTTACACTCGCCGCATCCGTTTTGCGTTGTCTAGTGCAGAAAAATGGAGCTTTTCCCTAAATAATAAATAATGATTGTACCATAAATAAATAAATAAAACACTTTTAATTATTGTTACGTGGTCCGTCATTAGTTGGTAAATCATAATTAAATAATGTATTACTGAACTAGTTTTATTAGCATTGGTTTCCATGTATCCATAATCGGTTTGAAAATTTCGTTTTGTACAAATTTAAGTAAGGACACATTTTCGAACAGTTTTGTATTTTGCTATCTTGTTGTATTAAATTTAATATGTTTCGTGATAATACCGTATTATTATTTAAAATAACTTAAAATTTAGATAAAAAGTGAATTAAAACAATAAATTATTGTATGTACTATATGCATGCAAATAAAAAAAACTATATGCATATTGTTACACTGTTAACATTTCGAACAGTTTACAACTCACGCTATAATTCAAACAAAACATTATTTGTACTGTCAAAATTGAATTCGTTGTTTTATCATAGAGAAGGATATATATATATATATATATATATATATATCCTTCTCTATGGTTTTATTATAAAATTAAAGTTTTGAGTTCTGATATTTCTCTCACCCAAATTAAATATACGTAAGATTTTACAGTGAATGTGATAAAATTCAATTAAATTAAATATACATCTTATATAAATCAAAAGGTTCACAAAACCTGTCTATGGGCAGTCAGACCGATACAAGTGAAGATGATAAATAGAAAGAAAGAATAACTCTAGCTTTTATGCACGCACTAAATTGAATTCATGTAGCGCCAACTTGCATTCAACCAATGCACAATGGTGGCCGGCCCGAATATGACTAGAATACATCACAATTTGCCCACTGACTCATTAGTTAATCTAAAAATATATGTATGATAAGAACCTAACCGAGAATTGGAACCGATTAAAAATCATTGACTTAAAGAGTTTGCTTAAACCTTTTTATGGAATGTATCAATATATAAAAATTATAGGTCCATTTTCTTAAATTACCATTATCGCACAATGATTCTCGTTCGATTGAAATACAACATATTTTTGTGTACATGTTTTGAAGGCACGTACATATATGGTTCATGACTTTGTATATAAAATTTGTATATTTCTTTTTATTTATTCACAAAACGGGGAGGGAGTACAGAAAAAAATATAATAAATTGATCTTCTAAAGCTATACATATACATATACATATACTTGTATGTAGAATGTAGTTGTACTTGGTTAGGTTTGGACGAGGAAAATACAAAAAGTAGAAAACATAAACTTAAGATGAATGATATTAAGGAAACATAAGATATTTTTGTTGTTGCGAAAAACTTCAGGTTATGAAATTACAATTCCGGTAGGAGGAATATATACGAGCATGTTCATGAAATTTTCAACATTCTTAAACTGAAATAAATTTACCAAAACAAATCAGGGAGCTGTACCAAAATTTGTCTGCATATCCACACCAAATGTATATATGAGTGTGTGGGTTTGTATGTATGTATACGTATTCACGTTTCCAAAGCACAACATTTTTATAGATCGAATTTTAAAATAATAATACAATTTAACATGAATGCGGACCACTACGAGCAAGAAGAAAATAAAAATTTATGTTTAGGACAATTCCCATTGAGTTTTTCCCACTTATATTAAAATAAAGATATAATATTGTAGAATTCTGGATAATTTATTATCTTAAAAGTTTTTTTAGTTAGTTGTATTATGGTTTGATTATTATATTGTCTTGTTTTTTTTTTTTTGTGGAAAATGAAAAGCAAACAAAATATAACGACGAAGAAAATATATATAAACTTGATGTTCTGTAGGGGATTTTCTATAATATCATCTAGACCAAACTAACATTTGTTTTACCATCGATTATTGATCGTGGCAAAATACGTGATTTGGATTGGGAAACATAAAGACACACAAAAAATGAATATATGTATATATGTATATAAAAATTGGGAGGATCTAAAGTCTAAACGTGAAACATGTTTATGGTTCACAATTATGGATGTAATCGAAACACGATATACATACATATTATATAGAGACCACGAAAAATACGCTATTTTTAATTAACAAATTGTTTTCGGGTATATATGTATACGAAGAGGTACAACAATAATAACAAATTTACCTGTGAATATATTTTTTTTAACCATCATCAATTTTCCGAGCCAAATAAAAAAAAACCATTACAATATCAGTATAGCAGCAATAAAACACAGCATGAGAATAACATACATAACATAATATACTCGTCTATATACGAAACGAATTTCTATATAACCAAATTATGAAAGTAAATTTGTTTCCAAATAACAAGAAAATTTAAATTCATTTTCATTCTTATGATTTTTCTCTATTCTGAAAACGCAAAAAATAAAATTCTTATCATTTCAATAACATTCATTTTTTTATCAAAATGAAAATTTTTTTTTGAGTTATTTTCTTTTCTACACACACATACACCAAATCAAACCAAACGAAAAGAAAATTCCAATTGAATGAATATGTCAAAATGATATCAAATAGAGAATCTTTTTTTTCGGAAAACTCTAAATTTTATTTAGTGTATATATAGGTTTGCGCATATTTCTAAGTTTTTTAATTGGTTTTTCCAGTAAGTAACGGGGTTCATCATATATTTGACTGGTGTTATTTTAACAAAATATTATGTTATATGATTCAAATACCTAGAAAATGTGGTGGACAATTTTCATAACAATAAAGAATTTCGTCAAGATAAATTATTCCTAGTAGTAAAAGGACACAGTCCATCAAAATCATCTATCTAAAAATGGGTTAAAAGTGTTGTACATCAGTGGATAAAATTGATATTTAAGAGTTATGTAATATTCATATATATTATGTAATCATGTAATTCCTTTTTGTTTCAGATCGTACCAAAGGTTCAAGGGACCGTCATTATATTTATAATGTAAAAAATACACTAAAAATTCGATTCCATCGGTGTTTTACGTTTTATATATTAATTTAAAAATAAAAATGTAGTGTCATCTATTGAGCAATATATTAACTACTTAAATTGTAAAAAATAAATCAGGATGTACGTTAGCTTTTTGTAAATGTTCATGGTATTTTTATTATTTATGAATGTCACATACGTATGTTGGCATCAATAAAAAAATTCGATATTTGTATTTAACATTGCCAATGCCTTTCTTGAATCCTTAAAATTTCGGTTATATACAATACATATTCTAATGTTACAAACTAAAATGTTCATCAGTATAAAGCAAGATTCGAGTTCGATACCTTATTGCCGCTAAAGATTACGACTCTAACAGTTTGGATGATGTTTTAACATTTGCATGTCATTATTTAAAAAAATTGTTGAGGTAGCTATTTAACCCTTTAAAATGAAAAAATTATGTTTGCGTTTTAATTTAATTTTTATTAATTTTGGCTCTGCAGGACCACGATCAAGTTGTATTCTGTGATAGCTCGTTGAAAATAAGGTCAACTTTCATTCCACCACATTTTATCTAGAGATAAAATCAATAGAGATCCATTTGCGATGGTTCCTAAATGAAAAACACATGAAACAAATAACGAGCAAAACTGACCTTATGCGCCAACATTTTTTTAATTTAATTATTCTTCTGTCAAATAAGCAAGAGTCCCATGCCTTTGCTAAAAATTTTAATTTTTTCTATTTAAATGGTATGTTTATATACGGGGGTAGTCTAGAAAGCAGTGTTGATGGCTATGGATTCGTTGACCAGAGTTCAAGGCTCGTTGGGGTTACGGTTTTTTAAAATATATAAATACATATATAATTTCGACTTTCAAATGGATTTCTGTTAAAATTTTCATACTTCACTATTCAAACGGCGGATATAAAAGATAGGTATACCACTATTCCTAAGTACAGCGGTGGTCCAGTAAGCAGAGACGTTGCATTTACTTACGTGAACTTGAGCTCGAATCTCGTTAGTGACATAAAAGTATTTTTTGATTTAATTTCAATATTCAAATTGGTGATGATGAAAAATTCAAACTCAAAGATTTAAATTCAGCTTCAGTTAAAATCTTCAATGTTCAACATTAAAAAAAAAATGGCAAGTATGAAAGATGGGTATAGGTATTAGCAGTAATGAAATGCGATGGCGTCAAATAAGCTGAGTCTATTGGCGTTGCAAAAATTTTTCAATTTTTCTATTCAAATGAAAGGTATAAAGTATAGAAATACCATGATTTTCATATACGGCGGTGGCTCGGATGTAAAATAGGCAGTGTCAATTGTTCGAATTATTCCTGAGTTCATGCCTATGTTAGGCAAGTAATTTTAAATTTATTGCAAAATTGTTCAAATTTAAATTAAAAAATGTGTTTTATATATTTAATACGAAATGAGTCATTTTCAGCTAAATTACAAAATTTTGTAATGCCCTAATCGAGTTTTGAACTCCCTCTACGACGATTCCATATTGAATGACACTGCTTACTTTACCACATCACCACCGCTGTATTTGGATTTCGAGTTATACTTATACTTTATACCTGCCAATTGAATGGAGAAAATTGAAAATTGTAATAGAAGCTTAGTTGATTTGACAATTGAAATGAAATGAAACAGAAGAAATTAAATTAATAAAAATATATTCCTTTACTGAGGCTCGAAGTTAGGTCCACAAATCCAAATGAAACGACTCTCTTCACTGTATCACCGCCGTATATAAAATTGATGCTGTACAAATCAGATATATCTATTCAATAGAGAAGATTCAAAATGTCGGCAATGGTACTGCTACCTCCCAAGAGATGGCTCTTATACTTGCAGAAATTGAATGAAGAATATTGAAGAAGATTTCAACGGAAACTTTGTTGAAACAATTTGACAGAACAAATTAAATTAATAAGTTTCATGCCTATCACTAGACTTGAACTCAGTTCTTCTATTCAATAGTAAATGACTCTGCTCACTTGACCACCGGCGTATAGTAATTTAAAGCTATACTAATCTTTTATATCTGCCATTTCAATAGAGAAAATAGAAAATTTTTGTAATGCCGAAGATGTGATGCGGTGCTGAGTTCAAAGCTCTGTAAGGAATTTTTTTTATAGTTTTATTGCGAATGCTTCATTTTTAAATTAAAAAATGTTTTTTTTATAATTTAAAATTAATCATTTATCGCTAAATTACAAACTTTTATATACATATATATACGTATCCAAACCCAATGACACTACTTACTTTATCACCTTAAGACTGCCGTTTACACATACTCATGGTGCAATACTCATTCTTTATACCTATATAGAAAATTGATTGAAAATTAATATAAGTTGAGTTGATCCAATTTGATAGAAGAAATTAAATTAAAAACATCATAATGCATAACCATGGCTTGACTCAAGACGACAAATCTAAAGGAACCGACTATGTTTAGTGGAACACCGCTTTATATAGAATGTTGCTGTACAAATCTTTTATAGCTGCCGCAATGGTACTGCTACTCCCCAAGAGATAGCTCGTATTCTTGCAGAAATTCAATGAGGAAAATTGAAGAAGATTTGAACGGAAACTGTGTTGAAAATTTTATACATATTATATTTGTTATTGATAGCTTAGCTTTCTTAACATAACAGTAAAACATTGAAGAAATTAAGGAAAAGGATTTCTTAAGGTATGAGTGGTTCTTTATATATATTTGTATATTTATATATTCTTTATAAATATCCGACCTTCCAATTTAGTGGCATCGTATCGGTTTTGCATATTGTTAACAGAAAATTTTAATGTTGGCGTTTTGTATCCGCTCCTTACACGTTCCAATTGCTTTCACTATATTATATTATATTATATTATGTATTTAAAATTTACTGATGAGTCGTAAAATTTTGAAATTTCGTACAGACCTTAAAAATATTCAAATAAATGTCTAGTTGGCTTATATAAAATTCGTTCACTTTAAAAAGAGAATATTAAAACAGTATGACAAACAATCACGAATTATTATTCAAAATTCAAAAGCTTTGGAATCCAAGAACTTATTTAAATGTTATAGGAATCGGAATAATGGTGTATTTAATTTAAATAAGTGGATTAAATTATTTATTCTAAACCTATAGAATAATAAAAAAATCCAACCTATATATTATCCAAAAAAAATATTGTAATTCGAAAAACAATTAAAATCAAATAGTATGCAGCAATGCAACACACAGAATCAATTTAGTATTAATTTGTAACTCTCATATACATACATATGTACATGTAGATAATAAAATAGGTCAACAATTAAGTTGTGTGTGCCTTTAATGGACTTTGTAAACGATTATTATTTACATTTTAACTTAAATTTGTCGAAATTTGTTTGGAAATGGAAGTTTGGTGAAAAAATAATTTCCGACAGGAAGTGGTCGAATATCGACCGAATTTAAAATATAGATCTAACTTTTTTATTATCTGTTGAACTTTCACCTGAAAAGGTTGGATTTATATATAAGAACACATTGCATGCCATGTGACAAGAATTTTAAAAGTAAAAATTCTTGAAAATACTTTTATTAATAACGCAAAATATCTCCTCTATTTATAATACATACTAATATTCGTACAAACGTAACATAAAAATCTAAATTTATGATATTTTATGCTAGATTTATCATATTCTGAGTAAAAGTAAAAATATGAAAATTATGTAAATTTTATAACAACATTTTGTGGTTTTTCCTTTTTTTATCGTTCGATCTGTGCATGAAAGCTTTCTTAATTTTGTATGTTAGTTGTTTAAATGCTACTAAAGTTGAGATGTTATTGATTGTTATGATGATGAGGATGATGATATTTTATAATACGAGTATATTCGCTTTATATTTGTTTTCGATTTTCTAATAAAAATTTATGAATTTTCTTTTCATTTATGGCTTATGATAATACGAGTATGTATGTAAATACATACATACATATATACGCAAATCTACAAAATATTACAAAATACAAATTCTTGTGTTTTGTTCGTTTCATTAAACGGTTCAATAAATTTCTCAAATTTATCTTCGATAGATTCGATTACTTAGTTGTGTGTGTGTGTCTGTGCGTAGAATTTCTTATTTTTTGTCGAGCAAATTGAACTCGAAATTACATTTGATTTAGGATTTTATCTAATCGTATATACCTATACATACACATATTTATGTATATTATGTACTATGTATTTGAAAGCAATTTATAATAATATGAGCCCATAATTTAATATATTATGCTGATTTAGAGATGTCAGTAGCGCACGTAAAATTCAAACAAAATATCTCAAAATATATAATTATTACTCAAAATTTGTAGATGTTCTTAAGAGCATTTATATTTATGTAAAAATTCAAGTTCCTTTGGTATGAAGATATGCATATACAGATTTGGATAAAATGAGGAGTGGTTTGATTATAAACCGATCATTTTCTACCCCTGAGTTTAATACTATAACTCGTATACAATTTATAATATAATGATGGAGTGGACGAATAAGCGTCTTGGCTTGGTCGTCAGCAGACTTAAAATATCGTACAAATAAGAGTACAAATAAGTTCTAATGAACTGCTTTATTAAAATATTGATTCAGCATCCGGAAACCCTACTCCAGTAACTATCGTCAAATGTATAACGAAAAACCTTTTACCCTATAGTCGTATTTATTCGTATATTGTTGTATATAAAGGCTATTTATTGTAAAATAGGTTTCATGTATTATATAAAGACGTCGCACAACATTTCTGGTGACAGTTGTGTAGTGCAAGTCGTGATTCAAAATAAACAGAATTAAACTTTCATTTAATTTACAAAGAATATACCGTAACTGGTATTTATTTAGTTTAATTTCACAAATATTACAAATTTATTCACACAATTAATTTACATTTTATTTATTTGACGCTTGGTTGTACTTATTGCACATAAAAACATTTTACTACTGGATGGTTTACTACTGGATGGACTAACCTTTCCTTTTCCTCATTACATCCATAATTTTTTATTGTCATGGTTCCATGAATTGTATTTTCCTTTTCTGATTGAATATATTGAACTCGCATATAAAATTGAGTTACTATTTTTCTGAATCTAGTATAACACTAAATACTAATATTTTATATAATCACGAACCCCAAGTATTGACGATTGGAGCATCACGGATTCTACGTAGCGAAATTTTTCTAAAATAAAACGTTTTCATTGACGTTTAAAAACAGACAGCCATCTAATTTCGAATACAAAAACAACAACACAAACTTCAAATGGATCGTTCTTTTAAATAATCATATTTTCCACGAGAAGGGCTTAGCCTACTTTTATAATCGTCAATAACAACACGAAACTAAAAATTGAGCTATCGTATTTTCTTCGATTTTAGACGGCCATGAAGTTTCTATGGACTTTTTATGGAACGTTATAAAGTCAAAAAACTTGTAATTGAAAAAACTTGTATTTGAAAATTATAAAACTTAAAAATATTACTCAAACTACTAAAAGCATTAATTAAAAATGCAAATAAACTTGAAACGAATAGATTATTTTAAAAAAACTGCTGAAGTGTTCTAATTAGAACGTCTCATTAAAAATTTTTATAATTTTTAAATAGTAAATTTGCACAAACAGCCACCACATAGAAACTGAAGAATCTCTTTCCTTCCCAAACATCTTGAAAAATCCACGTGAAAATATGACGCGGTTCATAACTTAATAATTTCTATTAAACTCATTTTACAGAAACAGCCACCATATTGGGGATGACCATAAGGCTCCAGTCTATCAAAAAAATGTCAGAATAATAATAAATGTAGACCAGGAAGTGTGTAATCCGTTCATGAAATTCTCGAATAATTCATATGAATATATAACATCACTATAGCAACGTACATTGCAACGAAAGCAATCAACACAACCAAGTAATATAACATACATTTGTTTTAAATTTATTTCTACTTAAACTAATTACAATTTTCTTACAGATGTATTAGAATAATTTTTTACATTATTTCGATCAGTTATATAAAAGACAAGTACATATAGAGATTTATTCAAATTATGTATATTATGCCTCGACGTATTCCAGCGTTCCTATACTTTCCAGCCAGGAAGAATGACTGAAGTGACCTTGTTTGTTTCATAGTGAACCAGTGAATTGATTTTTATGTGATTAGTGTATACCAGAAGTGTTGAAGTTGAATAAAATAATGGTGAGTCGCAGAAGTTGCATTTTAATATTCTGCGAGTATATGATGCTGCCAAACAACAGTTGCACAATATTTAAACTTTGTAACGATATATGCAAATAAAATTCTACACAAACTTTTATTTACACTCACACAAACAAAATGAATAAAAAAGTTTCAAAATCTTAAAACATATGCCTTTATAAGATTTGCTTGTGCTTTTTTATAACTAAAACTTTTAACAAAGAAAGTATAATATATAGTCGAGTATTATTATATATTTGGTTTACTTATTGTGGCTATTTGGGTATGTATATTGAAAAACATAAACTCGTATCAAGATGTATTTAGTTGATTATAAGACATAAAAGTCAAATAGAGGTTTGTTTCCGGTGTAGTAAACCAACAAAAAAAAAACTTTTTTTTAAGTATAAATCAAAGTGAGAATTTTCTTTTCTCCTCTTAAATTAAGTTGAAATACGTAAATGTCATTTTAATATTTAAAAACGAAGTTAAGTAATTAAATTCTTTTAAAGCTTGCCCAAAACCATAATAGATGAAACACAAACATTTTTTTTGTTTGTTCGTATTATAAATGTTCATGTTTATCTAAGTTTTATATATGTACATATATACATACCGAAACCGAGAAAGGAAAATAAAACTGAAAATGAACTTTCTATCTAATTGATCTGATTACACTCAATTACCTGTTATAATAAACACACATACAATGATAATAAAAAAGGAGGCCTAATATTCTTGTATATACCCACAAGAACAATAGTCAATTGACTTTAATATATATTCGTATATTATCCGTATTTTGATTATTATTATTATTATTATGACAATGAATTTATACAACAAAAAGCCTTATCTAAAACCATTTTTAACACACAATTAATTTCTATTCCCAAATTTTATCATTATTAATTTTACATGCTTATCTCTATAGACACACATACACACACACATAGGCATATCGAAAGCTTCCCATGAATTGATTGTTTTGCATTTGTTTTTCTTGTTTAAGAGGAAATAAAAACCAAATTATATTGTTGTTAAAGTTACGATAAACTAGTGATTTAAAAGGTGTGATTTTTTAACGGTGAATTTTCCAATGGTCGTGCTCTAAATTTTCCAATGGAGAGCTCTGTATGAAACCAAAATTATTTTGTTTTATGATTTTATTGATCAGTTTAACACTGTATTTTAAAACAATGTATGACGAAAATTAATTAATTAATTTCTTTTTAAGATAAGTTTATCTTTATATGGAAATTGACTTGAAAGGAATATATTATACGTAAATATATTTTAATTTGAAATGACCAAATAATTTAATTTTTATTTCTAGGGCAGTCATCTAAATGAAAAATTAAATCTAATTATTTATTAGTGTTAGTTATGGCTCAATAGATGGCAGCCAAGTTTCAAAAATGCATTTGTCCATAAAGATCATTGGTTTTTCTTTTTATACTTATTAGTAAATGTTTTTGTTTTACTCGTAATATTGATTTGTATTTTTATTAAATAATTTGTTACAAATTGTATAACCGCAAAACTGTTATTCACCGCCCAAATAATAAAACTCGGGAAAAACACAACAACTGGTGTTTAATTATGTAACTCCACTTGCGCTTCTAATATTATAAAACTTGAACAAATGTTGATGAAAACCATACAAAGCAACATATGAGCAAAGTATAAACAACGATTTAGCTAAGCATGCTGCGTAGAATAAATACATGCTGCGATTAGGGACCGCAAATTTACCGAAATTTTCATTTACCGGTAAACGGTAAAAAAAAGTTAGAATAAAACCGGCTAACCGGTAAATTTAAAACTTATTATACAAATTGATAAAAGCTTGTACATATATTTTTAAGTAAAAAACCATATAGTTCAGATGTCTTCAGTGTCGGATTATGCGGTACTCAGGGCTCGGTAGCCAGTATTAAATAAAGTGTTTCCTAACAAATTTTTTGTTTTTTTTCTACTTGGGCTGAGGCTCAAGGCTCTCCCAAATCTCTCACAGTATGCTTCGAATACGATTTGTTCGGCTTAATTCGAATCCCTTTTGCATTCTACTGTAATTGGGATTCGAATCCGACACCTCTCAATCCAACCGTCACTGCTTCAACCACTGTGCTATTTGGTTGGTATAATTCGAGTGATATACCGAATTTCTATAAATCATTTTAATTTCGATGATTTGAAAAACATCTTAAAAAACTCAATTTTTAAATTTCGAATAGTGGAGAAATTGGAGGAATGCTCTAAAATTCAATTAAAGTTCCACCAGAAATTAAAGATTTTCCTGAACATTATCAATAATAAAATGTTAAACATTAAACCATTGGAAGATTAATTATAATCTGTAGAATGGTATACGTGAAATTCAGTTTCGAAATTTTAAAATTTATTTAAGAAATTGTGAATTGATATATTTCAGTTTTTCAAAATCGAGATTTGTGAACGTGAAATTTGATTTTGTATTTTGATTTTAGAAAACTTCACAATTTGAAAATTCACTTGTGACTCATACGCTTACGTACGGTACAGATATTCGAAACCGAATTTTAAAAAGTTTGGATTTTATTTAAATTACGACACCGTCAAAAGAAAGAATCTGTAATAAGAAATATGGTGATCTGTAATAAGAAATATAACTTCAGCCCTAAGATCTTTGTCTCTTATCCAAGAAACTTGGCAAGTGCTTGGGCATAAAGCAACCTTGATAACAATGGCTCTCCAAAAAAATTTTGTAAAACAAATTCAACTTAAAGTTAAAGGAATTTTAAATAATTTTAAAATTTAAGTAACTTCCCTCAATTTTGTTATAAAAATATTATAAAATTTAATACATTTTAAAAAATTTAGATTCTGAAAGAATTTTGAAAAATATTGTATGAGTCCAACGATCAGCCCAGAACAGAATACAGTCTTTTTAATTAATAAAGTGTTGTGGGTTTGAGAAGTTCTCTTATAATTAAAGTAAAAGATTGAAAATTTTTCTAAAATTCATGGAGGAATTTTATAAATTTTTATATATATTTTTAAAAACCTATTTATTTTATTTATTTCGAAAATTTACTAAAATTGCACTAAAAATGTTCAAAATTTTGTTTAAATTTTTATAATTCGAGCGATATTCCAAAATTTGTTGAGCCACCTCTAAAACAGTCTGCGGAGATTTGCACTGAGGAGCCATCCCATGAGGAATTCACTAAGGCCATGCAGAGAATGAAACGAAACCGCTCACCTGGAGTGGACTGCATTAATTCGGAGCTCTTGATATTCGGAGGGGATACTTTGTGGAACTGTCTTTTCGACCTTATTCGATTAGTATGGCGAACCGAAGTTATGCCTGATGAATGGAAAGTGGCCGCGAAATGCCCCATCTTCAAGAAGGGAGACCGCTTCAAGTGTGAGAATTATCGCGGTATAGCTCTCCTTTGCACAGCATACAAGTTACTGTCATACATTTTATTGGATAGAATCACTCCTCTGGCGGGCTTGGTTGGTGACTATCAGGGAGGATTTCGTCCGAATCGATCAGTCACTGATCAGGTCTTTTCGCTGCGGATGATTCTATCTAAATATTATGAGACATCCATCTCCGTACATCAGGTTTTCCTGGATTTCCGGCAGGCCTACGACTCGATCAATCGAGAGAGTTTGTGGTCTGCCCTGGAATACCTAGGAATGCCAACAAAATTGGTACGACTGTGTAGGATGACAGTGACGCAGTCTCAATGCTGTGTTAAAGTTGAGAACAGGCTATCGACAATTTTTGCAGTTAACTCGGGTGTTCGGCAGGGAGATGCTCTGTCCCCGATACTCTTTAATCTCATGTTGGAGTACATCTTTCGTAAAACTCAAACACCTCAGCGCAACATCTTATATCGCCAGTCCAATCAAGTGCTTGCATATGCAGATGACATATGCGTGATTGGACTGAATAGCAACGGAGTGAAAGAAATACTTGATCCGCTTGTAGAGTTTTCAGCTTCTGTTGGACTCCAGATCAATGAGTCCAAAACGAAATACCTGATCTCTGGTTTTAGAGACAATGGCACACCAGATTTTAGTAGTGGGCACCACACGTTTGAGGGAGTGAGGAGGTTCAAATATTTGGGCTCTCTTATCACTCACGATAACAGTGTGGGTGAGGATATTAAAGTGCGGCTGGCAGCTGGCAGTCGTTCTTTATATCCTCTAAGGCCACTGCTAAAATCTAAACACTTATCAAGTGCCGTGAAGCTGAAGCTTTACAAAGCGTTGATCAGGCCCGTTGTTATGTTTGGATGTGAAAGTTGGGCGCTGACGGATGAGTACGAGAGATGGCTCCTTACATTTGAGAGAAGAATTATGCGTGTGATTTACGGCCCTAAACGCGAAATAGATGGTACATACCGAGCTCTGTACAATTTCGAGATCAGAGATCTGATGAAGATCCTCGATATTGTACATGAAGTTAGATCTCAGCGAGTACGCTGGCTCGGTCACGTTCTGCGTGCTGATCCGGAACGAATTGTGCAGCGATCTCTGAAAGGAGAGCCACCATATGGTAGGCGCAGAGGTCGTTGCAGGCGACGATGACTCCACGATGTAGAGAACGACTTGGCCTCTTCAGATTGTCTAAGACAGTATGAAGACCAAGCTCAGGATCGAAACCGTTGGAGCCAGATTGTTGATTCAGTAAGGGGCCAGTAATGGCCTTTAACACTGTTATTATTCAAATCATCTTAACTTCGAACGAAAATTTAAAATTTTTGAATTATCATAAATTTCTAGTTAACTTTCTATAAATTTGTGAATTTTGAATATTGCAAAAAAGAGAAAACGCTCTAAAATTAAAAAAAAATATCACCTTAAATACCATGAGTTGGAGATTTTCATGATCGTTTAATATTCCAATTTTAAAAATTCTTAAATCTTATATTCAGACTGGCATTTAATTTTGAATCACGATTCTTGGTCACACCTAAGCGTAATTCGAAATTTAGAATTTACAAATGTAAATTTTCTTATAACTTGTCATGCTATGAGTATTTTGGTAATAAGATCCAAAGCTCACATATAACTTTAACTTTAGCCAGTGTGCTATATTCTCGGTATTTTGAATATGGTTATAATCGTTTAAAAAATATCCTTTGTATAGTTCCATTCCATCGACATAAGTCACCTGAATATGTTGATATTTTTATTATTATCAAGTCTATAGTAATATTCATCACAGTTAACATAAGTTAAAATAAATTTTATTATTAAGAAATTATTACGAGTACCATAATGTAAATAGTTGTCCTATGAACTATAGCTGTTCGCCATTTGATGGGGTTGTGTATAGAATGTAAAGGATCAGAAATTCAGAATAGTCTTTTTTTTATCAAAAAGTGTAGTGATTCATTTAATGTTCATCCACAACATAAGTTCGAGAACAAGATCAATACTCAGTAAAATGTAATCCTCTGAACTTAATTATTCTGAAGCTAGAATATCGTATTTTTAAAAGTAACAATTTCTTTTTCTATACAAATCATAATGATAATGTATATATGATTTTACTCAAATATGCCTTTGACCAAAAGAAAAGCTTTACAGTATTACCATAACAGGCGATTTTGCAAACTAAGATTAATACGAATTCTATTCCGAACTCCACTGTGACATTTTTCCACAGTATCATTTTTCAAACAATTTCTTCTGATATTTCATTAACAAAAACTACCGAATTTACCGGTAAACTCAATTTTTTTATTATTTTATCATTTACCGGTAATGCGGTCCCTAGCTGCCATGAACTGTTCCATTCGTGTATCATTCAGTCCACTCTCTAAATTGCGTTACTATTTACTGATTTAACTTTACTCTCTCGATACATGCGTAAAAGTTTAACAAAGTAGTGGTAGTGGACTATAGAAGTACGAAAACAGGCAATAAAATTGTGACTTTTTTGGTAAATCCACGGAAATATATTTGTATGTATGTGTAGAAATTTTTTTTTTTTTAATTTTATCGTACATCGGTTCTATACGATAACTATATATATATGTAGTTATCGTATAGAACCGATGTACGATAAAATATAGCCTGTATACTTCTATAGATACGTGCTTGAAAAACCGAACGAATTTAAATTAAATTTTCTCGAATAGCCATTACCTTTAAAATAAAATTCAAACTTTTTCTACTAGTGGTCGATTTAAATTTATCAATGTTTCACGTTTTGTTTCGGTATTTTTCGAAATTCAGTTACAGTTACAAAGATGGTGTTGACCAAAGAGCAACAGATTGTGATATTTTTAAACGTTTAAAACAAAAATGTAGTTTTTGTGATAAAACGTTCAAAATTGTTGTGTTTTGAAATGTAGACATGTATTTAACTAAAAATGTAATTATAATTTTAAAAACTAACATTAATTAGACTTTTATATTTTAATAAAGGAAACACTTATATTTAAAAAACGTTTTTATTATTAATTTTTAGACTAGTTTTTCTTTCTTTATGTGATATTTTAAAATTTTTTAAAAATTTTTATATTTTTAAAAAAGGACTAGTTTCGCGCATGTCGCGCTTTGTCAACTTTATACTATTCTAATTTTAATTTGGTGTATCTGGTCTATTTATACTATTTTCGGTTATTCTGGATACGATGATGTCGTATATTTCGTTTTTCTTCATTCGATCATTTAAAATTAGGTCACTGTTTTTGTGTTTGTATATTTCAATTTCTTCCATTCTATCCAGTGTTTGTCCCTTTCGTAATCTATGGAGTACTTGCAAATTTGTGTTTTTATCTGTGTATGTGTGATTTGTTAGTGTTAAATGTGCAGCAAAATTTGATCGTATGTGTTGTTTTCCTATTTCTTTTTTGTGTTCGTTGAATCGTTTTTCGAACGATCGACCTGTTTGTCCAATATAATACATGTTGCAATCGTTACAAGTTAATTTGTATACTCCTGTGTCGGTGATTTTATTAGTATTGGTGTTTAATTTTTGGATTATTTTGTTGTTTGTTTTATACGCCAGAATATATTCAGCCTGTTTTAATGGTTGTCGTATTAGTTCGCTATATATTTTATTATATTCTGTTACCACATATTTCTGCCCCTGTCTATCTATCTCTCTATTTTGTGCGAATAAAGTAGATAGGATTTCCAGTTGTTGTTTTCGCCTGTATTTTTGGTTCAGTTGATCTATAATTCTTGTATGATATCCATTATTTTGTGCAATGTGTTTTATGATATTTAGCTCTACTTCGTAGTTTTCCAGAGATAGTGGGATATTGTTTAGTCTGCATATCATATGCTGATAAGCTGCTATCTTGTGTTGAAATGGGTGGTATGAGGTGTTATTTATAGTTTGATCCGTTTGGGTTGTCTTTCTAAATATATTAACAATGGCCCAACAACATGTTAATGGAGAATCAACCAATTCAGTGCGAAACTATTTTAATTTATATCATAAAGTTCAACGAAATAAAATAAATCTATTTTTCAATAGAAAATGCTACAAAAATAAAGTTATTCCTAAATATATCCAGATAAAAATCCAAAACAAATCAAAAACTGCACAACATATAAAACAAAAAGCAGAAAGGATGTGGTTAAAGCAATCAATAAAGCAACTATACAGCATAATTAATGAATTAACCTTAAAAATGTATAACACACAACTCCAGTTGTCAAGATGCCTACATCGTTTGGAATATGAAGACGCCTTACAAACTATACATAGAAGAATAAATAATGAAATGAAATTAAAGAGAAATTGCATCAGAAGAAAATTGTCAAGCTTAATAGAGTCAAAAAGACGTGATAACAACCACATTAGGGAAACGCATCCAACAACACACACGTTTTATAACAGGATTCACAATGAAACAAATATTACTTTCACAGAGGAAGAAATAAAACTACTAGATAAAGGCCTCAAATATAACGTCACTCCGATACAAAACAAAAAACAGGAACCGAAACAATTGCTAGATATTGAGAGTACCATTATGCAAACAAAAGAAGTAGATAGAAGTAATATTAGAAAGTCAATTGCACACAAAATCATAAATGCACAAACCACTCGCGATATTAATCCTCGAAAAAATGAAAATTCAATCATTAAAAGTATTAAGTATAAGTTAACACAAAATAATGCACTAATAACAAAAGCAGATAAAGGTAACACCATTGTTATTATAGACAAACAAGAATACAACCAAAAAATTGAAAATTTCATCATAAATAATAATATACATGAAATTAATGTGGATCCTACTGACAATCATCATAAAAATATCAACATTGCAATAAATAATGCAGCCACCGTACTAACATCGCAACAACGCAGGCTATCAAAAATGATAAAACCCGAGGCACCAGCACTAAAAGGTTTAGTAAAACTACATAAACCAGAAAAACCTATTAGACCTCTAGTGAATTTCACAGTTGCTCCATCGTACAAAATAGCGAGAACTGTAAATAAATGGCTTACCGAAAATATTAAGTTTGAAAATAGCTATTCGATTAAAAATAATATGGAACTGGTGAATAAAATTAATATTGTAAATATTCCACACAATGCTAAATTAGCGTCCTTCGATATCACTAACATGTACACCAATATACCAATAATCGAAACGCTCAACATAACAAAAGCATTATTGGAACGAAACCATATTAATAAAGCGAGAATTGACGAGATGATTAACATCATAAAAGAAATCACCAACCAAAATTATTTCGAACATAACGATAAATTTTACACACAAATAGATGGCTTAGCGATGGGTAATCCACTTTCTAATACATTATCCGAAATTTTCTTAAATCACTACGAAAATAAACATATATTCGGGCCAAACAATAAGTTCAGGACCAATATCATATATTGGTATCGTTATGTTGATGACATCATCATTCTTTTCAACGGAACACAAAGACAACTAACCGGTTTACATAATTATCTCAACACCATACATAGGCAATTGAAATTCACAATAGAAGTAGAAGAAAATAGCAAGATTAATTTTTTGGATTTAACGATAACACGGAACTGCAATTCACACACTTTTAATATATTTAGAAAGACAACCCAAACGGATCAAACTATAAATAACACCTCATACCACCCATTTCAACACAAGATAGCAGCTTATCAGCATATGATATGCAGACTAAACAATATCCCACTATCTCTGGAAAACTACGAAGTAGAGCTAAATATCATAAAACACATTGCACAAAATAATGGATATCATACAAGAATTATAGATCAACTGAACCAAAAATACAGGCGAAAACAACAACTGGAAATCCTATCTACTTTATTCGCACAAAATAGAGAGATAGATAGACAGGGGCAGAAATATGTGGTAACAGAATATAATAAAATATATAGCGAACTAATACGACAACCATTAAAACAGGCTGAATATATTCTGGCGTATAAAACAAACAACAAAATAATCCAAAAATTAAACACCAATACTAATAAAATCACCGACACAGGAGTATACAAATTAACTTGTAACGATTGCAACATGTATTATATTGGACAAACAGGTCGATCGTTCGAAAAACGATTCAACGAACACAAAAAAGAAATAGGAAAACAACACATACGATCAAATTTTGCTGCACATTTAACACTAACAAATCACACATACACAGATAAAAACACAAATTTGCATGTACTCCATAGATTACGAAAGGGACAAACACTGGATAGAATGGAAGAAATTGAAATATACAAACACAAAAACAGTGACCTAATTTTAAATGATCGAATGAAGAAAAACGAAATATACGACATCATCGTATCCAGAATAACCGAAAATAGTATAAATAGACCAGATACACCAAATTAAAATTAGAATAGTATAAAGTTGACAAAGCGCGACATGCGCGAAACTAGTCCTTTTTTAAAAATATAAAAATTCTTAAAAAATAATATCACATAAAGAAAGAAAAACTAGTCTAAAAATTAATAATAAAAACGTTTTTTAAATATAAGTGTTTCCTTTATTAAAATATAAAAGTCTAATCGTATAGTGATATTAGAGCACAATGGCCCAACAACATAACATTAATTACCGAAGTTTGAAAATATAGTTTCTTATGTGCCAACGGAAAAATTTAAGATATTTTAAAAATATTCGGATGTATTCATATTAAAATTATCATTCATTAATTATTCATAAAATTTTCTAAAATATATGGTAATGTCAACTATAAACCAGTTATAATCAGATATAGTAAACCATCTCCTACCATGTTGGTAAATACGTTGATTTCCAAACCTTATACATAATATAATTTGTACATACTTATAGTGCAACGCTTCTTTAATGAGGTATTGTTGTTGTTCATGTTTGTACATAGAGGTTGCCTGTTTTGCTTCAGCAAAAATTCCAATTTAAATCGAATATTATATACATTTATGAAAAATAAATTTAATTTTCCTTATTTTCCATTTTTCAATTTTGAATTTTGTATTTTTCCTTTTTGAGAAGCGCAAAACTTTGTTTAGCACGTCAACATTATTATTACTATATTATACGTAGAATAGAAAATTGAATAACTGGAAAGCTGAATACGTATAGTATACATAATAAAAAAAAGCATACACCGAGTTACTATACCCCATACAGGGGTGTCTCTAAAATGGGTGACACGAATAGTACGGTGCGATTCCTAGATCAAAGCGAATATTACTTTACTTCTACCACTTTGCACTGTTAAGCCCTCCTATCAAGTTATAGACGTTTGAAGAAGACCCTTCCAACGTAGCACCTCGTATTAAAGATAAATTATTATTTAGACAAACAACCATTTGTTTTTCTCAGTACTCATGTCATTAAAAAGCTGATAAAATTTTATTTTAAATAAGGTATAATAGGTATGAATATTTAACTAAAAAGTATTTCAAATTTCAACAAAGCTTTTAGAATTGAAATTTTTGTTTCTGTACCATTTAACTTTTAAGTAAATATTTTTTGATGAAAATCTAGATTCTTAGCTTTTAGAAAAGCTAACTACATATTTGTTATATTTGCAATATTATGTTATCTAAAAAATTTAAAAGATTACAATAAAAATTTTGTATTTTTTTATTAGACACAAGTATGTTGGTATAAAATAAACTTTTAAATAAAAATTAATAAATTTAAAATTTATTAAAAAATGAATCCTTATACCTCTAGTGAATATGTGGATATGGTATGCATTTTGTACGAGGCTAATGGAGTTCGGAGGATTGCTCAACGGATATATCGAGATCGATATCAGTTAACACTTTTGTTAATGCAGACAGGAATTTGCGGGCTCTTTTATAAATCATCTGAGAGATCTACCAGGACGTATATCAACATAACACCATAGTACTGAAAGAGTACTGCGTGAAGTTTATAACAATCCAATGACCAGTGTACGGAAAGTTGCAGCAAAAACTGGAATTGCAAAGTCTATATAGTCGACCGAGCAAATATCGCAGTGGTTAAAGCTGCGACGTTTGGATCGGGAGGTACCGGGTTCGAATCCCAACGCGATTTTTATGCGCGTTGCAAAAGGGATCTTTCATCTCCCGATTACGATTGGTGATTAAATTGAAAACATCCATTATGACCCTCTGGTGGAATGTAGAACTCATGGGGTATTGAGCAACAAACCCAAGATTTTAATTGAGCAACAAACCCAAGATTTTTGGTTTCCGAATAAATAATAATTTTCACTAATGTATAAATTTACACAACACACATTTCTGGTTAAGCAATCCCCATTTAAAAATTTTAAACCAACATAAATTCACAGTAAATGGTATTTTTGGAGATGAATTACTACTATACTTCCAGACAGATTAGATGGTCTAAAATATTTAAATTTTTTAAAAAACCAATTTGCAGAACTATTGGAAGAAGTTCCATTGACGTATGTGGTTTACGCAAGATGGCATTTTGCATGAAATGTATACGATCTCACTGATCTACTTTGTTTCCAAGGCAATGGATTAGCCGCGGAGGACCTATACATTGGCTGGCAATCTCTGAGGCCATTTAAAAACTAAAGTTTATTCTTATTCTCTCCAAGATAAAGAAACGTTAATTACTAGAATATATGAAGCTTGTAACGAATCAAACGAGACAGAAACGTTTTCGCAAAAGTTCGCAATTCGTTTATGAAAAGGTGTTTGAAATCAGTAACGATTAATGGTGATCATTTTTAGAATTTGTTGTAAATATTTCGAAATATTATTACCTAATACCAGTACTTATTTGTATCTACATACTTGTGTCTAATAAAGAAAATACAAATTTTTTTTAGATAATAAAACATTGCAAATATAACAAATAGTTAGCTTTTCTGAAAGCTAAGAGTCTGAACTATGCGTTTATCAAAAAATATTTACTGTCGTAGGGTGATTGTTAAAAGATACGTACTACTATAGAAAAACAAATTTCTTAAAAAAATTTCAATTCTAAAATTCTTTAAATATTTTTAGTTAAATATTATCTATTATACCTTATTCAAAAGAAAATTTTATCGGTTATTTCTCTAGATATTGATTTATCTTTAATACAAGGTGTTATATTGGAAGGAATTCCTCTTCAACCGTCTATAACTTGATAGGGGGGCTTTACAGTGCGAAGTGGTAGAAGTAAAAACATCTTCGCTTTGATCAAGGAATCCAACCGTACTATTCGTGTCAGCCACTTTAGGGACACCCTAGATATGCATGCAGCAAAAAAGCTCGATACAAAATAAAGTAACAATAAAAAATCAACGAAGCGAGATAATAGATAATTTAAAGTTTTCTGTCTACATTTTGTTGTTATTTTGTCTGTTAATGAAATAAAACTATGTACAATTGTATTATCCTCTGTTAGACTACAGTCTGTATATTATAACTATATATATGTGCAATTGTTATTGTGAAAATGTTAATGATTTAAATAAAGTTTGTTTTCCTCCGATTTTGTAGAAAAGTTTAATCAGCTTCCAAGTTTTTTTTTTATATTATGCTCACAGTAGTGATAATTGAATTAAAACTAAATTAACATTTTTATATCAGCGAGTAATTATTTTACATAATTTTTTTGTTTGTTAATTAGTCGAAGATTATTTTTTTATCTTATAGAACTATACACGATCAATTTTTGATTATCTCGTCGTATTTTTAGAACGTAATTGTCAATTTACGATAAAACCTCTGAATATATGTACGTACAATACAATAAAAGACGTAAAACTATATTTCAATGATGATATAACGATTTCCATTTGTATGAAGTCATTTTTCAATTTAACGTTTAAGTGTATATTATACATATACATATACTATATGTACATATACACACAACATTGAGGAATGAAAAGAAGGAATCAACATAACATCAACAACTTAAATCAAATAAAGATTCGATCACATTTGTGTTGTGTTTGCTGTTTTGAAAAGAATTGCATTTCATTTGGAAAATTTAGAATTCTTGCATTATATATAAATCGAATATTTGATTAATTTGGTAAAGTAACTATACAAAAGACAATACCAAATTTTTTCTTTCTGAAAATCCATCTATTTTGGACTACATCATAACTAATTCACTATAATTAAAATTCAGTTTATCCTATTATGATGTTCCAATAATACCTATACATCAACCCAAGTAGTTTTGAACAGCTTACTCATTATTTCCATAGCCTAGCTATTAAACATATACTTGCATTATAAAAAGCCCTCAAATTCATTTAATTGGATTAATAAAGACTTCACTCGAATAATTAAAATTCGCGATTATTTTTATGTAAAATATAAAAAATATCCGCTAAATGAATAATACTAAGAAACATTTAAAAATATAGGAACTTAGTAAACAACAAAAGATTTAAATTAAAAAATCAATTTTATAATCGATAATTAACGGAGACAAAGGAAGTGCTGGAAGGTGAAATCTTGCAGTAAAATTATTCTGCAAAGAACAACTAATAATCACTCTATTACGCAAGAAGTTGCCGAAATATTTAATGATTTTTTTATAAATGTTGGCGAGAATTTATTTTTCACACTATTTAAATTACAAAATTTTGCCGCACTCGAGTTCAGTTATAGTAATTTCGATTCTTTAAACAATATCATGCTCAAATTGAATAAAGGAGCAGTCAAAGGACTTATATTCTTGAAATTTTTATTAAAAATCAAAAATGTTAATATTCCGGACCTCGTAACGCTCCTCAATAGAGCGATTGATAAGGGCACTTTCCCAAATACACCAAAATTAGATAAAGTTATACCATTATTTAAAAATGGTAATAAATTGAATCCATCTAATTATAGACCTGTTTGCGTTTTAAGTTGTTTTTCTAAAAAAATTTCTTTAAAATTTTAAAATAAAAGAACATTTCTTCATTCATAATAAAATCATTCATGATAATCAATTTGGCTTTGTAAAATTGTCCAGAACACAGTTAGCGGCAAGTAGTGTAATAAATTATGTGTATATATTGCTAAACAAAAATGTATGTTTCGATTCTTTTTATTGACCTGCAGAAAGCCTTTGATTCAATTCCACATAACTATTTAATATTTAGGCTCAGAAACCTTGAAATTAACGATAAATCACTTATTCTTTTGGCAACTTATTTTACTGAGCGATCTCAATTCACAAGGTAAACAATGAAAGAAGCACGATCTCAAAAGTTAAAACTAGTGTTCCTCAAGGTTCCTTACTTGGTCCTCATGCGTTTATTTTTTACATTAATGATATGTTTCAAATTCCGTTAAATGGGTCTCTGGGTCTCATTTATTTACTCCCATCTAATATATATGAGGTTCATTTGGGCATCAACAACTACGAACAATCTGAGAGACTTGGAACTATTTCAAAATCGTGTTATCAAAATAGTAATGAAATTACCGATCTTAACCTCCACCAAACTAATTTACTCAATCTCAGTTTATCCAATCAAAATCATAAATCAGTACGAAGTTCTGAAGTTAATAAAAAAAAATTATTAGACAAACTGAAATGCGTTCTTCAATTTAATTTGGTTGCCAAAAGAATACTTTCAGATATTGAAATCTTACATTGATAACAGATATTTTCGTGTTAGATGTAAAGAAGACTTTTCCGAGGTAAGAGGGTATCTGCAGTGGTTCCCCAAGGTAGCGTGCTGGGGCCAGTCTTGTATTTACTTTACACAAGCGACTTACCAAACACAAGTGGGACAACAATAGCAACATTCGCGGACGATACTGCAATTTTAGCTACTATGGTTATAAAGTAGGCGAAGTAACCAGAAAATTGCAATGGACTACAAACCAACTAAGTAACTGGACCAAAAAATGGCGAATTAAGCTAAATGAAGAAAAATCAACGCACGTTAACTTTACCAATCAAATAGTTAACTGAATACCAATAGAACTAAATTCCAAACAAATTCCTTATGCTAACACAGCCAAGTATCTTGGCATGACTCACGATGCTAAGTTAATATGGAAAGAGCACATTAAAAAGAAAAAGGAGGAACTACACATTAAATATAGAAATATGTATTGGCTAATTGGAAGATATTCAGAGCTGTCAATACCTATAATAAGTTGCTACTATACCAACAAGTTTTAAAACCTATATGGACTTATGGTATTCAGCTGTGGGGCTGTACTAAGAAAACCAATATTAAAATAATACAAGCTTTTCAAAATAAAGTGTTACGTGGAATAGTGGTACATAAGAAACGATAACCTACATAGGGATATCCGGATGGAAAACGTCAGCGAAGCGATAACAATTCATTCAAAGAAACACATACAACGGCTTGGTCAACATCAAAATGTTGAGTTACGTGGTATGCTGAGTAACACAAATGGACTACGAAGGCTCCAAAGAATGAAACCGCTGGAATTGGGAAGATCACAATAGGGCGGCCAAAGTTTTAGAGACTAACTAATGAGTTATATCTCTGCAAACTGAACATAAGAAAGATAGACAAATTACTAGGTGAAAAAAAAATAAATAATTAATTTGGTTAATGAAGTCCATTCTTATCCGACACTTTTTCAGCAAAGAGCTGATGTTTACATTAATAGATGCAGTACAGTAAAAGAGACAAGAAATGCTTTCTATAGAGGCCTAATTATGTATAATAATTTAACAAGTGACCCAAGAAATGAAAAGAACTTGATCAAATTTAAGATGGAAGTAAAGAATTATTTATTACTTAAATGGAACTCATAGTTACCGAACCACTGATTCCAATTTGATTGTGAAAATGATGTGATTGACGAAGAAGGAAGGGGTGGGTGTTGAAAGATTGTAAATATATAAAGTAATTAATAAATAAATAAAATAATTAGAATTAAATTAATATTATAGGTTATATTTATGTATTTAATAATTGTTTATGTAGCATTTAATTACGTATTATGTAAATTAGGTGTAAAATAGTTATACAATCCAGAATAAATTTTTGTAATAAAGTTTTTTGGATTGCTCTCTGAAATGAATAATTTAATTTAAAAAAATAATAGTAATTGGAAAACACAAAGATAACAGTTGGTCTTAGCTGTAAGTCAATGGTATGTGGAAATTTCTAGAATGGAGAAACTGAAATAAATAATAAAATTTAACAGGGTAACTTTATATCCGACCATAGTTTTAAAGTAGCCTCATCTTTATGAGGAGCTTTTCACGGGATATTTTTAAATAAAACTTTTGTTAAAATCTACTTATTAGTTCTAAAATCAATATTATGGGCAAATAAAGCTCCAAATGATTTCCTTCTATCGCATATAGAAGTCACATCAAAGTATTTAAAAGAATGAATTTTCTCTTTACCAAACGGAAATACGTCAATCTTGATCTAACTCCTAATTCATCACTGCGATACCAAAATCATTAAATTTATATAAATATTCGTATACTATATATACATATAGTCAATATATAATTAAAACCGCAGATAGGTACACCACTTAGCTTATTTCTTCCTTATAAATGTATATAGGTATAATAACTTCCTTTAATCTTCTCATAATCTAGTGATGCATTTTATCTATATATGAACAGGTAATATTTACATTTGTCATTCAAAACCACCTTTTTACTACACCATTACAAAACAAAACAAAAAATCTACGAGTATGTAATTTATTTTTAGAAAAACGATTTTCATTTTTTCAATTTTCCATTTTATTTTTTTCTTGTCGTCTTAAACAACTTGAGTTTTTCTTCACATCTTTGTCTTTTTTTATGTTATCTACCAATTCTATGTACTATATTGTATATATATATATATATATATATATATATATATATATATATATATATATATATATATATATATATATATATATATATATATATATATATATATATATATATATATATATATATATATATATATATATATATATATATATATATATATATATATGTATAAATATACATAAATACATTGCACGTTTAGATATATAGTGAGGGTGGTTTTATGTCGTACAAATCGTAATTTTCTTTTTTATGTAATTTCTTATACGTATGTATACATTTGTATATACAGCGTTATGAAAGAAAAGTTGTTGTATATAAAACGAAGATGTGAATAAATGTAGGTAAATATGATTAATAATAACAACCATCTTTGTGTATAGAATAGTATAGTACTTAACCATATTATTCCGTGGAACACGCAAAATCAGTAATTTTGTTATAGGCGAAAACTATACAGTTTTCATTTTTAGAGAGAAACTGTTATTATGATAAAATATTGGGGTTTTCAAACTCAGTCGTCCTCGTATAATTAATTTCGTTTTGCTCATCACTTTCTTCCCTTTTTGAATTATATAACAGACCGTTCATTGCCATCCATTAGGAACAGCAGGCTACTAGACCACCGCAACAATTGAAATATTTTGTCAAATAAACTTAACAGTCTTCGATTATATATATATATGTATATATGTACATATATATACATTTTCTAATTTTGATCCGACCCTAAAAATCACATAAAATGCGATATCATCTGCTTTTATGATTTTCTATATTTTACGTAAAAAAAAAATTGTTTGTTATGTTTAGACTCTTAAAAATTTAACACACCATTAATTTTTATTCTATGTAATATGCTGTACGAGTATATATATATGCAAATTGCAACACTTTTTATGTGAAAATATAACTTTATATTTTCCGCAAGTTAAAAAAAATAACAAAATGTTTTATATTGGTTGATAAATGACACATATAGGGAAATATTTTGTAAAATGGAATTATATCTAGTTTAAGCCGATATAATGCAACTTAAATAAGATGAAAAAACGAAAATATGATGTGAAAAAGCTATAATATATAAAGTTTTTCCGAAGAAATAAAATTATACGTATAATACAATTTAGCTGCAGTTCGTATAGTAGTAAATTGCATTTATGTATAATCTGATAAACTTGTTATTTTTACAGTTTTTTAATAGTATTCTAACCGTGATGTTGAATAAAATACAATATTAACAAACTTTATCACAATAGGACAGTCCAATTTCACGCGCCATACATTTTAGCCAGATATAGTTTATCCACTTTAATACAATATATAATGTTTAAGTCGCGGCAACTATCTATATAGATCTATACAAAGAACCATTTATACTTTAATTACATTCCTTAAAAATTCCATAAACAGAAAAAAATGAGAAAACTTAAATTTTCATTTATCATTCATTAAAAGCAGGCCACACAAAAAAGCTCAAAAATTTTAAATAAAAATAACAACCTGCCTACACACATACTAGATTTTTTTGTTCTTCGGTGATTGCTTATGTTACTTATTTTGTCTTGTGACACGCATTTTTGGCATTAAAATAAAATAAAACCAAAAAAAAAAACAAATTCTTTTTTAAAAAAGCACATAACAAGAAACATAAAAGCTTTGGGTGTGTTTTTGTATGTGTGTGTGTGTGGAAATGGAATTATACAAGTTTATCATCATTATATAATAATGTGCTGACTTTTGTTTTGCTGTATCAAAGAGCGTGAAAATCGATCGAAAATATGTTTAGTCACCACCACAGCAAAAAAAACTTTATCTTTTTTTTTTTTTTGCTATTCCCCAATTTATTTTCAATTTAAGTCAAAAAATACATATTATATTGTTTTATGGTAGTTTTGAATTTTTAAAATAAAATAAAAATCTAGTTTATTTTAATTAAATTACAGCAAAACAAAGCATAAATAAATCCGGAAATAATTTTTTCCCCCTAAAAAAACGATTCTAGGTTTTTTAAATTATAAACGAAATAAAGTTTTTGCTTATTTGTTTGATAGTTTGATTTTTTAAATGAATAGCTTGTAAGGTTTCGAATTCACCAAAGTTGGACTATATAAATTGGTGAATTTGATGAGTTAGGTACGAAATGGTGGTTTGCAAAATCCATGTTTTGAAATCTCGTTTTCAAAATTCTTGTTTTTGAAATCTCTACTAAATAACACAGAATAATCGAACTCAACATTTGAAATATTTAATATCTCGTGACATCACTCACGTATGTGATGCGAAAAACGTATATACAATGTTTAATTTGAATTTGGTTTGGAGCAGCTTGAAAGTTAAATTTATGCATTCAATTTAACATTTTTATAAATCAACATTTTCGATTGAATAATATTTTATAATTACTCACTATTCTCAAGCTATGTATGGAGTTTTCCATTTGGGACTTGACAACTTTGAACTTTCACTGTGAACACACCCTTAAACAAATAACTAAACTGTCAGTGTCAAAATATTCAGCAAAGACAACAGTTGCAAGTAAATGATAGAACAACGTTTAGAAATAATTAAAATTTACTACAAAAATTCCAAGTCGGTGACTGCAACTTCCAGTGCGTTAATTCCAATTTTTGGTCAAGCGCATTTTTGACTAAACGGCTTCGTCAACAAATGGTGTGGGTTTCATGCTGGTGGTGTCATTGGACCGTTTTCTTTCGTTGATGAAAATGACCGTCACATTACAGTCAATGGAGATCGTTGCAGAGACATGTTGCAAAGTTATTTCTTTGGTCATTTGCATGAGCTAGACATTAATAATATGTGGATTCAACAAAACGGTGCGAAAAGCCACACAGCGGGTCTAACGAATCGACTTATTGAAATCTAAATTCGATGAACGTGTCATATCCAGATATGGTCCTGTCGATTGGCTGCCTAGATCGTGTGATTTAACACCTCTATAATTTTTTTATGGGGCTACGTTAAATCATTGATCTATGCCAACAAACTGGTGTCGTTAGAATTGAACAAGAGATAGCGGCCGTTTCCGTCGAAATTTGTGGCCAAGTCACCGAAAATTCGAAAAATCTGAACGATGTCAAATTCCATACAGAAATGTTTTGATTGTAATTCAAGCCAATAATAAAATTTGCGACATATCTCAAATTGTTTGCGTTTTATTTTTAAAATAAAGTACTTATTGGAAAACCCTTTATACGGGAACATTATAGAGTACCAAACACATGAAATAAACTCGAATTTTGTTTGCCATCATTTGCCATCATCCAAACCAAACTCATTTAAAATTAATCCAAAATCACTTTAAAATTAATGTAATATTCAAACTCAAGTTTTAACGAATTTAACTCAACTATCATTTAAATTTATTTTTAAACCATTTCATTTTTAATGTGAAGCTATTTTGAAACGAATTTGTATTTCCCACAAACTTTTAAGCTTTTTTAAACAAAATTAAAATTAAATTTAAAATTAAATTTTCAATTTATCCCGTAAAACTCATTCAAATTCTAGTTATGATGTGAACCCGTAAATCACTATTTTATAATCTTTCAAACTATACCTTCAATTCAAATTTATATTAAAAACAAAAAGTTTAATTTGAGTTTGATATGAAACGAATTTGAAACGTTGGGTGACATAACCGTTAAAATGTCTCACTGTGAGCTCTTTGTAAATAATACATTGCATGTATGTAAAATAAAAATAAGAATAATTTTAATTCAGACATTTTAGCAGACTATCCATACTATTTTCACTTTCAAACGTAATAAAAAATCTGTTCAAATAAAATTATTGAAATTTTGAGTTGAGCGTACTATTTGTAATTTGAAATACTCCAAAATTGTTTCGCTTTTTTAATCAATTCAAAATTGAACTATGTTTAAGAATCTGTATACGTTTTCCCCTTGAAAGAACTGTGGCTCTCTCAGGATTTCTATAGACAGTTGTCCGAGTTGATAGTTTTTTTTGCAGATGGCTCTCGTTCAGAAGTCAGTGCAGGGTTTGGTTTCTTATGTCCAAAGTGTGGGCTCAGATTCTCGGGTAGTCTGGGTAAACACTGCACGGTTTTTCAAACTGAATTAATTGCACTTACCCATAGTGCAATTGAGGTCTTTAAGTTTAGTGATTTAGGCAAGTATATTATGATCTGCACGGATAGTAAAACCGTGCTCAATACCCTTAAAAACCCTTTGACTACATCTAAACTGGTTAACGAGTGCAAGAACTTCATTGATCTCCTTTGCTCTAATTCGAGGGGAAGGGTCATGTGGGCGCCTTCTCATTGTGGCGTTGTGGGAAATGAGGTTGCTGACATTTTAGCTTTCGGATCGCGCAGTAAATTGAATGGTCCCGAGCCAGCAATTCATCTATCCTTAAAGAGTGGTAAGGGCGCTATTAAGAAGTTCGCTTTACTTGAACTGGCACAGAAGTAACGTTCTACTCCTAGCTGTCGAAACTAAATATAAATATTTATGTTTATGTATTGTTATCCTTAAAAAAGAGCCAACTCAGAATTCTGGTTGCACTTATTACGGGCCATTTCATGGTTCATCGCCAACGCATGGGACTAGCCCAGGATGATCTTTTTGACGACTATCAGGAGTTAACGGACGACTATGTCTACACTACCTTCGCAGCTGTTCGGCCTTTGTCGAAGCCAGATCACAAGTATTCTCGTACGGATCTTTGAACATAGATCAGTTATAATCCATCTCTTGGTTCAAACTTTTACAGTTTGCTAAGGCAAACAGTGCGCTTATACGAGTTAATAAAATTAAATATTTAGTCTTATAAAATGTAACGGTTAGTGCTTTAAAATAGATAAAGCTTGATTTGTAAATAACTGGCTTCCGAAAAAACTATTTATTTTCACAATACTTTTAATTCAAAACAAATACTTGGAAAAACAAACAATCAAAATCGTGATTTTTATAAAAATTGTTTGGTGGCATTAATTGTATTTCCTTTGATATAATAAAGCGTCATAATCCAAAATATTATCGGTTAAGCATTGAATTCGATTGATTGAGATAAAAACAAATTTATTTATTCCTCATCCCACACATCATAGTTTTGTTTGTGTAGCATACCTACACTATTTTTAATATATGCGTATATATTGAATATAAAATACTTGTTTTGTGAAATAATAATATATATATCCATAAAAGAAAATTTATGAAACGAGAAAATGGAAAATATGTTTTCTATTGCAATGTGAATACAAATGCATTTGTGTTATCATATACATATTTTCATTTGCACATAATCATTATAAAACGAGCAAGCGACATGGAATATATTCATGGATTACCGAGGGATATGATTCAATTGACACGTGTGTAGATAAATTTATAACACGTGTATTTGATTTAAATGATGGTTATATGGCTACAATATTTTAATTTTATTCGATTTAATCGAAATGATAACGTCATATAAGAATATTATCATACTTATATACATACATATATGTATATGTACAAATAAAAACACTAAACAACGATAAAACTGAACTACTTAAGATGATTACCTTGAATATAATAATAATAAATGATATATTATGATGGCAATCGTATATTCACCTATGTATGTATATCTGAATTATTTGTACCGTAAATATACATAAGAAACTTTCCTTTCAACAAAATAATGTATGAAAATGTAGACATGAGAACATTTTTGTTTTTTATTTCATTTCTTACAAAACCATGATCATTGAAATTTATACGAGTATCCTAGCACAGTGTATATATTCAGCTCTTAACATATACACGAAATATAAAAAACAAATAAACAAAAAACTAAAAGACGGTAAATATATATGAAAAGAAAATGTATCCCTTAATAAATATTTACAAAACAAAAAATATATAAAAACAAAAAAAAATTCATGAAAATCATAAAACATAATCCTTATTTATCTTCCATTCCTTATGTTTTGTCTTATTTGTGCGCTATTTAACATTAAATAAACGAAAATTTATATAAATATACATAAATAAAATTAAGAAATAAAAAAAAAAAGTGTGACATTTTTAAGACTTTCTTAAGACACAAGTTTGAATACCGTGAAGGTATATACGAGTATATATAATGAGATTTCACTTTATATTGTATTAAATCAATTTTTGCCCATATAGTCGTACACACATATATTGTCTTATATTTCTGACACCGAAGATAATTTATGAAAACTGAACATTTGTTTTGAGAATTTGTAAATATGAGCACCAGTGAGGCATCGAACCGACTTTTTATTGTTCCTGATTTTAATTCAGTTTCAAAAGAATTTTTGCTTCGGTTTTCTATTCCGGTTTTGGAAAACTATTTTCGTTCCAGTTTAGTTCCCGAACTGAACCGGGTTGAAACCGGTTTAAATAAAAACTATTTGACTATGTAATGATGTTATTTTTCTTTGGTTTCAGGAAAACTAAATCGAACGATTTCGTTTAAACGTTTTGACAATTTTACTTGCATTTGTCTGTTATTAGACAAATTGTATGAAAAGAGGTTCATTTTAATTTTCGAACGATAAATTAGTAAAATAATATTTTATTTTAGCCAAAAAAATAATTGTTCTCATTTTCGTCGTACAAACTAGGGAAATTTAAATTTTTATAAAAAAAATTATCGGTAAACCGGAAAACGAACTCATCCTATAAATAATTATATTTTTTTCGTGCAACACGAACCTCAAAAATCCAAAATTTTTATTTTCAATTATCATCAATGCGCTCACGGTAGAAAGTTAAAAATGTTATATTTTTATATACGTCTAATCAATTTTCATTTCATTTGTTTTTGCGATCATGAAAAACCGATCCCAATCATATGTTCTGTTGTATAATGACGCTTTATATAAACTGTATAATGTCTTTAATTTAAAACGTTTTTAATTTCTCTACGTTACCATCTTTAATTTACCATCTATGTACCGATACATAGCTCCATGGCAGCCTATACTGACATGAACGTGATCGAAATCAATTACTTAATTGAACCTCTCGATTCAACCACCACAGCTTAAACCACTGATATGTTTCGGTAAAACTAGATACGATATAAAGCCAAAACCTAGAGAAAATATTACTCGTTCCAGTGGCCCTATTCTGATTTTCCTCGGGAATTGGGAGTTGGGGAAAAATATTTCAATAATTCCCAACTACAATAATTCTCAACGTTTTATTCCACGTTTTATTCCATTTAATTGGGAATAATTTCCCCTTAAAAATGTGAGCATTACAAAAGTTTACCACTAAATTAGAATTTGCTTTTAATTTATTATTATAAATAAAATTTGAGAAACCGAAAATTTGAATAAAATTTATTTAATGTGTCACGATTAATTCGCCTTTTGGAATATGACTAAAAAGGCGCTATAATTTACGCATTATGCATAATTATTTGGGGGATACCTCAAACCCCTTCGAGATCCACGAAGCGGAGTTTATTAAGATACAGGATGTATATATAGGATGCCCTAGAATTCGGTTTTGGCATTAAAAGAATAAATTGAATCTTTTATGGAGGTGCCAACTATACTAAAAGAAATCCGCGTGCTGTACACGTTCCATGAACGTTATTTACACACAAACTAATTAAACTTTGTTTCTATATATGTACTCATATCATGTACTTTCCAAAAGACAGTGGGTATGTATTACCTAAATTGCGTATCACAGAGTGTGGTCAGTCGATGTATAATCGAATTTTGTAAAATTGTCGTTGAAAATGTAATGCCGATATACATAAAATTTCCGCAATTGCCAACGGAAATTAATAAAGTTAAAATACAGTAGGTGCTTGTTTTAACTTTTTAATAAGCAAGTTTTTTCGAACTCTAATAGCTTTTCCATTTCAGATTCTATGAAAAGTTCAATCTTGCTGGCGCGAATCGGTTGTATCGATAGTACCCACGACTCGATGTTCATATGAGCAACTGGAGTCGAACATGAATACCTTAATCGGCATTACTATCATTCAAAGAATGTCCAATTCGTAAGAACTTTACTTTAGGGTTCCATTACGTAAATTATTTGTTATATACGAGTATTCAAAATTCAAATTATTTATAGATTTTCGATTCTAATTTAAAAATTTGAAATGTTAATGCTTCATATAATCATTCAAATTATTTTTTATTTCGATTTTGAAATATAATATGGAAAACTCGCATCTAATTCCCCAAAAATATGCAGGGAAAAATAAACCTCAAAACTGCAATAATATGGAATTATTATTTCCCCATTGAAAACATTTCCCAATCGCCAGAATTCACTTTGGGGAAAAATAATTCCAAACTACTAGAAAAACGTCAAAAATTCCCAATTCCCAATTCCCGGGTAAAACCAAAATATGGCCGCAGTTACTATTTCGGTTTTTATTTTTTATATTAAATCGGTTGCAATACGAATTAAAATCCTGAAAATGTTCCGGTTAGTTACGGTTTAATATTCTGTACCTCGATTTTGTTGCCTTTTTGAGACTATGAGACTATGAGACTGCCAAATATTTTGTATACGTACACTGTGTAGAGTATTAAATATTGTTATTGTGTGTTGTCATTTTTTGTATGTGTATTTGTTTTGAGAGTGTACAATAAGCATCAAAAATTATCGAATCGGTATAAAAAACAAAAATAATACAAACATTTTTGGTGCTTACACTCCGTTTTCTCGTGCTATTGCGACGGAGAATTGACGTTTATGTCAAAAGTATAGTACATAAATTATTATGTTTACTTATTATCCTATTATAATATTTTTGCATCCGAAAGCTTTTGAATTTTTGTCAAAATAAAAGATAAACAAATTGAACAGCGCATGCGCACAAATACACACATACTCACTAATATTACTATTTTCCGGTAATTTTTACTCTCCTAGTCTCATAGTCTCAAAAAGGCAACAAAATCGAGGTACTGGTTCACTGTATATCTAAATTCGATTTACATAGAGTAGCCTATGAAAATTTGATATTCAAATGTATAAATTTTGGTTAACCATGAATATTTGACATTTACAATCGAATTTCAATGGGCCTGTTTAGACGATGTATACAGCGCACAATGTATCTCCTCGTTTTTTACCTCTTTGCCTATAAACTAATTTTATAGTGGGGATATTTGTGTTGCGCTTTTCCCTCAAAAATTATAATTGTGGCACGATTTGTTACACACTAATACAATGAAAAGCAATAAAAAATTTGTTTTGGTCGGATTTTTTCTCAAAGCATCATACTGAAATGAAAATAATTTTACACATACAAAGATAAATGGCAATTAGTGTCAACAGTTTGAAGTTTTACGTCTAAACACGAATGTGTGTAATGTCATGACGTAGTGCATACACGTCTAAATAGGCCCATTAGCATCATAATTCGAACTTGGCAAAAGTAGATTATTTTCAAAATAACCCAGATAAGGGTGGGCAGATGCAACAGGGTATTTTTTATCCATTATTTCGATCAGAAAATTAGTGGACACAATCAGGTTCCCGTTGAGAGTTCCATATATGTATGCGTTATCCTTATTTATTATTTAATAATTATTCAATCCAAAATAATTATGAAAAATTAAAAAAATATTGTATTATGTATTACCATTTTAGTATTTTAATTTGGTTTGAAATTTATTCTCGTACAGTTTTCTAAATGTACATACACATATACATTTATAGGAAATACAAAAGGAAATATTTTTCTGTTTTTCATCACCAGGGAAATATTATAAAAAGGATTTATTTTTACTTTTATAATATTTATTTAGTTTTGTGGAACACAACACCAACAAATAAAAATATAAATTTCTAAAGATACCAATTTTCTTATACAGAGTTTTCAATTTAAAAATAAAAAACTTTTCATGAAAATTTTAAAAGTGCAATTTTTTTGTTTTTAATTTTTTGTTTCCTAAAATATTGTATACATATTTTATATACATACATACATATCTGTATGTATAATGTATATGTATATGTACAAAACATAACTTACTTTTATATCTCAAAAGATATCCCCCTTTTATCTGTTTACCAACGGGACCTGGAAATAAACAAAATAAAAAACAAATAAATAAAATAAATTATTTCGTTTTCGGGTTAGTTTTCCTGGGATTTTGTTCTTGTTTTTTTTTTTTTTTGATTGAAAAATTATTTTAATGTTTGTGATAAGAAATTTTATATCTGTATAGTATTTTTCTTTATAGTTTTATGTTTCACAAACTTTATTTGATTTGAATGATAAATATCTTTGGCGTCATTGATGTAATTTAATAGTGCGAAAAATAATAGTTTTGCGCGAACATCTGTTTTTAATATTTGAATGGTTCTGACCATGAAAATAGCAGGAATACTCTTAAAACATTTTATGATTTAGATTTCTTCCGTTGCGTCATTTAAAACCAAATAATGGAGAATTTATATTTTACACATTTAATACATTTCTAGAAAATAGTTTTTGTTTATCGTTAAGTTTGTTTTAATTTTCAACACAGTTAAAATGAGTCCGGTTTGAAAACTTAAGAAGTTAATCCGTGCCCTCATCCAATTAAATCAGTTCAATGATATCACATGATAGCTTTCCACTGAATTTGATTGGGTGCGGTTAAAACTTATATCTGTTATAAATTTAATAAATTATAATATAAATAAAAAGACAATTATAAGTAATCACCAAATGATGATAACAAACAAAAATTTTATCATTTTTTTAAATTGAAATGGTTATATTTGCTCTTTTTTACGTCAGCAATACTTTTATAACTATGAGGCCAATATATGATATTGAGTTTCTCTCAATTCCTTATATAGAATAACACTTTAACAAGTGCGATTATCTATAGTTATATACCTATATATTTACATACTTAAAATCAATATTTGATAGTATTGTCCGACGAGCTAAAGAGAAATGACAAACACAGCTCACAGCACCTAGGTCCTAGAATCTGTCTGATGGCAAGATATTTTTTCACAGAAAGATATGATGTGCTATTATAGTTGGTTTCATCATTTCAAATCTCCGGAAGGTGACGAAATTTTCTCCGCCCAGAGGATGTCTACAGTGATCCTGTCTGGCCACTAAAGTTAAAAAACCATGTATGTGAAGATAGCCCAAATTCCAGCAACCAAAAATACGATGGCAGCACTAGCGACTACTATCACGACATTTTTTGCTCTTAACCCCGAAAAATTGTACTATCACGATAGTTTTATGATATTTTTCTACTCTCAGCCCCAAACAATTATACTACTCTCAGACCCGAATAATATTTGTTTTCATGATACTTCTATATTTATAATTATAATTCTACACATTATTTATATTTATACATATCAATTAGTTATAATCATAATAAGATTAAAATTGAATCACAATAAATAAAATTGCTTTGTAGAAAAGCTATTGTCCCATGAACTCAGAAACTATTCGCTGGCCGCATAAACGGAATTTACGATGTGATTCAAGAAGGTTTCATGTATCTTCAGAATTTTTTTTTAGATTTTTATTATGTGGATGAACTGAAATCTAGGCCCTTGAACTCAGAATATATTCGCTGCCCGGCTAAGCGGAGTTTATCGTATGATTCAAGAAGGTTTCATGTATCTTCACATTTTTTTTTTAATTTTTATTATGAAGCTATTCGGTGGCAGGTTTATTTAACCTGATTCTTAGAAATCTGTTTTTTGTAAGTTGATCTAGTTTCTTCACCTAGGTTTTTACTATTATTTAAGATAAGATAATATTGTTGATTTTCACTTTTCTTCAATTTATTAGGTGGTCCTGAGTTTATTATTGATAGATTTCTCATTTAATTACATGGTTTAGATTGAAGTTATTTTTTGGTATAACATATTAAATGAGGAACTAACATTTTGATGAGTTCCTTATTTTTACTATGTTTTCTTTCAGGTCATCGAATTCTTCCCAATAGTCTAATTTCTTACAATACACAGTATTGATTTTCTTTGTAATTTATTATCGAATTAATTTCAAAACTATCAATTAGTATTTTGACAAAATTTTGAGTATTATTCAATGATATAGGTTTTTGTTTCTTGTGGTTCCGATATTCGGTATTTTTATAATAAAAATCTAAAAAAATTACTGAAGATACATGAAACCTTCTTGTATACATGGTAAACTCCGCTTATCTGGCAAGCGAATAGTTTTTGAGTTTAAGGGAATAGATCTCAGATCATCCACATAGAGAAAATCTAAAATAATTAGTGAAGATATACATGAAACCACATAGAAAAAATCTAAAAAAAAATTCTGGAGATACAAGAAACTTTATTGTATCAGATGGTAACCACCGCTTACTCGGCCAGCGAATAGTTTCTGAGTTCAATTATATATTTAATGTCATAACAGTAATATTTTATGGGGCTGAGAGTAAGTTATTATAGTAAAATATGTTAACTATAGGTTATTTAAAAATGACCAATTTTCGCGAGTATATTTATCATACACATTTTGAAATTTCATGTGTGCTTATTGTTTATGTTATATTTGTAACCATTTATCTAATTTTATTTTGAGTTTCGAGTTTTTATCCGAAAATGTATTTACTAACCATTGAAGAACCATCTGAACCATCGAAGTACTACAATTAAACTATAGTGAATCGGAACCAAGAAAGTGTGCTGTTTCCTTTAACATGATAATTTGAAATCAATGAACTTCTGAGTATAGCCATGTTTTACATCGAATGATGTAGGCTGTAATAATTAAATCTAAATTTAAAAAAATTAAATTAAACAAATATTTAGTTCGATTTTAAGTATAGCCATAATCACCTGAAAAGAGGCAAAACGTTATTTTCAAATACATATATAAATTGAGTTGAAAGTTTGAAAGGACGTTTACCTATACATAATCGAATAATAAGTTTAATAAGACCCAACTGAGGCAACCAACTGAGGCACCAAAATTGTATTCCATGAGCATTTACAAAATGTCTAGTAATCTAACAGAAAAACTATTATCTATTTTCTTTATATATATATATATATATATATATATATATACTAAAATAATAGAACCTATTTATTATATAGATCTTAATATTAAAACAACAATCCTATATCTTTCTATATATATGTATATATATATATATATATATATATATATATATATATATATATATATATATATATATATATATATATATATATATATATATATATATATATATATATATATATATATATATATATATATATATATATATATATATATATATATATATATATATATATATATAAAGAAAAGAAATCGTCCATCCATATATCTAATTGATAATTTATTTCGTGAGCTGTCTTATATAATAAAGATAAAGTTTTCATTTTAACAGCAAATTACTTTATCCATTTAACTTAAATGGTGATTGACAGAAAATGAAAAGAAGAAAATTGGTTATATTTTCTCTCTTGAAATTCTGACAAATGTTTTTGTATTTTATATTTATATATACCTATATATAATATGACAACATATCTTATGTACATAAATGTTTTTAACGCAAGAGGCAGATGTAATCAATATTATGTAATGCATGAAAAGGTCAAATTTCTACATATAGTATTTCTTCGACTGTACAACGTTGTTTTCTTATTCTTTTTTTTTTTTTAAATATCCGAATTATTAATTTAAAATGTATATATAATACTCTGTTACAGCCGCAAAAACATCAATCATTTGCATATTTAATGTATGTAGGTATAAAGAAGTACTCGTATACATAATATAAATTCAATTTCCTCTTTCGCACTCATTTATTAGACGTACGGACAACATACATAAATATTGGTTCTATCGTATATATAACTTTTGTTTAAAGTTTAATTTTCCTCATTTTCATTTTACATAATAATTTATACAAGAAAAAAAAATAGGACACAAATACTATGTAGATTCATATATATGTATATATAGGAAAATCATCTCTCTCAAATATTCTGTATAGTTTTTCCATCAAGATCTAGAAAAAATTAAAACATGAAAAATATGCAAGTATATACATAGATATACCAGTTACATGGCTGTTAGAGAAAAATCCATAGCAAAAACAAAACTATACTGTTCACTTATTTTCTTGTATAGTTTGTTCTATATACATGTTATATATATATACATATATATTTATATATATATATATATATATATATATATATATATATATATATATATATATATATATATATATATATATATATATAATTTTTATGCAGTACAGTGAATTGCAGCGCAGGCGATGTAGGTCAGGTTGATGAACCTTATAGATATCAGTAAATATAGATTATTAAAATATTAATTTTTTTTTTTAAATCCGATCCATAATTCATTTGTCTCTGTGTATGCATATAATAATATAATAATACCATATTACATAAACATAATTATCAATTATTTTCCATGATGTCATAAATAAATAGAAAACGGGAAATTTCTCAGAATATATTATAAAATAATATTACAACAATGAATCTCTCAATCTTTCTTCCACACAAGGCTCCGCACATAAATTGCAATTAAAAATAATAAGCTTTATTTAAATATAAAATTAACTACGTTAATATCGATCTATACGCTGTAGATATGTAAAAACAAAATTAATCTAAAGCACATAAAAACCCATTAAAAGTAATTCAAATTTGTGGTTACTTTGAATTGAGTCTAAGACAATTTTACGAACTATTAAAAATCCCATTTTAGCCGTAATGGGAAAAAAGATAAATTTAATGATCCAAAAAATTACAAAACAAGACGATTCTTGAAATGTGTATGTAATGATATAGTCAATTTATATAGGTAAGTCAGTCGATTAAATTATCACTGATATTTGCGGCTATCAGGATAAGGAAGTAGTTGCGTGAAATGTACACAATTTTTTAGCGTATAATTGCAACAAAATATAGTTACGAAAAATAAAATTCCATGCACACGATCATTTCAAGCGAAATTTCAGAAAACTGAATTTATTTATGACATTTGGACTCTAAAGATTATAACCGTATTGGAATTATAAGAAGATCCAAAGTTATCCACTCGCAGATAACAGTTTCATAAAGTTAAAATGGCAAAACTGGAAATTAATTTCTATCCGCCAAGTAAAAAAGTCTGTATACACAAAAATGATTAACTCGTTGCTACGCATTATAACTTGGAACGCCAATGGGCTCAACCAATGAGCCCAGCAACTGGAAATATATCACCATACAAACAATATTGATTGTATGGTGATATATTCGATTTCAGAAATGCACTTCCCCAACAAAAGTTTTATTAGAATAAAGGGATTCAAATTCTACTGGACAACCCATCCTAGTGAAAGAGCTAGAGGTAGTTCAGAACATAATCAACAAGAGGATATTCGGGAAAGCTACATGCAAGCAACGGTTATCTCTAGATCTAGATATTGCGGCAGCATACAGTCCTTCACGACATACACCAACAAAGTTACAATTTAATAACGTCTTCAATCAGGGTATTTCATCCAGTTACACTAGAGCCGAAGGGATTAACCACTTAACATCTGATCACATTCCTGAACTGTTGTCAGTAAGCGCTATAGTAATAACAAAAAAGGGAAACCTTACTAATAAATTTACGGATTGGAATCTCTTCGGAGAAAAGTTAGAAGAGCTAGTTGAATTAAAAGTGAGTATCAAAAGTAATGAGGAATTGGAACATCAAACAAAGAATTTCATTGAATACACTCGAAAGGCCACCAACCTCGCTACTCCAGAATTAAAGGAAACAGCTAACATGCGGTAGTCAAATAAAACAGCCTTCAATCGGATAAGTAACAAAGTCAATAGGCAATCAAAAACTTTAAACAAGATTGCTTCTACAACTACTTAAGCGGGCTACGTTCAGAAATGGATAAGGACTACTCGTTAAGGAAAGCCACCAGAAAATTAAACGACCTGTTGCTAGGATACCACCCATAAGAAATGCTCAAGGTAGTTGCGTTCGACAAGATAAGGAAAAAGTGGAACTCTTTGCTCAACACCTATAACAACAGTATTTCAACCCCATGACATTCAATCCAACATCGACGTAACACCTGTTTATCAACCAAGTCAGGATCTTAACAGGGCCACGCCAATGGAAAAAAATTTTACCCTAAAAAAGACACCAGCAATTGATGAAATATCACCGGGTCTATTCAAGGAACTACCACGTAAAGCATTCATCATGATCACTTACTTATTTAATGCCTAGTATGCGATTGAAGTATGTACCCAAATGCTTCAAAACGGCCCAAATAGTTATACTGAAGAAACCAGGCAAACCAGATGAAGAAGTAACATCGTACATACCAATCTCACTGCTTCCATAAGGTCGGTTTGAAAAACTACTTCTGAAACGTCTCAAGCCAATGGTAAACGTTCCTGATTTTCAATTTGGATTCAGGAGTAACCACTACACAACAGATCAATTCCATCGAATCACTACGGTGATAGAGCAAGCGTTAGAAGAAAAGAAATATTGCCCCGCTGTATTTCTGGATGTGTCCCAGGCCTGTCATAGGGTTTGTACCACAAAATTATTGCTAGCTGCTTGAATCGTACCTCTCTGATCACAAATTCATATTCATCCATGAAGAAACATGTTCCGACTTTAATCCGACGTTATAGCGGGAGTTCCGCAGGGAAGCGTACTATGACTCCTTCTCTATCTTCTCTACACTGCAGACATACCTACAATGAACAAAACATTCATCGGTACGTTTGCTGACGACACTGTTATTATGGCAATAGACGAATTTCAACAAAGGGCAGTGGAAAACCTTCAACGAAAATCGCGCTTAATGGGCTTAAATCAACCCAAGTGACAATTCCGCTACGACCCAAAAATATCAACCAGCAGATATACCTTGAAGTTGAATCGGCCAAATACCTTTGCCTGCATCTAAACTCCAGGCGAAACTGGAAATTTTAAAGTCTAAAATTTTGACAAAAACGTTTTAAAGTAAAAAATTCTAGGATAAAATGTTCAATATTTACGTTACACTGTGATGTTGAAAAAACATCTTAAGAAATTCGAAGTCCAACGGTCATCAATTTGAACAAAAATATTTTTCGTATTTGTAACCATGCTTGAGTATAATCAAAATCATAGTTTTCACTATAAATTTAAGTATTTTGAAATGTATATTTTAAAATGTTCCTATTCCTTATATATAGCCATAATATTCAGCATAACGTATCTAAATTGTCAGGAAATTGTCAAGAAACAGTTTGGACATATCTCTGTTTAATTTACTGATCATTAATTTCATCCTTTCACCGCACTTAATTAATGTTGGTGTAATATCGTTACCAAAACTAACTCCTGAAATTATTGTAAGTTTAAGTTACATTTTAATTACAGCTTGATGCAAATTTATAAATAAGTCGATTAATTACCAAAAAGATTCAGTCAATTACATTTTGGGTTGAATTTTGAATTAAATTGTTACCAAAATCACGAATTTTTTTTTTTTTTTTTTTTTTACTTTATTAGATTTATTATTATTAACAATTTACATATTTTAAATTACAATACATAATGTATGTGCACTCTAATAATTAATAAGAAAAACACGTAATTGTCTGCCTCGATTCTTTGAATCGTTATGCAGAAAAGAGATTATGAAACTGGCGGCGCTATGTATAGCTTACACTATTTTAACTTAAAAAAAAGTAAAAAAGAAAAAAAAATTTATAAACTATTGAATTAGATTAAATCTGTTATAATTATTTGAATATAAAAAAAAAAAAAAAACCAATCAAACTACGAAATTCAATTTACTCAATGATATGGTATAACATATATATAATAACTTAATTAACTCTTATAAGAATAAACACAAACTTGAAATTTCCTTGAACACGGTGTTATCCCACAGCTGCACATTCATACGACAAAACTGCAACAACACACTTTCAGTTGAGAAATGGAAGAGAAGAATGCATAAGTATGTTTGTATGAATTTACAAATATTATCAATATTTTCGCGGTATAGTAACACTAACATTACTAAGTATATACTGCTTCAGTTTCATCTTAAATGAAGCTAGATCAGTATCATGCCTTAGCACGGTAGGTAAAGTGTTGTACAACGCCAAGCCTCTGTACATGACATTGCTATCAGATACAGTTGATGTAAATTTTGGCCTTCTAATATGGGATCTTCGCCTAATTTCATAATCATGAACGTTGTCCGACCTTAAAGTAACATAATTATTTCGGATTGTATTCGTAACGACCTTATGAGTTACTATTATAAGCTCATTATGAATTATCATATTCAGCGACATGAACTTACCAAATATTTTATTAGTAGGAGTCTTCAATGGCAATTTCAAGCAAGACTTGACCGCTTTTTTTTGCAAAATGAAAAGATTTTCCAACAAATTGTTATGTGTGCCACTCCAGATAGGATTAAGATATACTAATTGACTATGTATGTAAGCAAAGTAGATATTAATTAGAAACTTCCTTGGTAAAATGGTTCTAGATTTATATAAGACAAAAATGTATGGAAGTATTTTCTTTTTAATGTTATCCAAATGTAAGTCCCATTTTAATTTTTGGTCAATGACTAATCCTAGATATAAGAATGAACTAACCCTTTCAATAACATGATTATTGCATTTTAGTTTATGCAAAACAATTTCATTTTCATCTAAAGCTCTTGTCTTGAAAATTATGTACTTAGTTTTGCTAATATTTAACACCAATAAATTTTTATGGAACAAGGCAATCAAAAACTTTAAACAAGATTGCTTCTACAACTACTTAAGCGGGCTACGTTCAGAAATGGATAAGGACTACTCGTTAAGGAAAGCCACCAGAAAATTAAACGACCTGTTGCTAGGATACCACCCATAAGAAATGCTCAAGGTAGTTGCGTTCGACAAGATAAGGAAAAAGTGGAACTCTTTGCTCAACACCTATAACAACAGTATTTCAACCCCATGACATTCAATCCAACATCGACGTAACACCTGTTTATCAACCAAGTCAGGATCTTAACAGGGCCACGCCAATGGAAAAAAATTTTACCCTAAAAAAGACACCAGCAATTGATGAAATATCACCGGGTCTATTCAAGGAACTACCACGTAAAGCATTCATCATGATCACTTACTTATTTAATGCCTAGTATGCGATTGAAGTATGTACCCAAATGCTTCAAAACGGCCCAAATAGTTATACTGAAGAAACCAGGCAAACCAGATGAAGAAGTAACATCGTACATACCAATCTCACTGCTTCCATAAGGTCGGTTTGAAAAACTACTTCTGAAACGTCTCAAGCCAATGGTAAACGTTCCTGATTTTCAATTTGGATTCAGGAGTAACCACTACACAACAGATCAATTCCATCGAATCACTACGGTGATAGAGCAAGCGTTAGAAGAAAAGAAATATTGCCCCGCTGTATTTCTGGATGTGTCCCAGGCCTGTCATAGGGTTTGTACCACAAAATTATTGCTAGCTGCTTGAATCGTACCTCTCTGATCACAAATTCATATTCATCCATGAAGAAACATGTTCCGACTTTAATCCGACGTTATAGCGGGAGTTCCGCAGGGAAGCGTACTATGACTCCTTCTCTATCTTCTCTACACTGCAGACATACCTACAATGAACAAAACATTCATCGGTACGTTTGCTGACGACACTGTTATTATGGCAATAGACGAATTTCAACAAAGGGCAGTGGAAAACCTTCAACGAAAATCGCGCTTAATGGGCTTAAATCAACCCAAGTGACAATTCCGCTACGACCCAAAAATATCAACCAGCAGATATACCTTGAAGTTGAATCGGCCAAATACCTTTGCCTGCATCTAAACTCCAGGCGAAACTGGAAATTTTAAAGTCTAAAATTTTGACAAAAACGTTTTAAAGTAAAAAATTCTAGGATAAAATGTTCAATATTTACGTTACACTGTGATGTTGAAAAAACATCTTAAGAAATTCGAAGTCCAACGGTCATCAATTTGAACAAAAATATTTTTCGTATTTGTAACCATGCTTGAGTATAATCAAAATCATAGTTTTCACTATAAATTTAAGTATTTTGAAATGTATATTTTAAAATGTTCCTATTCCTTATATATAGCCATAATATTCAGCATAACGTATCTAAATTGTCAGGAAATTGTCAAGAAACAGTTTGGACATATCTCTGTTTAATTTACTGATCATTAATTTCATCCTTTCACCGCACTTAATTAATGTTGGTGTAATATCGTTACCAAAACTAACTCCTGAAATTATTGTAAGTTTAAGTTACATTTTAATTACAGCTTGATGCAAATTTATAAATAAGTCGATTAATTACCAAAAAGATTCAGTCAATTACATTTTGGGTTGAATTTTGAATTAAATTGTTACCAAAATCACGAATTTTTTTTTTTTTTTTTTTTTTACTTTATTAGATTTATTATTATTAACAATTTACATATTTTAAATTACAATACATAATGTATGTGCACTCTAATAATTAATAAGAAAAACACGTAATTGTCTGCCTCGATTCTTTGAATCGTTATGCAGAAAAGAGATTATGAAACTGGCGGCGCTATGTATAGCTTACACTATTTTAACTTAAAAAAAAGTAAAAAAGAAAAAAAAATTTATAAACTATTGAATTAGATTAAATCTGTTATAATTATTTGAATATAAAAAAAAAAAAAAAACCAATCAAACTACGAAATTCAATTTACTCAATGATATGGTATAACATATATATAATAACTTAATTAACTCTTATAAGAATAAACACAAACTTGAAATTTCCTTGAACACGGTGTTATCCCACAGCTGCACATTCATACGACAAAACTGCAACAACACACTTTCAGTTGAGAAATGGAAGAGAAGAATGCATAAGTATGTTTGTATGAATTTACAAATATTATCAATATTTTCGCGGTATAGTAACACTAACATTACTAAGTATATACTGCTTCAGTTTCATCTTAAATGAAGCTAGATCAGTATCATGCCTTAGCACGGTAGGTAAAGTGTTGTACAACGCCAAGCCTCTGTACATGACATTGCTATCAGATACAGTTGATGTAAATTTTGGCCTTCTAATATGGGATCTTCGCCTAATTTCATAATCATGAACGTTGTCCGACCTTAAAGTAACATAATTATTTCGGATTGTATTCGTAACGACCTTATGAGTTACTATTATAAGCTCATTATGAATTATCATATTCAGCGACATGAACTTACCAAATATTTTATTAGTAGGAGTCTTCAATGGCAATTTCAAGCAAGACTTGACCGCTTTTTTTTGCAAAATGAAAAGATTTTCCAACAAATTGTTATGTGTGCCACTCCAGATAGGATTAAGATATACTAATTGACTATGTATGTAAGCAAAGTAGATATTAATTAGAAACTTCCTTGGTAAAATGGTTCTAGATTTATATAAGACAAAAATGTATGGAAGTATTTTCTTTTTAATGTTATCCAAATGTAAGTCCCATTTTAATTTTTGGTCAATGACTAATCCTAGATATAAGAATGAACTAACCCTTTCAATAACATGATTATTGCATTTTAGTTTATGCAAAACAATTTCATTTTCATCTAAAGCTCTTGTCTTGAAAATTATGTACTTAGTTTTGCTAATATTTAACACCAATAAATTTTTATGGAACCACTCGTTTAAAGTAACCATATCGGACTGCATTTTCTGAAACATACTTGTAGTATCGATACCACTATATACACAATGGCGATATCATCGGCATATATTTGAATTATTCCACATAGTTTCAGAAATATAATGTCATTAATGAAAATTTTGAACAGAAGTGGGCCTAAGATTGACCCCTGAGGAACTCCAATACCAAACGATTTGATTTCACTACGAGTACCACCAACTTGAACAAATTGGGTTCTATCGTTTAAATAATTTTCAAACAATTTAAGATAAATATCGCCGATATTCATTTTTTTCAATTTGAGCAATAGTAATCTATGGTTAACTGTATCAAATGCTTTGCTTAAGTCTAGGAAAATTACAGATACATGCTTTCCTTTATCAATTTCAGTACTAATGTTATTGGTTAAATTCAGGCATGCTGCTGTAGTATTAGAGTTTTTTGTAAAACCAAATTGACAATCTGCTATTATATTGTTAGATTGAAGAAATTTCTCCATTCTACCATAAATAATATTTTCAAAAATCTTTGCTAAAGATGTTGGTATCGATATCGGTCTATAATTTGATATGTCGGTTTTTGATCCCTTCTTATGTATGGGTACTACTTTTGCTAGCTTTAAGCAACTTGAAACTGTATTATCTTTTATTGCTTTGTTCGATAGTTTTGTTAATATACTTATTAATTTATCAGAGTTTTTTATGATAAATCTATTTGATACATTGTCATGTCCAGTTGTCGACCGTTTTTTTAGATTATTTATAATGTTTAAGATTTCAAGCGTTTCTACGTTTTCTAAATCTAATGGCTCAATAATATTGTATTGTATATAACTAAACTCGATGTCGTTTGGAAGTCTTAAGTGTTGAACAGTGTCATGGACTACATTTACAAAGTATTCGTTGAACGAATTGGCAATATGCAAATCATTTGAGATACTTTTATTATTAAATTCTAGCTCAAAATTAGAACACTCCATTGGTTTATTAAGTATTTCATTGTTAAAGCACTTCCACAGTAATCTTGGGTTGGAAAGGTTATCATCAAAAATTTTACGATAATGTTCGCTTTTAGCCAGTTTAATTCGTTCTTTACAGAGATTTTTATAATATTTATAACGATCATCGCAATATTGAGAAGGGCACTTCAAATTCAGCTTATGAAATTTTTCTCTTAATCTAATTAGATTAAAAATCTCATCAGACATCCAACTTCTTTTAAATTTCTTAGCTGATTTTCTTTTTACTTTACTGCTGCATCTAGTAATCAAGGTTGCCATTTCTTTAGAAAGATCATCAAAATGTATACAATTGTCTAAACTATTCCAGATACCATCACTGTCTACCTTTTTATAGTCAATGACGTCAAAAAATTGCGGTACTTTATTTAAAATTTCTTTCTTAGTATGTTCAAATCTAAAATAAATTAATTTATGATCTGATCTTGAAAATGAATCCAAGTGAAATTCATATTTTAACGTGGAAATATCTGTAAGTACGTGATCTATAATAGTACCAATGGAATTACTAACTCGAGTTGCATACAATTCTTTAACTTCATTGACTATATAATATCCGTTACAAGTTAACATTTCGACATAATCTATAGTCGAGCTGTCTTTTGTATCCAAGAGATTTATATTAAAATCGCCAAAAACAATACTATTTCGAAAATCGGAAAAGAATGTCTCGCATTTAGTAATAAAGTTCACAACATTTGTGTTAGGTGGTCTATACGTAGCTATAATATTAACATTTATTTTGGATAAACGCACAACAATAAAATGATATTTATTTTCTTCTTCTTCTCGTATTAAAATAGGACAGTGCTGCTTTCTAACTAGTATGCTACATCCACCATAACCATCATCTCTAGTAGAATGAAAAGACTCAAATCCCAATATATTATAGAATTGACTATCAAACTCACGTAACCATGTTTCAGTTAGAACAACTACATCTGTACAGGATGGTAAGGCATTGATTAGGATTTCTACATCATTTAATTTGTTCCGAATACTTCTAATATTTAAGTATAAAACATTTATAAGGTTTTCATTATGATCAGACAAATAATCTACGCACGTATAATACTTATTCATACTCTTCCATTTATCAACTTCATCTGTCAAATTGATGTGTACCATTAAAATCAATAATAACATAACAAAAAAATGCAGCTATACGACATACAATTTTTTCAAACATAATAAAATTACAATTAATCAATAAAATTAAGAAATCAGCATGAATTTGAAATATATGATCATTACGTGTTTTATTTACAAGTTTGTGTTCACTCCTACCTGGTTTACAAAATATGTTGTTCTGTGCAATTTTGTGTTTAAGCAATTTCCAAATCGGCTGAAGTGTTGATGACAACAGCATCACTATCATAATTTCATTTCTTTTATAACCATTGTAATATACATACATACGTATGCCGGTAGACATAATGAAATAGTGTAAGACATGTATACATCATCTCATTCAAAATAATTTATCAACATTTTCAAAGCTCTGTAAAAAATAATCATCAAATCGTTATCGTTCATATTTTTTCAATTTAACAACATGAAGACAAATATAATTCGTAATGTAATCAAAACAATAAACAAACAAAAGGAAAAACGCACGAAAATCTCATAAATCAATATATTCTTACTAACATTTCAGTAAAATGTGTATCTAGAGATGAAATTATGTTTTATTCAAAAAAACAAAAAGCTTTCAAACATTCATTACGTTCACTATACACCATACATCGATATATGTTTGTATATTTATATCTTTATATGTCTGATCTTCAGATTCAGAGAGGCTGTGAAGTTAAGTTAAATAATTTTTATTGAAAAATTAAATTAAAATTTTGCTGTTATATATATCTATATATGTGTGTAATAGGCGTTATCTACAACATCTACGTCATTGTTTCTCGATAAGAGGAAAATTTCAGAAACACACTGTGTTTATGTCTTAAGCGATGATATAGCTATATATACATATATGTATGTATGTATGTTTCTTGACTGGAGTCACAACAACAAATCGATTAAATTCTTTTTATTTTCTAGTATTGCTGTTGCCGCGTTATTCACGTTCGGTTACTCGTATGTTGGTTGGCTCAAATAAGATTTCCCTTTACATTCATTATATAGATTTTCCAGTTTATCGTTTACGGAACTACATATACAATTTACCCCCTCTTCATGTATATAGCTCACACCCCAATACTTTGATTATACATACGTATGTACATATATACGAGGTATACATACATACATATGTATATGTATGTACAATCTATATTATGTATATTGGGAAATTTTATATAAAATTATTTTTGACATAAATTAATTAATTTTAATTGAATCATAAAATATGGTGATATATGTATGTATGTGTATAAAATTAATATTTTCCGTCTTATGAAAGTGGGTTTATTTTTTGAAAATCTGATAAAGCTTTTAAAAAGTGTTTTTACGATGTTTATGTTTGCTCTTGTTAGGTTTGTTATAGTAGGAGGAGGTCGTTTGTGTGTGTTTATATTGTAACATACGTAATGAAAATATTAATTAGTTTTTCAAGAAAATGGCAAGTACGAATGTATATCTGTTTAAAAATTAAAGATGCTTTAAAATATATCTAATTATCTAAAGCTATTACTTTATTATTCAAATTATATATACATGTGAATGTCCGTTTGGATGTCCGCGTATGCTCACTACATAAAATAATAATTAATTTATAGTTTTAATTTATGTATATAGTTGTGTACTTAACTTTTTAATTAACTATCATTAACTGTCAAGGGCTCCTAATACAAAATTCGTGAAATTTTGAAGTCATTCATAATTTTCTCAAAAGTTACAAAACATGTTCACAAAGTCACAATAAAAACTATGTAATCATGAATGAGCATGAAGTTTCTATGGAACGTGCTATGGAACGAAACAAATGTCGAAAACCCTATGAAATGTCGAATTGTCTCATGAAAATTTACTAAAAGTATTAAATAAAACCCAAATAAAATTAAAACAAATAAACAAATGAAGTTGCCTGATAAGAGCGCCAATCAAATTTTTAATAATTTTTAAATATATTAAATTTTCACAAACAGCTACCATATAGAAAATCACCATAAAGCTCTCTAGTCTAACAGAAAAACTAATAAAAGATAAAGACGCGGAAAGGTGTCATAGAAAGTGTGATTTCTGAGAAGGGATGAGACTCTTCAGTGTCTAGATTTTCAGCTACTTTGACTTTTTTCTGTTAGACTATAGAGCCTTATGATCAGTTCCTATATGGTGACTATTTGTGTAAATTAACTATTTAAACATTTTAATGAGGCGGTTCTTATATTAGAACACTTAAGCTGTTTATTTTATTAATTTTTTTGGGGGTTATTTTAATTTTTTTCACGTTAAAAGTATCAATTTAATAAATTGAGTAATATTTTTAAGATTTTTAATTTTATATTTGTATAAATTATTTTGTTTTATTCTAAACTATTTCACAAACGTTCATGAGACAATTCGACGTTTAATACGTTTTTTGACATTTGTATCGTTCATGTTGGGCTATGACACACGTGTTATAGAGTGATAGGTTTTAACGCATGTATCGAGTTCGAATTGCGCATTGTCTATCATTTAAATAATTTAAAATAACATTTTATTTGTTTTTTCAATTTAAAATAGAGAGAAAATAATCACTGCAAGTAGTGTTAAAATTCTGGTATTATTGAGCTGATTTCTCCTAGTAGGAGACTATGTATAATATAATAAATAGACATATAATACAAAATATTTTAGTTCAAATTCTAATCCTAATGCTGCCTGACATCGATTTTTTTGACTAAACTAGTAACTTTGATTTTTTCCCCTCATTGGCCGAGTACACTGATTTTGTGCGTCAATCGAACATGAAACCAATTTACCCTCATTTATATTTGTGTTTTCTGAAAAAAAAATGAATATTCACAAACAAAACCGTCTATAAATAGACGGTTTTGTTCACAAATATCAAAATGGCAGCACAGTGACAGATAAAATTTTAGTATTGGTGTAAAATAGGGGTAACTCGGTCGAAAAAACCAGAGTAGACAAAATTGCACTGAGTGCAAAAAATTTAGCTGTCAGGCAATTTTTTTTGGTTCAAACGAACGGTTTTCGTGTAATTTTTTGCACTCAGTGCAAGTTTTTATGTTCAAACGAAAACGACATACATTGAATTGATTGTTAGTTGACAACAGTCATTAATAGATGGCAACAGTATCAATAATTCTAGCAGGGCCTGACTATTCATGATCAAATTGATGACTTTTCGTACGTCAAATTATAAAAGACAAACATACATATCGGTTTATCGACATATTCCAAATAAATATGTTGTTTATGACAATTATCGCAATGACAACTTAATCAAGCAATTCACAAAATTTGAGTTATTTGAAATATAATAAAATGACAACAAAATAGAAGAGTAACCTCGGTATGACTTCAGTTGACTTCGCTATCAGTTACAATATGTTTTGAAATGAAAAGTCTGGGGCCCTATTTCTGAATAGAATTCGTATAAAAATTATACGAATTCGTACCATTGATATTTTTGAATACGAATTTCCCTTATTCCTCAGTACGAATTCGAGCCAAATTTGTTCGATTATGAACGGATTTCTCTACGTTGACGAATTAGTTGACGACTCCAAATAAAAAAATGTTGATAAGAATTTGTAGTGATTTTTTTTAAATAACTTCTTAATATAATTAGTTAAATATTAAATTAATTGAATTAAACAAATAACTATATATTAAATTATTTAATTAAATAATTTAAATTTTTTTATTGAATTTACAAATTTTGTCTTAAATATTCTAAATTACGAGTAATACAAAATATTTAATATTTTTATTAATGAAACTGTGAAGCGTAGATTTCCCCATTGGATTAGAAATGCTGCCATTCGACTTGGTGGTAACTTTTTCCTCAGCCAATTATAAAACTTCTTCAAAATCAAGCATCGGCAGTCACGAAATTTGGTCTCAAATTGAGCTATTTAGGAAAACAGAAAGTATAAAATCTTACATCTAAATGGTTTTCAAAAATATTTAACTTAATTTTGAATTTCTTGTATCGAAACTGATGAGATTTATTTTTATTATAAACGTACAAAATGTTTGTATTATGACACAAACAATAAATGAAATATGAAAATACCATATTTCGTATATTCAAACGTCAAAAACATTTACCCAAGACCTTAAATTCAAAGAGGTTTAACCATTCAAAATAAATTTCCCAACGAATACTTGAGAGTGTAGAAATATTTGATTCGATCTAATTCAGAAATACCAATTCATTTTCGTTCCGTATAGCATTTTCGTATCGTACAAAGATACGTATCCAATTCAGGAATAGGGACCCTGAAACTTAGTCGAAAATATTGGTACCAGGTACACAGCATAACATAGATACAGTTTTGATTTACTTTGATAAAATGTGATAAATTTTTGTTTCAATTCATTTTTATACAAAATCGATTTTACCGTCTTCCGTCGTGTTTAATTTGTTTGACTGCTTTGTTGTAAATTAATCACGCAGGCATGAAAAACGTCAAAGAGTTCTTCTTCAACCTGGAATCGAATTTAGTTTAAAAATTTAGTTAAAAATTTTCTTATTTGCACAATCCATTTTACGTGCTAACTTTAGTACAGGATGTATAATATCCATGACTCAAACCACCAGTGCTCCCAGACATACTTATTATACCTTTATTACCATATAGTACTTTCGAAAAATTAACCAATATGTATCATGATAAATAAAAAGTAATTTGTATGTATAATTTTTAATTACACAACATGTACTTGTTTAAATACCATATCGATATAGCAATTAATTCAATATTAACGTTTCAATTAAATATTGTTTTATACAATTATTATATTAATATTCCAATAACTTCGCTGTACATATTTATACTGGGCTACACAATTAACCATAATATATTTCGTACTAAGGCATTTAAAACAGCTATGTATATACACTGTAAATACATTTTTCTTAATTAATTAAGATGCTTGAGTATATACCAGCACGTATACATGTAAAAATGGGAAATAGTTTAAAATTAATTGATTTTAAATTATTTTTATTGATTGTATAAATAAGTACATATAAACAGAGAGAGAGAGAGAGGCAGAAATGTGAGTGAGGCATAGTACAATAAAGCAAAACGAAAGAAAAGTTATTAATTGTTTTCAAAGAAAATTTGCTATTTACGTATACTTTGTAAATAAATTAAATTTTCTACACCTTCCCAAGCACAACGCAAAAAAAAAAATTAAATACAAAATCAATAATGCCCCAGCATTCACGTGAATTTATCCTAAAATTTTTTGATTATGTATTCAAATATGAAGTCATATATGTGCTGTGTATATGAAATTGAGATTTATGTGTATGCCAGAATATAAGCTGAGATAATAAATAAAAGCTTATTTTTATTTTATATGCTGCTGTTGTATTGTATAGCTACATGTAACATGTATATCTAAGACTATACATACATAGGTAAATACTTTATGTTTTGTTCAGCAAGAGAAGCAAAGTTTTGGTTTTATGAAGATTTGTAATTAAAAAAAATGTAATTTTTAAAATAATTTAAAATTAAAATTTATTTTAGATACATTTTTTAAATTGAACTTTTTTATGTGGGTTGATATAGATTATTCACACTACGTATTGAAATGTAACGTATAGCACGGTATACGAATTAATACATACTACCTAGAAGACATTTTATCAGGCCATTATTGATGTATACTCAAAATGTATGTGGCATATGTAGCAAATATTTAGAATTCACTGCGGTTCTCCATTATTTTTAAAATTGTAAATCCTATCGTTGAATAATTGAATGATTAATATTAAAATCAACCTATTGTGGATTTAAATATTTAATTTATCTTATAATCTAGCTTTAGAGTGTTGCTAGGGGCACTAGTGATTGATTCATATTTATAAAGTTGCAAGAAATTTTTTTTTAACAGGGCTTAACCACCTTTGCTTATCTGTTTGATTACTATTCTAAATCTAACTAGTTTGAACGTTTTCAAATAGTTCAAAAGTCATAAATTTTTCTATTCCAAGAATAAATAAGATCAGTGTTTGCCATAGTTAATAAATAAAGTTGTAGAAAATTAAATTTTAAAATCCCATTAGTTAAATTAAATGTCAACCACAATAAATAGTGTTGTCTCGTTCCTCTACAGGGTGATTAGTTGCTCAGCATCTCAGCTTAATCTCAAATAATTACTTTCTGTAAGTGTAAAATATGTTTTAATTTTGATCTATTTAATTCAGACTACTTTCTAATATAGAGAATTCTAATCCATTTATTATTTTATAGATTATGTTGTTTTATCCCGTAGATTTAGGAGCAATAAATAATCAACCACCCTATATAATTTCCAATTCGATTGTCTTATCGTTTCTTAAAAATGTCTTCATTTTTAGGGCATCATTAATAAAAAATTTAGTTGTAAGTAGTTTTGCTGAACTATATATACTAAGTAGTATAGTATACGCGTACTATATAGTATAGTTTTCTATATAAAATACATAAATATTTCTGCTGAACTGAATAAATACAAACTTTTGTGAGTCGAGTAAAATGGCAAAAAAATATCTAAAATTAATTCTTTCGTCGTTGTCTTTGTTCGTATTGGGTGAAATGCTCTTATAGTTGTTGACTTATAAGTTTATATTGTATTTTATTTCTCGAACATTTTATAGCAAAAAAAACTATCATTTTATGAATAAGTTATTATTTTTAATTTATATTTTATTAGTTTCGATTTTATTAACCAATTCAACAAATTTTATCTTATGTAGAGCTAAAAATTATATATTCTTAACAATAAAGTATACTGTAAACATTCAAAACAATTATTCTCGTTTAAAAACAAAATGGATAAGCTTTTTAACTGTCTAAATGTAAACTATAGGAATTTAGGAACTCTCATTTATGAGTATGATTGACTTGACGGAAATTTTTTTGATAAGAAATATTTCTGAAACATGATAGACAATCTTTTCGACTTTCAAAAAAATCTAATAACTTCCCTCACAGATCAATCGGTGGAAAACAAAATTTAAATCATGTTACAGATATCATCATCACATCCATAACAGAAGAATAATAAAATTTAATAATATTTTCAAAGGATTTAAATTTTAAATTCTTTGATAACAAGATAAATGAAATTATATATCCTTGTCATCGGATTTTACACATTTAAATTTAGAATTTCATGAGACAATTTTAAGTTTAAAAATAAGACAAAGCTATCCATATATACAAAATACCACTATACCATTATATGTACATAATATAATTTCATTCTTATTTGTTGCGAGTATCAATAAAAAAATATAAGAATATCATCTTAAGTGGATTGATATAGAGATAAGTTAAGATAATGTATTCAATTAGTAAATAGAAAATTTCACTGTATTAAAGTGGTATCACCAAGAATAACACAAAGCACTATTATAACTATAGAAGTCGCGTATGTATAGTAAACACTATAATATTTAAATGAAGATTGATAATGTTATTCAAAAAAACTGATAATAGTGATAGTGGAGTGAAGCTGTGAATGTATAATACACAATTTAACCGATGAACCAACTTTTTATCACAATGAATTGGTTAGGGTATATGGGTGATGCCGAAAAAAAGGGATTTTTAAGTCTGAATGTGTAATTTGAATATGTATGTAAATTTGACAGGTTAAGGGTTCACACTAAGCTTTTATATTTATATATATGTAGTTGCACACAATGGGTGTTAAGGCATAATGAAAAATATATTAGATAGTTCTAGATATCTAATTTTTTGAAAGTTTTTTTATCCTTGCCACAGGGATATTTATTAGAGTTTTTATACAAACCTAAATTCTTATCTTTGATTATTTTGTATATATACATTTCAAACTAATTCGGCCATAACACTATCTATATAGAAAGGTGAAAAGATTTTTATAATTTGCAATCTTTTATCAACTTGTTTCATAGAATTTATTCGAATCACCGGTACGTTTCAATAAGAAACTTGAAAGTTATTATAGTTTATACGCCATTATCTGTATAAGAAACATTTTATAATACATAAATTCAAAAGATATGCATTTCATGTTGGCGCATAATGTTGCTTTAATCTTAGCTTAAGCTATCTTTACTTAAGCAAAAGTCGAATAGCTCATCATGTTTACCAGGTTCATTGTCACCATAATTAGTTCTGTGTTGGTACAGATGAAGGAACTCATTATCTCTTAAATATCAACACGGTGCCTTTATTTTAATTGATTCCATTATAGATGGTACATAGATTTGGTCAAGCAAAAATTTCCAACAAAAGAACATTTTAAAAGCTCTCGTCTATTATCCAGTGTTGTCATGCGATACGGTAAATCTTGATCATAATACCGCCCATCTTTCCACGTTATATAGCGTATAAACTTTTTTTGGATATTTTCATTGTTATGGAAATGCTCGTCGTAAAAACGATACCAGTATGTAATGCGGTTCATTGCGCTCAATGTACTTAGTATATATAGTAAATAAAGTATATAAAGTAGCCCCTATAGGTCTTTAATTTCGAATACTTTTTGTAAAAGCATGCCATGTATTTGATCTTGATGTATAACAGGATTAACTTTTCGATGGACCGATAAACTTTTACAATTGTTAATTTTAAGGCTGAGAAGGTTAGATTCACTCCATTTCGCTAGATTGTCGATGTCTTCCTGTAGTTTGTTGGTATCAGCGATGTTTTCGACAGTTATGTAGATTTTGAGATAATCCGCAAATATTAATACTTTAGAGGGCTGTATCACCAGCAATGCCGTTAATGAAAATTATAAAGATCCAAGGACCAATTTGGGATCCTTGTGGTAACTCTGAGGTAACTTCAATTATTTCTGATCTTCTATTTTCAAGCTCAATATACTGAATGCGGTTGCTCAAATATGATTTAAACCAGACAAAAAACTGTGTGGAGAAACCGAACTTGTCTTGCAATGACTGCTGGAGTCAAAGGCTTTCGCAATGTCAGTATAAACTATATCAACTTGTTTGTGTTTTTCAATTTCTTTAATTCAGTTGCTGGTAACTTCAATGAGACTTGTTGATCTTTTTGGTATGAAACCGTGCTGATCCTGTGAGATAAATCGAGAAACCAATGAAATCAATAAGTTGCACACTACCAGTTCAAATAATTTGAGTATTGAAGAAATTGATGTAGTGCCTCTATAGCAAGAAACATCATTTCGTGCTCGAGTTTTGAAAATTGGTGTTACTCTGGTTATTTTCCATTTCTGTGGAAATCCTCCTAATCTTAACGATTGATTACATAGAAGACACAGAGGAATTGGTAACATTGTGAAATCTTTTAATAATGATGCTGGAATATTATCAGAACCGAATCCATCTCCGAATACTTCTAGAGCTCGATGAATATCCTCGTGTTCAATCCGTGGTGTTACTATGGTTACGTTGTTCTCACCATTGCTAGGGTTTTCATACTTATCTATGTCTTCCGGCTTATAAACTGATTGAAATAACTAAGCAAACATGTTTGAAATAACCTGCGGGACACAAGATGTATGTCACTTGAATATCATACACTCTGGGTTTTTTTACGTTTTTCTTTAAAAAAGCGCAAAAAGTGTTTTGGATCCTTTCTAATTTTGTTGCTAATGTAGCTCTTATACTTTAACTCAAAGGAGCCGCTCGAAATTTCCAGAAAACAGTTTGAGATTTTCTTTGTGCCTTGTCTTTCTTGTTTTTAAGATTGATAAGTTTATCATCTTTATATGGAGGGTATTTGTTAGGTTTTTCCAAAGTAGTGGGAACAAATAGTGATATAACCTTGAAATTGATTTTATAAAATTTCTCAACGTTAACATATATGTTGCTGCTGATAAGTTCCTTCTCCCAGTTAATCTGCTCCAGATATAGCTGATATATAGCTTGCGGTTATATAGCATGTGGTTTGGGGGATTATTAGTAAAATTATGGCTATCGCATGCCAAAATTATTTCAACCGCATGTATCTGGCAAATTTGACTTAGATTTATATGAAAAACCGTATCAATAAACAAACACTCTGTTTCTGAACTCACGTTTAAATGTAACATTTCATCCATTTCTTCGTCATACAACCAGATGGAATAGATGAAAAATTAAAATCCCCGTGATTAAGATGGTGTCAGATGGATTAGCAGCATTATTGATTTCCATTATTGTGTCGCAGCAGGCAGCGTAACATGATATCGGTGAGGCGCAGGTGGAAAATACACCACGTAGATAAAAATTGACTTTTTGTTGATTATAATTTTAACACATAACTGCTCGACAGACAGGTTGGATATTTCAACAAATTCACTTGATAATGATGATGCATATTGATGGCTATAAACCACATACTGGCTTGGAAAGAATTCCGAGCTCAGGGTCTCTTTATTGAATGATGTTTCACAGATGATGTAAACCGGAAAGAGAGTTTTTAACACAAAATTGTGAAATTGGGCAGCTTTCGAAGACATTTTATTTACATTTTGGAAATTTGAATATAAATATGAAAAATATTGTTGAAAAAAAAACGTCTGAATTGAACGAATGAGATGTCTAGGTGGCACATGCGTATTTACTAGAATTAGAGTTGAGTTGAGAATGACTAGGTGGCACGGATGTACTAGAATTAGAAACAAATTTAACATTCCACGAATATTATCATTATCCACTGCGGTACAGTTTTTTCGATTTATGTTTTATCCAATAAAACTAAAGAAAGCCAGCACAATTATTTGTATATTCCAAAATAATCTCAATTTAAGACTAACTACCTAGTCTACTCCTTACCATCTAAAATTCTAATCTTATATTTTAGACGCAAGTATATTCGTGAAAATCTTTGGTAGATTTACCGAATCAATGCTTGTACCAATGTAGCTTTCTTAATGTAATTTTTATATTTATGTTCTAACATTAGTAATCTAAGCCAGAGTTTATTTATTTCAGTATAAAACTTAGAACTTTATTTATTAGCAAATGTTAGGTTATAAAAAAAAGTAACATTTATCAGACTCCAAAAAAAACTGTTCCGAGTTTCCGACCAAATTTAAATTCTCATCCACTTAAAAACTTAAATCAGAAATGGTCTATATAGTACTCTTTAAAAGCTCTCTTGTACAGAAATACACATAGTATGTATGTATTATACATAGTATGTACACAAAGGATGTACTCGTATATACATATATTCTTACATAAACTAACTGTCGATATTTTAATATTTAATTTATTCCAAAATATCCATAAAAATATAACTAATTCTTGTAAAACTAACAATCTAAATAATAAAATAAAAATTATATCCCTTTTTAATCTCAATAAAACTATCACAAAAAAAAATAAAAACACCAACAAAACTATGTAGAACAACAAATAAATATTAAAAGGATTAAAAAAATTAAATAAATTAAATCTCCAGGACAGGAAACTATAATATAGAAAACACTAAAATCTAGGAACAGTAAAACAACACACACAAAAAAAGGTAGACAATTCGTTTACATTGTGGGAAATCTATTTTCCGGTCGCCCTCAAACAGATTGAATCACAATTAGTATACTTTCATGACTGTACTGTACATTGCATATACATTTATGTATGTATGTATGTATTTATATAGGATTACCAATTTATTTAATGTTATTACGGGGAACTAAATTTTCGAACAGCCTCTGTCACCCCCTCCAATCCCCAAAACCAATACAACTTCAAATAATTTCAATAATTAAAATTTGCCAAACATGCTTATGGGATTTTTACCTTTTTGTTATTTTTATTAATTTTTATGTTATTACATTACAACATTGTTGTGTATGTATGTATGTAGGAAAGCATAAAAATTATACTTATATGTACATATATGTTAACTATTATTATAGTTTTTCATTATTCATAAATTGGATTTTTATTGTTTAATGTTTAAACGGTACGGAAGACTACAATAACTATATACTCGTATTAACGTCTGTATTATTTGTGTTGAGATGGGCATGAAATAGAATTTAGTTATGGATTCGAATCGTGATGAATAAGAAACGGTACGAGTGTATAAACATACTTGAATATTGTCTTTAAGATGAAAAAAGCTATACGAAACTAATATATGGTTTTGACGTTTTGTGCTTTATGTGTTGAAAAAGTTAATCATTTCGAGAGACAAGACAATTTTTTTTTTGGGTATATTATAGTCCTTCACGTTTGTAATTTAAGGAGATATGGTATACGAGTATACATATATTATATATTATACAGAGAAGCCATGAAGTATTTTACTTTACGATGTGCTTGTTAATGTTGGTTTGACTGAATTTATGCGATGAGAATGAGACTAAAAATGATGTTGTTGAATTAATTTGGTTTAGTTTGAGGCAGAAATTAATTTAAGTTTTTAGGTCAACTATATGTAATAAAATGAATTAATTTGCTTACAAAAGGATTTATTATTCAGAAAAATAACTAGCCCAACATAAGTGGTTTTATAAATTTACGTATGGTTGTTAAGTTTGATTTTGAGGAATACTAACCAAGACATAATTTTTTTTTGATTGGTTCAATCAAAACAGTAAATAAATAAAAACAATAAAAGTAAAAAACGAAATTTTAAATTAAATTATTTCAATAATGAGTCGAGTTTCCAACATTATCGATTACTTTCACGTAATCGATTTAGCAGCGAAGCTACTAGTTGTTGAGATACCATTTAGCTCTTCCTATTTCTGATAAACACATTCTAAGACTACTTCCCTCGTTCTTGGGTAAAGAGGCTTCCAATCCTTAACCAAATAACTCCAAACGGATAGGAAGGATTTAATTTACACGTTTCGGTTTAACCAACTCATAGTTTCACGTGATCTATGAACATGCGGAAATATCTTGCATAAAGTGAATTGGAAATTCCTCCGGATGAACAGCAGTGCGCATCATTATGTCATTTAAGATTTTCAAATATTCCCGACTGTTTAACCTAAACCGATCGGACCTAAAAACTTTTTCGTCCGTAAAGTTGAGGTTTTCTCCTGTCCGTGTTTTTAATATATGTTATCTTCTGTTAAAGGTACCCGCGCCGCTGGATGTGCGGTGATTAAAATTAGAAGAGGGTAAACTCCTCTACAATATTTTTTCGAGGAATATCATTTAATACATTTGGTCTACAGTTTTGAGGTAATCAATCAATGGTTCTTGTTTATGAAAACCTCTTTATCCGTTTTATTACAGTAGTTTTCTAACGAAAAAAATATATAATTTCCGATTATTTTACGAGACCAGTTTATGCAACTTACTAAAAAACTAGCCCCACAATTATCGTCGCCTCCAGGTTCACGTTCGTCATGAACGGGTAGGCAAAAGTAACCTAGGTGTTGGGCGGATCACGCTAAATGACGGCAGATGGGCCGGTTTAAGTTGTTACGCGACCCGTGCCAACAAACTACCAGGCTGGGGTCCGATTTAACAAAGCCCAGTCGCAAACAGTGCCCTCTGGATACCTGGCGACCTCCAGTTGTAAGTAACCTTACCTGCGTATACTCTGGGCAGGTGGACCGATATTTCTCCGATACTCGTGGAACCACTATGTCTAAACTAAATAAAACTATAAACAAAACCGAGGAGCAGCTCACGACGGAGCAAAGAGAATCCTTGGTTTGGGCAAAAATGGAGATTAGTGTACAACGCACTGCACTCGGTCTTTCTGAAGGTTCTAGGAGCGAATCCAGGACCCGCTCCATCCTGAGATGGTATCAATGGTGCGTTAAGCTAACGGCATGCTCAGATGCCAGATCGGTTGATCTCTACAAGAAGGCAGTATCGGAGGTAAGCGACGATTGGCAAGGCACCAGCCGGCCAGCCCAGAGGAGATATTAAAGATAATTAGGATCAGTAATCCTAGTCTTCCGACTGTAAATTGGAAGATAGTAAGTCATCAAGAGGACGCCAAGGGCGGCTCTAGATTATCCACTATGACGTGATCAACAAAGAGTCCCAGGCTGCTCTTGCCGTAACAAAGGGAGTAATTGTCTTCGGGTTCGGGTCAATTACTCTCAGAGTCTATAAGAAAGATGAAGTTGAAACGCTCTTATGGGAACCTGGAGAAGACGGCAACCTGTCCACACAGGAGGCAGTTGCACCAGGAGGAGAGACAATCCGACCAATGGAGCTATCCGAGGTCGCTACACTAGGAGAGGAGATGAGACATCGCATTTCCCTAGAATCAGACGAGGATTAATTGTCAGACTCGCAGGAGGAGGGCGTTACCAGCATCCCGGAACCGAGTACCAGGAGAGGCGATACAGCCGACACCGGCGAATCCACTGGAATCAACCGATATTAGCCTGCGGCAGCGGGGAGTGATAGGTGGTAAGTAGGCTCAAATGATAATATTCTTAATATCATAGAAATCAACCTGCACCATAATGCTAATGCGCATCACACAATCTGGGGGAGCACAGACATTAACGAAAGGGGTGAGTTATTTTTTGAGTACTTATTAAATACTAACCTTTTGGTTTGTAATATTGGGCAAGATGGTTCTCAATGGACTGGTTCAAATAAGGGTAATAGAGAATTAAGATCCTGTGGTATCACAATGGACCGTCACCGGTCTAAGTGTGCCGTAGCAGCCAATCTAACCTAACCTAACGTAGCAGCCACTCTAACTTAAAAACTAAACTTTCGTGAAATGTATCCAATCAATTTATTTTTTTTATGTAGGGTAATTATAGTCGATTTTCGTATAAGTTGTGAAATAAATCTCGTTCCATATATTCTGTACTGTTAAATGGCAACAAAAAAAACGATTAAATGACTAAATCTTTTTTCTGTATTTATTGTTGTGAAGGTGATCAGATCACTCTATTTTCTATCATAATTATAATACACATATATATAACCAACTTTTGCAGGCGATAGTACGTATACATAGTTGCTAATTCAAAATAAAATTTTGCTGAAGTTTATTCATTTCGCGAAGTTTATTCATTTAAAACCATGTGATTCATGTTCAGTCGTATTTTGTATAGTGTGGGAAAATTTCAAAGAATCATGTGAAAAATATTTTGATTATATGCTAATCTGCCTGAGAATTTGTATCTCCGAAAATATTTGTACAATTATAAATAAAATGTTACCCATCCTACAAATTGTCCGCACCTAGCCCGAACACTATTTTATGTTGTACTCATTTAAGTTCTAGGAAATGCCACATCTAGGAAATAAAATATGCAATATATACGAGACGATTAAATTATATTAGTATAAAACCATAGAATCAACTCTATATGTACTATATAGAATTAAATTACACATAGTTTTAATTATATTTCATTTAATTAAAAAATAAACTATATACGAGAAACATTATACATATATTCATATCATGCTGCTGTAAAATGAAACTTGAATTTAACTTTTTACTAGTTTTTATAGTAGTTTACAATTCAGAAACAAAACTAATATAAAAAAAAAACTCAGAATAAATAATTAAGATAAAACCGAAAAAGTTTTTCCTCTTTTACGTTTGAAGATGTCATATTAAATAAAATATTTATAAAAAATTAAAAAAAAAAAACTACACAATGTATATAAGTGGAGCACTAAATATACGATAGTTTTTTCTAATCTTTAAAAACAGATTTAGAATTCTTATTGAAATAGCAAATTTGAATGTAATAAAAATGGTTTTGTAGTAAACGAGTATATATGTATACATATACATACATATATAGATGTATGTAATTAACGATTTAAAATGACATAAATTAAAATGTATATATATAATTACCCATATATATACGAGTTTATTTGAAAGTTTGGAAATAAGCTTTTTAATTTTAACCAAAAACCAAACATTTATACAGATTCTGAAGAGTTTAGAAAAATAATCGATTTTTTTTTGTATATGTACATTATATATGTACGAGTATATGTAATTGGTTTAATTTGACAAAAAAAAAATTAACAATTATACACATATAAAATGGGAGAAAATCGTAATTTAATTAAGTTAATTACTTTCTAGTTTTACTTATATATTTAAATATACGCATAGGTATTTTAATGTAATGATTTTTGAAGCGGTCGAAAAAGATATTCTAGTGTATAGACGATATCAAAATAACTTGAGCCAGTTGCAGACAGCTTTTTTGAATATCTAATTTTAATGAATTCTCGAGGTAGTCTGACAATTAGACAATTTCTAAAGTTTATCTTATTGTCCCGAAATCTTATATTAACATATTTAAAGCTATTTAACTATACAGAGAATTATACAATACAATAATTTTTGAATTTTCTTTAAATATTCTAAAAAGTTAAAATCACTCATAATCTACATATATAGATTGCTACCAAATTTGAAAATTTTCAAAAAACCGCACGATCCACAATCGCTCAATCATCAGAAATTTCCAAATTCATCGATATATAGTTTACTCTGTAAACCATGTTGCATTTCCGTTGGTGATTATAAATTTGTTTGCAATGTAAAATTGTTGTAATGTAACTTTGCAACATAGATAAAGGAAGTTTGGGCTAAAAATTAACGGTGGACAAATCACATTTTGCTAAATTTAGATTAAACAAAGATCTATTAAAAATCATTTCTAAAACCATCTCCAAAACTTATATATATTTTAAATTTGTATTTTACTTATATATATTTTAAATTATACCATAACATGTCCTTTGACATGATTCTTTCCAACAAATTCAATATTTTTTTATTTCTTAGAATTCAATTCCACAGTGTCTTATGGAAAAATAAATATCCTTCATTTTCACAAAATCGAATACCAAAAATAAACCAATTTTTTTTTTATTCTAAATGAAAAATAATAAATTAGGTATAGCTTTAGATATTACGACCACACTTTAAAGTATTGATATAAAAGTTTGAAATAATATTTGTCCGATTGAAGCGATCGCTTCTAAGAAATTATAGAATATTTTATATTCTACTGTTGAATGAAATTAATTCCACCATATAAAAATTTTCCAAGTTATCCTTTAAATTTATAAAATAACCTATTATGAGTTTGAACAAACATCAGCATTTTCCTAAAAATATTTATGAATTCACTTCTGTATCCAACGAATTAAAATTGCAAGTGCAGCAAACCATACCATATAGAGCTATACTTTTTATGCAAATTGAATGTGTACACCACATAACAAAAAAAAAACTATTGAATCTGCATATACTAAGTATACACACGAATATTATACATTGTATATATACAGAAAAATCTGACATTTACACAAAAATAGAAATTTACTCTAAATTCAATTTTCTGATGGAATTTGAAAATTGAAATAAATGTTTCCATATACAAAAAAAAAAAGCTTTACCTATTTTTTTTGTACATTGTGTTTGGTTAAACGGTAAATCGACAGTAAGCTCGAATATTGAATCGCAATTTTCTTGTTTGCTGTGTTTGTTTGTATGATTGTTTACAAATATGTGTTTTTGTATATATGTACATAATATACATATAAATGTACATACATATATATATGCATATATTTATACATATGATGACGATCGTTGTTTTTGTGTTTCGAATAAAAACGAATTTCAACACATACCCTCCCAACAAAAAAATGTAAACATCAACTACGTAACAAAATAATTGTTACGTTTACGAAGAGTTTTTTTAACTATTGTAGCGCCACTTACAAGAGTGGTATAAGTAATAAACCAAATTAGCCATATTGTGTTTTGTTCTTAAAGTGCGTAGATCGTGTGATAACGTTAATGTGGTTTTCATGTTTTATGGTTCATTTAAAAAAAACTTGAATAATTATAACATAGATACAATTTCTGTGTTTGTTGTGTAAATAATTCAAAAGTATTAATAATATTTCACCACGTAAAAATCAATTTTATTTTAAGTGAGTATATATACTTCATTCCCAAAGTGGCAAGGCAAAAATTATATAACTGTTCGCGGGTTCGCCAAACAACTACAGTGCATTTGGTTTTTAAAATTATATGCAGTAAATGAAGAAATTAATAAAAAAAGCTTCGGAACCTCTGCATCAAATTAGTAACAGACTAAAACACCAATAAAACCATCATAGAACTATCCATCGTTGTTCTTTACGACCAGTAGTTTTTTTAGACTCAATTTGGCCTAATGAATGAATTTTTAAAATAAGGAACATGACCAACATCGAGTAAAAGGAAATTTTGTGTCGAACCTGGAAAGTTTTTTCGATGATCCGTTACCTTCGAAATATTTAGCAATTTACAGTACTAAACACGAAAATTTAGAACAAGAAACTTTATCTTTTGTCTTACAGGACATATCAAATAAAATATTTCGTTTAAAAACTACGAAATGTTCAGTTTTTGTACCAATGCAACATTTATAAGTAAGAATCGTTTTTTGTAATTACAGATATGAACACATCTGAAGAAATTGAAACTAATGAGTTTTGTTTCGATTCAGAAAGTAATTATAATGAGTTTTTTAAAATAGACAGCTGTATGCGGCCATCAACATCAACACAAGCCTGTCACCAACTACCCAGTTCATCAGCCATTTCGGCGACTAAAAATATACAGTCAAAAAAAATAATTTACCATCCCTATAAGAAAATAGACCACCCACTAATCAAAATATCAATAAAAATAAAATATTATCAACGCCAAATTCTTCGAGTTCTTCCAGTTCGTAATGTCCGCCAAATGATGAAAGAAATTCTTCGAGAAACTAAATTATTGGGGGAAATATTTCGCGAGCAAAATCGTTGCTCGTGCCAAGCTACTTTAGATGACGATCGAACACTTAACTTAAAAATTCCAGCAGATTCCATAGAAGTTTTCAGAAATTTTGAATGTGATCTTCAAAAGGACGCCAGCTCACAAAGCGGTGCTTGAGAAGCATTATTACTGACACGGCTACCTAACAATTTTCTTGGCGTGGGCAACACGGAATCATTGCAGTGACATTATTCACAGTTATGGGTTTATTGAAAGGTAACTAATATATAAATCGAATAAATTGACCCCTTTTTATATTGTACGTAAATTTGTTTTATTATTTATTTTCAGATCAAGCGATGAAACAATTTGGCAGCAGCACAATCTACAGAGTGATCGATGTTGAAACCACTATAAAAAAGTGGTTTCAGTATGCCAAAGACCGCCAGCGGCGAAATAATAATAGTGTGATAAATTAATTTTGGAATATTAGTATTTGTAGTTGGGTACTATGAAAATACTAGGCAAATATATATATATATATATATATATATATATATATATATATATACATATATATATATATATATATATATATATATATATATATATATATATATATATATATATATATATATATATATATATATATATATATATATATATATATATATATATATATATATATATATATATATATATCTAATAAGTAACAGTAAATGAATTAATAAATGTTATAACTTGAATTTATTTTATACTAACTAAATTGACTTTTAATTTAAAAATACAAATTAATTAATTTAAAAAAAAAAAGTTTAGAATGAACCAGTTCGTTTGTGTTACACCTATGCGTTTCAAAAAAGAAACACCAAAATTGTTCAATAGTGTTACACCAAAGCGATTCACAAATGTAACGCTGAAAACCGTTCACTTTTGTTACACATCAGCGAAGACATAATGAAGGGTGATTTTTTAAGCCCGATGGAACTTGGCATTGTAAAAAATAACACAAAAAATTAAATTGTTATCAAAAATTTTTTGCCGTATGTCACAAATAACACGAACAAAGCTGGCCTCCAAGGTGTCAATTGTTGCTGGTTTATCAGCATAAACCAGTGACTTCACGTAGCCCCACAGGAAATATTGGAGAGGTGTCAAATCGCACGACCTTGGAGGCCAATTGACAGGTTCATTTCTCGAAATCAACTTATCGCCAATTTTTGATTTTAATAAGTCGATGATTGCGGTCGCCGTATGGCAAGTAGCACCTCATGTTGAAACCACATCACGGCCGGATCAATGTAATCCATATTTTCAAACAAAAAACAGACGGAGAGAGCCCCAATTCATGCGAACGTCGACGAATCGATAAATTTGGATTTTCTTCCACACTTTCGTTTACAGCCGCGGTATTCTCTTCAGTACGCACATTCCTTCGACGTGTTGATGTTATTGCATCCACTAGAGAGTATGTGGTACGAAATCTATCCACAGTTTGCCGGATGGCATGCTCAGATGGACGACTATGTGCACCATAAAAATCACGAAGCCGTCTATAAGTTGCGCGAATCGACGACTGATTTTCAAAGTAAATTTTAATAATTTCGTAGCGTTGTTCAAGCATGAGAATATTTATGAGGATTTGCCAGAGTATACTGAGAAGTGCTAGAGTATGTTTTCATACAAATTTAATTTTTTGTTTTATTTTTTACAATTTCAAGTTCTATCAGGCTTAAAACAACTCCCTTTTATATACGTAAATCTGTTTCATTTCCCTTATTGCAATCTGTTCATTTTTGATACGTTTTTGTTACATTAAAATGTTACATTTACGAAAACTTTAGTATAGCAAGTCTTCGTAAACTGTACGTTTATGTTACACTATGTTAGGAGGGATATACTAAAATGGTACCCCACACAACATAGATTTTATGTATGTAGGGAATAACCTCTAGTCCTTGAACTTTTTTCACTAATTCTAGTCATTCATAGATGGCAATAATTTATAAAAAATTTTAGAAAAACGTACATAAATTAGGACATACATATGTATATGTACGTTTATAAAATAAATTTGTTTTTAATGGTATTTTTTGTGCACAGAAAACTAACTTTCCATGAAAAACTCAAACTTTAAAGCATAAAAATGTAACAAAAAAAATATAAATTAAAAAATTATGAGAATTGCTATAAAAAACTAGGTAGTAGCACACACATTTATATAGATGAGGTAAAACACTCTGAAGTAAGAAAATTTAGGTTAATCACTTTGTATAAAATAAAAACTGAAATGTAAACAAAAATATCTGAAACTTTTTATTTTTATTTTTCAATTAAAGGAAATTTGATTTTTTCCATCTCGCATCGTCTCTACATAGCACGTTTGAACTATTATATTGGTTTGGTATCGGTGGTCTTAGGGGGCATATAATGCAGATTATTATGTATGTATAACGGAAATAAAAAAACAAAAGTTTTACAATTCGTTATGCATAATTAAATAAGTTTTATTTGATATTTGCATTATGTATACACCTACTAAGAGATATAAGAAAAAAATAATAATTTAACGGATATCAAGAAGAAATCAATAAAGGAAATTGATATATGTGTGGTTATTTAATACATAAACGCATACTTATCCTTACTAAAGCTCTTACTCTCAAACGTATCTTAATTAATTCTTCATTGATAAATAATTCCTCATATATATTTATTTTTATACACAACAAGAAAGAAAGTAGGTTCCAATTAATTTTTCACAAAGTTTTGTAAAGAAATAAACACTTCAACAATTTTTCATGTTATTGTACATATGTGTGTGTGTGTATTTGTGGTGTATGTGGGAAACATAAATCGGATAAACTTTATTTACTTGATTTTGAAGTGTGAATAAAATAACACTTGAAGAAAATTTGTTACACACAAAATAGGGAACAATATGTCAATCAATTGTGTTGTAAAAAAATAAATTGTATACACATTTATTTATGTATATATGGTAATATATATAAAATCCATCCTTTATATTGACAAATTTTCACTATATGTATAAAATATATTATGCTAACATGAATTTTCAGTTGTGACTGAACGCAGAGGTTTGATCTGTTGAAATCTTGGTTGTTCAAAATTAAATTTTAAGCAATTGAAATGGAATAATTAAAATCTACTTAAATCAAATAAAAATTAGGGTACAGAAATCAATTAAAAATTAATAAATCACAAACGAAAAATCTTCCAATAACAAAGCAACATGATTGATAGTACCAAAATATGAATAAAAATTATCTCATCTATGTGTGCGCTTTCATCTTTTATGTTATTTGGTTCGGAAAATATTCGCACAACAACAACAAATAATAATAATAATACTGTAACATATTTTCTATGATATCTATAAACCTTTTAACCCCTAGCATAAAATTATCTCTCGACTATATATATATATATATATATATACATAACCGCACACACCGCATCATACCGCATCTATATTCAGCACCAAACAATATTATATGATAAAATATGATTGTATGAAATGAAAATTGATGAAATCAAAAGGAAAATGAAATTAACAAAATACAAAAAAGGCGATTTCAAAGGCCAAAGGCAATCAACACCCTCGTTTTTTTTTATAGATTTGATTTGTTATAATATGTGTTGCGTCTTCGTTATCGTCTACGCTCTACATACATAAATATGTTCATAATTTAATAATTTTTCTTAAATTGAGTCGTTTCACAGTTGTCTATCAATTGATTTAAAATTTGATTATTTATTAAGACATCGATACAATCTGTATGTACGATACCATAGTTGTTAAATGCCAGTCATCTATGGATGTAGATATATCGCATTATGAATTGAGATAAAAAAAACATAATATGTTTAATCTATTCCTTTGCCCTATATATATGAGCAATTATTAAACGATTATATTTAGAAAGACAATTATCATTGATTAAGATTCTCTAAGGTAGGTCATTTATATCTTTATCAGGAATCTATAGTTTAGCAAACGTTTGGCAAATTAATTTTAGGAATTTGGAGTGGATTACTGACAAAATTGATGTGTCGATTTAGAATTTAACTCGCCAATTGAACTTTCAGTCTATTCAGATAGTTTTTTTGGTTCAAACCTAATTTGAGACATACTAAGCTAAATATTATTTGTATAAATCATTTCGAAAATTTGCCAACTTAATTTATTTTGTAAACAAATATGTAGGTACTATACACCGCCATTGTCACCGATCCAAAAAATAATAATAAATTAGTAACTGCTTGTATCGAATTCTATAAAGTATAAAATATCAATATTACCAACTGAAAATTTTGTCTCTACCAAAAGGTGCTATCTGCGGAAAAAAAATATCGACTTTCACAACCATATAATTGGATACCCAACATAGAAATAACATTAATTAATTGAAATCAATTAATTATCTCTCAGTTTTTTTTATAGGATTTAATTTCCTCTATAACAACATTATTTTGTATAACAATTTTTGGTCCAGCAAATGTAGAGAAAAGAAAAGCATACGAGAAAAACACAAAAAAGATTAAAAACTTTTCGTTTTATGCCTTTAACTTTGATTTAATTTATTTTCAGAAGCTAGCGTTGTTTATATTTACAAAATACATAAACGACTATATATGTACAATGTATATAAATAAAAAATTCGAAAATAGGATTAATGGATATTATATATTATATATAAAAGTTTAATATATATATATATATATATATATATATATATATATATATATATATATATATATATATATATATATATATATATATATATATATATATATATATATATTTCTATATATATATATATATATATATATATATATATATATATATATATATATATATATATATATATATATATATATATATATATATATATATATATATATATATGTACATATATACATAGATTTTACTATATACGTTCTCAAGAAAATAACGAGAAAAACTAATTAACTAATGAAGTTGAAATTGAAATTTATGGTGGACCGAATATAAATATTATCTTACCTTGATTTTTCGACAAAAGAAAATTCTATTAAATCAAATTACATTCTTGTTCTCGGATGAAAACTTTTCTCTATATACATACATATATACAAGCATTATATGTTTTATCTTAATTGAAGAAGCACAAAAAGCTTAAGTATAAAAAAATAAGTTTGTATTAAGCAATAACATTTCAGTTAAAAATATTCATTAAAATTTTAATTTACGTAAAATTGAATAGTATTACCTGCTCCATCGTCTAGCCATTATGTATTGTAGTAGAGAACAAGTTTAAAAGCTTCGAAAATCAAAAATTAAAAATATTATCATATTTCATTGTTCAAAATAAACGTTTATATAAATATTCATTTATTATTAATTTGTACATGGAAAATTATAACGTTTTTTTTATAAATAATTTTTACATGCATATTTTTCAATATGCATTGAAAGAGTGCTTTTAAGTTACACCTCTCCACACACAAGTCTAGACAGATAATTTAATTAAAATGTCATTTTCAATTTTTTTACAATCGTTTTTATCGTTTTGTAAATGCTCAACAATTTCAATTGAATGTATCTAAATATTATTAATTATTTTGACATAAAATAAATGTACATAAGTATTACATATACATAAACTATAAAAAACATAAACCATTCAAATTTTTTTTTAAATTAAAATTAAAATAATATTTTGTGTATTTTTATGGGCCTGAAGAAGAGAAATTGCCCTATATGACTTAATAATTATTTCTGCTACTTTCCATTGCAGAGGTGCATATTTCAGTCGAAATGAAGCGTTGATTATATGAAGAAGTTTTTGTACCCCTTTCTCAGGAGGTGCCTTCACTATTTCACCTGTAATTAAATCATATGTTATGGTTAATTTCATATTTCAACTCTCCTAGAGTTACATGTGGTATTTCCCTACAATCCTCCTGGTGCACTGGTATTAGATTTTCATCCGCTGATTGTCTAGCATACGGTTGGAACGTTTCTTCGAGATGAGGTTCGAAAAGTGTTGCTTTCCCTCATCATTTTTTATTGGCGGTATTTGATAATTACAAAAAAAACAAGACGCCGAGTTTCGATTTATAGATTTATTATTCTTAAAAATCTAAGACTACCCCTTAATGTTGATTCTTGTGTAATTGGTTTAATAAAGTTTTGTTTTACATTAGCATTTTTATGAAATGCGCCTGAATGTTACTTCGTAAAATAATTTTGGAAGTTAATTTATGTCATTCATAGAAATAGTAATGTTCGCCACGCTATCATACTGGCGGTATAGTACATATTTTAAATTCAAATTCAAATAAAAACAATTCGTTCATGTAAGAATTTGAAGCGTACGTAATTACCCAATTTGTATCGAATAACAAATAATTTCTTAGACCATACTCGATTAATTTAACGTTTCGTATATACATACATACTATATAAACTCGAAATTAAATGATGGGACCAGTATATAATTCAAAATAATCGTTATACATAATAAAGCCATTTTTCCTTGTTGTGTGTCAAAATAATAAATATACGTTTTCTTTTATCGTTTTTAGTCTTTGGAAATCACATTATTATTCAGAACATTTAATTTTTAGTTTTTTCCATTCATAGAATAGAAAATAGCCAAAATAACAAATAGGAAGAGGTAGGAAATTACGATGTACAAAATGGATATTGGAAAATTAGTGTAGTGATATTGTAAATTTTCCATATGGGTTCATTTCACTATTTACATAAAATAAAATAAAAAACTATCAGTTTACATTAAAATGATGTTTACAATTTTTTTTTTCCTAATTTCCTGTTTATCTATTTTTATTTTTCCGAAAAATAAAATTGATCGTGGGAGTGCTTTTTCTATTAAATGATTTATAGTAAAAAAGAAATATTTTGTATTTTGAATTTAGATTTAGGGTTAAGATATCTGGAAAAATAAAAATTAATTTAGTCGAAATAATATTCAGGTAAATTTGGATTGTATACCTTTTAAACCGCAAATTATACGAAAACTTTCAGATTGATATGAAATCAGAACCCTTTTCAACACACCAAAAATAATCAACAAACTCAAGACGTACACAATTTATTTGTTTTAAAATATACTTAAAGAATATTTATATTTTTTTGAAGATGATATACCCATCTTTACATCACTTAATATATATATATATATATATATATATATATATATATATATACATATATATATACATATATATATATATATATATACATATATATATATATATATATATATTTATATATATATATATATATATATATATATATATATATATATATATATATATATATATATATATATACTTACCAATTTACCATATACACAAGACAAGGAGAAAATTAATAATTACAGTTTGAAAAAATACAAAATTACTCTTAAAATGTTAAAATATAAAATTTATGTTCTCAAGTTCTCTTCAGATCTAATTTTATATTTACAAGATGAAAACCCCGAAACATAAAAGTACATAACAAGGAGAAAAATTTAAATCATTATCAAGTAACAATCTGTCTTCTTCGGTATTTCCTTGTACTTTCAAACCTTTTTACCTCTTTAAGTTGTATTATTGTATACATATATTTGTATGTATATTGAAATTAATTACAATTAAAATAAGAAATTGAAAAGAAAATAATTTAAGGATGATACTCTACATATGAATATGAATTTATATTTATTATTACCTAAGTATGATGAGTTTTGATTTTGATTGTTATCAGTTGGAAAATTTGTTGGATATATTTTTCTCGATTAGCTTCTCTTATATATCAATATATTTCATTGTTTCATCATCATCATCATCATCTTACAATGATTTTGCGAATTTTTCTTATATATATATAAAATATGAATTTGAACATGTTTAATGTATCAAATCAAATCACTGTGTGTGTGGAATTTGTGTATATGTGTGGAGATAAATTAATCGTTTTATATGGTGTGATGCCCGGGTTTCGTGGGTATAAATATATATTTATTTTTTATTCAAACGATTTAGTGAATTGCTAAAATCTATATACACACATATACATATAAATATATATATAGCTTTGTTAAAGCCAATAATTACAGAATTTTCTCAAATCAACCAAAACCAAAAAAATTAAATAAATTTTAGATTAAAAATGGGATACTCACATAAGTATATTATAGTCGATACATTTTCTTCTTAATACATAATTTATATCACGTCGATTACAATTCCCATCAACACCATTAAGCTAAAACAATGTACATACATGAAAAATGTAATAAAGTGGGAAAAGTCATGGTTTAGTAGCTTCAACAAGAAAATACAGAACCGAAATACGTAATAATAACATTATTAATGTGTTAACAATTGGAATCATAATATGATTTTTATGTTTTGTTATATACTCGTATATGTATATGAATCTAATGTTACAATACAGATTTCCATTACACACTTATTAAAAATCTGTATACATAAATGGTTTATGCAATTTCGATCATCTGGAGGACAATAATGTATACATATGGTATTTTTTGGTATAACTTCTTATGTACAAAGTTATTCTTACATATACCTTCAAATACAATACATATATTTAAACTTGTAAGTCCTTCCAGTACACGTTTTACTTAAAAGTCCAATGTGTTCAGGCGAATTCATATAGGATAGTTGCAGTAGCATTTATAAACGTATTGTTCTGCAAAAAAACCTACATTTGTATTTGTAAAATTTCAAAAAATTCCTTAAATGGGTAATGGTTCAGGTAATATAGGTACGGCTCACGCCATGATAAACACACGATTTATAAAAGCCTCTTCAGACACAGTAAAAGGTTGTATGAGTTTGGAGGAAGGTACCAGATAACTAGCATCATATTTATGGACATATAGGTAAGAGAGTTTAAGTATATTACACGGTCATGGTAGGAAATTGCGAGCACTCTATTTTAGGGAATTTAGTTGGAACGAGTTCGGCCTAGAAAGGTGGACAAAACAGGAGGGTGTAAATAAAGAAGTAATTTAGGAAATGTTTATGATTAGGTATCACAATACACGAACAAACACTTGATTATTTTTAACCGGGTTAGACATTTTGTGATATTATGTATATGCCAAATGAAAAATACAATTATAATTCCATGTTATATATGTAACAACATAGAACCCAATTCAAAAGAAAATTTTATAAAACTGTCACCAAAATAAAAAATAAAAATAAAGGTTATGATTCTTTTCCAAAAGCACATAGGCCCATATATAGTAGGCACACAAACATCATATCCATCATCGCTAATTTTCTCTCATTACACCAAATTAGCATGGATGTATCGTCTCTTTCTAAGCGCATAATGTTCGTATATATTTTATTCATCATTAGTACTTTATTACCCCACGCAATACGAAAACATATATGTATATACATAAATATCTGGGAGATGAAAAATAATTTTCCAAACTGAATGGAAAACAACACAATATCACTTATACGTGATTACGTGTTTTGATAATAAAAAAAAATACAAAAATAAGCATTATCAACATACATACATACATATATATTATACAACTACAAAAGAAGTAGGTAGGGAGGAAAATTTTTGTTTGGTACATTGTTGTTGATTTTCTTTCCGTTTTTTTATTATTTAAAAAAATGTTCATAATAATAAAAAAAAGGAATAAAATACATTTCTGTTCCTTGTAATAAAAAAAATACGAATCTTTTTATTTTCTAATGTGCTTTCGTCTTATTGTACAAACAAGTATGAAGTGCATTTTCTGTTGTGAGAATTGACTTGCGAGAATATACCTATTATGATGAGTTAGTTGTTTATGCGAGTGGTATTTGTCAAGTCAATATGATTATTATTGGACGGACAAAGGACCAATTTCATGAAAACTGTCTTGTTTTTGGGATTATAAATATACTTCTTCTAATTTTAGAATATTCCGTTCATAGAATTTCTTTGATTTGATAAAGATCAAGCATTCACGTCACTGCCAACTGTACACACATAATAATTATAGCAATTTGTTATCAGTATTGTAAATCGAGATTTCCATCAAGCGATTATGAAATAAAATAATAATGAATATATAAGCGGCCAATTATCATTTACCAAAAGGTGTAAGGGAGTTTATTTAAGGAAAACCCTACCAGTTGATAAAAAATTTGGTTGGATGTCGAAGGAGCCTGAAATCTTAAATAAAAACGCCACTGCAAACTATATATGTTTACAATTTTGTTATCATCACACTGATCCTAATGTTCAATATTAAATTAAACATAAAAAAATGTTTGGTCAACATAAATATTACATATGTCCGATAGTAGGCTATATTTAGAAAATTTTATAATTTTATTCCGAAAACTCAAATTGATTTAAGAACATATCCAAACAATAAAAAAACGATTTTTTTTTTAGAACCAAACAAATTGGGAATCCAAAGTTGACATTTTCGATGCAGAATTTGATTAAAACTTTTTTGTTCACCCTAATACTATCGGTTTAACCTTCATCTCGTCGTCTATTATATTATATATTTGTTGGGAGATAAGACACCGACTAAAAAACAAATAACCTTTTCTTAGATATACGCATATATGTATGTATGTATGTGTGCCTTGTACATATGTACATAACATATATATAGATCTGCTTGTCGTAATCAATTTTCTGTTTTCCAATTTTCATGAACTCCACTATTTTTTTAAACTCTATATATATTTGTCTTTGCCATATACTGCTGATCCAATGATATAAAATAAAAATTCAATCGAATGAAAATTTATATGTATGTATGTATCGCAAGCTTAAGCAGATATACATAGAGAATATATACAGTTGAAAGATGAGCAAAATAAATAATAATTTTTATGTCGATCAAGAATTTTTTTGTGAAATAAAATTATAAGCATTCGAAAATATTTTTCCCCGACTAAACATGATTGATTTATTATATTTTTATGCGACCGTTCTTAAAAATTATTCTTATTAGTTTAAAAAAAAAATAGAAAATGTGTGTATCTTTATTGACAGATTAGTTTCAATTGTTATACGATACGAAATTTGTTACAAACCTAATAAATAATTAAACTTTTATCCCTTCAGCTAACTATATACGAGTATGTTGTCTATATATCGTATATTATCTATAAATGCAAATTTCAACCTCAATAAATTATTCAACTCAATTTATTTGTCGTATATCTACGTTATCCTATAGTGGATTACCCACCGGAGAATCACACCACAATTATTACAATGTTCATCAAATAAATGTATGTATATTTTATCGATAATATCCAGTCAGTTGATTTTACTAGATTATATTTATACCAAACTGTATAGTGCGGCATGTAAAATATGAATTCGGGTCGTGATTTTATATAAACGGTACCCAAATAACCAATTTAGGATGTTGAAATGGTATAACTATTAAATGTTAATTTTGTTTGCAAACCTGTTACAAATTTATAATCTATATTCAAATACAATTTTACTAATATTCAGGAGCGGCCAATCATATTAAGTTTGGTGAGCAGTACCCTGACCCTCATGATTCGTTTAGTGCTCACCATCCAAAAAAAAAATATTAATTTCATTTACATACTATATATATTTTATAAATAATAATTTAAAATAAAAATAAATTCTCGATATCAAATTAATTGATCTTTCTAAACAATCACATGGTAAACTAAACAAAATATTCTCTTTGCATCATTGCCGAACAATTTTTAATGTATTTTGTATTTTAATGTCGAATTAAATTTGGTATCGGGAAATTTTATTTATCGTTACATATTTTCCGCTTAACCGTTCTTAGTCATTGCGAGAGTCCTGGCGTACAGAGAAAAACTCATTTTGGTGCAATGTGTTAAAGTTAACTAAACGAATTACAATAAATCGTGTGCAGCAATTCAGCAATAAAACAAGTCACGCTCCAAAAAAAAACATTTACATCCAACATTTTGAATTTCATTATAAAAGGTTATGAAATAGCCTAGTTCTATTCCAGTTGGCCATATGTTAAAGCTTTATCCAAAAGCCATTTTTAAATCTCATTTTCATCTAACATGTAAAATTTTCTTTAAAATTGATTGTTTGCTTATAGTTCTATTCTACTGTTTTGTTCTTTATCTCGTTTCGTAGCTGATCCTGTTTTGTTACATTTTGTTTTGAAAAATTTAGTTTTGGAATATCTAATTATGAATATCCAATATATTACATTTAGCTGCATTTTATTCAAAATCAAATATATTTCGATTTATTTGTTCATTTTATGATAAACAAACAAAAATAATTTTGAGTTTACTGTTAAAATTTTAATTTTGAATAATTTTTTTACCTAATTGACACACGGCCTAACAACCATACTAATTTATATTTTTCAAGGCCTCGTCCGATTTCCATAATAATGAAATAAATTTGACGTAAGTGAAATAATTTGCACTTCCATTTTTTGCGATACGTTCATTTGCTGTCTGAATTCTGTAATAATTTTGACAATAATAATTTTGACATTGTTTACATAAAATGTAACGTGAATGTTAATTGACGCAAAATTATTATTACACCTACATATAATGTTTATAAATTTCGACTAGACCATTTTCAGCTGACTGAGCTGACGAACAATTTTTCAAAATATTCCGAGGTGTAGCGCAAATAATCTGTGCTCTGCTGGGATGTTCTATCATCACTTTGATTCGCTTCGATACACATTTGTGTCTCTTTTTTTACGAACAAAATTGTATTCTATTTCGCTATTTATATTGTGATCATAGCCTACTCGATTCTATTTCTATAAATTCATTCGATAAAATATCACCAATATTTTTATTTTCGATGGCAAGTGAAAATAGGAAAAAGAGATAGTTTGCAATTTTATTCTAACAGGCTGAGATCGCAATAGACAAAACGTAATTCAAAAAACGCAATAGAGCACAATTTTGTTCGTAAAAAAAGAGACACAAATGTCTATCGAAGCGAATCGAAGTGATGATAGAACATCCCAGCACAGTGCCAACACAGTGGAATCATGCATGACCTACTCAAAAAAATATTTTTTCCTTGATTATATAGAAAGAAAGTTTTGTTCATCGAAAATTATTTCGAAAGTGTCAAAATTATTACCCATAGCTGCTGTAATTATTTGGTTGCATACAAAATACTGTCATTTTCCTTTGCAGAAATGAACTTTTCTAAAAAGTCAAAGCATATAAATTCCAAAAATGGACGGAATATTTTTATAACTTATTGAGTCGCGCGGTTTCTTGATCAAGTTCATCGCTGTTGACATTTCTAAGTATATCTAAATAAATTTGTATAATTTAATTTTATTATTCGTTTTTTTTACCCACAAATTTAGTTGATTTTTACAGTTTACAACTACGCAAAACGGTTTATAAATCGGTATTTCTACATCCGTTGAATTGCCACGCCTTATCCGTTTACATTTGTGTTTCATTATGTTATTCGTCAAAATATTGAGAGTATACATTTTAAAGTTTGAACGCCCGAAATTTCAAAAAGTTTCAATAAATAACGTATTTTTATCATGAAATCGTGTATCATGAAAGAAATGGTGTTGAAACCTCGGTAGGAGCTTAATAGTTCAGAGCTCGAATTCGTCAGTCCCACTTTCTCGATTTGTTTTCAATAGGATTCATAAGATTTTCAGAAGGGATTTTTCATCGTCTTTAATTGCGATTGGTGGTGAACATAAACACATCTATATATGATCAATGAATTATGGTCCGAACCAGCTTCATTGTCAGTACTTCAGGCTAACACGGAGCTATAGGCAATGTGCTGGTCAATGGTCAATTAAACCGAATTTTAATTTAAAATTCAAAAATTTGTCAGTATATTTGGATTTCCGCAATTTGGAAAATAGGATATTATACAGAAATTAAGTTTTGAATACAACTATACTATACAAAATGAACAAATTATGGTCGATGAACTACGAAAATCCGTAAAATAAATATGTACATACTTATTCTAGTAGAATCCGTTAAAGCCAACTTTATATATAAATTGTATTTTTCCGGAAAATTATTTAAGTATGATGTTGGTCAAAATTCAAAAATTCTCAATACATAACCCGGTATTGAGATGAGTGGGATGATATTATTGTACTGTATCGTATTCATAAGACCTCATTATATGACAAATCAATCAGTTTTATTGATTTAATCCGATATATAATAGAACTGACCTAAATTTTTCTCGATATATTAATGAAAATAAAGGAAATATATCCGTTTATTGTTATATGTATATAATAGTCCTGTAATCAATCAGTATATATAGAATTCCAAAACGAAGTGATGTTCATTTATTATTGTTATGCGAGGATTTTGAGAATTCAATTTAGATTATTTATCCCATTTCGAACTATGTGTAAAATTGGGGCTCTACCGCCTTGTTTCTCAAACTATGGTTCGCGTTGTCAAACGTGTCCTTGGAGAGTTTAATTTTGGGTCACCAACCAAAACTGGCAACTGTTTCAAACGTTCAAACTACAATCACATTGAAATGTTTTAAGGTACCAATTACTTTGTTGAAAAACAAAATTTAGTCACACTGAAAACATAATTTTGCAAAAAGTAAGTCACATCCATTGCACAAATTTGAACTAATCTACATTATATTTAGCCAGAAGAGAATATATGTATATATGTACCCAAAACCAAAAGAAAGACAGCAAACCAGAAACCAAAAGAAAGCCAGTGTTTAACTAAAAGATAATTGTTAATGCCTTAAATTGTTCATGATAAAAATTCTGTAAACATATAAACTATACGATATACACATCAAATCAAACAAAACTTAGCTGATGACATATATACAACAAATATTTAGTCAAAATAAAATGGTGGTGCAGAATGCCAAATCTGAACTGATTAAATGAATTAATCTTCTTTTCTAATTAATCATCAGTATTACAATTATATATTTGTTGTTGTATAATTTGTTGATCACCTCAAAAATTGAAGTAATCTTGAAATTGAATTGTTAAGTTGATCATTCTTATACTATATTGGGATTGCATATTCTGCATTTTCAAGAACAATAATTTCTGAATTCGTTTATGGTTTTAATCGTAGTAGCAAGGTTAATCCAAACTTAATTATTATGTCCGTTACATTATGAAATATGGCGCCTTCTTCTATAAATAATATATAACGCAATCAAACGTAAGACAATTTTATTCGGTTATTTTTTCCGTTTCTGCCTTTTTTTATTCAGTTCATTGTCGCTCATACAAACTAGTAATAAAATCCAAATCATAATAATTTTCTTGTCTCCAAATTGATTACATTTCTATATCTACTATATATGTGTATATACAAAAATAAACATAACAAAAGTTTTTCATTTTTCGTTTGATTATTCAAATCATCAATATTATATCTAGATATTGTGTAAACATATAGTTTATGGAAATCATCATCATCAAAATAAAAAACAAACTGAATAATCAAAAAGGAATATTAAACTTGTTCAATCATTTGGAAATTTGTTTATATAGGTATCTCGTAAAAGAAAACTAAATAAAATTTATATACATATATACCTAAGGTGATTTTCCGCACAGAGCGAAACAAAAACAAAATCGCAAAAACCCAGTAAACACAAAAAAAAAGAAACGTAAAATTTAATTTATATCCTAAATGATGCTGGATTTAAATTAGTTTTTAATAAACCATCCAGACCAAACCAGAGATAGAATTATGACAACAGAAATGTTTTTTTTTTCTAATTAAAAATAATTAATCCTTTTCATTTTAATTAAATTTGTATACGTATACATTTACATATAACAAAATATCTCTTAATTATAATATTTTAAATATTAAAATATGGATACATATTACATAGATATACAAAAACTATATTATGGATTATTATTAATTGAGATTTTTGTTATTAAATTTAAATTAATTACCATAGCATAATTAATATTCAGCGCACGATATTATCCGAAAATAATTTACAGTGTATAATACGATATTTTAAATGGATGTTATTTTCATATTTAGTGCAAATGTTTGTCGCAAGTATTTGCCGCTGTTGTTAATATATAAAAAAAATTAAATTGATTTTCAGATGGAGAGCTAGTCAAGAAGAATATACTTGCTCGGTTTTAGATAATTCTACAAAAAATTCAAATGAATTAGCACCATATGACGCCTAAAGCACGAACTCGTGGTGTTGATATTTTTGAAACTTTCAACAATGTCGCGGGTCGGCGACAAATATTAATTAAATATGGCCGAAAAAATCACAAACACATATGATTTTAATTGAATTTATACAAGAACGTTATTATTGACTTGACATCAGTGATTCAAAATTAAATATCTCAAAAAATTGTACTGATCAGCGACCAGGTAAACTATTAACACTATTATATATGTTTAAAGCAACTTGTATGTGTCAATCTACATTTTACTATTAAAAATTTTTTTAAATTAAAAACAACTTACGTTACAGTTTTAAAGTATAAGTTAAAATTAATTCATTTATGCAAGTGGCTTTAATATTGAGTCGATGTGTTGACTTGAAAACGGTTCGTATGAAACAATGTTTCTAAATTTACCGCGTCACATATGTCACAATCGTAAGTAAAGTTGAATTTAAGTTTAGTGAAAAGTTTAGATTTGTTGTTAAAAGCTAAAAATAATTTAGAAACTAGAATTGAGTTAGCTTAAACTGCTACTTCTTCCTTACACAAGTTATTTAATTATTATAAAGGCATTAGCATTCAAAACTAATTGCAAAAGCTTTCAATGAAAACGCGCTCCAGCATATAAGTTTATTCGATTTACAATAATGTATACAACAAAAAGTGATTAAAAGATAAATTTATCATATACCTTTATCAATTTTAATGAATGATGATTTAATTATTTTGATTTTTAATACCCAAAAAGTTTTGGAACCGCAATTTTATTTTTGATTATATAAAATGTAAAATTACCAATTATAAGAAATGGGATTGTAAAAGTGCTTAACTCATTCCTTCTCTCACGCAGCCGCATAATTTCAATTCTTAAATAATTTTAAAATATTCGATTTCCAAATTCCTTATACTTGCATAGTTTTCAATCTTCAAAGAGTTCTAAAAATTCTAATTTCTATAATTTCTAAATAAGGGATATTTTTTGTCTCATAATGGAATTCTCATATTTGAAACTCTTATATTACCAAAATTTTAAGCCTCAAATTTAATTTATTTTATAGTTTCTAAAGCCTCAAAATTTCTATTGGCAATAAAATGAAATTTTTTTAATAAGTTCGGCAAGTCACTCAAATGATGACAATATATTGAAAACCTGCGATAGTAGGTTAAGTAGAATTCCAATTATTACAAAAAAATAATTGTGGTGGTATGCGTGGGAAAATAAAAGAATTTTAATGTTATAATTGGATTATTTATAGAAAAGACCGCGATTATAATGCAACTAAAATTTCAAGAGGTGGGGGTGTTTTAATTGCGGTTCATATTTCTATTTCTAGTGAAGCAGTTGATGATGATACCACCTCTTCAACCGAAAATGTTTTTGCTAAGCTCAGTTTCTTTTCCAAAGTAATGTTTCTTTGTTCTTTATATATTCCCGCAATATATTATATATTGCAGGTTTCTAAAATGAAGAACGAAAAAGACAATATTTTAATATTTGGAAATTTCAATAAACCAAATTTAAATTTTATTTCTGACAAAGATAATCTTAAACTTTTAATTCCAATTAATATCACTTCTGGCGTCGATTCAAAATTGGTAGAAACATTTTATGGAAATAACATGTATCAAATATTTAATATTAATAACAATAACAATAAACTTTTAAGCTTATGTTTTACCAATTTAGACCATAACTTTGACGTTCGTGAGGCTGGCGTAAATTTTCATTTATTTTCTGACCGAATCCACCACTAAGGTATAGTTGTCAATTTTGGCTGCAAGGAACATAAATGTTCTATGTTTAACAATAACAATTTTAAACTAAGTTATAATTTTTTAAAGCTTATTATTTTAAAATTAATGAAAAACTATCATCTATTGATTGGAATAGTTTATTCAATAATTCTGACTTAGAAACTTGTATCAAGCATTTCGAATCAATTATTTGGCAAAATTTGTTCCTAAAAAAATTATTAAGGAAAATAATGAACCTTGGCTGAATTACCATTTAAAAAATCTTAGGAATAAAATAAATAGAGCCTACAAACATTTTAACAAACATAAAGACACAAGATCTAAAAGTACTTTTGAATCGTTGTCAAAAAATGTTGATTCTGAATCTATTTCAGCTTACAATTATTATTGTAAATCAACCGGGGAAAACATTTTATACAACCCCAAGAAAATTTTTAAATTTGTAGATATTAAGCGTAAATGTAGAGGTTTTGCATCTATACAATGAAACTTCATGACTCATCATCCTCTATTCCAAAAGATATTAGTAATCTGGTTGCTATTCATTTTAAAATTCTTATACATTTTTGAGAAAAGCATTACAATCAACCCCAATCAATGACTTTACTATTCTGGAATATAACTCATAATGAAATTTTAACAGCTATTTTAAAACTTAACTCGAACAAAGGACCTGGTAATAATCACATTCATCCATCATTTTTAATCAATTGTGCTATGAAATTTCTACACCACTTTTGCATATTTTCAATTTATCACACTCAATTCAGGTAAATTTTCACAAAATTTGAAATATTCATTTTTATCACCAATTTTTAAAAGTGGAAATAGAAATAATATACAAAACTATAGAGATAGCGCAATTTTGTCAGCTATTCCAAAATTACTGGAAAAAATAGTTTGCAATAAACTTTCTGACATTATATAGGTACACAATAACTAATTTGTCTATTTTTACCACTTCAATATTTTCAAATATGGAAAGCGGTGTCCAAACTGATGCTATTATACTGTTTAGTAGACCTTTTAACAGAGCCTGTCACAATACACTTATTTCAAAATCAAATTATTTTGGCATTAGGGGCACGTTACTAAATTGGATTAAATGTTATCTCACAATAGAATACAAAGAGTTAAATTCCTAGATGTGCTTTCTGATGAAGTATCAGTTTATTCTGGATTTCCTCAAGGTAACCTTCTCAACTCATCAATATTTTTATTTCTGACATATCCATTGAATTATCTGCAATTAATCATCTACTTTTTGCTGATAATCTCAAAATTTTTCACACAATTCAAACAGTGATGTCTCATTTCTACAATCCTTTCTCAATCGTCTGGATGAATGGTGCAAACTCAACAAGCTTAACTTGAATACAAAAAGATGTTCTGTCATCACTAATACTCGTAAAAAGGAATATAGTAGTTTTGATTATTTCACAAACAACGAGCCTGTTGATAATATCAAAGACCTCGGTATTTTATTGGATACCAAACTTAATTTTAATCTTCATTATGACCCAATTATCTCAAAATCTCACACCAAGTTATGGTTCATAAAACGTCGAGCATCTGAATTTAATAACGTTTGGATTACTAAAACCTTATATATTGTTCACTCGTACGCTCTATACTTGAGTATGGTAGCGTTGTATGGAACCCTTATCATGAAGTTCACCTTAAAAAAAATGAATCAATTCAAAAAACAATTATATTATTCACTCTAAATGATTTATTTTCTCCTCGCGATTTCGATAACCTTCCATGCTATGCATATAGATTAAATCTCCTTAATATGAAGACTCTTGAAAAAAGACGCGTTCTTCTTGATTCATGTTTCATTTTTGATATCTTAAAACGTAATATTAACATTTGCTTTTTTAATGAAGATTTGGTATTAAACAATGACGTAAGACAAACTCGCTATACAAATTTTTTAAAACAAGTTCAACATCGAACGGATTATGGTAAAAACCAACCAAGCGGTTATTACTTTTAACAAAACTTCAAAACATTTTCAAAATAATATATTTCACAAAATTACTTAAATAAAGTATTTTTAATATATAAAGTATTTTTGATATATAAAATAAGTAGTATTTATAATATAATTTAATAATTTCCCCATTTTCCTATTCAAAATTTCAATTTTCTTAATTCGTATTAGAATTTCTAGTTTCACAATTCATGTACTTAAAATATATGTTATCTAATTAATAGCCTTTTCAACAATGCTTATATTCGTAAAAAACTTTATGTTCTGAATATTCCACATCAAGGATAGAACCCGAGGACTTATATAAGAAAAGCTCTGTAGTAAGCCGGACATAATTGAAAATCTAAGAGAAGTAGAACAGCTAATCCAAAGAGTTGACGAGTCCAATTTTTTCTTGCCTCAACTGAACGAGCACAATTTTACTGAATTGGCAGGATTCCGCTCTGATTTTACGGGTTACATTGCGCCATACGTACCAATTTATTTTCGTGTCAAGGACTCAACTACTTAGATTACAAAATTATAAAACTGAAAATGTTTCAAACAGAATATCGGTTTTGATGGTTGATAACATTAATATGCTGTCTTGAGTTCTCTATATGAAAGGTTTAGCTGATTCTGATGAAATTTCGGCAGTTATATTTGTATTTGTAACATATAACTAAATGTTATAGAAGAGGCTGATGAAATTATGTCTAGCTATGATTATTACCTTTGAAAAAAACACACAAAAAGTATTGGCGCTTATACAAAAAAAAATGCTGAAATCTTTAAGAGAACGACATTCATCTCAATGAATATGATAATCTTAAAGTCTCTTTAAAAAATTTAATCATACAAAAATTAGTTATTTATTTTTGTATGTCCTGAACGAGTAAAAAATAAAAGCTAACCAAACAAAAAATGATTTTTTGTTCTTCTCAAAAAAACAAAACTATAAAAAATAAAAGGACATGATAAAGGTTGACGATATGAGCGGCATACAGTCGCCGGATAAAATATATATAAACTTACCATGCTGTTGAAGATTAGACGGATTTCGAGGTGTAGCTTTTGAGCATAGTGAAAACATTTCTTATATTTTTTTTTTATTTTCCTGTTGTGTTATAAAAATTCACTGATTCACCAATTTATCACCTTAAACCAATAACTTGATATAGACACCGGCAAAAAAGGTATCAATAGGAATATATATAGACTTCTCTTTTCACAAAATATATAATGAAATATATAATTACACAAATCACAAAATTAGATTTTTTACTTTTTTTTTGTATTAATTATTAAAATGTTAATTTAATTATAAATAATTCCATGTTAATTAGATTCCAAAAATAATTAATATATTTAAAAATTCACCACACTTATTTCGCAACAAAAAAGCTCACCCGAAAATTATTTATTTCAATTTATTAAATATACAATATAAATATTTATTAAATATATTATATTTATTTAATAAAATACACAAATAATATTTAATAATAATAAAAAAAAGTAAATTAAATTAAAACCTCTGTATAATATGAATACATATATAATGTATAATTTAATTTAAGCTTTAAACTTTTATGTTTCCCTTTCAACAAAGACGACAGTCGAGTCTCTACTGAATGAACACGAATGTTAAGCTTTTAATTTTTTTTTTTTTTTTGCTTGTATTTTTTAACCCAAAATTTATCAATCGGCAATATCCCGATAGGCAACCATCTCATTTCGTTCAACACACTAATATCTGTGTGCTTGAAAGAGACCAAAATCATATTCGCCTAACATTTTCTTTTTCCACTGTGTTGTGTGTGATAAGAAAAAAGCTCGTTTCATTTGTGTCTATACAATTTTTTTTGCGTTTATTTATTTATTCTTTGATAAATAAAAAAAATTAAATTCATTCAGAATATCTTGCAAACACATATACATACATACAAACAGGTATATATGTATATGTACATATATATAAATGGCGAGAGAAAAGCTGTACTGAAAAATAAAGTACTTCAAGTGAAAATATGGCAACCTAGAAAAATCTACTTTAATTCATTTTTTTTTCTCTGTGTATACACATCTATATGAGAATAAGTAGATTGGGTAACGGGGGAAACCCAAATTATTCGATAGGTATGAGTGCAACATGGTTCTTCCTAAAATTGAGTGTACACAAAAAAAGCTTTAATAAATGCACTTAATAATATAAATTAGGTAAATTTTTTTTGTTTTTTGATGTGAAAAGAATCTGGATGATTGATTATTATTATTACGTTTTCATGCTTTAGTAATCGCACACAAATTAAAAAGCACAGTATATTAAATAAAACAAATTAGCTACATACACACTATAACACAATACATATCACATACAAATGATTTTTATTTATATATATGTACGAATACATATTTTTGATCAAAACATGAAAAGGCTCTCGGCATAAACGAAAACTTTGATCTAGGCGGAGATTTTAAGAAATATACTATTGTATATAAGTACAAAATATTCAATTCTATCTATATAAATACGAGCTCAAAATTATCGCTTTGTAGGTTTTTGGTAAAATTTTAAAGCGAGGTACTGCAGCAGCACCATCTCAACTATAATTATCAGCTGCAGTGTAGCTATAAAAAATTACAAATTTTTAAAACGTTCAATATATAAATTGACATTTTCATACCATTTCGATAAACTGCTATATTATAAACGTAGGGATAAACACATTCCACTTGTATATATGATGCCACCCACATTCCTAGCGCTGTTTGTAGTTTGCACAGGATTAGTACCAATTGTAATGAAAAATATTTGCCTTTTAACATGTACTCTGTAAAGTAAGGCGAAATCATGTGGATCGCAATATTTAAGCCCCATACTCCAACGATTATGGAAACGACAATAAACGGCACAAAATATAATAGAAAGTCGAGATAATAACGCTGAAAATAAAATTATATTAAAAAAATTATGTGTCTCGGCTTAATATAGTATAGACATCTATCGGAAGCTTACTTTATCTTCTATATACAAAATATTTAGTACTACGTATATAGTTGTGTGCACAAACGCAAGTTGTAGTATCATCCATTTGATTAATACAAATTTTCCCCTTCAAAATAAAAATGTGCTTTTAGTACTTATAAATAAAAATAAATAATTAATTAAGTACTTTGTTACAGGCTTCCTACCAAATGGACAACAGCAAAAGCATGGTGGTGTTTTCATCGAAAATGCTAAATTATTTGCAGTTTTAATAAAATTTGTTTCGCCGTCAATGTAATCGATCAGTAGCGTGTAAAATATAAAAGCACAATAGAAAAACGATAAATTCGAAATCGTGTCGCTCAATAAAACTGCCTGTGGTATCCATAACGTTATTGATGATGAGATTGCAACAACCTGTGTGTATGTTTGGAAATATAAAATTATATGTACATATAGTTTTTGTTTAGTTCAGCTGAATGTTATATAATTATTATGTATACTACAAGTTTTTATTGTGCTTACCGGATAAATTCCATTTAATATTAACGTTTTGCTAACAAATTTTGTCGGTGTATTATTTCGCAGCGTTGGTATATAATTGGCGAATATACCAATAATAGCCAGGGTTAGAATGTTTCCTAGTGCAATGATCGTTATTAGGTAGATGTTCAGATCTAGAATAAAGAAATAGAAATGTTTTATACAGTCAATAGTTTCTGCAAAATAATATGTTTGGAGACGCGTTTAATGGATGAATGACACATCATTAACTCTTAAACCCAACTGTTATAGTTATCTCGTCACTCACCCGTCGTGCTAAGCACGTTTAACAAATTTCAGAACAGTGCAATCATTAAAATTTATACAGATACTAATAAAAATATATTTTACTATAAATCAATATACTAACAGGAATCGTTTATCCGAATATACAGAAAAATTACGATTTATTTTTACCGGAAATGTACAAAATCAATATTAGTCTATCATAATCAACAAAATATTTTCTCTTATTAATAAACTTAATTGTAATTGATATACACGATACATACTATATATACTAAATTATAGTCGCATGACGCTAGAAAATTAATAATTTGTTAAACGGGCTAAATTTTATTTAGCGATATAATTCTGTAATATATACAGATATCAAATTGTTATACTAAATATATACATATATTATTAGTTTTAATTGAAATTGAATTTCAATTTAATTATAGTGAACAAAGTTAAAACAATAAAATTACTTCGACCTTCAAAATTTGAAATTCGTTACACAATATATTATGTATTATGCACTTAAATAAAATTACTTACATAATTTTATTTATTAACTAATTGTTTAATTTTACGTCAAAAATACTAAACAAATATAGTTTTTTATTTTATACATACACATATGTACATATACGCAAATTTTATTGAGCTAGATTAAATAAAATGTTTGGCACAATTTAATTTAAAACAGAAATTTTTAAACATTTTATGATCTATAAGAAAATATATAAGTGATAATGATAAATATTTATAATTTTTTTGGTAAATACAATATATACAAATATACAAATTAAAAATTTGATAGTATAATATAACAATTAAATAATACTTTTAAAACTTGTGTTTGTTTTTTTTATGTCCGGGACTGTAATGAAAGTATAGTTCAAGATCGCTTATTTGAGTTTAAGTAACGGTTATATAATTATGATGATTCATTTAAATTAATTGAATGCCCAGAAAGAAGCATGCAATAAGCCAAACGCTTTCAATTTTGTTGTCAGCTGATTACGTCACCAACGATTCAAAAATCCTACACTTTTTTCAGTTACATAAACAGAATATAGAAGTTATACGTCGCATATAATTTAATCTTATGTAACGAGTTTCTTATTTCATTTTAAAACATGTTTTCAAACGATTTTCAACGAATATTTCAAATCTATACCGGCATCAAGCTATCGATTTCTTCTTGATAATAGTGAACCAAATACAATTATGAAAATTTATTAATGATATACAACAGAACAAATGTTAATAAAATTATTGTCTCAGATACTATAAAAACAGTCCTCGTCAAGTTCGAGAAGGTCTTACCGAGTCAAATATTTAATAACTTTTTTTTTTAATGTTGAACATAAATCGTTTAAATTTAATTAGTCAATTTTTACCTTTCTGCTTTTAGTTATTAATTTTACAATTTTACAATTCAAAGCTAATAATCATCATATTGGTCCAAAATACAAATATAAGCATTATGAACTTTCAATAAACTCAAAATTTTATTTATTATACATAAAGATTATTTGATATTTAAACTCGTATAAACTCTCTTGATTATTAATCAACACAGATTTTTTGGAACACAAGTAATGGTGAATGGTTTAGTGAAGAAATCCGAATTTGTTACTATAACGATCAAAACAGTTTGGTGAAAGGTGCACAAAATTACACTAAAATTTAGACGATTTTATGAGATTTGTGAATTTAGCTCTGTTAGGCAATCAAGGTCATTTAGTTTTGTAAAATATAGAAACTTGTTTTAAGCTCGCTAAATTACCATAATAATCTTACACAAGCACGTTTATAAAATATCCAAAGTCTTAGTCTATATATATAGAGAAATCGTGATATTTATTTATAACTGAACTTCGTCACTGTTTTGCAAAAAATGTAGCTCCAGCTGCACAATTTCAGCACCAGCCTTCTCCATTAGTATTGTATTTTTACATAAATAAATCTCGAAATATTTTTAGGTTTTTCTTATCTTGTAGTTTTTAATTGAGGTCGTTAATACATACATAGTAACATCGGTTAAAAAAACTAAATTACACAACCAATACATTTTTGGTGAGAATTTAACAATGGATTTTGGATTTACGAATAAAGTGTAAGTATTCAGTTTTAAATTAATGAAAGAACATTTTTTTGTTGGTGGCGCGAACAGCAAGTGATATAACCTACACAAATTGTAACATTTTCTCCACAAAAAACTCGATAATGGATAATAAATACAAATCAATTCCAACTTTGTGCGATATCATACATACATATCTGTGTTTTGTTGTATTGCAATTGAAAAGTAAGTAATATAATTTTCTTTTCATTATGGTTGAGGAAAAAAGATTAGACTTACTTGGTTTTAATATATGTATAGTTTACCAAACATTTGGTTGTGCCAAATATTTTGTTTCGTGAGCGCTTCACTTCACAAAAATCACAAATGCAAATGAAAATATTAAACAAATTATTCTTGATATGTATATCAATTCGAGTCCACGCGGTAGGTATCATACAATAGAATTGTTGTTGTAAATTTATTATTAAAAATGACTTGATTTGCCGCATAAAACAATTAAAATTGCCGCACGCTAATAGCGGGTTATATTTAAGTAACCACTTTAGAGTGTTCATTGCAAAGATCAATTGCAAAATAAATAATTCAGATTAAACCAGATTATGTACATGTCATGCAGTGCCGTCTTAACCAATTAGGCACAGTGTATAAAATTTTAATATATAGACAAATGTATAGAAAACTAAAACCATTTATTTCAGCAACAACAAATAACATTAAAACTAACTACAAAAATCAACTGAAAAAATATTCTTTCCAACAATACCGTCAAAATACATAGTACTAGTGATATAACTATCAATGCATACATACATAACGGCCAAAGAAGACAATCGAATTTGGTTCATATAGTTGAGCGAATATGATTTTGAATAAAATGTACTGTGAGAGCAATAGTATTGATCTAGATCAGTAGTGTCGAACCCGCGATAATCGGAAACATCAATGAATAAAAATAAAAATAAATATAATGGGGCCGTATTGCAGGTCCAAAAGATTGCACACCCATGATCTAAGATCACTTTTTAAAATCCCTACTTTACTAACATCAACAAATAGTACTTTAATTTATATAACAATAGTATTGTCATTTTGAACAACAACAAATACTATTACCATATTTGATTAAATTGATAGAAAATCTTTCAATTTATATGGAAACAAGACTTAAATCTTAATTGTTTTAAATTAACATATTCACTATTTTAAATCAATATGTAAGTACAACAATTATTAAAATGTATATTAATTTTGACCAACTAACATAATTACATTTTTACCATACATTTTTTGGTAACTAACATAAATAAAAACATCTATGCTTTGAAGAAGAGCAAATAGCGCAGTGGCTAAAGTTGTTGGAATGTAGAACTGATGAGCCGACCCGACGTTCATGCCATCGTTCATTTTAGTACAGGCTAGCATGCTTCTATGCAGTATGCAAATGGCCAATTAAAGACGAACGGACAGTTAGCCGTGTACAAAATAGGGGATACTGTTCAGCTTTCAAAGGACAATAAATACACTAGCCGAACAGTCTCTAATTTAATGTACATTATATGTATATACAATATGTGTCGGTATTTATTTGAAAAAAAAGGAATCAAATCGTAATGCACATTCGAGAATTATCTTTCATGGAAGATTTGTCACATTTTTTTTTTGAATGATTTAATTAAGTCTGGTATGGATTTCTTATGTTTGTTCATTGATGAGAACATTAGAAATCCGTCTTTATTATGTGGTTTTACAATCAAAAATAATTGTTTAACATTTAGGTTAATTGACTTGTGTTTCGCAAGCGCGATATAGAATGAACGTTGAATTATAATTTAACAGGTATAAAAATTTAGTTCGAGTGGCCTGCGACAGCCTTAAGACGGCTCTGAAGGTCAATATGTATAGAAATAGATTGTGATATAGAATGTGTTAAAAAACTAGTTTAAGAAAAAGAAGAGAGATCAGACGACGCGCAGCTGGAAGCTTCAGAATACTGATAGGGCGAGTTTATTAGAAGCGAACAGGCACATGTTTACAGGCATTTATAGAAGCAACCAAAACGTACAAAATATTAATTTTACATGCTTTATTTATTATATTTAATTTAATATAAATTATGAAATAATTTTACTAAATGATTCGTATATGCCTTGTGGTTCTTATAACATACATCATTTAAACAAGCCTAAATTTATGAATATTAAGTGTGATTGATATATAACTCCTCGCCACACCTCTGAATTCAAATATTAATTTTATTATATCGATGGTGTTTATTTCATTTATATTTTTTATTTTATTAATTGTAGAAATATAGAAATGGTCAATAAATGATAATGTTACTCGTCCGTTTCAGTCATTACGTGCGTACTCAATTTGAAGGTTTTGGGGTGGCAAATTAATTTTTTTGGGTAGGAATATTAAAGATAACGGTTAGATCCCAAGAAAAGAGAGGTGGTCCCGTCGCTAATATATGTTACAGAACAAATTCACAAAAGAATAAGAAGATACTCGTATAAATATATATCTGCTATTAATACTCGTATAAAACATAATTATCAATCAATAAAGTATGATTAGAAAAGTTGATAAAAATAATATACGATTGACGTGATGATTAATGCCTGACAGATTCATAACGAATCGGTGAGTTTCTTATATATTATAAGAAATTGAATAATGAGTTACGTGAAATGGTTTATTAGGGCCCGTGTAGAAATGCCAATCTACTGTCACCATCCAAACTATTTTAGAGCAACATTACCCTCCAAATTTAAATAATCTTGTCATTAGTAATTGATCAAAGTCATTTAGTTTTGTACAAAAACATTAAGCTCGCTAAATTACCAAATTTATATGAGCGGGCTGGGCTACTCAAATAACCGATGTCTAGCTCAATTCTGTAGATATACATCAAAAAATTATCAAAGAAATATGAAACTCATGCGAGCTTATAAAATAAAAAAGGTAAACAATGATAAAGGCTATAACTATAGAGATAGGAAAATGTCGTGTTTAACTTTATGATATAATTGCAGTTAGTTTGCCTTGGGCAATGATGTATACAATTAACATGCATAAAAATAATTCACAAGATATTGTCAACATTTTGGTTAGTGACGTAATAAATCGATCAGTTTTACAAATTGTGTATACAACATGACCTATACCACAGTTGAATATCGTCACAAAACGCGTATTTTGAACATACATATGTGTACATATATTATCTAATATGTATATATATTTTATTGTGGAATTTATATTTTATATTTTATAGCGAGTATTTATATTTTATATAAATAATATATACAAACTATGTTTAGCATTAGTAAAAGCTTTTATTGATTGACAAATAAGTATGTAGTCTGTATTTTGATAATATAGTTGCGCGATATAATTATAAAGGTGAGAAGTACTTTGCTTATTTACATAAGTATATAGAATTTGATCGATTGATAAACCTACCCTTAACATAATCCTCAATATTTGGTAGATCCTCGATACACAAATCATCATTTCCAATTACAGTTGAATTAATTAATAGCTCTTCAAATTCAGTTGTGGTTGAATTGAAATCATCCAAATTAATATCCATTATTTTATTATTTAATATACTCTCGTTTTAAAAGGTTTTTAAAATATCATCATAAAAAATTTTATTTAATTTCAATTTAATAAAACATGTTTATTATTTCGTATTCCAATTTTTTGTTTAGTATTAAAAAAGCAACTAAATAAAAATGACTTTCACTTTAATTTTTCACTTCAACTTCTTGAGGTAATTTTCTTATGCATATATGATCCAATCATTTGATGTAACACAGAGAAATGTATTTTTTTTTAAAAACGCGATGTAGTGTATTACAAATTAATATACATTTTTCTTTTAACTTTTTGTTTCTTTTCAACATGTATATACACTCATGTATGTAATATTATAAAATATATGTAGTAAATTAATAGTTATGTTGCATAATTTTTAATTATGCGTATACTAACAACCGTGCACCATAAACAATGAATAATTTATTAATAATTTTTTAATGTATAATGTAACTATTGTAAGTATACGATATACTAAACTATATAATTCTTTTTTTGTTAAAAATTTTAAAAACGGTCATACACCGCCTAAAACACAACGTAAACTATCAACCACTAGTAAATTACATTTCAAATATGTATACAGAATTAAACAAAATAAATAAATAAAAATATAAAAACGCGAAACTTTTCAAAAAAATAATAATAATAATTTAGCAAACGAGAAAACGCGAGAGAATGACTGTTATAATATTGTATGGTGTTTTATGCTACATAAGACCATATAACAAATAGTTGATTGAGAATCTGAACTTTGATAAATTATTAGTCGATTAAATAAAATGAATATCGATTAACTAAGTATTAAAAGCACTAAAAATGTATACTTTATTTTATAAGCGTTTATCTAATTATACTCAATAATTTTAAAAATTGCGATTAATGTTTATAGTCAGTATATTGTGACGATTTATTAAGTACATATTATACACTTTGACATCAGAAATGTTACCCGCCAATAGTAATATCCGTGATATTTTAAAATATCAATTGTGTGTCGATAATTACTACATGCTGAATTATTTTAAACATATACAGAAGTTGTAACCTACATTCAGGAGAACAATTTGTTGACAAAACTTATGGTTTAGCGTTAACCTTATTTCTCCCCAGCAATAAACCAAATTAGACACGTATTCTTCAGTTCTAATATAAAGTTTGTCCTATAAGACATGCTATGATGATTTGACGTTGTTTTATAAATCAAAATATGACAAAACCTAGAGCTTACTCGAATTAAAGCACAATTAGGAGTATGATAACCATAATGCAATTTTTACTTCAAATAAAATTAAGTCGATACATTCAATGGATATCAACTAGAAATCTTCGAAACGCATAAATATATTGAGGATATAAAGCACGTAAAAGTCACTTTATGATGAATTATCATTGGGGAATAAATAGAGGATAACTTCTAAATATATTTCAAAGCCTTGTCGCAACTAAACTGAACTGTAGGTATCAATTTTACGACGAAGCTTCGAAAACATCTCTTGCTTTGTTTGACTTAATTCTTCCTAGCTTCTAGTGCCTTCAGATTTCAGATTTTTCTAGTACACCATTTAAAACAGATGTTATGGTGTTTTAGAAAAAATGATAGAAAAATATTAAAATAACTGTCCTTAGAATAAAACTCTTCAACCCAATTATTACTTAAATATGTATAATAGTTGCTTGCCATGCTGCCTGCATACAACCTGACTAGTATTATTGTAGTGGCAACAGACGTGACATGTTTTTTAAAGAAATATTGCTTATTGAATTAAATTATCTCAATAAAGGATATGCCCGGGTAGCTCAGTCGGTAGAGCATTGGACTTTTAATCCAAGGGTCCAGGGTTCAAGTCCCTGCTCGGGCGGCATATTTTTGAATTAATTTAATAAGTATAAATTATTTAATAATTTTTTATATCGAATTAATTACATTAATTTGCGCTAATTGTTTTGATTGTGCAGATGTCGAGCCTCTTTAGCTCAGTGGCAGAGCACTGGTCTTGTAAACCAGGGGTCGTGAGTTCAATCCTCACAGGAGGCATCTATATTTTATATGATTTTATATGATACATAAATATAATATGCGCTTTATTTACTCATGAGCATGACTAACCAAAATTAAACAAAAAAAATATCTAGAACATTACAATTTATATTTTATATTAATGGTGCTGTTCTTAGATAAACAATTAAACACCGGAAATTAAATAGTCAGTAAATAAAATAGAACTTGTTATTTTCTAAATTGTTTTTAATTCCATTAGTAAATAAACACACATAATAATATTAATCCATTTTCTAAATAAATTGTGTATCACAAAATAGTATTTGTTATATACAAATGAACGTCTGGCTTGAAAACCGCACTACTTTTTCGAGTAATTCATTCCAACACCAACGATAAGGGCTAGTACGGTGAAACCTTGGGCTGCTATACGGGCCCTCATCATATACTGTGACATTTGTCGTTTACCTTGTCGGAAACTCCACAGGCCGTAAGAGAGTGCACACAATGTTGCGAAGCATCCTGCAATATTGGTACATGTCATTAAATTGGGTGATAATTGAAGTGACAAACAGTGACAAAATTTATAAAGTATGTATTTATGAAATTTTATTTATTATGAATTGCATAAGATGTTCATCTTACCAATTGGAACCAAAGGATTTTCTTTGAGTTTTCGCTTCATTTTCTCTTGGGTCGTTTCCGGGTGCATCGCAGCAAAATCGGCACGCATTTGTATCCAATCCAATTCAGCTTGGTCAATTTTAATATCTTTTTCTGCCATCTTGATTTATTATTATATATTAAATATTATCTAATTATTAATTTAGTAATGATCCTAAAATTCAATTTAAATTTTATACTGATCATATAAATAAACACAAGATTACTAGTTTTGACAGAATAATTTTAATTTTGACGTTTGTGACAGGGGTGGATTTTATGGTAACTTATTATGGCATTTAATTTGTTAGGTTGATTTAAAACAGAGGTGTAAAACCTATTTTCAAAATTGGTCGAAAATATTTATACACATATGCTGGTTGCACACAAAAAATTGAGTTGCCTTGAGGCGTTACACGACTTTTCGAAAAATACGACAGTTAATGGTTACACAGTAACTATATTAAACAAAAAATAAAATTTGGAGTTATTCTTTTATGAAACCTTGCAGTAGCCTACCATAAAACCAGAATCGGGGACTGTTATACTCAATAAATTTGTAATGAGTGGTTGTCCAGAAACACAGAATCCATGGATGTCTATTGAATTAACTACATCTACTAATGCTATAGTTATGTTACTATTGATTTGCAATTTGAGTTATGTGGTTTCCAACACTTTGTCACTTTATACTTTTTTGTTTATCCTTTAATATAATGTGTTTTACCCCATCTCTCCTCCCTCATAACGCGCCGTAACATAAATATCAGTGTAGGCTATTTGATGTGAGGCTGTTTGATGTGATCTGCATAGCAAAGATCCTGGTTAATTCACTCTGCATTCTGTAGTTCATTATTCAAAATTCTTGTCAAGTTATTCACTCGAGTTTTGTATCCTACACGCGAATTTTGTAAATTATTGCAGTATTGTATAAATTTGTATTCAATATCAAAATTAAATTGATGTTTTAACTATTTTTATAAACTATGAATGTTCGCAGTTTATTATTTTTACAAATAAGTTTAATCGTAACTAAACGTAGAACCCTCCTTTCCTTCGAGCATTAGGTAATTTATGAGCGGCAACTTAATCTGCAAAACTCTCAGATTTCACTAAAATTTAGTTGAGTTAGATATATTTTTTTATGATGGGAAAACTTTTTATAACTGAATAAAATATAATTATGTATTCAATATGTATGAATTTTTAATTGTTTTAGAGTAAGAATGACCGATTTCTGGTCGTCCTCTGAAATGTTTTCTAAAACTTTATCGGAATTATTTCAACATTTTTAAGGAAGCTATTTTTCATTATCTAATACCGTAGACAGACACAACATTTATCCCAATTGCGAATCAAACGATAATCGCGATCGTAAAATTATGTTGGCAGACCCAAACACGATTTTGAAATTGTCTGTAACTTGTGTTTATTGAATTTTAAATGAAATTTCAACCGAATTTAACTTCACTACTTAGTAGTGTCGGAATCAACCTGGATTTTTATAAAAAACAAAAAAAAAAACATTCCAATAGAAATATAATTCGGAATATATGGTTTAAATTTAAATACTTATCAAACAAAAAGAAACAGAAATCCAAGATTTACATAATAGAAGAATTTTGTTTGAAAATTTCGTTACATCTAGCAGAAAATTAGGATTGTTTTATTTAGAAAAATACAGGAGATCGAACATAAATAAAAATTCTGTCACCCGATATGTTCCCCAAATAGAAATATTTGGTGCTATAATCCCATTTTTCAGAAAATCGTGATTTTAGCAAAAAAACGCTTTGGATGCTATATATCATTTTTAATTACTTTCAATAAATCAACCCAACGGTGAAATTTGTTCGCGGTTTATGATTTGGGTATCACAATAAGAGAACGAAACAAACTGGAAAATAAAATTATAGTTGACCAATTCAAAGAGTTACTATAAAAATTACGCTTCCACATGTACACCGCAGTTTAATGACAAACTCTCCAAAAATAGATGTACATGCGTAAAGAGTAGACGCCATCTAAAAAAATAGAAATTTCGTTTGAGAATAAAAAAAATATTTTTGTGTGCCGTGTTTGTTATTTAATTTAAGCATCAAAATTTTATAAAATCTGTGTGTACAAAAGGATTGACGTTTCATACAGTGTTAATAAACTATGGATATAAATTAAGAATAAGTTCAAGACTATCATTTTGTTAAAAAAATGTAAGTGTTTTTATTTTTCTCTACACACAAAAAAAAAATATCTTCATGAAAAAATGTCAAATTTTTTTTGTAATAATTTTTCATCAAACATTTCATATTTTTCTACATAACTGCACCCTCTTTTCCCCTTCCCGATTAAGTTTTGGTTTAGTTTTTCGTGGCTTGTTTATTAGGGTTTTCATTAAATACATATTATTTTTAAGTGTATGTATATGCGTTTTTTGAATTTCTAATTAGGTGGGGCACGTTCAGGTGCGATATAATAACAATGTTCCGTTATGCTTATGACGAACGTTTTGACACTTTATATATGAAGGGGAAGAATCGGGACATAAAGACGCGCGTATTCATTTGTATCCACCAAAGTAAGATAAATTTGACTGCGCGTATCTTCAAATATTTCTACTTACGGAACGTACTCTCCCCAATTTAAGTTAGTGTATGTATAAATATCTTATTTTTTAGTAGGTATTTATATGTGTATTGGTACACAATTAAAATTTAATTTTTGTGAGATAAATTGATAAGTTTGTTTATTATAAAATCATAAAAAAATAATAAAAACAAAAATATTTGAAGATTAAATTTAAAGAAAATTGAATAAAAATGATTTGAAGTTGAAAAAAGTGGAAAGAAAAAAGAATTTTTTTAAAATGAACATGTCATCAATTTTTTTTTTGCCCATTTAAAACCGCCACTCAATATAGAGGTTTTTTTTTGGTATTTTATGGTGGTACGGCTTCTTTGGAACTTTGTGCTATAAAAAAACTTTCTCAAATCAATCACCAAGTGGAAATAAAAAAGTGTTCGTAAATAATGTAAAGTTAACTTTAATCATTAAATTTAGTAAATAAACTTAATAAATATTCCGCTATGATTTATTTTTTTTTTATTATTTTTTTTTTACTTTAGTAGTGATGTAATGTTATATACACAGTAAATATATGTCAGTGTTTCTAAAACTATTTCCTTATGTATACACATTTACAACTACACACAAATGGACATTTTACATTCGTTTTGTTTTTAATTATGTATTTTGTTAGAAATACTTATTTAAATGGAAGTTTTTGATTCTGGATAAAGAAAAGAGTGATAAATAAATAGAAAATTGATTTATATTGAGATACAATTAAGGTGTTTTACACTTGTTTTGTTGCAATACTTGTTTACTTTTAAAACGCACACACTTACTTTTATATATATGTATACGAAACAACACTAGCGGATTAAAGTGTTGCGCTATATGCGTACCTTGGGTTGATTTATTGATTTATGTGCGTTATCAGAAAAAACTGTGTGGCTAAACATCTTAATTTAATGACCTGATCATACCGGCCTAAGATTGTATGTATATTACGCTGATATATCCTTCCAGTTCAATTGAAGTAATAATATTGATTTAAAAATAAAATATAAAAGAAATTTTGTATGAAACTATAGTTACACTTGTTTATTTAATAGTTTTGTTTATATGTATGTATGTATACGTTTATTGTATAACAAGCATACCGTTCGTCACATTTTTATAAATTGTTTTTTTTTTCGTATTTTATACTCTCGAATATATTTTGGTGATTATGATTTGTAATTTACTCTAGTGTTGCTTTGTGTGGGTCTAAAACTAAAATATGTATGCTACATAAATTCATGTCGCACATTCAAAAGAATAGTGAACAATCCATGTACATCTACATACATATATGTAAATGACTTAAGTTAGTAAATATCTAGATGGTAATTTAATAATCACAAACCTTGTTGTTTGCCTTTTAACCTCGTCTTTAGTTTTAGTTGTGCTTACAGATATAACTAGTATACTTGACTTAAATTTGAAACATACTTGCTTCAAATTTTCACATTGATCTTTTTTTTTTTTTTGAAATATGAATTTTTTTGTTAATAATTGTCCAGAACTGACTGTTTTACAGAAGTACACATATTGTAATCAGGTCATTTTTTTTAGGTATACCATGTAGTAGGAACCCCTTTGTAGGAATTACAATACGAGCTTTCTTAATTCATTAATCCAATCTTAAGCCTATTTATTATTAAAAACTACTTGAATTCAGATTTTAAGTTACATCAAATAAGCATGCTACATAGGAGCAAATAGTTAATTTTGAGTAGTTAATAATTAGAGTCGTCTTTGCCCAACTTTTCGAGAATTAAAGCAAACAACAAACTTACTTGGAAATAAATCGGATATCGCAATTAATTTCATAACATTATTTGATGAGGAGCTTTTCTCATTAGACAAACTTCTTTCCTCTAAAATATTTCAGATAATATGAAATCAAATTTGTGATGGTTTTTGAATTTTGCTTGAATTAGAATTGTCCAATCTCCGTTAGATCGATGTACCCTCATGGATATTCTTGATCTCTATAAGCTAAATAATTTTGCTTTGAACGCTCATTTTTAAAAAAATTACTATAACGGTTAGGACTTACACCGAAATGAAGCCAGCCGGTTGAAATATAGAAATAACATTTTTAAATTTCATTGATTTATTCAAGAACTTAATTGATTTAAACTAATAATACATCCAAAACAACAACAAATTAGTGTTTAAGTGATTTTCCATATACTTTCCTCATTTTATCTCCTTTCTACTTTATAATGTACATAAAACGCTGACAACAACAAAAACATAAACCAAACATTGATTTGTTGGTGCCTCTTTTTATATTCTACCAAAAACTGCTAATTTTCAATGACATAAAGCTTTCGGAATCCGGATGCAAATAAAACACAAAAAGAAGAAAACAAGAAAAAATAATAATTTCGCGCTTATTGCACTTGTTGTGTATTTGTGTTGTTCAAGCCAATAAGCATTCCAAAAGCTGTCCTGTCACCACCTTTTCAACATTATTTTTCATATCATAAAATATACACACACACTCACATAACATATAGATATATGTATGTGTATACGGAAAATACGAAAAAATCTAATCAATTTTGATTTCAAAATTTTGTTGTTGTATTAAATATTTCGTAAATAATGAATTTGTGTTGTTAGATTTTATCGATTTCCTTGAGAAAGTTCATAAAAGTGATACATTATTTAAATTCAATTAGGTTTAAAGATATTTAATGGAAATTAAAATTTTCTCTTTTAAATTATGTTTTCAGATTTTATTACCCAGAATTTGTCTACATTTGTTGTGTGATTATAAATTGGGCCGAAAACTGTTGACACACGCGGGAAAGATAGGGTTTGGAACGGGCGGAAATAAATGAGTTTTTCGACCAAATCGCAGCTCGTCGGTGGTGGATGCCCACCGGGCCAATCAATGTCACAAATGAATAATAATCAACAGAATGATGGTTTACAAGGGAATAATATGGGCGGGCAAAATCCAGCAGCCAATTTATTGGCCGCTCAATCTGGATTGCAATCTAATTTGACAGCTAATTTTGTGGCCCAACAAGCAGCAAACGCGCATTTAGCAAATTTGACCTCATCCCAATTGAACGATGTTCCATCGTTGGTGCCACCGTTGAACTTGGCTAATATGACTTTGCAGCAACAGCAACAACTACAACCTTTAATGCAAATGTTATTCAATCAGCCACAGTTTCAGAATGTGTTACAAAATCAACCAAAACAGTTATTACAGCAACAACAACAACAATATCAACAGCATGGTGGTGGTGGTGGTGAGCCTCTCGCCTTAACGCGAATGTTGGCAAACGTGACTGAAAATTTACAAGCAAATAAACAGCCGAATGGGAATATTGCTGCAGTGTCCGCCGCTATTCAAGCGCAATTACCAAGTCAAACTACGCTGATGTTGTCATCAGCCTCCAGTCAAAATTTTCAACAGCAAAAAGCGTCAAGTCGTCCTAATGTTACACTGACAAAAACTTCTAATGTTTCACAACAACAGGCGCACCAGCAACAATCACAACAACCACCTTCATCAGTTGTGCCACCACAAACACAATCTCACTCCTCACAGGAACAACCACAGCAATCGACAACCGTACAACAATCCATTAACAATAATAATAATCATGACCAACCCTCACCGTCTAAACCAGTGCCTTCAACACCTAAAAATGCACAAACAAACTTTAAAAATTCGACCACTCCATCACTGCCAGTCCCATCAAATGTCTCATCATCATCACCAACAAAACAAAATCAAAGTCGTAATTCGAATTCACATCAGACATCTACGCCACCTACACCAACGCCATCATCGAATGTTGCTCCTCCAGCTGCTGCCACTACAAATACAACCACAAATTCTCAAAAACCACAAGTGACATCTCCACAAACCGGTGCCACACCAACAGTTACAAAAACAACGGCACCTCAATCCACATTGCAGCGGAGCCCAATGAAATTGGCAACTATATCGGCACCACGACTCAAGCAACAAAATGCACGTAAAAGTAACGTAAGCAGCGTATCAAAATCACCGGCGTCTGCGTCGACTGCAGCTGCAGCTACGAATGCAACACCACCCTCAGCTAGTGCTTCGACTAGTAACCAATCGCATCAAAAAGAAAAAACTGATAAAGAGAAGGAGAAAGACAAAGAAAAGGAGAAAGAGAGAGACCACAAAGAAAAAGAATCTAAAGAAAAGGATCATAAAGAAAGCAAAGATAAAGACCCTCCAGCTGTAGCACCGCCCACAAATCATAGTGTAACCGCAGCTACTCCAAAATCATCAAAAGCAGCCATCCCAGTTGCGTCAGCAGCACCTGTAGTCGCACCAGCAACACCTCAAACTCCGGACGATTCACGAGAAAAACGAAAACGCATACGCACCACACTCTATCAAAGTCCAATCCCTGAGTTGGCTTTAATTTCGAAACTAACTGCAATCGACGTTATTTCACCACGAAGTGTTTCCGGTGGTGGTGACACTGATAAATTAACGCTTTTCTATAAAAATGAATTTCTTGCGGTTCGAAATGCTGATGATGGATTTTTCTTATGCCAAACGTTGCATAATATCTATAAATCGGCTAAGCCATACAAAATACGAATAAGATGGCTATCAGAGAAAGGAAAGGATCAGAACTATCAGTTAGATTTTTACGATTATACCGACATGGAGTGTATTTTGACGAACGTCGAGCTTAAAAAATTAGATAAACAAACTTATAAGTTGCCACCGCACGAACTTGAACGGATTCAAAATATATTGAAAAAGGCGATTGATGTGGAAAAAGGAATACTGCCACGTCCTGACGTCACGGAGGAGAACCCCGATGGATGTAAGTTGATTTTATTAGTATTATTTGTTGGGTTGATCTAAAATCTGTGTTTTTTTTTGTATATTACAGTGGATCTTTCAATTTACACAAGTGAATCTCAATTAGAAAAGAAAAGACCGCAGAAGCGGAAAGCGGAATCGTCGACACCATCAACTTCGAGAGTAAAATCGGCACAAAGTGGCGCAAAAAAAGCGAAAATCGGTTCACCGGTACCTGTGGCCAAGCAACGGCCATCGTCGAGGAAATCGGGGAAAATTTCATATGCCGAAGAACCATCCGACGAAGAAGAATTCAATGACGAAGATTTTATTCAATCATCCGGCAAATCAAAGATTGGTGGTGGTATTAATGATGGGAAACGAAATACGTCGAATTCAAAGACATCTGCAGCAAGTAGCAAAACTGTGACTAAAACAGAGCCGGCGCCACTACCAACACCGGAAAAGAAAACACCGGTACGAGCGGCAGCTGTAAGTAATTCAAAAATTGTATTGATTGAAAAATCAACACCTGTGGCAATACCAGTTAGTCGAGCTGATCGGGCCAAACGAAGGAGTGTCGTTGATGAAACACCAGAAGTACCTGCAAAAAAATCACAAATCACTACAAGCACAACAGCAACGATTAGTACGAGTTCACCAAAATTTACGAATAAGAAATCACCGACGACGGCGACCAAACCACCTGCTGCTATCGCTTCTGCTACCACAAACACTTCCAAGGCAAAAAGTAAAGGTAAGCAAAGAATTAAGTAGATAATAGAGTTGATTTAAATAATTTGATTTGATTAATATTCAATATCCCATTTGTTGACAATTGCGGTTTTCTGTAAATTGACGGATGTGGGATAGAGACGGAGAGTAAAATCGATTAAAAATCTTATCATATTAATATTATGTTTAAGGTATCTAGCATCTAACATACATACAATTTGGTGTTATAAAAATACAAATTATTTTGGTTTATTGTGATTTGTGGTCTAAATTATTTATTCCTTTTTAAACAAACTACAAAAGAAATTTAAAGAAAATTTAGAATGCAACTTTTCGAGATTGCCAATATATTAAAATTAGATAAGTTTGTTATTACCAAGATATGAATTAATTTTTCGATAATTCTCACTCGTCAAGGAATAATCTGTCGAAACATATAAAACTTGTTTTAAATAATATTTTGAATCGTAATTCCAGCTCCAGTTGATCCATTAGCAATTTCTGAACCAGAGGCAATATTACCTACAATAGTAATAAAAGCAACACAGAAAACTTCAACAGCAGCAACTTCTAAATCATCATCATCATCAAAAGCATCTACAGCTTCCACCACCACAACCACCCCCAGCAACAGAAGAAGTGGTCGTAAATGAGGATGCAAGCGATGATACATTTAAAATAAATAATTTAAATATGGCAATTAATTATCGAATATTATTTTTAATAATAATAAAATAATTATAATATTAAATTAATAGACAAAACAAAAAAAAATTAAAAAATATTAGTGTTTAAGTATAAATTAATAATATTGATTAATTATTGTAGTATTAAAAATTATATAAATATTAATTTTCTTCAATATGATTAATTAATATATAATTACAAAACAAATATATAAATTTTAATGTTGGTTTGAGATTTAAAATACAAAATTTGTCGATATCAAAGTAAAAAACAAAATATATAAATATATTAGAAAATTTTTAATAACATTACAATTAAAATGATTTAAAAAAATCTATATATTCAATATAAATAATTAATTTGTACATTAATTAAAAATTGTACAATACATAATTGACATTTAAAATTGAAACAATTTTAATGTATATTTAAATTAATTCACGTGACATTAGTAAATTACATTATTTTGTGTGATTGATCCTAAAACACCCACGCCCCATTTATCTTTCCCTCCCCATTTCATTCTCATCGAATTGAAAAAATCAAAAATAAACAAAATTAATTTTTAATTATACATATTTTTAAAAAAATAGAAGAGTGGATTATTAATATACAAATAATAAATTGATTTATAATACATTTTATTAAATTTTAATTATACATAAATATTATTATATTATTTTTAAATTTAGGTGCTCGAAAAATAATTTCGGTATGCAAATTATATACACTATTATATAATTGGATATTTAAAAACAAAACATTTTAATTTAGTTTATTGTATTGTATTTTAATTTTTCTTAAAAATAATATTTTCCATTTAAATAAAATAAGAAAAGGCACATTAGAATATAAAATTAACCTAATTAATTGATTAAATAAATTTGCTGCTCCAATAAAATGCGCGCGCGAATATTATAATAATTTTGTCGTCTCGGATATCTATTTTGTAGCTCGCTTGCACATTTTTATATAATTTCTGTTATTAATTAATATTATTGTTTTTTTTACGTTATGATACTAATTAAAATTTAAAATTTTAATTTTTATCTACTTTTTATTATATATAAATTAATTATTAATTTAAATTTAAAATGTGGAAAATATACAAATTTATTTTGAATTAATTGAATAAATTAAATTAAATCTTTAATATTATTTTTAATTTAATTTACATCATGATGATATAAATAAAATAAATACAAAACAAAAGTAATAAATACATAATAATTTCATAATTAAATTAAAATATACCATTTTTTTTAGTTCCACAATAAATATTATTGGTGTGTTTATTTACTACTACAAAATGAAGATATAAATAAATCAAAAAAAAATAAATATACATTATAAATAAATTTAGATTCTGTTTTATTTTCTCAATTGCCACCAACTCCATCTGTTTATAGATAGCGTAGATATGAGATTTCAACTCATCCACGTAACCATCGATGCCACTGTTCTGATTATTTTCATCATGATTTTGATTGGTTCCGAATGGAAAACTTTCAAAATTAACTTTTATAGTTATCCATACCCCAGAACACTATCCAATTAAACCCAGAATCGGGTCAAGGAATAGCCTGTTCCATTCCAGTTTGCCATATCCCAGAACTTTAGACATGAATCATTTTATAATTTCATTTTTTTTATGCAAGAATCAATTTATAATTCAATGTCCATCGATCTTGTTGATTTCCATCAAACTTATTGAGTTTCATCATACTCGGTTATGAAGTAGCTTAGTTCCGGTCCAATTGACCATATCTCCTGGAACTTAATCCTAGAATCATTTTATAATCTCATTTCCATCGAACTGGTCGGGTTTCATGTTAATCGACCATGGCATGACCTAGTTCCGGTTCTGTGACCACATCCCCTGGCAATCTATCCAAGAATCAGTTTATAATCCCATTTCCATCGAACTGGTCGGGGATCGATGTACATAATCGGTTATTGGCCTAGTTAAGTTCAAGTAAGCCAAACTCCTTGGCATTTTATCCTAGAATCATTTAATGATTCCATATCGATCAAAATTGTTGGTTTCGTCATAATAGACCATGGAAAACCCTAGTTTTGTTCTAATTGGCCATATCTCCTGTCATTTTAATTTCATTTCCATCGAACTTGTTGGGTTTCATCATAATCGATCATGGATGGCCTAGTTTCGTTTCAGTTGGCCATATATGTATGTATATCTCCTGGCACTTTATCCTAGAATCATTTTATAATCCAATTTCCATCAAACTTATTGAGTTTCATCATAATCGGTTATGGAATAGCTTAGTCTCGAACCAATTGACCATATCTCCTTTAACTTAATCCAAGAATCATTTTATAATCTCATTTCCATCGAACTGGTCGGGTTTCATGTTAATCGACTAAGGCATGACCTAGTTCCGGTTCAGTTGGTCATATCACCTGATAATCTATCCAAGAATCAGTTTATAATCCCATTTCGATCGGAATGGTCGGGTACGATATACTTAATCGGTTATTGAATGGCCTAGTTAAGTTCAAGTAAGCCAAGTCCCCTGGCATTTTATCCTAGAATCATTTAATAATTCCATTTCCATCGAACTTGTTGGGTTTGATATTCCTGTCATTTTATCCAAGAATCATTTTTTAATTCCATTTCGATCTAACTTGTTGGGTTTCATCATAATCGATCATGGATGGCCTAGTTTGAGTTTCATCATAATCGGAACTTAATCCAAGAATCATTTTATAATCCTACTTTCGTCGAACTGGTCGGGTTTCATGTTAATCGACCATGGAACGTTCCGGATCAGTTGGCCATACCCCCTGGCAATCTATCCAAGAATCAGTTAATGTCCACAGTTCCATCGAAGTGGTCGGGGATCGATATAATCGGTTATTGAATGGCCTAATTAAGCTTAAGTAAGCCAAATTTACTGGTATTTTGTCCTAGAATCATTTAATAATTCCATATCAATCGAAATTGTTTGGTTTGGTCATTAGACCATGGAAAAGCCTAGTTCTGCTCTAATTGGCCATATCTCCTGTCATTTTATCCAAAAATCATTTTTTAATTCATTTCGATCGAACTTGTTGGGTTTCATCATAATCGATCATGGATGGCCTAGTTTCGTTTCAGTTGGCCATATATGTATATCTCCTGTCAGTTTATCCTAGAATCATTTTATATCCCATTTCCATCAAACTTATTGAGTTTCATCAATAGCTAGTTCCGGACCAATTGATCATATCTCCTGGAACTTAATCCAAGAATCATTTTATCATCTCATTTCCATCGAACTGGTCGGGTTTCATGTTAATCGACTATGGCATGACCTAGTTCCGGTTCAGTTAGTCATATCCCCTGGCAATCTATCCAAGAATCAGTTTATAATCCCATTTCCATCGAACTGGTCGGGGATCGATATACATAATCGGTTATTGAATGGCCTAGTTAAATTCAAGTAAGCCAATCGTGGCATAGTTTCGTTTTAGTTGGCCATATATATATATATATATATATATATATATATATATATATATATATATATATATATATATATATATATATATATATATATATATATATATATATATATATATATATATATATATATATATATATATATATATATTTATATATATATATATCTCCTGGCACTTTATCCTAGAATCATTTTATATCCCATTTCCATCAAACTTATTGAGTTTCATTATAATCGGTTATGGAATAGCTTAGTTCCGGACCAATTAACCATATCTCCTGGAACTTAATCCAAAAATCATTTTATAATCTAGTTTCCATCGAACTGGTTGGGTTTCATCATAATCGATCATGGGGCCTAGTCCCGTTTCAGTTGGCCATATCCCTTGGCAATTTATCCAAGAATAATTTTATAATTCGAGCTCCATCAAACTTGTCAGAATTCGAGATAATCGGTTATGGAATGGCCTAGTTCAGATCAAGTTAGTCATATTCCCTAACACTTTATGCTAGAATGATTTTATAATCCCATTTCCATCGTATTTGCTAAATTTTATAAAATAGACCATGGAATGGCCTAGTTTCGTATTAGTTGGGCATATCCCCTGACACTCCTAGAATCATTTTATAATCCTAGAATCATTTTATAACCTCATTTCCATTGAATTTGTAGTGTTTTATCATAATTGATCATAGAATACCCTATTACTTCCTTTCTTGTTAGCCATATCCACTGGCATATCCAAGAATCAGTTTAAAATTCCATATCCATCGTACTTGTTATGTTTCATCATAATCGATCATGAAATGGCCTAGTTTTAGTTCCAATTGGCCATATCCCAGAATATCATCCAAGAATTATTTATACTCCCATTTTTTTAACTTGAAGGGCTAGAATGGGTTTGTTCAGTTACAGTTTGCTATATCTCCTGGCACTTTATCTAATAATGGTTCAATCTAAATTCAACTATGGAGTGACTTAGTTTCGTTTCAGTTAGGCTTATCTCAGAACTTTATTCAAAAATCATTTTTAATGCTATTTCCATCGAACCTGATAGGATTCGTCATAATCGGTTGTGGAATGGCCTAGTTCTGCTCCAGTTGGCAATATCCCCGGGCATACTTGTTAGGTTTCATTATAATCGATTATAGAATGGCCTAGTTTCGTTCCAATTTTCCCAAGAAACATTTTAAAATCGCATTATTATATAATTCCAAGAATCATTTGATAATTCCATTTCCAATAAGCTGATCTGGTTTCATCATAATCGAGCATGGATAGGCCTAGCGCTTTATCCAAGAATCGTTTCATCATAATCGATCATGTAGTGGCCTAGTTCCGTTCTAATTGACAATATCGCCTGGCACTTTATCCCAGAATCATTTTCTAATCCTATTTCCATCAAACTTATTGGGTTTCGTAATAATTGACCTTGAATTGGCCTAGCCCCATTCCAATTGGCCATATTCCAGAACTTTATTATAGAATAATTTTATCGAACTTGTCGGGATTCATCATATTCGATTATGAAATAACCTAGTTCCGTTCCAGTTGGCTATATCCCCAGGCACAGAACGAGGGTATTCCTTGACCGATCGCGATCAAATTCGACATATTTCATGGAAATGGAATTATAAAATGATTTTTTTACAAAGTCCTGGAATATGGCTGAACTGAACCGAAACTAGGCCATTTTGTAACCGATTATGTTAAAATTCGGCATGTTGGAGGAAAATAGAATTCTGAAATGATTTTTGGATAGTTTTAATATGGTCAACTGAAACAGAATTAAGAATTGTTTAACTTTGTATGAGATGAAGTACAGCTAATACGTTTCATAGGACCATTTTTTTAAAAAATATTTTGCACTGGTTTTCATTCGTTTAAAAAAATATTAATTTATTAATGTCACTTAACGATTCTTCAATGTATGCCTACATATTTATTTCATGTTGACATCATAAACAGTTCATAAAGGATATGATTCTGTCGCAAAAGTGAAGGCTTGTTTTGTGAGAATATTATGAAATCTATCGAATAATTCGACTATTGAAAAATTCGATAAATCGAATTGTTTTCCTATTATGGAATTTAAAAATGAAACAAATCGAATCGATTCGATTACATTGTTTTTCATAGTAGTGTTTTCCATTAAAATTTAAAATATCGTGAAATTTTTGTAATTCTGGTAATTTTAGATAAACATAATTTTAGTTTAGATTAGTAAACTATTTTGTTTTTGTCGTATACTCGTTATATTTCAGGTGGATTAGAGATCACGTTTTCTCTGAATACGATCGCAACCGTTGATCATAAAAATAATCATCGCTTGAGAATGAACGAAAACCTCTGTTGAATCCATATTTTAACTGCCCAATTAATTTTTTTATTTTAATTTTAATTAATTTTAATTTTGTTTTAATAATCTTTAAAAAAAATTATAAAAACACCACACAAAATAAAAATTACGTTTATAAAACTAAAATGAAACTAACATGTTAATATGAAGCAACTTAAGCGTTCAATTGAATTATTCAGAATTATGGATAAAATACATAGGCTATCAAAAACGATAAATTATTCTCTAGCTCAAACTTTTCATAATTCTAGAATATAAATTCAAACAAAAGACCATTAATAAATTTTAGATTTTTTGAATTTTCAAAATTTCGATAAAATACTTTTGAATTTTGAAAACCAATTTCCACATTGGGAAATCTCAAATTTCGAAAATTTTTAAAGCCGAATGAAAAACTAGAATGTTTATATAAATCCAAACTGCGTTAAAGCTATTGAATCAGCATCTCACTAGTTAAAAACTATGTTTTAAGTTAAGTTATAATCGTAAATTTATTTATGACTTCGACATAATTAAATGGAGAGACTTGAACCACAACATTTATTTAACAATATATTCTAATTAAACTAGCAAATCTCAGCGGTATTATGATGTGGCACAAAAGGTTTAAAACTTGAATATGTTTCCATTCAGCGTATTCAAAAGCCGCTCGATATTTGTATAATGTTCTGCCATGTTAGATGACATCATACTTACATTATTTTTTTTTTACACATATGACATTTACTATGGTTTATGAACAGATAGCTCAGTAATGGTTCGAATCCTAACAGGGACAAAATACAAAAGGAAATTGCGAACGCCTTTAAAATTCCAAGACAAAGAAGGCACACAATTAAAACAAACTTTTGATTTAAAATATTAAATGAAACTATAGTAAAATACTTACTACTTAAAATACGTTTCAAACTTATAAAACTGAAACCTTAGATTAGTAATTGTTTATAGTCTAAGAGATTAATATTTATCAAAACAATAGTAAATATTTTGTTAATTTTTTTGTTCTTTTTATTTATTTTTTTTATTTGAAGTTTCTATTATTTTTTAAATTATATTTGATTATTTTTTATATAATATAACTAATTTAAAATCTAAAATAAACACTTCATCAATTTTTAAATTTATGTCTATTTTTTAAATATACATAAATATATATGTATATATGATTTTTTATTTTAGTTTAATTTCTAGTGTTTTTGTTTTTAGTTTTATATAATAAAAACTTAGAATTTAAATTTGTTTTTTTCTGTTTGTTTTCATATATATATTTATATAGTAATAATCTCGATCCGAAATCGGATCAATAAAAAAATTAAATTATGTCTTTAAAAAATAAAACAAAATATATAAAATAAAAAATTAATTTCAAAATAGAAAATTACATGTTTTGTTTAATATTGTAGAATATGTTTTTAAGGCATCATTCTATTTTGTATTCTTTTTTATTTCTTTTCTTTTTTTTATTAATTAATTAGGAAAATTATACATGTAAATAATTTTTTGATTAAATTTAATAATTTAATTAATAATATTGATCACAGTAAATATTCATTAATAAGCAAGGTTTTTTTTATAAATTTATTATTAAAAAATTAGATTAAAAGATTAATTGTATAAAAAAATGAGAAGATAATTTAACTAATTTTTTCAGCATTTTTGTTGTTTTAAGGATTCACATGTCATATATTCATTTTACGTATATTTTTATTAAATATATAATTTTTTGTTTGTTTTGTTTAAAGCAAAATATAATAAAAAAAATTATTACAAATTATAATCTCATTGCGTCATTTGATTGTATAAATTATATAATTCTAGAGATTCTAATTAAATTGTATATAGGTATTTGTATATTGAAAAATGTAAGTAAGTTTTGTTTAGTATTAAGTAATAGTGTATTAAACTTTATTTTTTATTACGAATTTTCACGTTTAAACTAGTTCCATCTCTATAATAATTTATCTTGGGGAATCATGTTCAACAGAAACTTGTTTTTGATATGTAAAATTTAATAAATACCAATGTTACGTATAAGATATTATAAAACAAAATATGAATAAAATTAAAACAATATACAATTTTATTTAGGCAACATAATATGAAAATTTACAACTGAAAATTTAATAAATATATATATTTTTTCGCTGTGTGTGTTATCCACAAATTATTTATATTTTCTAAAATGTAAAAATATTTTTATTTATTTCTATTTATTATATTAATTTATATAAAATGTAATGAAAATCTACTGTGACATTATTTCGAAATAATTTTTAATATTACTAAAAAATAAAAAAAAATAAAAATATATGTATATAGAGAAAAAATATTTGTAATTATATTATGTATATAATTATTTACACAATTTTATATTCTTTTTTTTTTAAATAATTACAAAATTTTTATCTTAATTTATGGCGGTTATTTTAATTATTTAGTTTTTTTTTAAATTTATTTTATTTCCAAAAATAAAATTATAATTAAAAAATAAAACAAATCAAATACAAAATTAAAAATCACTTTTCACACCAAACCTTATGGTCAACGAAGTAGAGAATGAAATTTTTCATCCACCATTCTTGAACGGACATTTCACACATGCATGACATGATTAGCACACTGCGTTGCGTTTTGTTTGGTTGGCATCACTGTTTTATTTAATATTTTGAATTATTTAAAAAAAAAACAAATCTCTCATTCATCATTAAAATTTTTCTCTAGCATCCATTTTTGATTATTTTTAAAATATTTGTTTTTTTAAAATTTAAAGTAAGAAATGTAATTACAAATAATTACATACGTACATGTCCAAAATAATAAAAAAAAAACTAATTAAATTAATTAGCATTTTGAAAAACATTTGAAAATTTATCATAACCCGAATATTTACATTCAAGTTTAAACTTCCAAATTACGTAATTTTTTGTTAAATAAATTATTTACAAAAATTTATTATAATTTTATATTAATTATTAAATTTTGGAAAATTTTTATTTTTTTGTTTAATTATTTCTAATTTATTTTTTTAATTTTTTTTTCGTATAATATTAATTTTATATATATTCTTTGTAAACTTTATATATTCATAAACTATTATTTTAAAAATGAATTAATAAAATATTTTACAAAGAATTATGTTTTTTTTCTTATTAAATTATTTATAGTTTATAAACTAATTAAAGTCTATTCATTTTCATCGTCATCAGCATCATCGTCCTCTTCATCGTCTTCGGGTTGATGTATTATTTGAGGTGGTGGTTGTGGCATACTCACAATAATTTTACCTTTCTTCTTATACTCTGTCATTTCCTGTATAAAGGAAATGAAAAAAAATATGAATTAACATTTTACCTTCGAACACAACCTTGCATTTAATTACCCTCTCATATCTTCTTTTATCCTCCTCAGCAAGAGCCTCATATTTTTGTTTCATACTTGGATCAGCATCTGACCATTTACGACCTAATTCTTTGGCGATATCGCCAACACCGTATTCTGGATTTAAAGCCTTAACTTTTGTACGTTCATCGTTACAAAACCAGAAGAATGCTGATCTAAAATTTTAAAACGCATATTAATATATATTATGTTTTATTTATTTAAAAATAACGTACAATGATCTCTTTGGTGCATTAGGATCTTTAATTTGCTTTCGTTTTTTGCCTCTTCCTATAACAACACCTTTGGGTGGCACATAATTTTGCATTTCCAAGTCATATCGTTTCTTATCTTTCTCAGCCATTTCATGAAACCTTTTTTTCTCCTTATCCAACATTGTCTATATAAAAAGAAGACAAAATAAAATCAAGAATTAATAAAAATTGTTTTGTTAATTTTCTAGAAACTTACAAAATTTTAATTCTGTCTTTAATTAAATAAAATATGCATTTAATATTCAAAATGGTGTCAGTATTGCGCTTTTAAAATAGCAGCTTCATATTAATTGGAGACACACAGAATTCGTCGCCTGATTGATAGTTTATCGATAAACTATATACTTTGGTGTATGTACATATATATATATATATATATATATATATATATATATATATATATATATATATATATATATATATATATATATATATATATATATATATATATATATATATATATAGAAGATTGTGAATACATAAAAAAAAAGGTCAATTCCCTGTGGTTTTGAGCTAAAGGCGTTTCCTCTAATGAATTTCCACCCCATTCCAATACTAATTCCGACTAAACAAACCTAGACTTAGTCTGAATTGTAATTAGATCGCACAAGAGGAGTCACAAATTGCAATGCTCCAAATTTTACGTCATATAAACATCCCTCTATACATAAATTTTAATGAGCTGACTTTAGAAAATGATCTCAAACTATGTATGTATATAAATACATACATAATAAAACAATTTTTTTTTTGTTCCTCATACTAGTAAATAACACATACACTAAAATAAATCCTTAAAAATACCACCTTATTTTCATCCCATACCATTTAAATTTCCAGTTCGCGCGCGGTATTTTCATTGATTTTTTAAAGTAGAGGATAGTGGAAAAGAACAGTACAATCGAATGATTGTATTCAATATTGTACGTAGTAAATTCATGTTTAATTATGTTTATAGTTATATTAACTGTCGTATTCATATCAACTTCTCGGCGCGATGTTTTAATTATAATTAAATTTAACGCGATAAATTTTATATTAAAAAAAAAAATTAAATTAAATAAAATAAAAATCGAAATCTTGATAAACACCCTGTATTATGTATGAATGAGTTATGCGCAAACGCAAATCGAAAAAAAATGTTTCCCATCCCAAAAATATTAATACATATGTATCCCATCCGTATATAAAAATTTCCCACTTTATAATATCTAAATGTTTCCCAATCTCTTACAAAAAAAAAAATCTCACCCTAACGAACAAACGAAAAAAAAGATTTTGACATCCCACAATGCCTCCACACACACTATACTTAATTTTGTGCTTATATATTGGAGAAATTCTGTGTTATAGGTTATATTAAAATAATAGAAGGTAATTAAACAAATGAAATGTAATCTGTTCGTCGTAGGGGACAGACTGCAAAATGTCAAACCTGCGAACTATTTTATATAGCCACTACTATCAACATACGTCGTTTTTTAGCGTCACAAAAATTAATTAATCTTTTTTGTACATACATTTATACATATGTATAACGAAAAATAATATATTTTCGAAAATTATTTTTTTTAATTAAAACAAATGATCGCGTAGCCCTCAATTAGACAGAGAGCAAAAAAATATAACGTATAATTAAAATATCATTTTTTTAATTTTTTCTCTTAATAATGTTCATTTTATTTAATTTTTTTTAATATGAAAAAAACCAGTTTCAATGATCACCCTAAGCTATAGAACGGAACGATAAAGTTTAATTCTACGTCTTTTTACCAAGAACATACATTGTTTTAGCAATTTTGTGGATTAAATATATACTAGGATCGTTATATAATATCTAAATAATTATTAATTATTCGGATATTTCTAACAAAATGCGCCAGGTCAATGGAATTCAGACAAACTTTCAGAAAATTAAAAATCTACCAATCGAATAAATAATGTAAAATTTCTATAACCTATTAAAATAAAATAACTTGTTTTGAATATTTTACTGTAATGAATGAACGTCGTCAAATTATATACGTATTTATATTATATTCTCGGAGAAAATTATTCTCTTTTTGAATAAAAATAAAAATTATTGACTTTCGAATTAATTTTATTATTTATACAAAGTCACATGGCATCGTAACTTACCACGAAATTAAAATAAGGAAACCATTTTAGTTTGATGAAAAATTACAGTGATGAATAATAGCTAAGACACATTATAATCTACTTATTGATTATTCTCTATTTTCATTAAAACAGAAAAATAAATAAAAGCCAACTTTCATTTCAAAGGTCGTCAGTTCGAGGCTAAATCATGCATGGGCACACACCACATTGGTAATTCTATTTTACTACATGAGAAAATGATTTTATAATATTCATAAAAAAAATGGATGACTTTATTAAAATAAAATAAAAAATCCCGAACATGTTTCTTGCAATATTATACTGGTGGCATACGACGTAATCAACTAAAATATATTTTTTAATTGATTTTATTATAATAATTTAAAATTTTTCTCTTAGTCACATTTACTTGCTTTGTGTAGAATATTTTATATATACATACACATATATCTATATGTATAATAATTATATACACATGTAATATTTTAAAAACGGAATTTAATGACCTGATTTTTTCCAATCAATTTTTTATAGAAAAACAAAATCAAACTCTTCTTACCTTCCATCGTTCGGCACATTTTTTTGAAAATTCTGCGAAAATAACAGTCTCTTCCGGATGTTTTTTCTTATGCTCTTCACGACATGTTTGCACGAAAAATGCATACGCCGTCATTCGACCTCGGGGTTTCGCATCTGCTTTTACCCTTGGCATTTTTGAATTTTGATTCTGAACGTGAATCTGTTGATTATTTTGCTGCGCTTGGTTATTTTGCATGTGCTGATTCTATAAATAGATAAAAAAATAATTAAATTATTTAGAATTAAATTTTCAATAATCTTTTGTGATCATAATTATTAATGATTAGTATTTTTTATAGTTATTGTAATTTAAAAATTTGGCCCATGAATGCATCAGCATTTCGTGTTTAGATGGAAATTAATAATCGAGAAAATATAATTTACAGCTCAATCATTTTAAAATCATTATTTGTAATACTCGTGATATTTAGTGAGTGATTTGCAAACACCCTGTGTATAGTTTTATAATGATACTATCTATGTGCACTTTTCCATAAACATAATACACAAAAAAAATTTTAATTTTGCTTTTATGTACATGTTTCATCAATATTTTTATACTCAAACCAGTGAGCGTGACCGACCGTTCACAATTTTGAGGTCTACTGTTTAACTTAAACTACCAACAAGAAAGTCATCAACGATGACGCTGTATAACACAGATATAGTATTATTAAAATTTATCAATGTGTACAGGAAATAAAAACCTTTACTGTCAAATACAGATAATTCAGTTATTATTGAATATCTTTCAATAATAATTAATTATTGAATATTTTTCAATAATAATTAATTAATCAAAATTGTTGAACATAAGAACATAATTATTTTGAAACAAATATGCCGCGTTTAACATACATAATAAAATAGCTGAATATTTCAAATTGTTCTACTCAATTTTAGTGGTGGTTTTCTAAACTAAGGCCCGCTTTATCAATGCTCCTTAACCAAAACTAAATTTAAGCAATACAAATTCAACACCCGTGTTGCAATTTTAATTAATCATTTAAAATAAAATAGAAGTATTAGTGACGAAAGATGTCAAGTAAATTTAACATGGAAATATGCAATATTAAATTTTTGAATCTTCAAATTTGAATATATAAATATTCTAATAAATTGTAAATATAAATCAGGGAAATTAATAAATATAGAACGGGCTTTTAGAATATGTGGAATTTAATTTTTACATATAACTTTGAGTTTCGTTGTGTCACAGACTTAATGAATATCTTGTTACACATGCAATTACTAAAATGGTAAAATAATGATTTTTACCTAAATCAATCGCATTTGGTCTGAGAATGTTTCTCTCCAACACGCGGGAGTAAATTAAATTTATGGATTTGGGAATGTAACATTTTAATATTTAGGCAAAAATCGTCAAACAACAATTAATTCGAAAATACGACTAAATTGTCTCTTAATATGTTTAAACCAAAATAAATTGACTATTTAAAATGTAGATTAAAGTTTAGTCGAGATTCGGTGACTACAATCAGCAATTCAATTAACGTTTAAAACAGATTTTTCATTTTCAAATTCGATTATATATTAATTTCATTGGTTAATAGTAAATAAAATAGAAACATTTAAGAAATTATCAATCAATTATTATTATTTATATTGTTATTATCGCAGTTTAAAAAGGTATAATTTATATAAAAAGTTAGATTGAAAATTGTATTAGAATCGCTGAATTTATTCGCTAAATTAGTTTTATTATGGTTTAAAAATATGGTATTCGAACATCAACTTAAAAAATCAATGACAACAAAAAAATTGTAGTTATGTCTGTCGGTTTGGCCTTTAAAAATTAGGACCTTACTAATTAAAATTGTAACGCAAATCTATGAATAACCGAATTACTAAATTTTTAACTAATTCACTCAAATCAATTAAAACTCTTGCTATGAAATATTATTAAATAACCAAGATAAATCATTTGACAGTGATATTGAAACACAATATGTTAGTTATAAAAAAAATTAATCTAAACAAAAAATTATGTTTATTAAACTAAATATTATATTTTTATTAATCAATGGAATTATACATTAAATATGGGTCACGCCGCATTGAACTATTCCATAAGACTTCTCCTCCCATCCAATAATATGTGGTTTGTTTACATAATTCCAAATTTTAAAATACAATCATACAACAAAGTATTTATTTGAAAACGTTTAAATAGTTATTTTAGAATACGATAATTTCGAGAAAATTTAAGATTCTGCATTTTAAAATAAACATCTAATATTTTAATGAGCTTGAAAAATTTGGTTAAGCTCAAACCTTTTTATTTATTATTATATTATACTAGTTTTTTTTTCTTATTCGGAAATTCAAAATATAATTTCAAAATCTGATAGTTAATGTTTAAAAAAAATTAGTCGCGTTTAGATTATGGTGTCTATGTTGAGTTCTCGTTTAAGTTGAATAACGTTTAGTTACTATTTTTAGAATCTCACATTTCTGAAGTTATTGTGAGAATAAAAATAATCGATTAAAGTTTACTCTTTGATTTTAATGAAATTTAGACCGATAACAATTTGAATAAACTACGATTTGAATGAACATTGATAAACTAAACTAAGTTTTAATTTATATTTAGTTGTCACAAACCATGTTAATTATTAAATGTATCAGAGATATATATTATATACTATTAATTAACGTTCAGTGCTCCCAAAAAAAGTTAAAAGTTAACTGTTTTAATGTCAATATTGACGAAAATCAAGTTTATTCTTCATCGTCTTGAAGATTGGAATGTACATATACAATAATAATAATAACTTGTAAATAATGATAATTAATTATAAATAAATGTATGTAGTATGTATACAAAAAATTTGATTCCATTTTGATTTATAACATTTACACAGCAGAAGGAATGAATATAATTTAAATTAATAAAATTAAGTTAAGAAGATAATATTGGAAAGGATATAAATCGTAATGAAACTAGATCGTAAATTATATTTTTACAGAAATTATTTTATTTCAAAATGTCACAAATCAAATGAGAGTTTAATTACATTAGATTATGCGGTCACATGCTATCCTGTTGTCAAAATTTGCCAGAAAATGGGACATATGAATCGGATCAGTTTGTGCAATCGAAAAAGCTAAATTCAGAGCAAATGTGTTTAATAAAACAAAGATATACAACAAATAAAAATTTGTTTGAATCATATGAAACAGAAAAAACCGGTCTCAAGAAACACTTCTCTTGAATATTATATTCGATTTGTTGCTGCTACTATTACTACATAACATTCTTACTGCATCATTCATTTTATATATTGTGTGTGTATATATATATAGAAACAAAACTAAAGTAAATGTAAAAGTATTAAAATGTATGTACATACATGATTCATATACATGTAAATTCATTCTCTTTATAAATAAAAATTCATTGCTTGCTTTCACTTAAAAAAAAATATACAATCAATTATATAGAATCAATTTTTTTTAAATTAAATTTAATAAAATTTTACGCTCAAAAACATATTATATTTAATTCTTTCTGTGTTGTGTATTATTATTACTACTATACAAATGTTTACGCAAAAAATTATAAAAATTCATTGATTCTCATTTTATTTAAATGTGTATATATGTATAAACGTAATGATGACGTCATACCAATCCAATTCCATTTTGAATTAATAATATATATTAAATTTACCACCTGCTTCAGCTACATTATATTTATTTATATAAATATATTTTTTAAATATATAATTTTTAATGCACACACAATACTATTACAGTAAATCTCAGCTGGTACTCAATTTAATTTTTATATTGTTTCGACATTTATTCTGATTAATTTTAATATAAACCTCAAAAGTATATAATATGTAAGTAGGAAAAAAAAAATCAAGAAAGTAAATTTTAAGGAAAATTCGTCGTCATAATACATGTATCGAATCACATGTTTTTTAAATGCATTACAGTAATGATTTATTATTTCTATGCAATTTTTATTACACACATTATATATAAATATTTCGTATGTACACACATAATATATAAATGTGTGGAATTAAAAGTAAAACCACGTGGATATGAAATGTGTGTACATTTATTATAATATATATTATACGGAAATGAATACATATAATGAGATAATAATCAAAATACTTAGAGAAAAATAAATAATTTTGATTTAAAGGCATAAAAATTCATTGATTAATTTAAATTTCCACATCAACTGTTTGTATGTGTGCGTGCATTGTCGTAAATATATAAAATAAAATATGGTGGTCATAATAACGGTTTAATAACGAACTTAAAATTTATGGTCGACATTTTAATTTTATTTTTTAAATATTTATAATACATACCGTTGGTGGCGGAGTATGAACATTATGGATATTATGTTGATTTGACAAATTTTGTTGTTGCTGCTGGATATTTTGTTGATGTTGTGCGTTTTCAATGCTATTTTGGTTTTGTTGCGTGTACCACCATTGTGTACCCGCCGACGTTGGTGTTGACATGCCTGGTGGATCACCCGGTCGTGCAACAAGATTTGCCATATTTAGTCGATAATCATATGCCGTAACGGGAGTATTTGATGAGGAAACATTTATAGCCATTGTTGTTGCTGGATTTTGGAAACTGCTCGCCATTTTATATGAAAATAATTGTTGGGTAGCTACAGTTGATGTTGTACAATTACTTCGGGCAGCATCATTATTATGCTGTTGTTGCTGTTGCTGCTGCTGCTGTTGTTGTTGTTGCTGCTGCTGCTGTTGTTGTTGTTGCTGCTGCTGCTGTTGTTGCTGCTGCTGAACAACAATTTGATGTTGTTGAATTTGTTGGACTTGCTGCTGTGCAGCTAATTGCTGTTGGTGATGTTGATTAAGCAAGTGTTGATGATGTAATGTTTGCTGATCTGCGGCACTTATTGTAGCTGGCCACCAAACAGGATCTTCTCGTGTACCCCAGGCACCTCGATGGTGCTCCGACATGATTCAGAAATTATTTTACACACACTTACACAATACAGATTATAAACATACACTTCGACAAACTAATGTTTTTTATTAATGTATATGTATTTTTAATTCAGCGCTTTATATGTATATATATATATGTATATGTAGATGTTATTTCTATATTTATTTATATACACATATATACTTTTTAATATGGCACAAAATAATTGTTAAATTTATATATCTGTCTTATTTACTACCACTGGGCGAACCTATCCTGCTTATTCTTCCCAAACAATAAAAAAAAAACTTTTTTTATACACATAAAAAATCGCGAACGAATATTTTTATAAGCGCGCTCTTTAAGTGTTTGATATTCTCTCACAAAATTTCTCTTTATTTTTTTCTCTGTTTTTCTCTCCGAACTGTGTTGCCAATTTAAAAAAAATGATTATAAAGACACAGCGTTGCCAAAGTACTACCGCTTTTAAATAAAAAAAAAATCTCAAACAAATTTTAATTTAAACAAAGGACGCAATTTATCACTGATAAGAAATTTAATTTTTAATATATAAAATCAATCACTCTCTTGCACATTTCATTTTTAATACGATTTAAATATGTACTATTCTTCAAAAATACTAAGAAACTAGAGACATTTTATAATACACTGAATAAATATATTTCACTATACGCAGGTGTCACATTTATTGAAAAAATAATAAAAAAAAACTTTTTACTAAAACTTTGATATATAAAAATTAAATTTAATAATAAAATAATTTAAATCTAAATAACATTATAAAAATTACACGCGGTATTTATTATTTATACTTGAATTTAATAGATACTAGAGCGCGGCAAACTTTATACTTTATCGTTTTCAAAATTTAAACTGGATAAACCACTGCTGTTGAATTGAAACGAGCATTAGCCAATATGTATATATTTGTATATTATATATTTTGTAAACGAAAATGTGGCAACTACGCTCAAATTAAAATTTATACCACTAACACATACACACAACGCTGAAGAAAAAACCATTTATTTTCATGAAATCAACCAACCAAAGAGGGACGCCGAGTAAAAATTTGTTTGTATATAAAAACTATAGCGCCCTCATAACGCAGCGGAGTGAGATATAACTAAAGAATTTTAACCCCACTCTTTACCGCGCAACATATACATATACAATTCTATAATATTCTCTTATATACCATTTAAATAAAAAAAATACTTTTCTTATTTACTCGTTTATTTACAATTTTTTTCTTCGTTTATATACATTTAAAAATTCAAATCGAACGACACACCACACGATTCGAAAAAGCCGAATACGTTGTAATATATAGAAACGAACAGATGCGATGCTAATCAAACAACCGGTCTGGGCGGTCAATAAAACAAAAAAAAAAAAGAGAAAATTTCATTCCCAGGGTTAGGCAAGGGATAGCGCGCTAGGGGTGAAACGTAAAGGGTGAAGATATGGGAGTTAATTTAATTTTTTTTTTGTTTTAATATTTTCAATTAAGTCGACGAAAAAAATAGAAATTCATAGTCTCTCGGTCAAAATACAATATACGTAATTCTCGTTTCTCGATATCTTACTCGAAAAACGTCGATTTTAGATAATAATCTCTGTCTCTATCTCTACTCTATATATAAAAACACGACGTCGAGAAAATGAATATCGTTTTATCCCCCGAACAGGTGATGGAAAATCAATCGTCTTTTCTTGTTGTATTGTATATAAGGAAAAATTTATTCAAAATGACGGCTATATTATATAAATGCATTCATTAGAATGTCAATTCATTATAAATACATAAAATATAATAGATTATACATAATATACGTATTACACGTGGTTCCGTTTTGACAACATTGTCAATCTTTTTATATAAGTCATTACGATTTAAATATAATATGTAAATAAACATGTTTATGCATACACATATTTATATATATATAAAGTATATACATCTAAATATATAAATATTGTATGTATATCTGTGCATATAAACATAAAAAAAAAATAAAATGGTAGTTGTTTGTAACGCAATCTAAATAATTTTTTATATTATAAATAATTGTTGAATAAATTCATTTTAAGGTCCACCTGTACTCATTTGCGCCTACATTTTATCGGGAAATTCACATTTAGCAAACGATTGGCGCCACAATAAACAATTTTCATTGTTATACTAGATTCCCGCTACGAGACGTGATTTAAGAAAATCATTGTTTACAAGAAAAAAACAAAAACACGTACAAAAATCTAATACAGTAAAAAAAAATTCCAAAATAGATTTTTCTTAAACGTAAAATTAAAAATACAATAATATTTTAAAATAAAAGGCATAATTATATAACAATATTATGATTAATTAATTATTTATTCATGAAAAATTAAATTTAACGCGCTATTTATTTATGTTTGTCCCGATATAGTTGACAGCCATTATTTTTTTTATACCATTCATTGCAGAATTATTTTATATAAATTATTAACTTTTATTATTTTAAACTTAAATTCAATTCTGATTTTGCAATAAAATTATATGAATATCAAAAAAATCGTCTCAAAAAAAAAATTTTTAGATGCCAAACAAAACGGACGGCCATTGCTTATTATTTACACTAGATTCTCTAGAGGACGCATTCTGGTGTAAAGAATTTTATGAAAATTTATTGATAACCAAGAAATATTACGGGATTTTTACAAAACATACAGAATGAATTTTATTTTTATTATTATATAAATGAATTATCAGGTTATGACAATATTGTTTAATTAATAAAATGAAATTCACTTACCCAGGTAGCTTCCATTTGAAAAAAGTTGATAGGTACGAAAAAATCTTTCAGTTGATTCACTAATCACTTTACTATAGACACTACTACAAAAAAATTATGTTTTCCAATATATTAGAATAAAATAATACGTGCGTAAATAAAAATAAATATATATGTATATACAATTGTATATTATATATTTATATGTATATGTTTCTTCTTCTGTTGTTTGGTATATTATATATGGCAAAGCTGTTTCAATATACGCGGTTCGAAATTTATTTCGAATGAAATGAACTGGGTAAATATACGTATGTATATACGAGAGCCACTAATACATACAATATTTTTAACAAAATGGCATTTTCTTATTATATACTTTTATGAATAACAGACACTACCATAGGAAATTTTTTTTTAGCTTGGAACACCAACACCGCAAAATATAATTTCATAAAAATGTTTAATTTATTTAATTTTTTAAATTTATTTTTATTTTATTACAGCACATATATGAAATCTAAAAAATATGTTTTTTATATTTTGTTTTACATATGAATGTATATAATAAATTGGAGGAAAACTTGTAACAATTTGAATTTTTTTGGCTTATTTCTCATAAGAATAAGTAGTGAAAAAGCTCACCACTAGATAGCAATATTGACAGAGGGGACGAAACGCCTTTAATAGAGCTAAACGGGTAATGTTTGACCCCGAATTAAATATTCGGTCATTTGGTTTGTCGACCTTTATTGACCGACATAAATGGGTTTAGTTAAAATTATTACTGGCATTAATTTAAAATTTATTATTTTCTTTAAAGTGTGTTTTGAAAACCAAGTCCAAACACTTTCTATGCCCAGTGTTACATAAACTATTAAACTGGTAAGAATTTTATTCGGTTTTTGGCACGTAGAATTTACTGGAACTTCATCAACTCCTATTAGATCGATTAACCATTCTTAGAAAATGGTCAACAAGTTACAGAGAATGCAGAACGCTACCACCACATGTAGGAGGAATATTGAACAATTTGTAAGTGAAAGATATACGGTTTCAGAAAGACGAAAAAACAACCCAGCAAGCTATTATTATACTGTAATAAACTTTGTTTATAGTATTATTTTAATATAGTATTATGTTTGGTTTATTTCTAATATTCCTATTTTATACATATATGCATTTATACATATTTTTTAATATTATCATATATTTTCTATACATATGACAACGGAAATTTCAAACTTCTTGCTACAATTGTTACTGGCAACTTCAAATCAACATTTTATCAGTGTAAACTATATTTTGACATTTGGTATGGAACTGTCAGTGTATGGCCGAATGATAGTTAATATAAATTGCGTGATATAATTAAATAATGTTTCGAAATTCATTAAAATTAGGAAATAAATTAAGAAATTTGATTCGTGTACCTAAATATGTTAGGTATGAATATATGTCATAATATAATTTGCGTTAATTTTTAAAGTGACATTAAATCCTTAGGTGCCCAATTCGGTCAAATTATCAGCAAGCCTCAAAACTGCTATCCTGGCCATTAAATGGATCGACCAAGAGTATTTTTGTCCGCACAATGTTTATTCAAACACAAGAGACTCCAAATCCGGACAGTTTAAAATTTATACCTGGTCGTACCGTACTCGAAAGTGGAACAATGGATTTCCCTAGTGTCAGCAGTGCACATTGCAGTCCATTAGCTAAATTATTGTTCCGCGTTGCGGGGGTTAGATCTGTATTTTTTGCACCTGAATTTATAACAATTTCGAAACAAGAAGATGCCGAATGGAGTCTCTTGAAACCAGAACTATTTGCTGTGATAATGGATTTTTTCGCAAGTGGTTTACCTATCGTCACAGAAGGAAAAGCAAATTCAGATACTCGTAAATTGTTAGTTTTATACCAATTAAAATACATAGTTAATCGATTAAACTTTTAGAAATTAACGAAGACGATGATGAAACTGTAATGCTGATCAAAGAACTGCTCGACTCCCGTATTAGACCAACCGTACAAGAAGATGGTGGCGATATAATATTCATGGGATACGAGGAAGGCATAGTAAAGTTGAAAATGCAAGGTTCATGTTCATCTTGTCCCAGTTCGATAGTAACTCTCAAAAACGGTGTACAGAATATGCTTCAATTTTATATACCCGAAATTGTGGCTGTTGAACAAGTTACTGAGGCTTATGACGATCTTGCGGCTAAAACATTTGAGGAATTTGAGAAATCCATTAAAACTAAACCAAAAAAAGAACCGTGAACTGTATTTAATAAAAGATATTTAGTAAATTCTATATAAACTAACTACATCGAATTAAGTTTTTATCTGCTTTATTGGAATGTTTATCAGTTCGTTGTCACTATTACTTGCTTCATCCTCGCTTTCTTTCCTCGCTTTCTTTAGGGTCATCCTTGATCTTATATTATCGAATTTGGAGGATACATATTCATCGTAGATTTGGTGCTGGACACCGGATAAATTTTGAAATTTGGCTAAAAGTTTCTTAGCTTCGTTTAGCATCTCATCTCGTTCCTCACGATTTTCTGGCAATACATTCAGCTGTACAGATTCCGGTTTTAAATATATCATCATGTCGTGAATCTCAGTGAAACTAGCGTGGCTCGAGTAACAAACTCTTATCACATTATTTTCTACATCAGTTGTGATACTCGTTGTATTATTCCAGTTGGCCCAGAACCAAGCCGTTGGTCGAATTATTAAAATTTCATCACTCTTGGTTGACCGACAATCTAATGCACCCTTTTTTCGTGTCATTACTGGGACGCAAGCATGCACCTGGGTCTCATAAGCATTTATCGTGAAACAATTTTCCATTTCGGAAATACATTTGTAAACGGCATACTCGTCTGGATTTATATGGATTTTCATTTTTACCCGTTTCGCAACCTCAATACTTAAATATTCTAGCCCGTAACGAGCTGGCAGTTTAATTAACACCAAATGATTACTACTCTGCCTAATCCATTTCTCTATTATGTTACATATAATTTCTACACTTTGAAACTGGGTTGGAAAATGTTGGTAAGCCTTACGAAGAAATGTGGAGTCAATATAAATGTTGTTAAACTTGAGCACATGTGATGAATCAAATTTAAAATAACGAACTTTTCGTAAAGAGCTAATACTCATTCTGAAGTCGCCAGTATATAAGATCCTTTGATCTTTGTACTCAAATAGAAACATTACTGATCCAGGACAGTGACCAGCAGGAATTAATGTAACCACAAATTTATATGTTTCTGAGTCACGTGTGTATTCTATTTCGAATGGAACTCCTGTTTGCACTGAAACAATTTTCAACATATTTTTGAATTTGTGTTTAAGAATAATAGTGGATATTTCACTAGCATATAACGGACCTGGCAAATCTTCAGAAGTTTCCAATCCCACCATATGATCCGTATGACAATGGGATAAGAAGAATACGCGTGATTTTCGATTTATACCGTCAAAGCGGTCTACCGAAATGAACGGAATTTCATTTATTATACCACTGAATGTACTCATATCGATATGATTCCAGAATTTTTTAATATTCTATTCTACCTTTCAGCCTGATATTATTTGGCGGAATTGACTTTGTTTTCAAAAAATTTCGACACTTCGATAACACGATTAAATAGGGTATGTTTGTAAATTATGTTCTATTGAACAGTTCCAAAACAAATGTATGTGTTGGTTTTGACAGTACTGTACAAGTAATTTTATATACTATGTATGTAGTATATTACAAGCTTGCATGCTAATTGGGTTCTATATTATTACATACATATTAACTGTTACTACGTAAAGACTTTAAATTAAAATCCGAGTTATCTTCCTTAGGCTGCAGAGTCAAGTTGTAGTCGAATCGAAACTGAGGTGAAAGCTATAAAAGTCAAATATAAAACATTTGTATTTAAACATTTATTTTAGATAGACAAAATTAAAATGTGAATTAAAACCTCACAAACCAAAAATTAAAAACATTGGTAATATAATACGTTTACTAACTAAAATTACACACGAGAGGGAAATTTAAATGTGGTATATTGTAAAATTATGACGTAGCGATGACAAAAAGTGCCTCATTGTAGAAACCCTTCTACAATTATAGTTAAGTCAGCAACACACACGGTAAAATGTGTGTTTCTAAATTAGTTAAAATTTCTGTTTTTCGAGGTTACACTGAAATGTTTGTGCTAGAGATATTGATACCAACTATTGTTATTTGAAAATCCGATCAATTTAATGCATAAATAGTGAAAATAGCATGAATTTTCAATCGAATTCTAATCAAACATCAATAAACCTCGATTCAAATATGTATGTATAAAAAATAAACTGGCGTTGCCACATGACAAAACTATCGGCGAAAGTCTGGGACCAATTTTTTCTTTTATAATTAAATGATTGCATATTTTTGACTTAGATTATTGAGTAAATATATGAAATAACTACAATTAGTAATTAAAATGATAAATTTATAATAATATAACAATTTTAATTGAATAATAAGAGTTTTTCTATTCTGTCGGTCCGACAACCGATTTTTTACGTAAATGGTATAAATTTTGTCGGTTCCGAACGCTTCCCAATATAAATTTTGTCGGTTCCGAACGCATCAAATATCACCGATATTTATTTTCGTTGTGACCATAACCTCACTTCGGTGATAATTTGGTTTGTTTACAAACGTAGCTGTCAATCTGTACAATTTATTGAAAATTAAAAATGAGTGTGGTATTAATTTGAGAAAATATATAAATTAAATGTCAAAAAACAATGACAAAAAAAAAAACAAACAAAAATTTTGTTGTTGTAAAAATCGGTCGGATCATTGTTTTGCTCATGTGGCGTGTCTTATCATATTTTCTACCGAATCGGTCGGAAAGACAACTGCATGTGGCATCGCCTTAAGAGTTTTTCTATTCTGTCGGTCCGACAACCGAATTTTTACGTTGTATAATGGTATACATTTTGTCGGTTCCGAACGCTTCTCAATATAAATTTTGTCGGTTCCGAACGCATCAAATATCACCGATATTTATTTTCGTTGTGACCATAACCTCACTTCGGTGATAATTTGGTTTGTTTACAAACGTAGCTGTCAATCTGTACAATTTATTGAAAATTAAAAATGAGTATGGTAATAATTTGATAAAATATATAAATTAAATGTCAAAAACAAATGACAAAAAAAAAATATAAACAAAAATTTTGTTGTTGTAAAAATCGGTCGGATCATTGTTTTGCTCATGTGGCGTGTCTTATCATATTTTCTACCGAATCGGTCGGAACAACCAGGTAGGATAATATATTTTGAGCGTACTACAACTTCTGTCAAAACATATTTTTTTTTTATTTCTCTCATTTTTTTTTTGTTTCGTACATAAAATTATTTAATTTTTCATAGAGTTAAAAAAAATTGGATTTTTAGAAATTTATGAATATGTAAAATGTACATAATTATGTTCAAAAATTATGTACAAAATTGATAAATATTTTTTACAATATTCTCGTAGAAAATACATAATTCCACCCATTTTATTTTAGATAATATAATTTAATTTTAATATTTTTTTAAAGGGATGATTAATCTTATATTCCGTTTACACGAGAAGAATAAAAGTATGTACCAAAACAGCAGTTTTGAGTAAACAAAATATAAATAAAATTTTCACGCATTTTAACACCAGAAAAAAAACCCACAAAAAAAAAATAGTTACGCCGGCTATGAACGTTTTTATATAAACATCAAAAAAAGCAAAATGGCCGCGTAATTTTGTTGTATTTTTGGTATACAAACAGTTTAGTTTTAATTTTTTTGATAGAAAACTAAAACTGATTTAAACTAAAATGGGTGGCCGTAATAAGGATTAAATACACTTTAAAACTGCACAATTATTTTTAGTTTTCATTCGTGTGCATTAAATTGCGATCGAAGCGATTAAAAAAATTTTGAAAAAATATACACTTAACACTTACCTAAAAAAGTTAATTAAACACTTTTTATAATTGTTTTTTTTTGTACTAATTTGCTTCGTATTGAAGCAATTTGTCACACAACACTTAATTAATTTACCCATTTTATATTTTTCACTTATAATTTTTAATTTTATTTCGATGTTAAACACACAAACACAAATCATGAAAAAAACAAAAAAAAATAAATTTTTTTTGACAGAAGTTGTAGTACTAGTATCTAGTATTCTCTTTTCATACATTTTAAGTTTTATTAAGCAGCGTACATAACATCGGGAGAATTTACCATAGTATAATTCCCGGTCTCTCGATCAATCAAATCGCTTAAAATGATATAAGCCCCTCCTACTTTTGCCATACTCGAGTTAAAAAAATTCTATCTTTGAGCAAAATGGGCCGCAGGGTTACCAACTAAAACATAATTATTTTTTAAATTATGAGCAATTTCTTGAATATTGACAAAAGAGCAAAATGTAATACGCAGTGTAACATAAATGTACTGCATATTATAGTTTGCTCGTTTTGAATTTTGACGTCTTATTTGATTTGATTTTTCGATGCTGTGTCACCGATAATTTTTGTGTATATTGTTTTAATTATGTTATAAATTTAATCAGTTGCCAGCCCTCATTTTATTGTTACTATTATAACCACTAACACTTATTTAAATAAAACGTGACGTTTGGTCACTTGTGAATATAATGTCAAACAAGACGGACATGTTTTTTCCATTCATCTTATTATTATAAGCGATTATTTCAAAGGCCTCTTTTCAACAAATTATATTTCGTGTAGATATTTAAGTTTAGTATAAAATTATGTAATATTATAATAAAATTAGATTTTTATATAATATAATTAATACATAATGTCAATTAAAATAAATGATTTTCAGTAGGTATTGTGAATTTGTGAATATCCGAAATAAACCGTAGCAGAGATAATAATCAGTCATGGAGATGAGAATCGTTTTGTATGACGGTATACCGATCTACCAGAAATCACCTGTCGTCATTTGATTAAAATTAATTATTAATGTTGATTTTTTGTCAGTAAAAAGTACAATATAGTTCCAAATTGTCTCCGTTTAATTTGGAATTGTGTTTTGTTGTTTAGTCGGTAAATCAGTCCATATATGGCGATTTGTATATTTTGCTCCATTTCATTGAATTTATCTGTTATTTAAAATCACCGCTAGAAATAATAAATTAAAAAATCTAAAATAAGACATGTTATCTCAAAACGCACAATAATAAACAATTTGGTACTGATGCAGCCAATCTCAAATTGATAATGAAAAATTTAGCAAATCTAACAAAATGGGCTAAATTTTGAGCAAAAACATCAGCGTCTAACTTCAACTCAATACTATGGTAAATTCTCCCGATGTTATGTACGCTGCTACACTCTCTCTAAATATCTTTATGCTCGAAGGGTCGGAAAGACAACTGCATGTGGCATCGCCTTTAACAATCAAATTTTCAATTATTTTGATTGATCATTTTTATTGAATTTTAAAACATGACATAAAATATCGAAACGCTCCCCAATATATACTTCACATTGACAGTCTGAAAAGTGTCGCAAGTTTATAGAAATCATAGTAGATAAATTTCATTAGAATATGGGTGGCTGGATGTTAGAAATTGGAAAAATGGCAATGTACATGACATTCCCAGTTGCAATGTTCTATTATTTCAATCAACCTGAGTATTTCGAGAAATGGGTCACAGATAAAAGGCGAGAATTGTATCCACCCGAGAACAAAACACATAGGCAAGACATTGAAAATGCAAAAAGGATTCTACGAGAAAAACGTGATAAAGAAATGTTTAAAGCGCTGGAAGAAATCGAAGCTAAAGAGAAATCTGTATTATAAATAAATTAATTAATAAATATAAAATGTTAGAAAAATAATTCTTTATATAATCGTATTGTTTTGTATTTTATTTTCCGAACTCATCGATCTGTCAAATTATGTTGCACATTTCATAAACCACGAGCACGATGGGTAAACACAAGAAAAAAGTTAGAGAAGAAAAATCAAAAACTAATTTGAAAGGGGCTAAATTAATAAAAGGGCTTAATATCACTAAAACCGATTTTAAAGTTAAACGAATTGTAATACGTGAACAATTGAAAAATAACGACGGCGATGAGATACAAAGCAGCCGGCATTTAAAAATTAAAGAATGTGTGACGAAATTGAGCCACTATAACAGTTCAATGAGGCTTGATGGATTAACAAATCTTAAAGAAATCATTTTGAAGTATTTTGATGAAGTGGTCAAAAATCATTTGAACGAAATAATTTTGAGTCTACTAAAACTATCTGTAGATGTTGAGAACAATATCCGAAGCGAGACGTATAAATTGTTGCAGGCTATAATTTCAACAGCTGCGAGCACATCAATTAAACCATTTTATGATGTTATTTGTTCGTATACGCGGTGTGCCATGTCGCACATCAAGCCAAAAATACAAGAAGATTCGCTTATTCTTTTGGACATAATCATTGATTATGTCCCAGATTTAATTACTGTGTATTTCCAAACAATTTTCCAATGCTTTTTGGATATTCTATCGAAACAAAAAAGTGGGCTGAATAATCAACGTGTAATGTTGTCGGATGTGACCCGAACCGATGTCATAAGCAAGTGGCGGGTTAAAATTTTTGAACGAATTTTTAAAATGCTTCTTGCATACAACAGTGAAATATTCACCGGGAGCACAAAACACAATTCAAGCAAAAATTATATATTCGACACGAATTACATATTTGATGAAAACATATTATATCGAAAACTAAACAAAGGCAACCAAAATCATAAGAATTCGATACATTTGAATAAATCGAATCACATTCCGATTATCGTGTATTTAAAGCCGAGCAGCTACATGCCCTTACGTAAAAATTCCATTCGAAATAGTAAGTCTGCGGTAAATCAATTAGACGCAGGACATATCGATAAGGATGAATTCATAGAAACAATTATGTCACTTCTGTTTGAAGCATGGGCCGAGGTAAAACCAAATGAAACAGATAAATCGCATTTGTCACTGGACGCAGAAAGTACTTTAAACTTAGTAATCTTAATCATGGAACATTTGTGGAATGTTTCAGTTTATTGGGACGAACAGGACAATTCTGATGATATGATGAATTTATATCGGACAAAATATTTTAAAGAATTTACATCAAAAATTTTTAATGGATTTCCTTTTCAATCCTCCGACAAACCAGGCAAAAGAGCTAAAGGATATGTGAAACAAGATAATACAAATTGTATAACTTTAAATTTTAAAATTTGTAGCATCTACTTAATTCTACTAAACGAAATACGAAAAAATGAATTAGAAAATTTAAAAACTGTATTAGAGTACGTTAATGGTATGTATACACCGTGTTCATTAATATTTTAATAACCAATATAATATAAAATTATATACATAACATATTCTAGCCACAATATCAAAGGATAGTCTAAATTTTACACAAACCTATGTAATTCTAAAAATTTCCAAACTGATCCTAAATCCAAAGAATTTAAATTTCTTGCGTAACGACACTGAAATAAAATCGTTAGTCAGTAATATGATGCGAATGGCAACCAAACATGTTCTGATTAATGATGAGATTTTAATATTACTATCAGAGATTAGCTTAAATGAAAAGTTCGTCAAATATTTTGGAGGTGATATGCTAAATAAATTTGTTGGTGGATTACCCGATCTGTTGTGCAAAACCCATATCAATTTGCAAATATTGACTCAATATTCTAAATTTGGGGTACAAAAACACACGGTATTTTTGGAGAACTTCTTATTGAATACGGATAAAATACTCGATAATTTAAAGAATATTGAAGTGCTTGGTATAAATGACCAATTTGAAGGGAAAAAATTAATCATGAATCTGTTTTATTGGCTTGAAGATGAGACAAAGCTTGATGTTGCCAAAAAAGCCGATATATTAATCAAAGATGACAAAATTAAAGACTATTTAAAAAGTATTTTAAAATTGTAGAAATAAATAATGTAATAATGAATCAATAAATTTGAATTTTCCTTTAATAATTGGTTTTATTAAGGTCTGTGTTTAACAATTTTTAGTTCATTTAACGAACACTACCTAGTTGTATGTAGTTAAAGAATTTTAAAGTGAAATAATTAATAGTTGATGTGCTCATCACAATAGGTGAATTACTAAAAAGCATTAATTTGATTTAACAGAGAATTCAAAATCACTATCACTTTGATCTTTTCCTGTTATTTTTGGTATCGGTTTTTCTTCACCGCTCGGTTGTTCTGAATCACTTGAGTCGAGAAAATTTACTCGTTTTTTTTTTGTTTCAGTTTGAGATTTTGGATTTGATGCAATTGCCGCATCAGATTTTATTTCCTCTGGTGATTTCGTTGTCTCGACAATAGGTGATGTGATTTGTTCGACGGACAATAGTGATGGTGCTTGATTTACAGATATTTCCTCAGGATCATATACTGATGGTGTTTCGTTTTGGTCAGAAATTGCTGGTTGTTCATTTTGTATGTAGTCAGTATATTCATATGGAATGGTTGATTCGATTTGTGGCTGTTGATCAGTTGAATAATCTTGATACATTTCTGAAGCATTTTCATTATAATGTACTGGATATTCTTCTTGATTCAAATTTTGTTGGTCATAATTCACATTTTCGTTTCTATAGACATTGTTAGAATATTCCTGGTCCAAGGCATTTGGATTTTCTGCATACTGTTGCTCATTAGGGTGTGGTTGTGTCTGCATATTATCTGTGTACTGTTGTGCTTGCTGTTGATTTTCGTCTATAATATAATTTTGAGGATCGGGCTGTTCTACGGGATATCCAATCTGACCGTCATTTGTTTCATAATTTTGGTAGGATTCATTTTGGTTGTACATGTAGTTTGGATCATTTAACGGTTGTTCCATATTATAATTCGTTGCTGGATCTGAACCATAATTATCTTGGACCCCAGATAAACCAGGATCTTGCTGCTCGGAATAGTAGTACTGTCCGTTAATATCATAATTTGGATTTGAAATTTCATAATTTGCATTCGGATCTTGATACATCTGGGTTTCAGTGGTATAACCAATATTTTGCTCAGCCTGAATTTGGGATTGATCGGGTTGTGGCTCATAATTTTGATCGTTCAAATATGTATTGCTATAAATATCGGTTTCAATTTCCTCGGATTTAATTTTTTCACCATAATAGTGTTCTTCAATTTTATCAATAATTTCGGCACGATTATCAATTTCGGACGGTTTTAAAATCCCATCCTTTTCATCATTGGCTGGAATTTCGCCCAAACTTGAGATCTCCTTGTAAATTTTATCGATTACATCATTACGTGGCTCATTTGATACGTTTGGGTATGGTTTTGGTGGTGGATTTACAATTTCCACATCAACAACTTTCTCCCAAACCTGATGAATTCCCTGAGGTATATTAATGTTGGGTGCTTCTATAATTGTTGGATGTAATTTTGGAGAAGGTGGTTTATTAATTTGTGCTGCTTCAAATTGATTGGCCGAGATAGGTTTGACCTCGGGTATGGTGTTGGGAGTAAATTGATAGTTGTCTTGGATTTTATTGGATTCTAATCCGTCGACTGGTTCTCGCTCGACTGAAATTTGTGGCCTGTTATTATTTTGGGCAACAATCTCCAAGTTTTCAGTGGATGCTCCGTCAGATAATGTACTTATAGTTTCTGCACATATCACCGGTTGGTTTTGTATAGGCGCCTGATTGTTGCATGGAGGGTCTTGTAAATGTTGTGTATTTTCCACTGAATTTATCGGCGATGAGTGGTGGAGCATAGGATCTTCAGTATTCTTGTTAGTTTCATATTGATAATATGGTGCTTGTTGCATAGGTGTTTTTGGCGGCGGATTATCCTGATATTGAGGTGTGTGTTCTACAGGTTTATTTAGTGATGGATTATTATTGGTTGAAATTTTATTATTATTGTGGAGATATTGTTGTGGATACGGTGGCTGTTTCCCCGGATCCTCTTTATGATTGTTAATCTCTTGATATTGGCGAGAATTTTTAAAACCCGAAATACCCTCCAAATTGTGCAGATCCTTCATAACCATTTGAGGATTTGGATACATTCGATAATCAACATTTTTCTGGTATATTGTTTTTGAAGGTGAAGTTGAAGTATAAGTCAAACCTGCTGTATTTTCTAAAGCAGCGACTTGTTGTGGCTGTTCAAACGTAATTTCAGTTTTTTTCAGTATTCGATCAGCGATTTTAGAATCTTGCACTGGAGTATCATTATCCACTTTTAAATTAGGTAAATTCATTAACTCATGGCCATAAAATAATCGAACGCCTTTATTAACAGCTTGTGATTCTAGTGAAGGTTCTAGATTTGTTGGTATTTCACTATTTACCGATAGGTCAGTGTTAAATCTTATAGAACGTTGATCATCATAATTTGGAGCTAGGTTATAATTCATTTGATTTATTCGAGATGTTGATACACTACGCGGTTCTCGTATTGAAGAGACATAATTTCGATTATTTAAATCATCTTCCATATCGAACACTTCATAATTAGGGCGAGGGATTTGTGTATGCGCATCAACACTTTTAGTTCGTTGTTTTGGAGTATGTCTGTCCGATGAATTATCCGTTCGTGAACTATTCGGACCAAAAGCACGGCAAAGATTTTTCTCGTAATGTGTTTTTAACATTTTTAGACGATCTGATTTAGCCGCCAGAGCTGACGCCTGATAATCGATACGTTCAAGCATTTGTTTAATTTTCTCATTACGAGTGATGCGACGTTTATCCTCTTCCAAAACGCTATTGTATTTATTACGAAATGTTTTCATTGCGGAACGATCACTAGAATTAGAATAGTTTAGTGTTCAGAATGGGCTAAAGAGCTTAATTAAATCTTACCAATCACTTCTTTGTATTATCAATTTTTGGAATTCATATTCCAGTTCACGATGTTCCAATTTACTGGTAAGATACAAAAGGAAAACCACGAATATCGATTTAAGAAAATGTTTGTTAATCAATAGAATGAATTATTTTCCATAATATATAATGTAACTACATACCTCCTTTTAATATTATCTTGAAGTTGTTTTAATTTCGATTTGTATCCTGGTTGATCCATTTCTACTGTTACAGTATCAAAAACACTTCAAACTATTATTTTTTTAATAACAACAAAGTCCCAATTGGACACAAACATTTATTTACGTGCAGTGTGTTTGGAATTTGTTTCTAGTCTAAAGGTGATATTCCCCCACCGTTGTACTTATAAATAAATCACCCTTGCGTGAAAATATTATATTATTTAAGTTGACGTCATATGGAAATTATAGTTTATAAAACTATTCAACCGTATTATATAGGTGCATTAGGACAAAAATGCAGGTGAATAAAATGTAAAGTCAAGTTCAATGAATAGTTAGTAAAACAAATCACTAATAATTTGATTGTATTAAAGATACGTTTTTTTAATTTAATTTAATTTTATATTAAAGTCAATTTTTATTAATTAATAATAATTTATTAGTTTCTACTAGTAGGTATTGTTTTTTTTTTAATTATAATTTTTCAATTATTAATTTTTCTGTTTTTTTTTTATTATCACAATATTTATTGTTACTAAAACAATTTATATATATAATTTATTTATGTATTTATAAGTTTTAATATTATTTACTTGATGTAATTTTTTATATATTTTAATAATAGTTTTATTTAAATAATGTAATGTAAATCATCGACATAATTTTCTTTGTTTAAATATATATGTTTATTTTAAGAGAACGGGAATTTCTAGTATAAATTTATGTGATGAATTAAATACTGATAAATTATTTTACAAAATACAAGAAATAAAATTAATTATGTTTATTTTTGTAGTATATTTTATGGTTGAAGTTTCTTTATTTTTTATATGAAGTTTCTGAATCAAATTTTAGAGGCGCTGGGGAAAAAACGTATGTGATATTTATTAAATAAAACCACAAAATAAAATAGATTTTTATTATTTTATTTTATATTAATTATTGCAATATTTATTTATAATACTAAAAAATAGAAATTATTATAATATCTGTACAGGTAATTATCGTAGATTTTTTTTATAAATCAATTAAGCTGGGTTATAATTATAAAAGTTATATTTATTCTATTTCTGCTGTTATTATATTATCTGCACACGTCGCATTTTATTTAATCATAAAAATTATTCGTCTGAAAATATAGAAAACTATCGTTGTTGTGATCAACATTCGCGCGATTTTTATTACTTACATACTATAAAAACCATAATGTAAGTTTTTCAATAAACTACAAGATTTATTTCTTGCTTTCCTTTCGTACGTACACATACATGTTTTAGTATATAAAAAAAAGAATTACGATAGTTTTTAATTCATTTTTTTATTATTTAATAGTGATTAGATTTTGCAATATTATATTGTCAGGGTTTACCATTATTGATTGAAAAGAAGAGAATAACACCCAGAAATACAAAATACGAGGGATACTGTGTTTGCTATTTTACGAGATTAAAATCTTATTAAGAAAGATTATATTCTTTGTTTTTCAGCCACCTTATACATAAATATTATAATTAAAACTATTTTTCAATTTTATATACAATATAAATTTTTTAATTTCATTTATCTAATGAAATGAGATATTATAAATAATTATTTTACAAATAAATCACATTTTTATAAAATGTAAAATTATGTATGTACAATTTTTATATTCCACAAATATATTATTATGTTTGTAATAAAAAATAATAGTCGTCCTCAAAAGAATTTTTGTTTTAGTTTTAATAAGAAGAGAGATAGGTAACTACCGATATTTTAGTCGAAATGGGGATTGAGTATAGAGATTCTACAGGCGGCGCATATTTTTAATTTGTGAAATATTTTTTTATGGTGACCAAATTATGGAAGCTCTTTGGATCGGACGTTCTTAAAAGATGACTAAATTATTGGTTTCATTAAAATTCCGTTATATAAGTATGTGTTTATGTTTTAATAGTTAATCAATATTTGTAATGATATGAAAAATATAAATAATATTATGTATTCAGTACACGTGTATTAAATTAAATATTAAAACCGTGTGTTTGTAGTTACCTAATTAAAAATATAATCAATTTGTTTTAAGCACGATTTCTATTTTATATTTATATAAAAAAAATATAATAATATTTTATGTTAGCTACACATTTATTGCCATTTTCAACAAATAAATTATATATTTTTGGTTTCAAGTTGTACTTGTAAAATTTTACGTATAATTTTTGTTGAATATATATTTTCTCTTAAAAACTATTGATTTTATTAATAAAACTATATAGAAATATAGAGTTTAATTTGAATTATTCATTAAAACTTCAACCATATAGGATTTTGTATGTACACACTTGTCTTTTATATATGTGAGTGTAATATGTAATATAAATAAATTGAATAAATAATAGGCCATTTAATAACAGAATTTATCCAAGATTTATTGGGAATGGCAGCGCGCGTATTTTGATATTCCTATATAAAGATTAGAATTATATTATTATATCTACCTATATCACGGTCAAGCCCATTGTTTTGCTAATTTAATTCATTTCATATACGTTTCCGGTGGCTATATGGTCCCAGTTAAATAATAAACTACCTATATCCAATAAAATCAGCTATTTATGAACCCTTTGCGCGATGACGACAGTACGAATAAAATATGGTTTTAAATCTTTGGTTAAAATTTCGTGATTTATAAAATTAATGTTAAATAAAAATATTTATATTTATAACGCATTATGCCGCGTTTTATTTATAAATATCAATTTCACTAGGACTCCATTTATATATAAATATATAAACAGTGAGCTATTCACTTTATTGGTATACCCATTGTGTACCTAATTTTGTTTGTCATTTAATCCAGTCTACATTATCGATATTCTCCTTTGTATAATGGTTGTATGCATGATACAAAAAATATCTTTATAAGATAGGCTCAATAGAAATTCACTGTTGCTACTATATGTATTTTGGTGAACCCGTATTATTATTAACAAAAAAAAATCAATAGAAATAAATTATTTTTATTTATATATTATTCTTCGCCTACAAACGGTAATTTTTAATTTTGTTTTTTCCTAGGATTTTTTAATTCAATTTCTCTTATAGTGTGTGCATAGATAAAATAATAATAATTTGTTCTGCACTAATTTAGTTCTACGTTTAACCGTACGTTATTGAGCCTATCTTATAGAGAAATTGTTGTATGTATATGAAATCTTAATATTTACTCTCCAACCTAAAAATTTAGGTGAGTTGAACTTTAAAACGAATAAATAGTACGTACACATACCATTTTATTCTAATTTTCTAATTGAAAAGTAATTTTCATTTATCAAAATTAGTTGAAAAAAATGATAGCGCTAAAAATCAATTTAACAATGACACATTTAAATGAGTCACTATTAGTGAACTTTATGCAATATATTCTCTTTGGGAAAGGATTTTTCTTAAAAAACTAATTTTTTATTGCAAAATAATCTCATTTATAGGTGATTGGTTTTAATTAATTTTTTAAATATTGTTTAAAAAAAATTTTAAATCTGTAAATAAAATAATAATAAAAAAAAAATGTGTCTATCTATATCTTACTTTTTATAAAATTTAGGATTTTTGCCTATGGGCTTTTCAATTATTTTTCTTTTGTTGACTAGAATAAGAAACTTGATTTGTTTTTTTGTGCTAGTGTTAATGGAATTAATTCGGGTGTTAAATTTTATATTCTATCAATTATGTTAAATATGCAATCCTGAAATTTCCCATAAATCTTTATAAAAACAGAACTAAATTATTAAATTAATTATAAAAATAAAATACATAATCTTATGTAATTAACCGAGGTGCGTGAAGGCAATGTACATTATCGATTGCTGGTACATGAGTCGATCCGGGTGGACCCCAATCGTGTAAGCCACGTGAATTAGCTAATCGATGTGTTAACCTATGAGCAATGCTAAATCCGCCACTACCTTCTAATTGAGTTAAAACAATTATCACTTGTCTATAAAAAAAACAAAAGAAAGTAGTTTTATAGCTAAAATCATGTAATAAATAATTTACCTTTGCAAAGGCGGGACCGAATCCACAGTCTTTAATTCTCCTCGTGTAGAAACAACATTATAACTTTCCTGGCAGTCACATTTAACATGAATCCATTTATTCTCATGACGATTTTCAACCATCACTACTAAGCCCGCCCAGCCCTAAAAAATATATTTACCAAACATTTATAAATTCGTCTATAATAAGGAAATAAATATTTACTTTAGTTAAATAATAAGCCGTCATGCCCTCCCTACCCTCGTGCCGTTGACCCTTCGTTATTGTCAGACTTATAATTGCATCAGCAAGTAAAAATGGTGGTGGCGAAATTTGTTCAACTAGCAATCGTTTTGAGCTGTGTATAGCTAATATACACTGTGGATACTGGAGTGGATCCTCAATTCCTGTATGCCAATGATTAAATGCTAAACATACTAATAAATATAAATCACGTTCTAGCATTTTATGACATCCAACAAATCCTCGCACTTGTCGTTTACTATGCTCGACTAATCGACCGACTTCTGGATTAGCAGGCGATCTCGTTTTAAACACAACTACACACAAATCTAATTGAGATCGTTGGGATTTTTCCGAATTTCTATGAAATATAATATTCGATATAATAAATAAGCTTAAGCTATTTGGTTTAAATATTACCTTTGACCTTCTTGAAATAGAGTAAATTCTGCTTCAGTAGGTTCTAATACTGTTAAAAGTACGCACGATAATGAGCACAGTGGTTGAAGTGTGCCTTGTAACCGAACCTCATTCCAACCCGACCGTACTTTGCAAATATCGATACAATCAAAATATTTTAAAACGTCTTCAAATGATATCCAGAAAACACCTTCGGATGCACCATGTGGCATTAAAATTTCACGAAGCTCATCGGTCCAGAGTGACGAATCGTCTGACCAATCACCTCGCCATGAATAATGACCCCAGGGATTACGTAATTTTAGAAGCCGTTGGCCATCTATATCTCGAACATCTAAAACTGAATAGGCGTGCCGAGGTCTAAGTCCTTTCTTTTGATACTCATCTTCATCCACTTTCATATTTCCACCGCCACAACTAGCACCCATTAAAAATTTTACTAATCGCGAACTTAATAGCTGTGCCCATATAAGATCTTTGTCCAGTTCATCTTCACTGGGCATCGGAATTGAACTTGGCTGAAGTGGTATACTTTCACACGGAGCGCCGGTCAGAGTGGCCAGACCTTCAATAGCTCGACCAGAAACTAGTGCTTCGTAACAACCATGAATTTTTGCAACCGCCTTTTCAATTAACGGAACCCATAATTGTTTTCGTTTCGCCTGTGAATAAACCAGATGTCCTCGCTTATCACATGGTAAAAGATCATCCACTAATACTGTAATCCATTTGCCGTCTTTACATAATCGTACTTGATACGCTCCTTGTGGACAAATATCTTTGGTTACTAAAACTTCTCGTACTAAATCTTCACGTTCGGCTAGGACAGCGAGAGCACTTAGTAACCAACAATTACCTAGCACGCCTTGACATATATCCGAGGGTAATGGAGTACGAAATACTGCCCATGGTGGAAAACTACCTCCATCGCAATTAATTTCATGAGGTCGACGCCATTGCACCACGGGGTTACTATCCGTATTTGAGTTGGGATTGTAATATAAACTTCTCGGGGCTGGAGGGAACGAATCATCAACAAACAGCTCATTATTCTCTTTACAGTATTGTATAATTCGACTCCATTTATCGCGTGCCTCACTCTCTTCAATGGTTCGCAAATTCTCCATGAGTTTGCTTTTTTTACGACTACCTTCTACGACAATCGAATTTATTTTAATTTCCGGGTTATTTGCCCCGACATTTAAAACTAAACCACGATGACTTGAGCAAATCTCACAGACGACACTAGCCGATAAATTTTCATAGGTGCACGCCGAACATTGCCACGTTTTTGGTAGGCTAGCACCACTGCTGTGCCGATGCTGGCTATTACTTGAGCTGCGTGTAACTACAGCACCAGTACTATGTCGTTTTGGTATCGCGCCTGAACCGGATCGTTCGTTTTTTGGTGAAGGACTACGCGTGACTCGTTGAATCGGTGGTGCTAAAATGCTACTGTTATTTATGGGTGTTGCATTACCAGCACCTGCACTCGATGATATACCTGGTGGTGTGCCTGATACGACCGACGTTAACATATGACGATTTTGATTCGATAATTTATTTAAATTATTGTAATGTTGCTGTTGTGGTGATTGTGCATTTGCAAAATTATTGGTTGCGGATAGTGCTGCGGCAGTATATGGTCGAAAATTAGATTGTTGTCCTGATATACTAGGGACTAGCCGAGTTGTTTTACAAACAACACATGTACCTTTTGATAACGGATTTTTTAATGTACACTGGGAACACGACCAAAATTCTCCTTTCTTCAGAGTCATATCTTCGATTGAAGAAATACTATTTAGTTTAGATCCGCCACATACGACACAAGCCATGGCCACGGATGAATTGACTAGAGTACATTTTTTACATGTCCAATCTTGATCACAAATATTATCGGGATCAGAAGCAAATTGAAAATCTTCATCGAGATCTTGTTCAAACGTTGCAATTGGAACTTCTACAATTGCGGGAACTTCATCAAACCCGATCGATGATTTAGACGGTGGTAATTTATTTCCTGGTGTATCACGTTCCGATTCGTTGTGTTTAATTGATGATGATACGATACCGTCTTTTGTTACAGTAATTAGACTAGGTTCAGTTAATGATGGCGGTGTACGATTAGATTCGCATATATCACATTGTTCAACCCAAAGCGGATTATAAGCGTAAGAACATTTGGTACATGTCCACATTCTAGGTATGACTAATGGTGGAGCAATATTAATGTTTTGCAATTTAGACAGTACGTTCTGTGACTGACCATTTGATCTGCGGAAAAATATAAGAACATTTTATTTCATTATGATAAATCTACCATTTTTAGAGAATTCAACAATAACAAAGTTAGCATGCCACAAACAAATGTATTGAAACGAGTCTCAATCAAATCAACAAAAAAGGAGCAAATTGTAATAAATAAAATCAAACATGCAATATATAATAATCAAAAAGCTTTTAGACACACTCACATTTATTAGCAAAAATTTTAAATCCAATTACAAACATATCAAATAGGGAATATTGGGAAATTTTAAAACAATAAATTAAAAAATATCGTAATTTTCCAAATGGTCACGTTTGAGCATCAGATTGTAAAATCTTAAATTAAACATTTAAAAAAATTGAATCCTTAAAATTGAACTAAAATTGTACTAAAATAATACTAAAATTTTAAATTTGTTATTCTACAAGAGTCAATCCATCTTTTATTAATTTGGATCTATTTAATTATTTTAAAAATTCAGAATCCTTATGATAAATCTCGACATTTGACGAATTTGTAAATTAGACATTTCATTCAATTGGGTGAAATTACTAAATCTTATCTCAATAAATTTCTGAAATTAGAATATGTTTGAGAAATTTAATCATCTAAGATAGGTTCAATGAGTTTGAATTTTCTGTATTAATTTAAGTATATGTATATTAAACAAAAATGTGTACATGCAATAATCAAAATAACAACAAAAAGCATTGGGGCGGTAGATTTTCTATTTAAAATAATCAAAACAACACACATTTAAGATTAGTAGAAAAGTTTAAGGAACGTAAAACATACGTTTTTTGGGAATCCAATGATTTGCGGGGACCTTTCCAAACCTCTGTGTATATACTAGAGGAATCTGATGTCGTATTTTTATCACAATTCTTTGCGATATTATCAGCCGTGATTGAAATCGGGCTTATGCTCGCATAAAGTGATCCACTATTCGACGTATTCGTTTTATAATGCGATGATTGTATTGGTGACAAATCCGTAACATTATCGAATGAATATTGTTGATGATCAGCCGAATGATTTTTATTTTTTAGTTTATTTGACTTATTTACAATGGCATAAATTGGTTCGCCGGAATTCGATTTTTGAATATTTTTATTCGAAACTTCATTTTCTTCTTTAAATTTCCGTATTATCGACTGATTCTCATACGTTGGATTTTTACCATGTGGCTGCTGCATATCATCAACATTCTTATCGGGGCTTATTTTTTTTATCGGCACTGCTTCAGATGCGATAGGAATTGATTGTTGAAACCAATCTTTAACCGCAACTAGAACTCCATTTTTGGGTAGTGTTAAGCTATTAAATTTTGACGATAGACTATCACTATTAGACAGTGATGTGACTGTAAAACGACTTTTATCATTAGTAAATTGTAAGCCACCACCACTTCCTTTGGAACAATCAATTTTATTACAAATACCACATACATCGCATAGTATCGTACAATTACGATTCGATCCGATGGTCGGGCGATGATCATTTAAAGTAAGCTTATCATCGATTGAATTACTGCGATTTCGTGCCGGCATATGATAACGCATATTTTTTAAATACGAATACTCTGAATTCGAATTAATCATGTGCCGCTTAGCATAAACCGTATTTGATATATCATTATGTGTACTACTCCGTATCGAACGTCGTACTTTATAGTGTTCAATATTTGATGTAACAATAAAACTATTTGGACGATTAGACACATGTTCACCGAATACATTCGACTCGATTAATTTACTATTCGTGTTTACCGTATTCGTATTCAATTTATCAGATATATTCGATAGAGATTTATTCTTTTTACGATTTGAATAATACAAATCAGTTTTATTAATATCCTGCTTGATAGTCTCCTCATCAAATGATAGTTTATTAGTTTTTTGATTGATTATTGGAAATTTCATTGCATTATTATTATTATTTAAATTATGACTTGATACTAGATGTTTGCAATCGTTTAAAAATTCTTGAGGATCGATTAAACATAATTGACATTTTTTTAAATGTGCCACTCCCGAATCCATACTCAGACTTCGAGTTTTACGCTCAAAATTTTGTTTAATATATATTTTTTCGATGTTATTCGTAAAATCATTATTACCATCCGCATCCAATATTATCTCAGCATTATTATTCTTTTTTTTAAAAAGTGTATCTTTATAAATCGGGGCCAAATAACTAACACAGTCACAATTAAGACAATGCCATGTTACAGTGTAATTATATAAATGACATTCTTGACATATCCATTCGCGTACTAATCCGGGTATACTTAATGAGCGTTCTAAACCAGTACTACCGGTGATAAATACGGTTGAATGTGAAAATAATGCAAAATTTTTAATTATATTATGCTGTTTCGAGGATGATGAAGCTGCACGTAATATTGTTTTATAAATACGTCGCGGTTGTTTTCTGAAATATTACAGTTTTATGTTACATTAGAATAATGCTGCATAAACTAAAATATTATCTAAAGAAAATTCTAAAAAAAATTATTCATATGAAATGTCAGTATTTTTATCTTACAGTGTGAATGTATCGTATTCCATTTTTCATGTGCAAAAAGTTAATATTAATAATTTCTAATTGAAATATTGTAAGAACCAAGAGTACCTTATTTATTATTTATAAAACCTTGTCCCGGACACCTATTTCATTCTTAAATTTATCCCATATGCATGCTATAGTGAGACACCATTCTCAAAATTTCTGAGACATTGGCTTTTAAAAAAGCGTTTACAAAAATGTAAGTAATAGCGAAATTTAAGCCAATTATTGTGAATATAAACAAAAATTGTTTTCCCACACGAAATTAATATTATGAGGTTTGAAACTTGGATGCTTAATCAAGTGTTAATAAATGACATACCTATGTTATTATATTAATTTATACAACATTCTTAGCGTACGTAGTACAATCAGTATTTTGGGACATAATAAACAAATTAACTAACGACAAAATGGCCTAAACTATGAATTTAGATTACCAATTAAATTATATACACATTTTTCTTTCTCACTCAAATTTATATAAATATATCACACACAATATTATTTTATATGCATAATAAATATCGTTCTCATTAAATAAATTGATTATTGACGTGCTTTATTTAACCATAGGTATTTAGCGTAATTTGGATTGCAATTAATGTAATAAATACAAATACGGTAACTTGAATAAAAATCAACCTTCAAAATTATTAGTTTCAAAACGACTAATGTACTGTCCATATTTTAGAATAACTCTATGTACATAATACATAGATTGATTTTGGAAAATTTAAAACTTTTATTCACGCACAGATAGGGATCATAGAAAATTATTGTAATGTTATACAATAAAGGTATTTAAGGTGTTTTTATACAACTATTATTATGTTTATTAATTATTTATTGAGTCCAAGTATTAATATGCGACCGATGTCCTAAAATGTTAATCGAAATCAATTTTTTCGTTGAAACTCATTACGGTTCAAACAAATAATCGGTTTTTCCAATTAAACTTGTAAATGAAATTAACATAAATATATAAGAATATTGATTTTCCATTACACACAGTCCAGATTACAGCACAATACATAATCCTAAAATGTGTATACAAATCATTTTTAATTCATAATTTATTTTCAAAAATATTGTCAACATTGATCTACGATCAATATAAAAAATGGTTAGCCACACAGGTTTTTGTTTATATAACACACAGTAATTTTATTTCCATTAATCGAAAACCAACACACATATATAAAAGAAATAGTACCAAACCATATACATATATAGACACATACTTGTAAAACACAAAGGATAATTTGTTTCTCCTGATTTTTTACCCTTACAAAGTAGTTTTTTTGAGATCCTTACTTTTTTTTAATGAAATTTTATCATAATCCAGAATATAGAATAAATTTGTTTACCCGTCTGATGTGATTTCCACATATCCTGGCAGTGAATTAATACTGTCACATTTTGACGTTTTATCTTGAATACAATTTTCTATGTCAGATTCCAAAATTTTTCTTATATTTCCACATCTCAAACACTTTAAGCACTCGGTTGGATTTATTAAATTACAATTTTTGCAAGTCCACTGGAGTACAGATGCAATTGTACCCATTGTTATTGAATACAAACATGGCTAATTAAAACTAATATAATATTTTAAACTATAAATTTAAGTTTTACTTTACTACTTGATATAAATTTTTAATTATTTTAAACAATTTTCACTCCATTAAATTTTTTTTATGACAAACTTTTACACAAAACACAATCAAACAGCTGATCCGCCATATTAGTGGGTTGAAAAAATGTTAATTTTTTTAAGGGAGGTATTTTAGAAATGAATACGTTTTATGTTCGATTTAGTACCATTTACACTGTTAAATTTAGAACATAGTTCTAAAATATGTATGGTGCAAAAATCAAATTTATTTTAACAAACAATATATCTTGTACAGAACAAAATTGAAGTGTTGGAAATAACAAACTAAATCATGGAATAATTATGCCTCATCCAAATAAAGAGTAGTGTTTCAATCCCAACATCAAGTTTTCGACTGTGAAAAAATAAATCGTTGAAATCTGCTTTTTCCTTTTTTAGTTGCATTCCTTATTTCCACTCAGATCGACCAAAGGGCTATTCCTAGTATTTAAGATTCATTATCATGATTCTTAGTAGCCAATCTTTAAAACAATCTTATTTTCTATATTGCTTTTCGACTTTGAGAATGAAACACACATAAAAGCTTTGTGCGGCACTCTTCGCAAAATACCTATAAATTGATACTGCCTAGTCCAAGTTAAATTAATTGATTAAAATGAATTTTTGAGGGGGAAAAATATACATTTATAATACTAGTTATATTTCAACATACATTTATTTCAATATTTATTTAAATTAAAATTATTAATAAGTCTGAAATATTTAAAATTATTCATAAAAAGTAAAAGTTTAAATTTAAATTAACATCCTACGTTTAATTCTTAATATTTTTGTTTGTTTTTGTAATTTATGTATGGAGTAGTCATTTATTCAATTTTTGTAGTAAGCCTAATTTCCAAAATAAAATATAATTAATTATATGGATGTATTTAACATATAAAAAAAATTGAATTAATTATGGTTGACTCTAATCCTATTTAATTTATATTTATTATATTATACTCAATTTTTAATATCGCATATTATTATTTCCAAAAGGTCGATGTTTCATACGTCTGGCTCGTTGAGAACGTTGGCCCTGAAATATTTGCCGTGAAGGACTACCAGAATCAATATTCCTAACGTTAATTTGTAAATTTCGACCACCTTAAACACAAAATTTTGAAGTCAGTATTAGATACTTAAAAATAATTTTAAAAAAAGAAAACAAAAATAAGTAATCTGTGGATTTATCACAATTCAAGAGAGCGTCTATTGGCAACATTTTTTAAGTTTTCAGATTTCAAAAGTCATCAACAATAAAAAAAAATCATTTGCCTTTATATCGTAATTCCATTTATATTTATGCAATTACATTTGTAATTATTGACATGAGTTTTTTTTTTTATAAAATTAAAATTAATTAAAATGAAAAACGAAAATTGAATAAATTCTTTTTAAACAATTTGATTATTAAAATATTAAATTGGAAAGTATTAAAATGTTTTATGTATTACATGTAATATTTTAGTTTACCGTTTTGAAATGTGTGAATAAATCCACAGACACATAAATTACGACTTACTCGTGCCACCACGATGTTGGGAATCGCCCCAAATTATCGGGGCCCGATTAGCTCGATTATTGTGCCGCCCACCTCGCCGTTGACTTGATCCAGATCCGCGAGTTGAACGAGATCTGGTATTACTACTCGGGGATTGAGTTGCTTCAGCTTCACGGCCTTCTTCAACCTGTTCCAATTTAAATGAAAAGCAACAGATAACATAGTTGTTTCTTGGATTAAAATATATTTCTACTCACAATGATTCCTTCGGCACCTGGAGCTTTTTCACCTTCTGAACTAACACCATCGGCACCTTCCCCCTCATCTATATCACCACTTTCATTTTTATCGGTATCACGATCTTCATCGGGTGCATCCGATGTAGTTGCGTCGTCTTCCATATCATCTTCTCCTGATGCGCCAGTAACCATAATTTCCGGAACTGATGTTGCATCACTACGACTTGAACCAGCGACAACTTCTTGCTGCTGGGTACTATTCGATGAACCTTGTTCATTTTCACTGGAAACTGATTCAACTTTTTGAGGAGTATTCAACGTAGATCTACTGTTTATTTCGTCTAATTCATTTAAATCTACTCGCGTATCATCCATACCGTCATTGGGAACTAGAGACGATGGGCCTGGAATTGCGCGAGGTTCAGAAAATGTGAATCTCGCTGCATGTGGAACTTGAGAATGTGGTGAACTGACTGCCTCACTAAATCCATCATTCCGTCTAGGCGTATATAATGTAGGAGTACTTGGAACAATACTATCATCACCTGATTCCTCGTAACCCTGTTGAAGTAAAACTAAATGAGATGCTTGAGCTTGTCGACTATGAGGACTATTTTGCCGTGCTGTTGATGAACCGGGCGCATCACTTCCACTACTTATAGTCTGAATTTGTTGTGTTTCAGATGAATTCTGTGTAGACGCAACAGGAACATCTGAACTTCCTATTTGACTTATGACAATACTTTCCGAGCCACCATCAGGGGCAACGTGTATGCTACTGCCAGATTGATTTGGAACTTCACTACTATCATCCACTTCAACCTCATTATTATCGGACTGTACATTATCCTCATCTATATCTGGTCCTTCACCTTCGTCATAATTAGCCATTTCTTGCTCTTGCTCGTACGACTCTTCCATTTCATAACCATCACCGTTATCCACATCATCTTCAAATGGTCCGTCATCGGCTTCGGCATTTCCCTCATCGACCATGCCATCATCGTCATCCTCCGAATCAACAACAATGATATCGTCCTCTTGATCTCGTTGAGAGGAAGTCGGAACTTGATATTCCACCTCGATTCCTGATTCACTTACACCTTGAAATGCTTCACTACCTTGAGCACGTGGTCGTTTAACTTGTATTTGTTTATCAGATTCGTCATTATTTCCAGTTGAACTGTCACCTTCAATATCTCGTGGTCGTTTATGTGCGGCTTGTGTGGTGGTTACTGTGTTACTAGATGATGCTTGATGGTGACTACTAATAGCCGCAGGCTTAAATTAAAACATATATTCATTAAAATTCGATTGGTCTAGCGAACATGATGATCGATGCAAGGAACATTCTATATGATGAAGCAATCTATTAGAATACTTCAAACTTACGAGAAATTAAAATACGATTTCAAATCAAATTTGTTCGTTCAAACGACGTGGTTACCAAGGCAACAATACCAATGGCAATGAAACGTAATATTTGTTGAAAAGAAATACTTGATGTAAGCCAGTTGAAGAAACTAAAGAAGCATTTGGAAACAATTGAAATAGAACGTTGGAACTATGGAACCCAGATGAATTAGGATAAAATATTAGAGTTTGATTCCAAGAGTTTGAAAAAATTCTGTTCAATTGAGAATAATGCACAAATATATTAAACTGGAGAACCATTTCGTGATTGATGTTCGAAAAATAAAATATTAAAATATAACTTACCGTGGTTGAAGATGTCCCTGAAGTGCTTGGAGCTTGATTTACTTCCTGATTCGATACTGGAGCAGTTGATTGGGGTGGAACAATATTTTGTTGAGCTCCTTCAACTCTGGGAGATACTAATGCTACGGCTTGTTGTTGTTGTCCACCCGTTATGATTATTTGATTCGATGATGAATCGTTATTAATGGTTGGTATGCTTTCAGCTTCTTGGGAACTTTCAGCATTTGCAGCTCCAGACCCCATTGGTGGTACTGCGACAACCACCACCGCTGCTGAACTGGTGGCTGGCATATAATCTGTATGCGAACTAGTTGGTGACGATGATAAAGCTTCGCCGGAATTGTTATTTCCTGTAGTGTGTACTTGTTGTTGCGGTGGAACTAAAGCGGTTACGCTTCCAGTTGAACTACTGCCTTGTACTGAGGCAATGTTACTTGTTTGGCTGGTTGGAAGTACAGCAGCAGTTCGACTGTTTTGTATGGGGCGAATACTAGCTAATGGTGGTTCTCCTCGCCATGGGGTAACAGTGGCCGATTGTTGTCCACTCGGTCCTGCCATTGGTTTTACATTAGCTGTTCGAGGGCTATCAGTGGTCGTCTTTTCAATTGGATTTGAGCTGGTCGATGGTTTTGAGCCTTGTAATTGCCGATTTAACTGATTAATAATGAGCAATAGATTTTCATTCTCCCGCGTCAATCGAATAATAGCTTCCTGCTTCTCTTTATCTTGTTCGCTATGCTGAACTTCAATGCGGCTAATGCGAGTTTCAAATTGTGTTTTTAATCCACTGATCAGAAGATCACTCTCTTCGCGATTTTGCTCAATATTTTGTAATTGCAATTTGGTAGCAGCTAATTCCCGCGCCACCGCATTTTTATTTTCGGTCAATGACAATATACGCGTCTTAGCCTCTTTCAACAGGTTTTTGTTCTTTTCCTCCTTTTCAGCACTTCCCTTTAATAGTTCATTCACTTTACGTAAATTCTCATTCTCTTCTTGTGCCGATAATATTTGGGCATTCAATTCATTGATTTTTTCTTGAACCAATTTATCCGTATCGGTTTTCGCGGTAGATGTACTTGATTCACCAGCAGGATTAGATAGTGCCTCATCCGCCTTTTCACCATCTTTCACCGGATCTTTATTCTTTAACTCAAAGTATGAATCTTTATAACGTTTGGCAATTTTACGTATTTGAATTTCTTTATTCTTAGCATCTGCAATTTGAGCATCTTTATTAATTAATTCATCGGTGATTTTCTTAATTTCATCCTCCTTTATTAAAACATTATTCTTCAGCTCAATTATTTCATGTGTCATACGAACATTGGTTTGTTTCAACGTGTTAAGATCGTCCTGATATCTCTTGCAATCCTCTTGAGATACACCCAACTGTTTGGTCAAATTTTGTAATTCGACGTCTAGACGTGATTTTTCCATTTTGATTGTGATTAATTCATCGTTAGTCTTTTTTAATAATTCCTTCTCGGCGGTAAGCATCTTGGCGAGATTTTCCCGTTCTGTTTGTAAACGTTTGAAATCTTCGGGGCTTGTTTTATTGGATCGTTCCACAAGTAAATTTGCTCGTTGTCGCCAACGAGTCGCCTCGATGCGTAAAGACGCATTTTCAGCTGCTGCCGCATCGGATCTAGCTGATAATTCACGATTTTTCTCTTGTAACGGGAATAGTTCATCTTCAACCTTGGTTACACGATCTGTAAGCTCTTGAACTTTTTTAGATAACGTGTCTCGCTCTTCACGTAGAATACGGTTACTGTCGGTTATAGCGTTTAACGTCTCAATTTTACGTAAAAGTTCGGCATGCTTTGTAGCTGTAACCACTCCAACATCCGTTTTAGTTCGCTCTTGTTCCAACGAATTCATTGCTTCATCTAATTTGGTTTGTAGTACAGATTGTTCTGATTGTAAACGTGCGGTTTCTGTACGAAGTATATCCACTTTAGCAACCGCGATATCTTTTTCTTTACGTAGATATTTAACAATCTGTAAAAGTTGTTCGGATGACTTGATTTCCTCTTCATTCAAAGTTTTATTCATAAATGAATCGCTCATTTCGACATCACCACCGCCATTATCAGGTGTATCATTTGTGGAAGTTGAGCTAATCGATACTGCAGCTGTGACCGAAAGTTTAGTGCTCAATACTTGTATTTGATCGTGAAGTGCGGTATTTTGACTATTTAGATCCTCAATTCTCTGTTCCAATTGTTCACGTTCAGAACTGATCAGACGATCTTTTTCGTCCCAACCCTGGCTGGTCATATTTAATGTTTCAACAGCCTTATCACGTTCTGCTTTAATACCGCTAACGTTCTCCATTACACGATTTAATTCCTCTTTGAGTCTTGTCATAGCTTGTATATCGGTAGAATGTTGAATCATTTCATTGGCATATTTATTCTCAGCGAGTTGGAGGCTAGACGATAGATTATGATTTTCTGACCGGAGTTCACGCAATTCACGGTTGTTCTCATTTAATTTTTGGAGTGCGTCTTGTAGTTCTAGCTGAGCTTTGTGCAATTGGGACGTAGTATCTCCACTATTTAATTGAGCTCCGGTTATTTGAAGCGATATTTCGGTCTCCAATTCTTCGATGCGAGTTTTATATTCAAATTCGATTTTCTTCAACCGCACCAATTCATGTTCCAATTGTCCTTTTTCCTCTGAATATTTATCGTGCAGCTCTTTTAATTCTTTTTCGGAAGAGTTAGCCAAAGTGCAATATTGTTTAACATGTTCTTTTGTATTTTCTAATTCTTTTTCCAGCATAATCAAATCGGATTTGGTTTGATCGTATTTCATCTCCATTTCTCTTGCCCGCTTATTGGCTTGAGCAATTGGATTATCGTGTAAAGAAGGAGTTAGGCTTTCCTGTAATTTGTTGCTCAAATCTTCAATTTGTTGAGATTTCTCGACATTTTCTTGTCTAACTTGTTCTAATTCTTTGCGCAATTTATTTGCCTGGAGTATTTCATCTTCCATTTTTTGTTTGGCTGTTTCAGTTTGTCGTTCTAAATGTACGGTTAATTCTCTGAATCGATCTTGTTCTTCTTGTAGACGTCGTCGCAAAGCTGAACATTCTCGTGTTAATTCATCCAATCTAGATTCCATTCGCATACGCCCTTCAGTTTCCGACCGTTCAAAACTTGCCTTAATCATTTCCAAATTATTTAGTAGTAAATTTTGATTTTGACGCTCACGATTTAGTACCTCACGTTCCATCTGCAAACGAGATTCGTTATCGCGTAATATTTGGCACTCTTGTTTCAAATGATCGATAGTAACCTCATATCGTGATGCTTTCGATTGGGCAGAGAATGCCTCGTCTTTAATATGCATTATAGTTTGTTCGTGTTTAATAATACTATTCTCGTAATTTTTATTGCGTTCCTCTAGAGCCGAAATTTGTTTTTTATAAGCCGCCACATTTTTCTGAATGATTTTCAACTGTTCTGTGGAAAATGCGGATTGGGATGATAAACGACAATTGGTTGATGTTAATTCGCGCATTTCGCTGCGCATTGAATCAAATTGTTCATTAACCATTTTCTCATTCGTTAGTTTTTCTTTGCGATAATTTTCGTATTCCTCTTTTATAGATTTTAGTTGCGCAACTAAATCTTTGACTTTTTCTTCTAGTTCTGTAAGTTTTTGTTTATCGCGACCGTGGTCTTGAGATGATGAAATACTACTGGACGAGGCTAATGGCATATCTTCTTCCATTTGCATATCATCACCACCATTTAATGACGATCCATCGAATTGACCTGTCTTACTTACGTTTTTCACACTGTCGTAGTACAATTTTTTGTATCGTTCCTTTTGCTGCATGCAAGTGGAAAACATTTGGTTTTGGGCCTCTTGTGCATCTTGTAACTCTTTGATCCGCTTGGTGTACGTTTCGATTTTGGATAAGAAATTTTCTTGTTGCAAATTTACATGCCCCTGATCCATTTCCTCTAACTTGCCCGAAAGATCGCGAACAATATTTAGAAGATTCTGATTTCTCTGCTGAAGTTCCTCAATATTTGAGAATGTTACCAATTGTTTGGAGATGACTTCTTCTGCGGACATGTCCGATGTTACGGATTGCGCTGTTTCCGAAACGAAACCGCCACGAATTTGTTCGATTTCTTTTAATAAGAAACATACTTGTCTCGACACATCGGATAGTTCTGTCTTTAATTTTTTATTTTCACGTTCAAAATAATTCACTTTGGCTAAGGCGTCGTTTAATTCTTCACGTGCCTCTACTCGCTCCGCAATCATGTTCTCTATTTGTTGCTTCATTTCAGTATTTGATTCGAAAAGGTTTTGATGCTCAATCGCTTGCTTTTGAAATTTAGGAGCATTTTCTGCTACTTCTTGTAATATGCTATTTATTTGGATCAATAATCGGGCATTTTCCTTTTTCTTGAGTTGTAATTCTTCCGAAGTTTTTACGTATACTGAATAAATCTCGGTTAGTGACATACCCGATTTAATTAAACGGCTGCTGGCTGCAGCGGTTGGGGCTATATTTTGGATTGCATGCTCTATATTTTCTTCACGTGTCACTTTAAGTAATTCATTGGCATGTCGTAATTCATCGTGTAATGCCTCAATTTTTTTATCCCTCTCATCAAGTTCTTCTGCGTGATTAGATTCAACTTGTTTGATTTTAGTTTCCAAAACTCCATATTCATCGGTTGCTTCATTTAATAGCTTTTTCAGTTCGCCTATTGCATCGCTGAGTTCATTAATTTGATTCTTACTATCATCACTTGACTCTTTATAAAGTTCGGCTAATTTTGTTTTGGCAACTAGTTCCTTTTTATAATTATCCATCATTTTTGTGACTTCCTCGCTATGTTTGAATAATTTTGTGTTCAAATCCTCGGCTTTCAATGTAAGCGAATTATTTGTTTCACTCAATTGTGTATTTATACTGTTGGTTATTTTTAATTCTTCAGTCTTTTCATTAAGCTTTGTTTCGAGAGATAATACGCGTAAAGTATGTTCTCGGCGTATAGATGCCAATTCAGCCATATTACGATTTAAATCATTGTTCAATGTTTTAATTGTGTTGTTTAGTAAAGTTTTCTCTTGTTCCATACGTTTCTCTTTGTATTCCAAGCTGACTTCTTTACTTTGAATTTCATCGAGTTTAGCTAGAGCTTCACATTTTGTATTGATCGCGGCATTTAGCTGAGTTTCTAATGTTAAAATGTCGGATTGTAGTCGTTCCACTTCAATATTACGTCGTTCTATCATTTTTAACAACGAATCACGTTCGTCGACCGCCTCATTACGCTCCTTACGATATTCAGAAGTTTCGCTTTCATATTTATGTACGGATTCGTGTAATGATTTGGATTCCTTGCGCGATGTGTCCAACTCGTGTCGTAACTCATATGCACTCTGCTGCGACTGTAGTAGTTTGGCTTCATAGTCTTCAACTTTAGATGTAAGTTCTACGATCTTTTTTTCAAATCCCTCGCGAAGTTGCTCTAAAATAAATAGTTAAACATTATTATTTGGAGCATTAAAGGATAAGTGCAATAAAAAATGAAGAAAATTACTGTCGCGGACAACAAACATGTCAGACTCGTTTCGACATGTCGCTTCCATTCCGACATGATGCATTTACATTATCTTGGTATATATTATAATTATAATATATATAATTGTAATATAGTTCAAAGTAAATATTTATATAGTTTATTATAAAACTTACCAATATCAGATTTTTTTGTTTCGCATAAAGCTTTTGATGTTACATACTCCTCGAATTTTTCAACAAAATATGAATCCAATTTTTTGACAATATCCGTCGGAATTTTCTCCAATTCGTTGCCATTTAATATTTTATTTAATATCTTCTCTTCGTTTAGTTCCATGGTTTAATATTACGTTTATTATCGTATTTAATTAAACGAAACACCGCACGCATAACACATTAGAGTAGTCTATGTTAAAAGGTTAGATTTAATAGATGAATATGTATTATGGCGGCGATTTTTAGCGTGTTGTCGGATGAAGTTTGTTGAATTGTATTCACAAATTCACAATTCGAAATAGTAGGGCCAATAGAGAAATAGTATTGCCATATAAAATCCTTGTATAATTTTATGATAGAGACATCTAGTGATAGGTTACCAATCCAGACTCCAGTTAATATTTTGTTCATAACTACATAATAAAATATATTTTATAAAATATATGTATATGTATTATTTAAATATCCATGATAGGCAAAAATTATACAACCGAACTTAATTGTAAAACTTTCGAACCCAAGTATGTATGTGTTTTAGACATGAGCCCACTCAACAGTGGTATATATTACTTCAGCAATGGAAGCTTAAACGTTAACGATACCCTGACGCACATACGAATAATCCTAAAGGTTCAAACAGAATGTATTCGTTTTGTTAGAACTGTCAATTTGTATGAAAAAACGGGAAAGTAAGCACAATGAACAGACGGGACAAAAGCGAAATGGACACTAAACAAGTTTAAAAAATCGGAATGATATAACCTCAAATACATACTATTGTGACATATTCAAAGAAATCTCGTATTTAAGTGGAGCAGATGTCTATTGTCTTTTAGAATCGAAACGAACAGTGCAAGCCTGAAACGGAGCGGATGCAACTGATATATTTGGTTTCGAGCTAAGGTTTTCTCGATCCAAACGGATTTAAATTATTTCCATCGCATTGGAAATATTTCAATAATGTAACTCCGTCGTTGTCTGCATCAAAGTTTGGATCGAAATTGATATGTATGTACTTGATAGATATCCCGAACCTGCAGTCAGTTAGTACGTTTATGGAGTCGATCATGTAGTTAACTTTTGGTTAAATCCGAGTTATCTTTTTAAGCGTTTATTCTGCAGGGTCAAGTCGTAGTTGAGTTGAAACCGAGATATAAACGTCATATATAAAACATGTTTATATACACATTTTTTTAGAAAGAAGAACTTACAATTAAAAAATGTAAAATGATGGTAATAATACTTCGCCAGTCGGCAAAAAATAGTAACGTTCACATTTTTGTTGTGGTTGATTTTCGACTCGAGAGTTAACTTGACTCGAACGCCAAATTTGTTCTGTCGAGTCGAGTTAACTACAAGATGACTCGATTCCGTTTATACTTATAGTGAAAGATTGTACTGTGGTGAAAGATAACCTATGTTCAACCTAGGCTGAACTCTTAATAAAAGCGTACTAAGTGCCTCAAGAAACTGTGTATGTCACTATGCATGCAATGCAGGAAAAACTTGAGTGGTAGGTTCATATTGTAGAATCAATGACGGTTCCTTGGGTTATTTCATTTAATTGGTTGCACACAAAGCGCCATTTTCATTGAAGTTTGTTGTGTATCTTGATGTTGTGAATAGGATACGACTCGATTTGATGCCTGAAAGCTACGTTTTAATCAAAAATTTACATTATAGATCGCTTTTTAAATCAATTAAATGTCGAATTTATCAGGTGTACGAGTTAACACGTTTAATGAGAATTTTTTGAGTGAATCAGATCAAGATGCTAACAGCGTACTAACAGAGTTAGATAAAGGTTTGAATTTTGCTTAATTTGTTAAAATTAAAGATAATAATTTTTCAGAATATATATTTTATATTAGGGTTACGATCACCTAAGTTAGGTGAACAATGTGAGGCAATCGTGCGCTTCCCAAAACTTTTTGAGAAATATCCATTTCCAATTCTAATTAATTCATCGTTTTTAAAACTAGCCGACTTCTTTCGAATTGGATCAAATTTACTACGACTATGGGTGCTTCGTGTATGCCAGCAAAGTGAAAAGCATTTAGATAAAATTCTAAGCGTAGAAGAGTTTGTCAAACGAATTTTTATGGTAATCCATTCCAACGATCCGATTGCTAGGTCACTAACGCTAAAAACGTTGGGCGCTGTAGCTGGAATAATACCAGAACAACAACAAGTACATCATGCAATCCGTAAAGCACTAGACAGTCATGATGCAGTTGAGGTGGAGGCGGCTGTACATGCAAGTGTACAATTTGCGGCACAATCGAAAACGTTCGCGATCAGCATGTGTTCCAAAGTGGCCTCTATGATTGAATCACTTCAAACTCCGATCAGCATGAAACTGCAATTGATTCCGGTGTTAAGACATATGCATCATGACGCTAATACAGCGGCACTCGTAAAGAGTATTTGTACTGCACTCCTCCCAAAGTACCCGTCTGAAAGTTTTGTGGTTGTTATACTGGATTCGTTGACACAACTTACATGTGCTACTTTGATCGATATTCCAGACCAAGTAAACCTTCTTTTGACATATCTTCGGGATCCACGTAAAAGAGTCCGTTTTCAAGTTTTACGGTCACTTCAAGCACTATCGGAGAAAGGAGCACATCTATGGCCTAAGGGCGCTCAAATGAGCTTGATATCGATTGCAATGAAATGCAATGATTTGGGAAACGAGCAAAGTTTGGTTTTGTCAGTTGTACTAACTCTGACGAATTGTCCAGTCACGTGTCACACATTACTAAACGAAGAACAGGAGTTGGTTCTAGAATTGTGTTCAACATGTTTGGTATTGGAACATCATACAGCTGCAAGTCAAGCATTAGCCATTCTGACTAGTCTAGTTTGCTATTGGTATGAGTTTATTATTATTTATTAGCGGTTTTAAAATAATATATTCTATACATTTCAGTAATACGGAAGGAATTATACCACCAACCACTTATGTAAACCAAATAAATCTACATTTGGAGAGCTTAATATATTCATCGCTTACCAATCCCAAGTTGCATAAAGAACTTTCTACATACTTGAAGTGTGGCATTAAACTATCCGAGAATAATGTTAAATTTGGTAAGGAATTTACAGAATTAATCGGAAGCGTGCTTACAGACGATTTCGAATATCCACCGCCCCATTCGATACTATTGTGTGAGACATTGGGAGCTTTATGCTCGCAATTCTGTAGTAGACGTTTTTCGATCGAAAATAGTTCTGAACCCTTCGTATTCGATGATTTGCTCTGGAGATTATTGGAAATATTAGGGAAAATGGTGGAGAATGGTCAATGCAGGAATCAATCGCATTTAATCGAAATCATATCGGCTGTTTGTTTACAATCAATGCTAGGCTCGTTTATGACTAACTCAATATTGGAAATATTTCATAAAGTTTTAAATGTGACGAATGGCTGGACTCAGTATCGTATTGCACGCTCAGCGTCTCGATATGGACAACATTTTTTGGCCGCGATAATTTATCAAAAGCTGTCGAATCATGTTTCATTAGAGAAATATCATTTCTTTTTGCTCGCTCTTTCTCAAATCTCAAAAGCTGAATGTATCCTTATATATGGATATAATTTTGAAGATTTGGTAAACAATTACAAGCTGCTCGATGTAAAAGGACATTTAGATAATTCTGTTGAATTGAAATTACCTATTGTCGAGCGTTTGGATAAAGTTGTAACTCTATATTGGAAGGCATTAGCTACGCTAAGAGCCAGTTCATCGCCTGCACATCCTTTAAATTTTCAGTCTGAATATGTAAAGCTACGTGGACAATTTTTAGAAGCGCTTTTGAACGTCGTCATCATAAAAAATACTCAATCGATGACACCACCACCGGCAATCGCACAAACACTTGCCCAAAATTCACGAGATCATTTACAAAAATTTGGTCATGTCACGAATCAATTACGAAAATTCGTAAAAGTTTTAAAAACGCTCGAAGAAAATTATTCATTGCTGTATAAATCAGCATTCGATGCAGATCCATGTACACTAGAACATTTGGAAGTAATCAAACATATAACCTGTCTATTCGCATATTCTGTTGAGGTGATCTGTTTTGTATCACCATCAGATAATCCAAATTTGCAAATTCAAATGAATTATCCCGAAACAAAGTTCGCACTCAATTTGTGTTCGAAAATTATGGATAAATTTGCCAGTCTACCGAACGAGACGGGTAACACGAAAACAATAACAAGTCGGCATACCGATGTAATTCTAAATCAAATAGAAATGTTAACTCGGACACCAATTTGTATGCCTCGGTTTTTCTTTCAAATATTGCAGAACACTTCGATTAAATTATCAATAAGCCCACAGCCACGGGTTACTGGTGAACCAACAATTATACAAAATGGTTGTAATTTGGTTGTTAAAGTTGAAGGTGTTGTTCAACACTATGGGCGACGACCAAATCTTTTTAGAACAGTTGATATGATTAAATTAACTTTGGTATCGCAATCGATGAATCCACCGCGTATCAATGAAATGAAACCGATGAATGATACAATCACATTGACTCAGAATGTTAAACCACATCGTGATTTTTTATCGGGAAGTTTTCTGTTACCACTGGGGAATCAATGTGTAGGTACTTTTGGACCAAAAGGAGGGTTATGGCAAGTTACGTTAGAAGCTTGTGTTATTGACGGGGATGGTGTAATTTGGAATACGGGGCCTAAAAGTACTCTATCGGTGCGAGTTCCAGATGATCCGAATAGGCAATTCCCTGATACAATCATTACGCAACGCCGTCCGTATAATAATTATTAATGACTAACAATGTAACAAATTTATAATAAAAGAAAATTTATAAAATCATTGTTTTTAATTATATTTTCCTATAATTACTCGAAAAAAAATTAATTATCATTCTGTTTCATTTAATAGTTAAAAATTCAAATCTAAAGTTGTCGTCTGGTAGTAAAATGAAAAAACTTTTTGCTTTTTTCGTATTAACAGTCCAAATTGGAATATTATTGACCAGTGGGCTCGGAAAATGTCCTATCCACTTGCTAATGGATAATTTCAACATAACGCAAATTTATGGCAAATGGTATGAAATACAGCACTCCTTTTACTTGCCTGATTTAACCTTCGGCTGTACTACAATCACTTTACGTGAAGGAGATCCAACACAAATTCAAATTACATTGAAAACAATTAATCAATGGACAGGAAGTTCAATATCGCAAAGTGGTATTGCTAAATTAGAAAATCCGAACATTCCTAAACTTGAGTTTATGGTAAATATAATACAATACAAAATGTAAATTTTTACTTATTTGGTTAATGAAATGATTTAGTTTCAAACTCGAATGCCAACGGCCATTGCCCGTTTTCTACCGGGAAGTGGATTATATCAAGTCCTGGCTACTGATTATAAAACATTTACAATTCTATATTCATGTACCAGCTATAATTTTGCGTATACTGACCAAATTTGGATTCTTACTCGTGAACGTGAATTATCTGATGACGGAATAGAAAAGGTGAAACAGACTATAAAGAGTTGGGGTCTAGATGAGAGTCGAATGATTAAACCAAAAAGTAAATTTTGTGATGAAAATGTTTAAATTATATTCAATATTAATATTCAAAATTAAAATAATCTAATTATATAATAAATTATGTATTGGTCTATAATAACCTTCTCTTCCAAGATTCTAATTAAAAAATAAATATTCAAGTTATTAAGATTTTGTTTCCATATCCAACTTAAACTCCAGTGTCATTTGTAATTTACTTATAAATATTCGTCAATAATTGCCAGGATTTTCTAAAAGCTGTTTTACATTGCCAATATATACATTCCGCGTCTAGTTAATTCTAACAACACATTCAACAGGTGTTTGTTTTTCACAGGAATAAAACTAACTAAACAAACTAATTGAAACTGAATCAAGTTAAGAGATTGTTGTTGAGATATTTTGAATATTTTTGTTTATTACTTACAATAGAACAGAAGAATTACTTACATTTTATTCAAAACTTAATCAAATCGGAACTATTCAGGTTCATGCTTTATTTATTTTATTCAAATTCCATTGAAAATTAATACGTTGAAATTATTTTATCGGATGAGTACGAGAATCTGTCTAATCGAAGATTCATAGAATTGAGTAGTTTATAATATTAATGCAGATGTCATTTATGGAAAATAACTAATTTATTCATCGAATTTATTATCAAAAACACGAACCATATTATTATTTACGCTACTGTAAATTAAATATGTACATAAATATGCAATAACATTAGCGCCCGCGCATTTCCCCCATTTCGTACATACAAGTTTTTCATATATTTTCAGTCGTCTGAGGAAATTGTAAAAAAAAGACAAAACTCGTAGCCTTGAACTCTAATACAATTTTACTACGATAAAGTTGGGCGTTCTATACAAAATAATTCCTGTTTTATATCCTTTAAGATAGACAACCCTTTTGACTTTCAAAAATAAAAAAAACTGTTTAAGTGTAAGTTCTAGGTATATTATTCTAAAACTAAAGTTTAATTTTTTTAATCAATATTGGATAATATTTTCGGAAAGGTTTATAAAAGGGAATAATTTATGTTTTTTCGTGTGTGTCCGGTGTCGACTACCGATTTTTTTTTTACTTTTCGTGTAGTGTAGTGCATATTACATACAACAAAGGTGTAGATTACTCATAATAATGTATCGCCCTTTATTTATAGTTTAATCAGCAACACCGACTATTTCAATGGATTTAAAAGGGCGTGTGGCTCTTATAACCGGAGCTGCAACAGGATTGGGACGAATGTTGTGTGAAGAATTTTTGCGGCATGGTACAAAAGTGTCTGCATGCGATTTAGATTCGGATGCCGGTGAATTGGCAGTCGAAGAGCTGGGTGGTAAATTTGGCAAAGATCGAATATTATTCTGCCATTGTGATGTGACTGATTATGTGCAATATGAAGAAGCTTTTCAGAGCACCATATCCGAATTCGGGACTATAGATATTGTGATAAATAATGCTGAAATTATGAATGATAAATTTTGGGAGCTGGAAGTTGATGTAAATTTAAACGGAACAATCCGGGGAACACTGTTAGCACAACAATTTTTGGGCAAGGATCGTGGTGGTAAAGGTGGAGTTGTTATAAATATTGGTGCTATATCTAGTGTTCGGCCACAGCTATCGACGCCTATTTATTCGGCAACCAAACATGCTATTTTGGCATTATCGCGTTCGTGTGGCGATTCATATCATTTCAATACAACCGGTATTCGGGTAATTGCAATATGTCCCGGGCCATTCGAAAATCAAAATTCTACACATAGCAGTCGATTTAAGACACCAACGCATGAGAAAGCATACCAGCTCGACATGAAAGGCATCATACCTCAAAAGTAAATGATCCATTTAGCTAAAATTTATTTAATTCATTACCATTTCCTTATTATTTATAGAATGGAACATTTCAGCAAAGGTTTAATTGATATTGTGAAATCAGCCAGCTCAGGTACAATTTGGGTGATAGCGAATGGTAAACAACCAACCGAAATACCATATTCCAGTGCAAATATTTAAATATAGTAGTGTATATACGTAATATTAAACTAAGACAGTACAAGCAACATTTTCAAAATACATTCATACTTCGGTCATATTCTAAGAAATTTATATACCTAAACTACTTTTATACTAAATCCTTATTATTACCTATATATATTTAGTAACCATATGACTACTTTGTAATTTTCTTAAAAAAAACACACATCTCGGCTTTAGATATACATACATACATTTAATGTTTAAGTTAACAAAAAATTCGAACAAAATCGCATTAGATTGCTTGAAATTAACACAATTATATATACAACATGAGTATAAGTATAGTTTCTTAAACGTTATACCAATTTAATTTCTTCCAAATTGATATTGTGATTAAGAAGTAAATTAATTTATATATAAATAATAATAGCTTAAGAACGATTCCAAGAAGATCCAGTTAAACTGTTTTGTTACTGTGTGCTAAGCATACCGATTAGAATACTTATTAATAACATAAAAGGATATCATGTCTTATATGTACATCAATTTCATAATAAACTGGATATTATTATAATCATCCGTAACTTAGACTAATAAAATAATACGCATTTTAATTTATATAATAATTTTTATCCAACAAATGTATTTTTTATTATTTTAAATTAAATGAATAAAATAATGGCTTACATATTGGATTGTGTTCTAATTTCATGCTTTCACCGAGCCATCTGATACTGATTATAACTATATTAGATATAGGCATTGTACTTTGTACACAGTAGTGGTTTTCAACGGAATTGATTGTTCAACAATTTCAAATTGCCGTGCCATTACGTAAATATAAAGAAATCATGAATGAAATGATACAAAATAAGTAAAATTAATCATTAAATCCAAGCCAAATTTAATTTTGACAACAAAAAATCATTCAGATACTCGTATGCAATATGCATCTGGTATTATCGACTTAAATTCGATAATTAAAGACACATACAGAACATGAACGGATCTAATTTCAAATACATATCTACTGGTTTGTTATTGCCATTGAAATTAATGCTTGAACATGTCTGCAAGGAACGTTTGTACGTCTTGGATTTCTGATTGGTGGAAAAGCTAATCTGGATTTCAAAACAATCCATAATTGAGTTGTAGCAAGCCTGTAAGTGGACCATTTAAATTTGTATGAAAAAACTGAGAATGAAGAGTTGTGTCATATTTATTTTTAACGCAGAAGACGTGCTAGGCGACGATGACATCTTGGCATAAAGATTGACCTGGCCGGTCCTAGTCATCTATGCAACATGAAATGCTACCTCGGAATCGAAGCCGATCGAGAACAGAGATAGTTGCTTTATTTTGTTTGTAATTAACCGTATGTAATTTTAAACAATCTTATTATCATGCTTGTACTTTACTTCGATTTATAGCATTTTAAATTATAAATTCGGTGTTATGTAAAACCGTTTGTTAGTTACATATTTTTGGCTATAATTAATACAATTTTGTTACGTTATTTTGTGATCGGATAGATGGTTACAGATAAGTTTGTATATTTATAAGTTGGGTATGCAACCAATTAAGCATATATACTTTCTCCAGCTGCTGTGAATCTGTTGTCAAAATGTCAAATGTTTGACAATTAAAAAAACGTGCGAGTTGTATAAAATGAAAAAATTTAAGAGAAAATCTACATCTGAAATTTCAAAAAGTGAAAAAAATTCGCAAAATTCAAACTCAGAGGTGACCGAAATAGAACAACTTAAACAACGGTACGATGGAATTGATATTGTTACCGTAAAAAAGTTTAAAGATTTTCCACTTTCCACAAAAACGTTACGAGGGTTAGGGGATAGTAATTACGATGTACCGACTGAAGTACAAAAAGAAGCGATCGGTCAAGCTGTACGTGGTAAAGATGTATTAGGTGCTGCTGTAACAGGAAGTGGTAAAACACTAGCATTCTTAATACCTGTTTTAGAAAACTTATTCATTAAGCAATGGTGCCGATTCGATGGTCTCGGCGCTATTATAATATCACCGACACGAGAACTGGCCTATCAAATTTTCGAGACCCTTCGCAAAGTCGGAAGGCATCATGAATTCTCGGCCGCTCTCATAATCGGAGGTAAAAATCTTAAATTTGAAACAAAACGTATGAACCAGTGTAACATAATTATTGCAACACCGGGTCGTCTACTGCAGCACATGGACGAAAACCCCTTATTTAATTGTGATAGCATGCAAGTGTTAGTGTTGGACGAGGCCGATCGTATATTAGACATGGGTTTTGAACAAACAATGAACGCGATCATTGAAAATTTACCATCCGCACGACAAACACTATTATTTTCGGCGACTCAAACCAAATCAGTAAAAGACTTAGCGAGATTAAGCTTAAAATTTCCGGTTTATATAGAACCCAGATCTCAGTCAGCCTCTGTAACTCCAGCCAATTTAAATCAAAATTATGTAGTACTGGAATTGGAGGAAAAAATCACCATGATCTGGTCCTTTATTAAAAATCACTTAAAACAGAAAATTATTGTGTTCGTGGCGAGCTGTAAACAGGCGAAATTTTTAACAGAAATATTTACTAAGTTACGGGTTGGTTCAAAAATTCTGGGTTTATATGGGACACTGCATCAAGATCGACGAGTCTCTATTTACGATGAATTTGTAAGAAAATCAAATTGTGTGCTAATCTGTACAGACATAGCATCAAGGGGCCTCGATTTTCCTGTAGTTGGATGGGTTGTACAATTGGATTGTCCGGAGGACGCTGTCGCGTATATACATCGAGCCGGTCGGACCGCACGTTATAACCATAAAGGAGAAAATTTATTGGTACTTACTCCATCCGAAGAGGATGGGATGGTGAAGGCTTTACAGGACAAGAAAATTATCATAAATAAAATCTTCATTGATGCTAAGAAATTATTTTCACCCCGAATCAAAATGGAAGGAATTCTAGCGCAGAATATGGAATTAAAGGCAACTGCTCAGCGAGCATTTGTCGCATATCTTAAATCCATTTATTTAATGAAGAATAAAGAAGTATTCGATGTACACTCGGTCGACATTAATAAATTTGCCCAATCCCTGGGACTGGTGGTCACGCCCAGAGTACGCTTCTTAGAAAGATGGCTAAAGGCTCAAAGTAAAACGATTAATAAAGATGAGCAAAATATCTTCAATACATTCAAATCGGAAAGTGAAGATGAAAGTGACGATGATTTCTTAAAACTCAAACGAAAAGATCATCAAATCGATCAAGACGAAGATAATGATCCAGCTATAGACAATGGAGACGAACAGAACGATTTTAATATGGATCTTCCTAAAGCAAACGTGAAGCCAATAACCAAAGCACAAATTGCTAAAAAATTGGCAAAGAAAAAAATCAGTTCGAATAAAAAAATTCAATTTGATGAAACTGGGAACGCTGTTCTGGATCCAACCAAAGCAGTTCAATCTGAAATGGCTAAAAAATTACTTGAGAAATACGACGAAAATGAAGGAACTGGAGGTATTGATATAGAGGAATCGAAGACGTTGCTAAAAGAAGAAGACCATTACGATAAACTGAGGTTTAGGGAGATCGTTAAAATTAGGCACAAGGAGCAAAAAAATAAGTTGAAGCAGAAACGGAAGGCTGAGGAAGATGAACAGAAAGATGATATTGGTACTAGTGATGAAGAAATTGATCACGATTACTCATGGCTGCCAGATCCGGATAAAGTTTATGGCCCGAAATCATCTAGCGATGAGGATGAACCAGCTCCACCACCTAAATCTAAAGTCAAGAGCACACTAAGTAAGAAAACCACAGATCCACCACATAAAAAGAAAAAAATTATTGATTCAGCTACGCTGTCGCTCGATGAGGCGGAACTGTTCGCAATGAAATTGTTAGAAAATAAATAAAGTTTTTTGTGAAAATATTTAACGAATATATATTTAGCATTTATAAATCAACAATTTTACTTTATTCATAATATTTCTGGCCCAAATTAAGCCAATCCCTAGGATTTTTTAAAACTTCCTGTAAGCGATCTTCTGGTGTACCTTTAGGCGGAATTTGCATATATTCCCAACGTGCTGATAATGGTAGCGACATCAAAATACTTTCATATCGTGCCCCTGGCGTATAAAGGCCGAACTTAGTTCCGCGATCATAAATTAAATTGAATTCAACATAGCGGCCACGTCTTAGTAATTGCCATTGTCTTTGCAGTTCACCGTAATCATCATTCTTATGTTTACGCACCAATGGGACATATGAAGGAATCACCGATTTTGCGCATGTCGTAACGAAATTGAAACATTCGTTCTGGTCGGGTGTATCCAAATCGTCAAAGAATATTCCGCCAACGCCACGACATTCATTCCTATGTGTTATATGGAAGTACTTGTCACACCAAATTTTGAACTTAGCATAGTATGAAGTATTATGCTCGTCGCACGCACTTTTAAGTGTTTGATGGAAATGCTTGGCGTCTGTTTCATTTAGATAGTATGGGGTTAAATCAGTGCCACCACCAAACCACCATTGTTTGTTACCCGTGCTATCGGTCACCTCAAAGTATCGATAATTAAAGTGTATAGTAGGAACCATTGGATTTCTTGGATGAATAACAGCACTTATACCAGCGGCGAAAAACGGTAAATGCCCATCGGCTAATTCTTTACCGCGAGATCTCATTTGTTGTATCGCACCGGGTGGTAATGTACCCGAAACCACTGATATATTTACACCAGCCTTCTCGAATACATCGCCGTCTTGAAGGACGCAAGTAATGCCGCCACCACCTTCTTTCCGAGTCCAGCGATCGACCTTAAATTTTCGATCAAAATTTTCTTCATTTTCCAGCGCAACACAAAACTCTTTTTGAATTTTCATAATCATCAATTCCATTCGTGTTTTCATGTCATCCTTATTCTGTTCCAACTGATTAAGATCAGTGACTGGCGCTGCCATGTATTGACTAATATTAAATATTTTTCGTACATCATTCTTATCTATTACAACGCTATTTACTGATAATAAAGTTGTGATGCCCGAACCAATAATAAATGCATCCCGAAAACTGGAAACAAGTAAATTTCAATTGTAATTCAAATATATTAATGAGCCAAATATAAAACATACCCCTTTTTCTTAATTCGTAAATTATTAGAAATTTGTATCCAACTTAATATTTTTACACTTTGACGAAACGATTTGAACATTTTTTTTGATTAATTCTTTAAATAATCCCCAAATGTTAAATACTGAAAGTCATTTAATTAACTGACCAGTGTTTACATAAATGTACACGCTTTTCTATATATTGGCTATGTGGGAAATGTCACGAAATTTATAACATAGGAATTTCTTATTAGAATTGAAATTGCAGTAGTCTGTATTATCGACTTGATAAATCGTGATGACTGTACTAAAATATAATACATGTAAGGTGCGTTTTTTAGTCACCAAATTTCTTATTGGCACACTGTACTGGATAAGAATTTTTCTTTATTCAAGGTGCGCTTGTTTATTCAAAAAATGTCTTATTGGATTGCTGTACTGGATGAAAATTTCCCCGTTTATTCAGTAAAATCTAAAGTCGCGTGTTTTTATTCAAAAAGTTTCTTATTGGAATGCTGTACTGTTATTAGGTAATTTAATGAATGGTCACCACTTATGGGTAAAGCCTCTATTCCATTGTGAAAAATTTACTGCCAACATTTTTTTGTTGCCATAATGAAAGGAGAAAGAAAAGAAAAAATTCCATTAGTGTGACAGAGATAGTAGTTTTTTTTATTTTTTATTTTATAGCGAAACTTTTATGGTTACGTTTTGACATCTTCTGTAACATAACCAACAAATTTCATAATTTTTTTTATGTCTCGAGTGCGAACATAATTTTATTCATTTATTCATATGCTATTACATAATAAATAATTTATTGTAATATAATTAATAATAATAACAATAATAATTTATTATTATAACGTCTGAAATATTAAAAAAAAATGTACAACAAAATAACATTTGACCATAAAAAAATCCAAACATGTGTGTGTGAAAAAAATTTCGTATCCGCACACAATTTTTATGTCGATGTGTGTAAATGTTGCCATAAAAAATACTCAACTTGATACTTTTCTGTAATAAATTATGGCAACACACTAACACAAACACATTTTTCTCTCCAGTAAAATTTTGCTGATGAAGTTTTTTGTTTCTTTCGCACCACCAGCAAATCTATATTTTTATCCCATTTTGGTTTTACTGACAGCAAATTTTTCACAATGGAATAGAGGCTTAAGGTTGTAGTTCCCCATTAAATACGATGATACTGTATATCACTTGAATCTTTACAAGTTTTCTTTTGGTTTATTTATTTACATTGTACAATTCCATATGCAGATATATTTCAAAAATGTCGAATGTTATGTTTTTATTCACAATTTTATATATCTATACTTTACAATATTAAGTGAATTAGGTTTACAATTAACTTTAATTTTATTTAATTAAATTTGGTAACACACAGCTTTTTCGGTCTGCTCACAATCGAACTCTGATTTTTTTATATTAAAAACAAAAATCAACAAAATATAAAATCAATGATTACTTATTTATAAAAATTAAATCTAATATTGTACGCAACCATTAAAATCTAAAGTGCAAACGAAAACAATAAAAATCTAAATGGTACAAAATAAAAATGAAAAATGAAGATCAAAATGAAAACACTTATGGGTAAGGTTGTAGTTCCCCATTAAATACGATGATACTGTATATCACTTGAATCTTTACAAGTTTTCTTTTGGTTTATTTATTTACATTGTACAATTCCATATGCAGATATATTTCAAAAATGTCGAATGTTATGTTTTTATTCACAATTTTATATATCTATACTTTACAATATTAAGTGAATTAGGTTTACAATTAACTTTAATTTTATTTAATTAAATTTGGTAACACACAGCTTTTTCGGTTTTTAACAATCGAACTCTGATTTTTTTATATTAAAAACAAAAATCAACAAAATATAAAATCAATGATTACTTATTTATAAAAATTAAATCTAATATTGTACGCAACCATTAAAATCTAAAGTGCAAACGAAAACAATAAAAATCTAAATGGTACAAAATAAAAATGAAAAATGAAGATCAACATGAAAACACTACAAATTCCGCTCTTGTTATTAGGTAATTTAATTTTTTATCATTAATATAATACATTTAATGTTAAACCACATATTTTAATTCACTATTATTGAAATAATATTAAATTTAACATCAATCTTTCATCGTTCGGCCTTTTTTGGCTTGCCGTTTGAACATACATACTCATATATGTCATTTTCACTTAGGTATAAATAACAAGCGCATGTGATCGATGTTATGGAATGATTTCGTTTACCTTTAATATTAGTTAAAAAAACTAAACTGTTAAAATGCGCATAAAAGTTAGAACTCGGTTTGGAGGAGTTAACAAGACTACTATATAACAGACTGATGTACACACGGTGTACATATTATACGTTTAGTCAGTGGAGGTTGAGTGGTTTTATGGTAGATGCGGTTCTGTTTAGAACGAAGCACATATTTGATGCGTTTCCCCATAAAAGGATATTTTACCCTAACATAAATTTATTTTATTTTGGAATCAAACCAAAAAAACTTTAATTTTGTACTAAAACAATGAATTACGTGTGGTGTCTTGTGCGTACATTCTTGTATTGGTTTTGTATTAAGGAAGGCGATTTCTTAAAATATAGCACAGTAAAATAAATAATAATAATTAAATCTTTTTCGAATTATAATATAAAAGTTATAATTATGGAACTGTGTGCTATTGTGTTAACCATAACTGCCTTAAATGATAATAATATAACATATTAATAATAATTAGTTTATAATATCGCGATAACGTACATGAAATTTTTATTTATTGAACGATTTATGTGCTAAAAATCTATCAACTCATGACGTATTGTACGCATGCCTGTTTATTGCATTTTTTTTTAATTCGAACATTCCTCCGTTCTTGTTTCATACAATTTCTTTTCTGTCAGTATTGATCTGTCAAATATCCCGCAATGCTGTCACGAAAAAACGTCTATGTTTTTATTAATCAAAAAATATATTTGGCTTTTAAAATTTTGTAAAATTTAATTATTTACATGAATAGTGAATATCGGAATATCATTAAATACGATTCATAATTAAATATAGAACACAATATTAAATATTTGTTTTTAAGTTTAGTTTTTCTAATCAATGTTTATTGCGCATACGTCATTCAAGATTTTTATTTAGTTTATTTCTATATTGTTAAAACTCTGTTTTTAATAAAAGTGAATAAAGGGATTATTGTTTATTGCAAATGTTTTCATTGATAAGTCATTCAATAAGGTTTAACACGAAATAATAAGGGTCTGTTTTGTGGATGATAAAAAAAATAATTTAGTTTGTTGGTCTATATTATTGTAAATTGCAATGTCGGCTTATAATAAAATAATTTTATCTTTTAATTTTGTGTAATATACACACAAAAAATAAGATAAAATAATCACCTTTGTGCTGGTTCTAATATGAAATTTTCATGTACAAACATCGCAGAATTGAGCTCCATTTTTGTAATTTGTGTGTGTGTGTGTGTGTATGTGCAATAAGTGTATAAAGTCGATCTTATAAACTAAATTTGATTTTGTTTATCCAATTAAAAAATGGTTTAGTGTTAATATAAAATATAATAAAAGACATAATAACACAAAAAATTTCGTTTTTAGGAAAACATTGATTTTTCCATAAAAAAATAATAATTCAAAAACTATCAGTTTTTTTTTGGATAAATATGGATTTTTCATATTTATTTTCCGTTTAATATATTGGTTTTTCATTATAAATTAACTAAAAAGTTTGATTTTATTTTAAATAGTGAATTTTTCGATGTGACACTTTAAAACAATAAAAATGTACGACTTTATTTAATTGGAAAGAAAAATAAAAATAATAATAAAACAGAAAAAGGAGAAAATATATTCTCTATTTACATGACTGGAATTTTCCTAAATAAAAGCTAAAAATTGATACGCAACGTACAAGGGAGCAATTGATAAAAAATTGGAAAATTTATAACACAAATAGTGGAGTTACTTTTGTAGTACACTTGACTAAATATGAAAAAGTTCACTTTTAAAGGTGTCTTGGATGGATTTCGAACATCGGTTCAGCAACAATCAAAGCCTGAACAAGAAATACAAGAAACACTTAAACCAGACCATTTTACATTAATCAAGGTAAGTTCGGTTTTTTTTCTCTTCTCTATGAAAAGCTATGTAAAATAAACATAACATAATTTATAAAAATATTTAGGGAAGGAATTTTTCCATTTTTTCGCTATATTTAAAGTTTCCCCTAAATTTCATTATGATCCTATCATTTTAATTTAGTGTCTATGAATAATAATTAAAGTGATTAGAATTAAAATTTATGAATAATTTATATCGCCAATTAAAATTATTGATTAAATTTCGTTGAGCAATTAAAATGTATATTTTCTTTAAATCTTTTTAAAAGAATATATATTACATATATTATTATGTATATATAACCACAAAAAAATATTTTCTCATTAATCATTTTCTTTATAGGGGCTTAAGAACATATACGAAGTATATTTCGAAGTTGTGATATACGTACACTATGTATGTATATATGATTAAATTCCTAAGCAGAGTTTTTTATTAAGCCCAAAGCAGTGATTTTGTGACAGAGGATAATAAAAAATAGAAACTTTTCCTTTGAAAATGTAAAATTAAAACAAGTTATCGTTCCTAACCTTGTGAATGTTAATCTTGTTAGTGTTTTTTCGCGATTCCTACCACGAAATATATACATACATACATATAACACAAGACTATGCAGGTGTTTCTTACAATTTAATGTTATATTAGCAGGACGGCGTTTATTTACTTAGTGACTCACAAAGGACCTAAATACTGATCTATTAAAGGAGGTATAACATCATTTGTCATTAGTATAACAATTAAATATGATAGCTGGATACGTTTTCTATTTGCAATAGTATCATGCAATACCTTACATCAATATGTCTTCATATACTAGATTCATCTAAGAAACTATTATGGGATTCTAATTCTTAATTTGACTCGCCACTAGACTGATCGAAAACATAAAAAAGTATTTGTTGGAATGTTCTCATCTCGTAAATTCTTTAAATAAAACCCATTTTTAATGAGAAATTCTTTTGTAGTGAAAATCGCTAGTGTTCTTCTATTACTTCTAAAAAAAAATGAAAGCCAGATTGAAAGCCAATAACCAGCTTCTCTTGGAAGAAAAATGATTGGCTCACATAATGTACAATTTGTTTGAATAGAGAAATACAATTACAAAAGTAATATAACCCACAATTTCAGTGTACTTGAAAATAAAATCTAGTCTTTAAAATTGCAATGTTATATTTCTAGCATCGAAACCATATAAATTATCATAAACAAACTTTTATGGTTTTCGTAAATATTTATGATACATCTTCTTATCTAACGATGTTTTCCTATGTATATAATTATAATAAGCTTGGATTTAATTCCAATAATTGATAAGAAAAGGTCAAGTTGGCACGTTATTAGAAAATTCAACAATAATTTTTGCGTTCAACCCATTTAAAAATTCCACTGTTTTTTAATTGAAATTTTCCATGTTTGTAGTAATAAATATGACGGTTTTTATGATATCGCGAATACATTTCCATAGATTTTAATTATATATCAGTACTATTATACATATATACATATTATACCGAAAATATGCTTTTATTATATTCGGGAATGCCTATTATTTTATCACCCCGTGCGAATCTATAATAACTACTATAAATCATTGTATATACGAGTATGTATGTATAAAGTTGTAAAAACATTCGATTTCTGTCGCTCGTGTATAGTCACGATATTTTCAATTTCCATATATGTTTAAAAGGATGTGTTATAAACTTATAATATAACAACGTGAAAACACTAACAAAATATAAATCGGAGGCGGATGAGGAAACATTTATGATCTATATTATCTATCTATATGACTCAATTAAATAATGTTTTTTTTTTGTATAGTGATATTATTAGGAAATATAATTTAAAAATAGTTTTAAAACAATATTTAATACATGTCTAGTATCGTTGTTTTATTTATGTATAATTTGATTAAAAACTAAATGTATGTAGCGTAAAAATAGTTACTTATAGTTAGTTTACATATTTATGAATTTATGTTGCAGTCGATGATGAATAATAAAAATTGAATACCGAAAACTATGTTTTAAATCGGCTTTGGCTTACTTGATATCTACGTTATGATTTATTTTAGCAAACGATTATTAGTTGTTGCTATAAATTTTTAATTACATATGCATATTTGAAATTTTATATACATCCGATATAAAAATAAAAAGGAATTTTAATCAAAAATATTATTCTTTTGATAAATGATGCCATACTTCAATATTTCGTTTAAAAATATTTCTATTATTCGAATATTGTATTGAAAGCCAATGATGATAGTTATACATACATTCATTTACAAAAAAATAAGAGAAACAAGTTTTTTGTCATTGAAAAACAACTAATCAAATTTGTGTGTTAACCGTATAGAAGTATAGACTGCAAACTCGTACATGGTTTTGTACATTTTTTGACCCATATACAATAAATCTTTATTAATATTCTTTACTAATAAATTATTGATATGTATGTAACAAAATATATTGTTGTTAATGTTTTCCGGAATTGAATAGTGCTTTACCACCCCCGCAATACATAGAGAAAAGTATTTTTGTCCAATATACATTTATATACTTGTTGTAGGCAAAGACAAAAGTTGCGCATGGAAAATAATTCGCAATTTGCATATATGTATGTACATATTATATAAAATCCCAAAATGGATAGTAACAATATTTTGTGTATGTAAGGTTTTTAGAGGGCCGAAAAACTTAAGGGTCAAATTCTCTAAATAATAAATTTTGTGTCAAAATTACATATTTAATCCACCATCTAAATATTTGGTTTACCCTTGAGATTTATTTTTGTTAAGGGGAAATATTTATGGCCATTTCAAATGTAGTATACTAGTCGTATTGTTTTGTAGGTTGTAGTGCAAACGGATGTATTTTTTTACACAAGATAGAGATTGGATATTTAGAAGAAAATAACTAATGTTTTCCGTTATTTAACAGTTTTTTTTATTTATTGCCTAAAGTTTTTAGTAAATTATTACTCTCAAGTCATTTTGGTAAAAAAACAACACCATTTAGTTTATCTTTTGAACATTATCGCTATTTTTTTAAAACGATTTTACGGATTAATCATTTTTTATTCAATATTATGAGTTGGTTTGTTTCTTTGATTCGCCTTGTATTGCTCAAAAATAGTTATCTCTATATTATACATTTTATATGTGTGGGCTTTGAAAAATTGTAATATCTTTTAAATAAACATATCCAAGAAAATAAAGTATAACGAATTTGACAGTTTCTTGTGCATAATAAATGTGGCGGAAACACGGTGTAAAATATCCCGGATTATTTATATCTGTTATACATTTCTTAGAATGCCAAAATTTGAATTGAATGTTAAATATTTTGATATAAATTCATTCTATTTTATCGAATAAATAAAAAAAAAATAAACACAACTATTTTGAGATATTTTCTATGTTCATATTTTAATACCAATTGTTTATAAACTTTACCAATGTCTTATCCAAATTACATATAGCCTTTTGAATTTCACTCGTAACTTTTAAACTACGAGGGCGAAGTGAGAAGTCATCCCAGATGTCATGGGCCAATACCATCTGTCACTAGACCAAATTAAAATTGTATTTAGTTCAGTTTTGACAGCCATTGAAAACAGGCAACCCCTGTTTTTTTTGCAAACAGGGAAAAAAGTGAATTTCGTGTGTTAATTAAACATTATTTTTTGCGTGGACAAACTATTACGCAAACCAAAACAAAGCTTGATAAATATTATGGGGACTCTTCACCATCGATTAAAATGATTCACAAGTCGTTTACTGATTTTCGTTGTGGTCGTACAAGCACAACTGATGCCGAACGTTCAGGACGCCCAAATGAAGTCACCACACCCAAAATGGTTGGCAAAATCCATGATACGGTTTTTCAAGACAGCAGAGTGAAAGTGTGCGAGATAGCTGAGATAGTAGGCATCTCAGATGAACGTGTGCGCAATATATTACACGAACTTTTAAATATGAAAAACGACCGCATTTGGCAAAGAAAAAAATTCTCTTCCAGCAAGACAATGCTCGGGTGCACGTGTGTAGTTGTCATGGCCAAAATCCAAGAATTACGCTTCGAATTACCGAATACTCCGCCATATTCTCCAGACTTAGCCCCCTGCGACTATTTCCTGTTTCCTAACTTGAAGAAATGGCTCGGCGGAAAGAGAGTCGGCTGTAATGAGGAGATCATTGATGCAACAAACGCCTATTTTGGTGTATCAAGCTAAAAGGCGACTACGTTGAAAAATAAATTTTTTTTGGCCGAAAATATTATTCCTTGTTTCATTTTTACCAGCCTTCTCACTCTGCCCTCGTATTTAACTATACTTATATACCTATTAATTATTAAAATAAGAATTTTATTCATTTCAAAAAATTACGAAAATATTTTAAAAACTAATCATACAGATCAGTTATGTACATTCATTAATTTCGGACAAACGCAATTATAAAATTCGAGTTTAGTAGTAATAATTATTAATTGTTTTTTTATTTTTAAATTCTTCCAATTTTGTGAATTAAATATATATGGATGTATATACTGTAGCTAAATATATATCTGGGAGCTTCTTACCTTTTTTTTCACTAAACTGAAGGAAATGTAAAATCTATTCTTCATATAAGTGTATGACTTTCTTTTATGTCATTAGAAGATATGTCATATACATACATAAGTATACATATGTATGTATGTATATATTTTTAGTTTTGAAGTAGATGGAATAAATTGAAAAATAAGTATTTTTAAAAGCCAAATTCATATTGTAGAATTTGTTTTTACGAATAAAGATACATCTATAAACTTGGTGTTGGAAATTTTATTCTCAAATCCATTCTTCATTTAGTAGATTTCACTACTTTCAGTAATTTACATTGTCATAGAGAAATCCTGTTCACACAATTATTTTATGCAAACAAATTCATGCTTGACCAGACTTATTTTATTTTTTGGGTTTGTTTTATCGTTAAATTTATTAACCGGCACCTTGTATACTCAAATTTAGTTCAGACAAATACTCTACCAAGAATCAGTAATATTAAAGTAACTTTACGTAATAATACGAGATATTCATTTTCAATATGTTACTGTCGACTTTTTCACTTATTGCGTTTGAAACTGATTGCTATGCTTATAATCACGAAAATTGATAAAAACGCAGTCGAATTTTTATTGATATTGAAAAAGAAGACCAATTATACATGGCCAATTAACATATAAATTTAATATAAACATTTAGAGATTTTATTATATTTTCGAATAATTTTTCGAATTAAACTAGTAAAACGTAAAATCTATAAAATATTTTATATATCTTATTGAGCTAAATAAATTATTTAATCTAATAAGTATGCAATTAATTTTAAAAAATGTTTTATTATTTTATGTGTTGAAATAAAATGCGACAGTTATGACTATTTGTATCGTATATCTAAAAATTAACAGCATAGATGGTATTTTAAACAGATTCTATTTAAGTATGTAATGCGAAATCGAAAATTACCCAATTACCCAATTTTTTATAAAAATAAAAATGGCGAAAGTATTAATTTACACCAACTGTGTAATAAATTTTATTTTTATATGACATTTTATTTAACAGACCCCCCACATATTTACTGCGCAAAAGATGATAAATTATAATACGATGGCAAGTTATAATTGCCGAATTCCGCCAATATATTAAACGCGCTGTGAATAATGTACAAAATTATGTGTTTAGAGTATGAGGGTGTATCCACACGCAATCCATTTGAACGTTACAGAACGATTAAAAACTATGTATATTAAGAAAATTTACATCCGATAACCTCTCAAGGTTGGGGGCAGGGAGGGAAAAGTATATTTGGACGAGAAATTATTCGGACATTTTATTTAAATTAAAAAGATGGAGAATAACACCAGGATTACGATATAAATTTATTTAAGATAAACTCATTATTATACAAGACAATTTCATGCGATTTTTATCGCAAGATAAATCACTGGAAACGGTCGAATTTTTGGGATGTTGTACTCTTTTCTCTGCTTTGCTTATTTAAAAAAAATTTCTAAGTTAAAAAAAATTATAATATTTAAAGAAACAACTATTTTATTTAATAAGTATGTACATAGTTTTATTATATTATTCAGTCTCTGATATTAATTTCGTTAGTAAAGCACGTATTTTTTCATGTCAAATTATAAATATTTTTGTTTTTAAATTACATGGAGAAATTATAATATTGTTCTGTGCTCTGTGTCACTAACTGTTTTGCATATTGTAAATCACCTTCAAATCAATCATATAATGGGTTGCGTACGTATATATATATATATATATATATATATATATATATATATATATATATATATATATATATATATATATATATATATATATATACATATATATATATATATATATATATATATATATATATATATTTATATATTATATATATATATATATATATATATATATATATATATATATATATATATATATATACATATATATATACATATATATATATATATATATATATATATATATATATATATATATATATATATATATATATATATATATATATATATATATATATATATATATATATATAGTATATATGTATATATATATATATGTATCGTAATATATATGTATATTGAAATTTAAGTTTAATGTCAAATATTCTTCCAATGACTTTCGTATTTTTGTTTTGTTTTTCCAAAAATATAAAATTGGCAAATTGGTAATATGCTGATGAGATAGGCATTGGGATAGAAACTATTACCATTTTTATTAACAATGCCATTACCATTTTTTTTTTTTATAAGATTGTTCTATTCGATCTGTATCTGTATCATGATATACATGATGATACCAAAAATTTGGAATAGTGACTAAAAAAAGTAACAATATCCATTTTTTAAATTTGTGTCGAATTGGGAAATTTTAAATTTTATGTCATCACTTAAAATTTATATTGTATTTATATACATATATATATATTATATATATATAATATATATATATATATATATATATATATATATATATATATATATATATATATATATATATATATATATATATATATACATATATATATATATATACATATATATATATATATATATATATATATATATATATATATATATATATATATATATATATATATATATATATATATACGTAATTCAAATAACACTAAATTTTTATTTTTGAAAACGTATTATACGTTATAAAGATAACATAAAAGGAATATGTATCCCACCAGTAAATTCATTACACATAATAAATATAAATATATAAACTTTAGACTAATTTTATCTATACATACTTATATGTGTATTGTTATTATTTAAAGAACCATCTTATATGCGAGAGTATATATCGATTGATATATAAGAGTTTGTTTCATGTAAAAAATGTATTACTTTAAATTTAACCACAGCAGTTCTAGTGCTTGGGATATCGGGCCTTAAATACTAATATTTTGTTATATTATTTTTGGAATGACGTTATTGGTTGACGGAAAAATAAACAATTATATATAGGTCTGAAATAGACCCTCGAATCAATTTATATGTATTTTATGAATTTTACAGGTTTTCAGCGTAACGAACCATTTAGTAATGTACAGGATTTACCAAATTTTGTTCATAAATTTAGAATGCGCAAAACCCATTATCAACATTTGGAATTTCATAGACCTTGTCTGCAATTTACCAGCAACAAAATTTAAAAAAATAAATAAAATTAAGATAGGTTTGAATTATGATGTTAAGAATATAAATGTATAAGGATTTTAAAATCTATGAGTTTCAGGGAACTTCAGGGAAATATTAAAATTTTAGAAATTTGATACATGATTTAGGATTTGTTTTAGCTTAGGTAAAAGTATAGTGAAATTTTGTATATCTTAGTCCAAGACACTTAAAGAATTTTTCAATTTGGATAATGTTATGTAATTATTAAATTACATACTTAGAAATTTTGTAGTAATGCTTTTATGACTAAGAAAGTTTAATTTGTAGTCTTTAGATTGGAACGTTTTGAGGAAATAAAAATTTCACATTAGGCGATTTCAATCTTGTTTTAATATCTTGTTAAAAATTACTCTTCAAATCTGAGGAAATGCTCAGTAATTAAACCTTTAAATTTAAGTGTGATTTTCGATATGATACTAATAATTATCGTGGTATTACATTACGTAGTCGATCCAGTAGATAAACTAGATCCAGTAAATTACCAAAACTTAACTTTATTAGAGTAGAAATAAATAGCGTGGCGTTCAATAAAATATTGACGCTTTTTAATTTTAATTTGACACAGCTTTTATTTATTATTTATTATTTTATTTTTTATGTAATCATTATTGTAGCCAGATTTTGAAAAAAGTTGGTACATAAATAAACTTGGAAATTTAAAAATATATTCGATAAATATGAATATCTTTTAAAAAAGCCTATCTTTAATTTTTCAACCATTCATTTGTTTTTGGTAGGTTATATACATATTTTATTTTAACTAATGGTATAAATAGTTTTTCTAGTGCCGCAACGATTAGTATTAATTTACAAATTCGATGTGTCATGTTACATTAGTGGCAGAATAATGGGAAGTATATGGTGTGAAGGGTACATAAATATGAACGTTTATAGAAAATGATTTTAAAAAAATCATTTTGTTATCAGCTTGGTAGATAACATTTCATTTTGGAGGGATATTATGTAGTCCTAAATGTTCACTCTGTTAGTTGAAGACTATCGTATTTCTGTTGGGGCGATTGCATTTAACGTTAATACAAAACGCACTCTAAAACAGTTAAGGCGAGTTCGCGAGGGTGGATATTTACCCGAGCTATTTACACCCGACCGTAAGATAAAAATATTTTATATTGAAAGTGGGGAAATGGATAAATTTGTTTGGTTATGGAAGAACTTTTTATTGGTTCGGAGCTCGGATGCAAATATATCAAACCTCGCGAACTCACCTTTTGACCTCGGAAAATGGGTTACCACACGCCATAATTACGCTATAATATCCATGACAAAGTGGTTTTCGATCAATATTATTATGAGAAAAGCAGCAAACCTCTGGTAGTTTAAGAAACTACAAAAATAGGACCGCGATAGATAGCTAGCTATCCCAATAATCACGAAACAAATTCTATTACTCATTTTCGGTGGTGCGCACTGGCAAAAAATTTGTAAATTTTATTCATTATTGATATACATAATATATACAAATTATAAACGACTGGTTAGCATTCTATCAATCTGTATAATACAAATACAAATTGTAAAATTGCTGGATTTTTCAGAAATTAAAAAATGCAGTTTTCATGAATTTTTATTTTAGGAATGTAGTAATTTTTTGAGAAATCAAAAATTTTCGAATTATTTATACCTAATAATTAAGGAATTTAAGAATTTAATTTTTAAATAAATATATGTACAATATATTGTGTGTATATAATCCTTTTCCACATTTCGTTTATAACTTAGGGCGTTCTTAGTGAATAAAAATACTTTGGTTGGTTATTATTTTTTTTATGATTGTAATAAATTTAACAAAATAAACCGTTAATTGAATCTAAATAAACTGGGGCTTTATTTTTATTATAATTCATCATAAAAATCCAAATACCACCTACATACATACATGCATATACATACTCGTAGGTATATATAAATTTTGTATCATAATCGGACAGATTACATGACGTGTACATGCTTATTTTTTATCAAAACCAAAGAATAGTGTGAAATGATTATGGGATAATAATTAGCATTTTAACATTTTAACTTTAACTTTATTTTTTTGGTACACATCCTAAATAGGTAAATATGTTGTACATTATGAGAAATATATATATATATATATTTTTTTTTAATTTTAGTTGTGTACAAATTTGTTCTCTTTTTATATATAAATTCAGGAAATTTTTTGTGTATTAAAATACAAACAAAAAAAATATTATAAATCCCCTCTATTTATTTTTGCCAGTGCACCACCGTATTTTTTTTTAATTAAAAACTTTATATATTTAAAATTAGGTATTCTTATCGTAACTTTTGTAGAGAGTGGAAGTATTTTTTGGATTTGTAATTTTGGAACGAAAAAAAAAATAAAACTTACAATATGTAAAATTAATATGTGAAAATTGAATTTACAACTAAATAAGGTAAATTAGCAAGAAAAATGTATGTAAAATAATTATAGAACTTATAGTGTAGCTAGCGTGTGACTTATTGGTAGAATATTATGAAATTATCATAAGACACACGCGGCTATATTATGCGTTCACAAGCAAACATATATTTCTTTTTTTCACCACGCATATAAAATACACAGTCTTGCAAAACCGAAAAAGATGTGCTTGTTAATTTTTTTATCTGGCAATTTTCCAAATCTGATTCACGGATTAAATAAATATATTCCATTTTTGAATATATGTATATCCATATATATGATTATATTTTTGGTTTGTAAGCTGAATGGTTGATTTTTAATGTATATACACGCTCGTATATTATATTTTCATAAAAAATAAATATATATATATATATATATATATATATATATATATATATATATATATATATATATATATATATATATATACATAAATATATATATATATATATATATATATATATATATATATATATATATATATATATATATATACCGGGTGTTTTTTTTAAACTGAGACGATCAAATATCTCGAAAAATAGCCACTCTACGGAAAAAATGTCCATAATCAAAATTTAATCATACCGCGGGGGAAATACATTAGTGCAAAAAAAAAAGTCCCCCCACCCCCGCTTTGTAGGTGGGGCGGGGGTAACTTTTAAACTAAGATAGGAAGCCATATTTTTTATTGCAGATACGGATTCTACGACTAAAAGTACGTATGATTTGAATGAAATATTTTGTTCGGTTCATGATAGATGGCGTTGTAATCGACGAAATTCAATTTTTCAATTTCTCCTTCTTAGAACACACGCATTCGATTCTGCAATACGTTTGAAATAAAAAACATCACGTTTTCATTGGAAATACTCGAAATTCGTCATCAAAACAATTTATTCAGTTTTGTAAATCTAAATAAGTGTTCAAAATTAATTTCAAGTTTTATTATTAAATTTCAAAAATACAAAATTCAGGCCATCATTTTGAACACTTATTTAGATTTACAAAACTGAATAAATTGTTTTGATGACGAATTTCGAGTATTTCCAATGAAAACGTGATGTTTTTTATTTCAAACGTATTGCAGAATCGAATGCGTGTGTTCTAAGAAGGAGAAATTGAAAAAATTGAATTTCGTCGATTGCAACGCCATCTATCATGAACCGAACAAAATATTTTATTCAAATCATACGTACTTTTAGTCGTAGAATCCGTATCTGCAATAAAAAATATGGCTTCCTATCTTAGTTTAAAAGTTACCCCCGCCCCACCTACAAAGCGGGGGTGGGGGGACTTTTTTTTTTGCACTAATGTATTTCCCCCGCGGTATGATTAAATTTTGATTATGGACATTTTTTCCGTAGAGTGGCTATTTTTCGAGATATTTGATCGTCTCAGTTTAAAAAAAACACCCGGTATATATATATATATATATATATATATATATATATATATATATATATATATATATACAGAGATATTTGGTTATTCGCAATTTTATAGAATAATAGAATATTATAAGTTAATAGTTTGAAATGTGTATTATGTACATAATATAATATTTATACATATGTTGTTAACATATCAAATCATTTTACAATGAATTGCACCGGTTGGGTATAAAAACATAAAAATCTGTAATGTATTGAATTTTCTCAACCACCCCAAAGCATTTGCCATAATTCAATATTGCACAAATTTTAGAATATTGATTCGAATTTTTATTGTTTTTCCAAAAATCATGGTTTTACTCCTTCACGTCATATGTATGTTTTGTGTACATATATGTTGTTTGTATCATACTACATATATGTATATAGAATTGAAAATTTTTTTTTTTTTCTTTTTGAGTCCCTTACGATATTTACATTTTTCGGTAAAATAATTACAAAAACGTGACAAATGTAGAAAATTTTAAATAAAAATCAACAAAAATTACCATGAATTCTGAACAAAAAAAAATTATATATTTACACGTGTAAATTGATGATAAAACTAAATTTAATTTTTATTCATACCCATTTCAGATCGTAAATTTATTTTGAATTTATTTAAATTTGGATTTTTAATTAAACATAGGCTAATTTCGAAAAATCCTTTATACACATTTATGATTATATCTTAAAATCTTTGACAAATATTTTTTCGTTTTACGAGTATGTTTAATCCTTTTTGTGCAAAGCACTTTCAAAGGGACATAAAATTTTCATGTAGTTTTATATGAATTTGTTTTAGTAGATAACATCTATTGTTATTTGTTGGTATTATTAACCTATCTTTGGTATTATATACTATTCTTTTATGGATGTACTACAAATTTAGTGTAGAGGCTCTACTATGTTTTATATTATATGTATGTATATTTGTATATGTAATAAAATGAGAAATATTTTAAATTTCAATGAAGAACACGATATAGGATCGATTTTATCCGTAAAATAAAATTTTATATAAATCTTTCAAAATTACATGGTATTTTTATCTGTGCCATTGTCAAGGAATTTATATATAGGTCGAATATTTTTTTTTTCTGCCATATAGATATAAGTATTTATGTTGTTATGGAAGAAGGATACCAATAAATATGAGTACCTATTTACATTTTGTTGGGTAGTTATTTTTTATGTTTTTAGGCCTATTGAATAATGCGCAAACTATATAGGTACATAATTCCAGTACCATATTGTAAAATTTAAGTGTGCTATGTCACAACAAAAAAGGAGTTAGTTACCTATACGATATTCATTATGTTACAATTCATTTCCCCCAAATCATTTCTTCTGTTTTTGACAAAATTCATCATTTTTATAATACAACATTGCTAAAATCCATGATTTACATAATCCACTGATGTCGAAATGCTTCAAAAATCCATAGAATCCATCGGTTTTGTTATTATTACGATTTGCGATTTATTCGATGGATTTTGTTGGAGATTTTTGTTCAAATTAGTAAATTCTGTGAAATTTTTCAATTTGAGTAAGTTATACTCATCTTCAACTTAGATAATGGTAGATGTGATTTATAGAAAGGTTATAAAATAGTAATAATAACAATATCCACCGAAGCCCTAATAACAGAAACACCGAAGCATCTGAAGAAAGAAGGAAATCATTGTAACCAGAATTTTATTTTAAAGATATTATTTTTACAGAATCGATTATTATAATACGAATTAAGGATTACTGACTTAAGCAGACATATTTAATTTACTAGATCTAAGTATTTTAGATATTTTATTGAAAAAATGATATTCTGATTATTTTATAGTTTTATATAACGCAATAATTGTCTGTTTTAGTTAACCAAAAAATGTTGAATCCGAAAATAGGCTCTTCGTTCGTAGAAAAAATCATATCTACATACCCGCATATGTATATACTATAGTAAAATAATTTTTTGGTAAAACATTGTTTTTTGTATAAAGTAAAAAAAAATATTGACTTTTCAATTATGCTGTTAGTATAATTGTAAGCGTAAAGTTTGTGGCGCTGAATTTCTCTCGTTCGAATCTCGATGATAAATATTTTATTTTATTGGTATATTATATACATATTTTCATTATTTATGTTGTGGAAATTTTGTGTCTTTTTGGACCTGATCCGAACACGATGTTAGAATGGTAATTGGGGACTTTAATGCTAGAGCGGGCAGAAATCAGACCGACTTGTGTGAAAACATAGGTCCGTACTCCCGACACGAAACTGCAACCGATAATGGTGAGAGAATGATGTACTTTGCGGTTGCTCATGATCTTAGAGTAGCAAGCACATTCTTCCCTCACAAACACATACATTTAGAGACATGGACACATCCTCGTGGAACTTCACGCAGCCAAATTGACCATGTGTTAATTTTTAAAGGACGGGTTCAGGTTGTGCGGGATGTGAGAACTTATCGGTCAGCAACCAAATACGTAGGCAACGATCATCATTTGGTCGCTGCAAAGCTACGATGGAAGTTTTCGTACAAGTCTGGGAACACAGCGAAACGCATGGTACGTTTCGACTGTGAAGGTCTGATAAATGAAGATCAAAAGAAACGATATCAGGATCTTGTCAGCGACAACATTAATGAAGCTAATTACCACAACATTAATGAAGCTAATATCTTTTCGATTCTATCTAAATATTATGAGACATCCATCCCCGTACATCAGTTGCTCCTGGATTTCCGGCAGGCGTATGACTCGATCAATCGAGGAATGCCAACAAAACTGGTACGACTATGTAGAATGACAGTGACGCAGTCTCAATGCTGTGTTAAAGTTGAGAACAGGCTATCGACAATTTTTGTAGTTAACTCGGGTGTTCGGCAGGGAGATGCTCTGTCTCCGATACTCTTTAATCTCATGTTGGAGTACATCTTTCGTAAAACTGAAACACCGCAGCGTAACATCTTATATCGCCAGTTCAATCAGGTGCTTGCATATGCAGATGACATATGCGTGATTGGACTGAATAGCAACGGAGTGAAAGAAATACTTGATCCGCTTGTAGAGTTTTCAGCTTCAGTCGGACTTCAGATCAATGAGTCTAAAACGAAATACCTGATCTCTGGTTTTAGGGACAATGGCACACCAGATTTTAGTAGTGGCCACCACACGTTTGAGGGAATGTGAAGAGGTTCAAATATTTGGGTTCTCTTATCACTCACGATAACAGTGTGGGTGAGAATATTAAAGTGCGGCTGGCAGCTGGCAGTCGTTCTTTGTATCCTCTAAGGTCACTGCTAAAATCTAAGCACTTATCAAGTGCCGTGAAGCTGAAGCTTTACAAAGCGTTGATCAGGCCCGTTGTTATGTTTGGATGTGAAAGTTGGGCGCTGACGGATGAGTACGAGAGATGGCTCCTAACATTTGAGAGAAGAGTCATGCGTGTGATTTACGGCCCAAAACGCGAAATAGATGGTACCTACCGAGCTCTGTACAATATCGAGATCAGAGATCTGATGAAGATCCCCGATATTGTACATGAAGTAAGATCTCAGCGAGTACGCTGGCTCGGGCACGTTCTGCGTGCTGATCCAGAACGAATTGTGCAGCGATCTCTGATAGGAGAGCCACCATATGGTAGGCGCAGAGGTCGTTGCCGGCGACGATGGCTCCACGGTGTAGAGAACTACTTGGCCTCTTCAGATTGTCTTAGGCAGTATGAAGACCATGCTCGGGATCGAAACCGCTGGAGCCAAATTGTTGACTCAGTAAGGGGCCAGTAATGGCCTTTAAAACTGTTTTAATTAATTAATTTGGACCTAACATAAACGTTTCTAAACTGAAGAGACTATCTTACTAAGATTTTTGTTTGATACGAATTTAATCAGGTATTAATTATAATGTAATTAGTTTAACTGAAACTGGGTTGAACGACAGCGTTAAAAATGAAAAATTTCGGCGGCGTCCTTATCGTCATTTAAGACATTATATAGCTACGCACTTACTATTATAGATAAGTGATATTAGCCGTATTTCTTGGCGGATGATCTGATCCGGATCAGATCATGATCTGCTTTGCTTTCATTTGTATAGCCGCGTTTCATGAAATAAACATAAAAGTTGTACTATTTTTTGTTTTTGTATTAAAATTTTGAACCAAAATGCTACTAGGATCAATATAATGATCTATAAAAACAAAAAATAATACAATTTTTGTGTTGATTTCATGATTCGCGGCTATATAAATGAAAGCAAAGCAGATCATGATCTTATCCGGATCAGATCATACGCCAAGAAATACGGCTATTGTTGAAATCGAACGATGTTTATTGGAGCAGCATATATTCCAGTTGATGTAAGCGATACTATTAAACTTACTAAAGTAATTAATGAGAATGAACATTTATTAATTACATATATTCTGGTATCTGGTGCCGATTACAACGATATTAAATTAACAATGCTCTGCAAATTTTCCCAATAGATGGAATTCTAACATTCAAATATTTTTTTTTGGATTTTGTATATGCTCATCGAACGCTCGGAAAATATATCAATTATTTGCAACGCGATTTCAAGAAGTATGCCGCAATCTTAGTAATATATGTATATGTATATTAACCTTAGTGATAAGTTGCCACTATTTGTCTATCGAACTTGGCGTTTATATTAATATTGTAAAATTAGTCCAACCAATAGTGCCGAGCCAGATAAAATTCACCCATATATTCATTATATAAAAATTTTTTTGCACGTTATATTTTAATTCAATTGCACGTTATATTTTAATTTATAATTAGTCGTTCAAATGGTACTTTTAAATAATTATAAAAAAACAATTTCTAGGGACGAAAAGAAATGACATAAATCTAATTACAGAGGAATAACAATTTTGAAACAAAAGCAAAACTTTTTGAGACAACATCGGTTCATAAAAAGATGATCGCACTATGCCACTAATTTAATTCTTTTACTGAATTACACAGTTAATGTATTCGAAACTGATTTATTTCTATAAGGAAAACTATCTTTGGTTTTTCCTACTTTATTGATAGGTAAACTTTAAAAGGGATAGAAACAAACTTAAATATTTTATTTGACAGATTTTTATTTGGTAAATAATTGTAGAATATGATTGTGTGGTGTGGTTGCTTTGTGGAGTTAATGCGATAATCCAATTGAATTAGTGCAGAAATAAGTTTTGCTTTTTGTCGTTAGAGGTGGATCTATATAATTTTTTAAATTGATCAAGCTAAATAAAAAAATAAACATTAGCTGCTACAAAATCTATGCTATATACTTGTGTTATATTTCATGAAGGGTAACATTAACATTAGAATACTTACTAATAAAATTAAATTAAATTCAAACCAAAATTATAATATTTAAGAAAATATTATAACAAAGATTTACATTTATCGTTAAGAAAAGATTTAAATAACCTAGCCTAGCACATATAGAGCATGTTAGTGTAATATTGTAACCTATGTTCAATATACGTTGTAATTTTACTGTTTGCCTTGATAAGAATACAAAAATTAATAATTCTTACAAGATGTAAAATTTCATATGGTCACAATACTGATTTTTGTATGAATCTCAACATTGCCTTTTATTTTGGCGATATACATATAAATGTGATCGGAAATTTTGCTACCAATAAATCGTATCACTCAGCTTATACCATATCTAACAATATTAAGTTTAAAGGAAACGATTGTGCGATTTAAACAAAAATTGATCATGCTCTTCACGTGCCTAGTAACAGTTCTGACTATTTCAATAATGATCTTTTTAGGTTTACTCTAGCAATCGGTTGCTTGTAAATATTTTCTATATGTTTTTACATTTTTCACAATTTTTTTTCATAATGATGTTTCCAATTGATTGCATTTTAGAAAAATGTTTTTTTAACATTTTTAATAGGATTCCTAATATCCCTAAAATTTCTATAATTTTATGATTTATGATTAGTTTTTCATGAAAACATTGTTTTTACTATATATAATATTATATACATTACGATTATCTACAATGTGTGTGTATGTTGCTTATATGTTATATTTGTAGTAAATATTAATTAATTTATGTATGTATACCAAACGATATACGTATATACATACATATATATGCGTATATATATATATATATATATATACGTATATACCTTGCTAAAAAGATTTTAATTTTATTAATATTTTTAATGAAGTATTAAATTATATTTTAATTTAAATTTTAAATTTAAATGTACGTATATATTATAAATCAAAAGCATGGCAAAAGCACACACAAGGTACATAATTTTTTGATTCCAATAAAAATTAAAAATTTTTTTTTTTGGGATATGTTGTTTGGTTCAACTTTCATATAATAAAACTCAGAATTAATTTTTTAAACATATTTGTTGTTGATAAATCATTTATATATAATATAAAATAAAGAAAGGGTAAAAATTAAATTAAAAATTCATGAAGTTGAATAAAAAGTATTAAATTATAAATATTTAGGATAAATATTATCAAAGGGAACTAAAAAAAAAAAATTTAAGATATATAATTTGGATGGAACACCGAATCATAACACTATATATACACTGTGTTGTGTTGTGATTGTGATACAAACTACGTGCGTGATGTGAGTATTTTTAGTTTTTCATATGTACAAACGAAATGGCATTTTGTGACCATACAACATTTTTATTTATATAAACCTATATAAGTACATATACGATTATGTACATCTCTCTATTCTTTTATATATATATATATATATATATATATATATATATATATATATATATATATATATATATATATATATATATATATATATATATATATATATATATATATATATATATATATATTATATATATATATATATATATATATATATATATACGTTTTACAGGGGTATGTCGTAATAAACTTGATAACTTTATATTTAACATAAAGTAAATTACATGTAGGTGAATTTTTCAATAACGACGTTGGTATTTCTGATATGTCGATTCCTTTTTTTTACCCATTTTTATAGCATTGTATATAAGAAGTATAATTTATCCGTTTGAGAAGTTACCCAAGGATAAAGAGTAAAGACCAATCCGGTTAACATTGATTATTATAAAAATGTATTATATTATTTGCTTCGTTGGGGTAAGCCACACAAATTTTATAGTATGTTCAAATATATGAAATTTATTATATGTACATATATAGTTTTGCTTAATACTAATAATATTTTTTTTCTAAATCTGGGGTGGTGTAGATGATGAATGATGATATTTGATTTTCTTTTTGTTTAATATGTCTTATTGATTTTTTGGAGTAACAACAACCACATCGTGAAAATCTTTTATAAATAATTAATCACTGTGTGATTAGAACAGTTTAATTTTACTTTTCGTTATAATTGGACGATTTGACCTTTAAAACAAATGGGAAACTAACGGTTGAAAAATTTAAAGCTTTGAATATTTAAGAAATAACTAATTATCTTATTTACTAACTATTTCACTAAATTTTCGTTTTAGGTAATTGAGGCATGAAAATATCTGGCATCTATAATGCATGCTCAATTAATGCTCAAACAATCTCTCGAAATCAGAATTACTTTTGTAAGAGTTAAAATGCCAGTATTTATATGTGTGTGGTTAGTATTACCATCACGAAATCGTTTGTAGAATTGTAGCTCCGATCTTCGTAATCCGAATACCAAACACACACAAATATAAAAATAATTTCTTCATAATCTAACTTGTTCCAAATTAGCATAAAAATAATAAGGAAGATATGTACGTTCGCCTGGACGTATAAAATATATGATTGATTCTTTACAAAAGTTTTGCTACTATACAGCTTGACCTAAAAAACAAAGATATATATATGCATTATATACGATATGCAATTATTGTTGTTATTCAAATTCAGAATAATTTAATAGAATTCTTCAAAAATCAATATCAAACTAAAACATAAAAATAATTTTTTTCATTATTATTGACAAAAATATGTAGATTACGCATATATGTATATTTATATAGAGCTGTATTTACACAAAATAGTAGTTTGATTGATAACGTATAATTACATGTATAGTTTCGTATATGTATAGGTAGGCAATATATTATGGCATAGGGTATTTCACAAATTGAACTTAGCTCATTCGCTTTTTGCTTGTATATTGATCTATTTTTCAAATAAATGTAAATTTTAATTAAACTCATGACTTTTTTTATGGCCCGCTATAACTCTGGTTATAGTTAAATTATAGTGAAAATCCTATCAAACTTTCTTTAAATATACTCGTGATATTTAATTTTAAATCAAATTATATTTGATCTTGAGGAATCCTAATAAAATTTGAAATGATTTTGTTCGTGATTTTAATCATAAATGTGAAGAAATTTGACGCATCATTTCAATCTCTCGAGCCGTTAAGGTAACTAAGAGGTATTTCAAGCAAGTTATGCGGCGTTGGAATCAATTACGTTTTTACAGCCGGTTTTGAACCCAAATAATTCTTGCTATAACAATTACAACAGGACCAAATTGATCTTTGACAAGTAAGATGGGTTATTTTGTTCTAGTTAATAAATAGATAATACTTACACTACATATTTTGCATTTCTCTTCAATATATTTTCGCCTTGTAGGTTTTTGATCTAACCAGGCTCCAACATACCTGGCTTCTAAAGGAGAGTATGCCGGTATTGCCATTTAGCTGAACTAGCAGACTCAATTCTACTATATAATACCTGATTCTACCTCATCTTATACTCCTCTTTGGGATAATTTTCAAATCTCACTCTATATACGTTTTACCGATTTTATGGCCCAATAGCCCTAATACAACATACATATAATATTCCAATGTTACGAAGAGGAAGCTAATCTCATAGTAAAGCTGATTAATGCTCTTCCAAGCTCCATTTGTTTTTTTTTACTGAAGATCAAAGTGCCGAAAAATATGAGTAATTTGTATTACTTGCTGTCTTGAGGCTGGTGTCCGGAAAGTCGATCTATTTCCCACGTTTAAGATGACTGGGTAAGATGCCGGTAAGTACTCCAAAAACACAGTGCGTTTTGAACCTATTCCCGAAATATCCCACGAAATATGATGTGAAGCCTTTAGTTTATATAATTGCTAACATAAATACAGATGCTTATGTTGAACTATTTTGTGAATTCAATTATATTTTAATTGAACTCTTTGGATTTTGTTTATTGGGAAAACGTGAATGCACCTTTAAAATAGTAATGTGGCGTGGCGCTGTTGAAATTGTGCGCTGTTTATAACGCTGTTCTTTTTCTCCTCCTTTTTCATTTTTGTTTTTTGTCAAGTCTATTCCCTTTTCGTCAACTGGTGCATCATCATGTTTTTATGTAATTAATAAATAAAATATGATTAAGGTTGTTCATATATAAAGTTTTTCAATAGGTTATGGGCCCAGTCTCGTAATATAAAGTTTAATAAGAAAAATCAAGTGATTGCAAAGAAATTTAAAGATTAAAGTTTTTGTGAACATATTGCACCACAATTAACTGATCAAGATGTCGGAAGCATTAAAGTTTGCATTTACCAAATTAAACAATTTTAATTATGACATGTGGAAATTTAAAATGACGTTATTGCTGCAAAAGGAAAAGGTTTATGATGTAATTACTGGAGAAGAGCCATCACCATCTACTGAATTATGGACAAATAAAAATCAACAAGCATTCGCTATGATAGGTTTAAATATTGAAGACCATCAATTAATCCACATCAGATCATCAAAAACAGCACGCGCAGCATGGGAATCATTGCAGAAGTATCACGAAAAAGGTAATGCAAATACAAAGGTGCGATTATTTAAAAGTTTAATGGCAATGAAACTGCACCATGATGAAGATATGGAAAGGCACATAACCTGTATAAATGAAGCATTTCATCAACTAACAGATTTAAACAAAGATATGACAGCTGATGATTGGAAAGTAGCAGTTATGTTGGGCAGTTTACCAGAATCATATAACGCTTTGGTATCAGTGTTAGAATCCAGACCAGAAGGTGAATTAAGTGCAAGTATAGTGCAATCAAGACTAATTGATGAATTTAAGCGACGTCAATTCAAAGATGGTGGAACCATTGCAAATTCGAACAGTGCATTAAGTGTAAAAGACCGTAAAGACAATTATAGTGGTAATAAAGTTTCTGAATGTTTCTTTTGTCACAAAAAGGGTCATTTTAAAAGGAATTGTGAAAGATATAAAGCGTGGTTAAAAAGAAAGAATGGTTCGAATAACAGTAAATACGAGCAAAAGGTAAACATGGCTGATCAACAAGAATTCATGTTTATTGCATCAAGTTCATCAAGCTCAAGTTCTTGTGTACAAAGTGAATGGGTAATTGATTCGAGTGCCACGTCGCATATAGTTGCCAATAAAGAAATGTTCGATAATATAGACGAAGCGCATAAAGATAAAATTCGTGTTGCAAATGGTCAAAATTTAGACGTTTGCGGTAGAGGTACAGTTAAAATTTAAGTGGTCGGTGAATCGTCCAAAATAAATAAAGTAACATTAAATGATGTGTTGTGGGTTCCATCAATCACTACAAATTTAATGAGTGTAAACAAATTAATCTCAAAAGGCTTAAACATTGTGTTCACGAAATATAAATGTGAAATACGGTTTAATGAAAGATGAGTCATAGAGATAAAGAAGTGATTAAAAGATTGAGTATTGATGGACTGGTTGAAGGGGCGAATATAATTGATTGCGGTATAAGGGAAACGTGTGATGTGTCAGATTGCCAAACAAGCCAGAAGCAGTTTTCCAAAACAAGCAAATAAGCATTCTAAAGAGATTTTGGATTTGGTACATAGTGATGTGTGTGGACCAATGCAGACTGAGACTCCATCCAAGAAAAGATACATGTTAACATTTATCGACGATCACACGAGATATACTGTGATATATTTGCTAAGACATAAATCTGAAACATTACTTAAACTAAAAGAATATGTAGAGATGTGTTACAACAAATTCGGAAGAAAGCCAAAAGCGATCAGATCTGATAGAGGTGGGGAATATACAGGAAACGCCCTCACAGATTATTTAAAGCAAAATGGAATTGAAATAGAATATACAGTTGCACACAGTCCGCAACAAAACGGAATAGCAGAGCGAAAAAATCGTACATTGGTTGAAATAGGACGCTGTATGATTTTAGAAGTGGGATTATCGTCTACATTTTGGGGTGAAGCAATTAACACAGCAAATTTCATTCAAAATCGTTTACCAACACGAGCAACTGGCAAAACACCATTCGAAGGTTGGTATAAAAGAAAACCAAATATTAGTGAATTTAGAAAGTTTGGTTCAAAATGTTTTGTTTGTAACACATCAGGAAATCGACAAAAACTTGATCCAAAAGCATTTAAAGCAGTTTTTGTTGGGTACGACGAACAGTCAAAGGGGGATAGATGTTTCAATCCAATTACACAAAAGGTGACTATAAGTCGTGATGTAAAGTTCGATGTGACAAGTGAGACTGTAATAACAGCAAAACTTCCAGATACTAATGATGATAATAAGGCTGAATATAAAAACGTTATTAGAGAAGAATTAAATGAAGATGGAAATGCTAGTGATACCAGTACAATAGTAAATATTGATCCAGAAGGAGATACAGTGAGAGTATCTAGTCGAACAAATAAAGGCGTTCCATCTAAACGTTATATTGAAGAAGCTAATTTAGCCGAAGTAAACATAAAAGAACCCAAAACGTATAATGAAGCAATAAGTTCATGTTACAAAGAGGATTGGATAAAAGCAATGAAAGAGGAAATAGAGTCACTAGAGGAGAATAATACATGGACACTGGAAGCTTTGCCAAAGAATCGAAAAGCAATTGGATCAAAATGGGTATTCAAGATCAAATACAATGTTGACGGCAGTATCAGCAAGTACAAAGCACGCCTAGTCGCACAGGGGTTTGGACAAAAGTATGGAGAAGATTATGACGAGGTATTCGCACCAGTAGTGAGACAGTCTACATTCCGAGTATTGTTATCAATCGCATCTCAGTTAAATATGTATGTAGAGCATTTGGATGCGAAGACGGCTTTTTTAAATGGTACTCTGGACGAAATTATCTATATGAATCAACCACCTGGTTTTGTGAACAAAGAACATCAAAATAAAGTGTGTCGATTGCACAAAAGCATTTATGGATTAAAGCAAGCGGCAAGAGTATGGAACATGGCGTTACATCAAGTTTTGATTGAAGGCGCATATAATCAATGTCAAGCTGATCCATGTCTGTATACGAAATCAAAAGAAAACAACCCGTGCTATGTCCTGGTGTATGTGGATGACATACTAGTAGCTAGCAGAGATAAAGAGCTGATTGAAGATGTCGAGAAGACAATAAAAGCGAAGTTTGACATAAAAAGTTTTGGTCCAGTGAAGCATTATCTGGGACTTGAAATAGGAAGGGATAAAAATGGAAATTTTACCTTAAGCCAAGAAACATATATAAAGAAGGTTGCTTTAAACTTTCAATTGCATAATGCTAAACCATCAGTTATTCCATTAAGTACAGCATATGGAAAGGATAAGATGAAGTGCGAATTGCTACAGAGAAATGATGAATATCAGCAACTTATTGGCTGTTTCTTGTACATTGCTGTAAATACCCGACCGGATATTTCAGCCAGTATCTCTATTCTGGCACAGAAAACAAGTAAGCCAGATCAAGGAGACTGGAATGAGTTGAAACGTGTGCTGAAGTATTTCAAAGGGACATCAACATTAAAGCTTAGTGTAGCGAATCCAAAAGATGATTGCAGTTTAGTGGGGTATGCAGATGCAAATTGGGCAGAATTTGCGAGTGACAGAAAATCTAACAGCGGTTACACATTCTTTGTATATGGAATAATGCTCGTAAGTTGGTCGTGCAGAAAGCAGACATGCGTTTCTTTGTCATCAACAGAAGTGGGATTTGTGTCACTGTCTGAGGCTTGTAAGGAAGGCATCTGGCTGCGGAGATTGTTGAACGACTTTAATATCAAAACAATGGAACCAACCATTATTTATGAAGACAATCAAAGCTGTCTAAAGTTGATTAGAGAAGAAAAATTATCCAATCGTTCAAAGCACATAGACATTAAATACTATTTTGTTAAAGAACATGTCGATAGGAAAGAAATAGATTGTCAGTACTGTTCCACAGACAGCATGATTGCAGATATGATGACTAAACCGCTGACATCAACCCGATTGCGGTACCTTAGAGAGCTGTGTGGCGTAAGAGAAATATAATTGAGGGGAAGTGTTGAACTATTTTGTGAATTCAATTATATTTTAATTGAACTCTTTGGATTTTGTTTATTGGGAAAAATTTGTTACACGTGAATGCACCTTTAAAATAGTAATGTGACGTGGCGCTGTTGAAATTGTGCGCTGTTTATAACGCTGTTCTTTTTCTCCTCCTTTTTCATTTTTGTTTTTTGTCAAGTCTATTACCTTTTCGTCAACTGGTGCATCATCATATTTTTATGTAATTAATAAATAAAATATGATTAAGGTTGTTCATATATAAAGTTTTTCAATAGCTTAGTCTCGAGCATGTACCACTTGACAAGGCAGTATCTACTCCCAAGATTCATGGTTCTAGCTTTTTGATCCATTAAATCAAGTAGACATATAGGATATTTTCTTTAATTCGTTCCGAATATTCCCAATTTTTTCAAATATTTCCAACGCATTCTGTTTTTAGTACTAAACATAAAGGTAGAATAAAAAGTATATTCTGGTAAAGACCTCATAAAAAGTTTTTAATTTATTTCAACTTATTTAAGCTAGGTTTTGATTGGCCTACATTTTTGTTTCATTGTAATATTTATGCAATCAAATATCAAAGTAGGCCATTTTATATTCTATATGTCGAGATAGAAAATTCAATTAGTCTAAATGCGATTTATTTTGATACAAAATCTCAAGAGAGGGTTCATCCGAAATTGAGATCTAAATTGCTGGTCATTAAATTCACAAATTGTATTTTCGTATTAATATAATTTTCTGCAATAAATAGTAGTAGTTTTATTCTTATCGTCTGAATCGTCTACGATGCTGCGTCAAAAACGTATTCTGTCTATTATATACTCGTATAGTGTTATTTATTAAATTTTCTTCGGAATAGTATAAGGAATATGAATTACAGAAAACACCCGTACTCTGTATCTAATGTTAATGTATATATTGTATTTTTTCATGTGTCGTGCGAATAGTGATGACGATGATTTTAGAGTGGTAAAGCAGATATAAGGTGGAGAACCATATATTCTGAACACTTTTTAATTCTTCTCGAGCCAAGGCTGATGTACTATGTTACTTAGAACGAAAACAGATTTAAACCCAAATGCTTTTAACTTTGTATGCAGAAAGTATAGGTCTTAGATTTTGATGTTTTTTAATATTTAAATATTAATGATTTTAAATCGATTGGAAATTAAATTTATGGATAAAGACAATTTAATTTGGCGGCGATATTATAGTGATTATTTGGTCTCACCTTTATTATTTTCATTTTATTCAAATCCAGGAATCACCAGAAACCAAAATGGCTTAACTTTGGACGTAAATAGGTTTCTTCCTAATTTCCGTGGCTTCCTAATTCGAATCAAAGTTAAAATTCGAATAAAAGTTAAAATTTAGTACTATCTCATACTTGTCGGCGCCTATAGCTACTTGGCGCCGTTCGTTGTTCGTTTCGCAAATATGTATGGTGGGCGCGAGCCTTTGTTTATTTAGTGAATAATTAATAATATAATTTATACAAAATTCGATGATTTTATTTTATTTTATACAAAAACTCAGTCTAAATAAAATAGAAAGAAATGTTTGACCAAATTGTAGAAGTTGGCGCCACACATTGGGAATTCCTGTTTCAGATACGATGATCAAAATTTATTTATTTTTTGGCACGATTCAATTCAATTCAAGATATCAATGTTTGAAAAACTTATAACCGTGATAAATCGATTATCTTCAATTTATTATTGTTATTAAAATAATTATAAGAGGCATACGTGAGTTGAAAGATTATGAAATAGAAACTTTATATAAGCTTATATAACCTAGCAATGGAAAAGTAAAGTATATTTTAGATTGTATTTTTATTCCCGAATTAATAAAAGGGTTATCGAAATATGTACTTTATAATATAAACATAATATTATAGTTTATTGATTATATACGAGTACATACATTAATTATATTATTACAATAAAGTTTTTGTTATTTATTTTTGGTTTGAAATTCAGATAATTTTCTCTCAAGCTATGTGTATTTGGTATAAGAAATTGATATGGGTAAATATAGAAACGAAATTTAATATAAATAAAATAGTAGATACAATTTTAAGACAAGTTACCACTATTCGACCACAATTACGTTACAGTATTGAATTAATGTATTTAAAGAATGTTTTTTTTTTAAATATTCTTCTGCTTATGATTGTATATATGTGGTATGATTTTTCTTCAAATGTATTTCAAATGGTTCGTATAATTTCTTGCATATGTCATTTTCGTTAAATATTGAATTGTTTTTCTCATCATATTAAAATAATATAAAGTTATATAATTTTGTATATTGTTTGGTATAGTCCGCTTGGAGCATTTTAACATTACTTTGATTTTTGTTTGTTATGCTAAATAATTAAATTAAAAAATTTTCCAAAATTACTAAGCTTATTTTTTTTTTGTTCCATTATTTTCAGACATTTCGACATGGATTTCCACATTCACCGACAGCACTCGCTTACGATCCGGTTCAGAAACTTTTAGCAATTGGTGATAAGAGTGGTTCCCTAAGAATGTATCCTTTTTGGTCAATGTTAAAATTTGTGTGGTGCAGGTTTGGCATAAAATATGTTTAAAATTATATTTGTTGCCCTATATTATTTGGATTGGGTCTCGACAAAAAATTTCTAATTAACAAATTAAAACCAAATGATACACACAGATAATATTTTTTTTATTATAAAAAGCAAATGTTTCAATTTTCCCAGAAAATAATAAAATATTTAATATAAAATTCGAATATCAAAGCATAAAACTGTAGTATCAGGATACTGAAAATAATTAAAAATCACAAAAACAAAAAAATGAAATTTAATTCCATTTTTTACTCTAGTCGTTTTGTATACATACGAGTACAATTTGTTGTCGAGCATATGACTATTTTGTAAACCATCCACACTTTATGTACACAGAATAGAAATAATAATAAGTTAAAATTAATTAACTCAAATAAAATATTCTAATTAATATTGTAACATAGATTACAATAAACAAATCGATGCAAAGCTTCAATTATTTCAGACGGGAGTTCAAAATACTGATACCATCGGTACCTAGCAAATACAAATTATTTATATTTTGTTTATTGTTTATAATTTTGTATAATTAACTATTCACAAATCATTTACTCGAAACTATGTTATATAGCAGCAGCATATTAAAATAAATACCAAATGATTTTCAATTAACAAGATTATTGACGCCTACAAAATTGATATATTTAATTATTCAACACAACTAATCAATATTTATTTATATATGTATACATAATATCTATGTATATATAAAGTTGGCTTAAAATCAGTTTTTATTCGGGCCTATCCAAAAAATAAAATTGCAATTCAACGTATGTAACATTTGATTGGCTTGGAATTTTAAACATACATAATTTATATTTAGCATTATATAATACTGAAGAAGCTTTGTATCATCAATCAAATAATCGTTTGATAAATGATAGTTTGTATTTTATAATGTAAAATAAAGTGTATATACTCGTATCGTAATATATGTATGTATGTATGTAGTAAAACCTAAAAACTAAAAGAAAAAATGATATCGATTTTTTCATAAAGCAAAATTATTATGATATCATAAAAAATTAATTTTTTTTAATCGTTACTTCTCAGTCTATATCTCTATATAATTAAGCATATATATTTTTAGTGATAATAAAACGAGAATTGGATAAATTGTATATGTAAAATGTACATCTATTTTGATACATATTAATTATTTATTATATCCCTCCCATACGTTTTTCTTGAAATTATATACTCTTTGATCCACTCTGTAATGGTGGATTAGCATCCGTGTATCAAACACCCTGTAAACTATAATTTGTACGTATAAGTAATTTGTCTGATACGCGTTCAGAAGTTGTTGACCTCGACATTTTTCTAAAACTATCAATAATAAATATTAGTCAGTCTTTGTTTTGTTTACAAAATAGATTTTTTTCTGATGAGATTGTGTCATTTCATAATTTGTTCGAGCAAAATAATTAAAGATGACAGTATCGGATTACGTTTTTTTTTATCAGATTGTATATTTTTGTTTCGTGCCTTACAGAATACTAGTTTTCTCCAGTCGGATAATCTTTTAGTTAAGTTTGAAATCATTTTATTTTCTTCAAATGTAAATATATTATATGGCAACTTAAATTGTTAAAATCGAAATCCAATTATTTCGTTCTGGTAAAGTTATTTTCTAATTCGTCATTTTGATGTGAATTTATAAGTACAATTCTTGGTATAATTCAAAATCAAATTTTAACTTAAAGTCCAAGTGAAAATATAAAAGAATTTTTCAATCAATTAATTTTTTATTTAAACTGCGCCTAAATCAATTACCGATTACAAACTCAAATTTTCAGAACAGTCAATTTTAGACACTATAGTAAATCTCGGTCGAAAATTGCGCTAATTTCCCTTCTAAGACTAAGGAGAGCTCTATATGTATTTATTAATTTACATCTACTTCGATACGCTGGATGTCAAAATGTACTAATGTTTCTTCTTGTTCTTTTCTTTGCAGTCCTCATACTCTCAAAACTCATGCGAGACCTAGTTCCGTGCCTCTTCGCTCTGCCTTGCTTTACTTTTCTTCCTCATTCTACATTTACATATGCTATGTCAGGCTACTCTCCTCGAGGATCTGCGAAATGGGTCTTTGCTGAAAGCGTTTAATATGATCATTTCTTATTCTACTCTTTCTGAATTTATGCTCTCAGCTTAGCAATTTCATTTCTGAAGCAGAGATATAGTCATATGGCATAATGTCAGCTCTGTGATGAAGAGGTAACCGTATTGCCTCCACTTACTCGTGTTAATGTAGTCAACTACATATTTTTTCATCTTCCTTTACACATGCTTCAATCGATCTATTTTATTTCGCTTCCTAAAATTTCAAGTTTCCCTCTTGATTATGTAGTCCTTAATCAGTTCTTACGATGGCATTAGGTGCAGGATTTTAATTTTCAACAAAATAGTCTAGGGTTTAAAAATGTTAGCTGTTTAAATTTCAGCTAGTCAAAATTCTGAGGTAATCAGTTTTAAAATTTATAGCCATAAATAATAACTATTATACGATAGCATTGGCATTGATTGAAATACTTAAACTAGAAGAAATCAGAAAATCAGACATCTTCTCTAACAAGTTCAGTTTTCATTGTACATACAATTTGCAAACTTATGAATTTTTGAATTATTCTGATTTTTACAAAATACAACATGTTCAATATAACTTAAAATGAAAAACAGACTAAAAATTAAGAAACTTTATTAAAAAAGTAAATAACAAAAAGCAATCTCACCAAATGCTTTCCGCAATACATATTTTAAAATCTCAATAAAATATATTATGGTGCTGATCAAAATCGTCGCGTTAAAATAAATTAGTTTCCGTTCTAAATTTTTGTTATTATAAATTTTTCAGATATTTCTGATAATTCTCCTCAATCCTAAAATCTCCACCGCAAAAAATATTCCCATTTATCGTTTTCTAATATTTCTTTCTCTATATATTTATTAATCATTTTCATAAAAAGAAAAATTAAAGCATTATACAAGAACAATACGGAAAATAACAAATCAATTTTATTTCATTTCATTAGTTTTGTTGTTGAATTATTGTTTCGTAAATATGTATTTTATTTTTTGCGATTTTTATTTTTATAAAATAAATGAAAATAAAAGTGAACGAAAATTTAATTAATGATGGTAATAATAAAAAAAAATTATTTTAATTATTAATCAATGTCGAAATTCTAATTGGGGTGTCGCAGCACAAATTGAAGATAACGTTTTTCTAATATAGGGGGGACTATTTAGGATTATATTTGTGATCCACTCTGTTTATACAAAAAAAAAAAATTATTAAATTAATCGATTTCCATAACCACACAATTTAAAAAATATTTTACTTTACCCTTCAACGCAATTATTATGGTAAAGTAAACTTCGATAATTTTTTTTATTAGATTTGAGATCAAAATGAAGATTTTATATTTAATCAAGAAATTTATTTAAATAAAATTTATTTAAATTTATATTTTATGTAGAGAACAACTTGGCCTCTTCAGATTGTCTAAGACAGTATGAAGACCAAGCTCAGGATCGAAACCGTTGGAGCCAGATTGTTGATTCAGTAAGGGGCCAGTAATGGCCTTTAACACTGTTATTATTATTATTATTATTATATTTTATGTATTTTTTATTTTTTTGGTTGACTGATTTGAATTTCTGTCTATTGAAAATATTTAATAAAAAAATAATAATAAATATTTAGAGGAAAACTTAGAATTTTATACGTATAATAATACATATTAATAAAATGATTTATCACTTGGTTCCTCATAATATTTTTATGTTTTGTCTGCGTTTACGAAACAAAAATTTTTTTATCGCCTTTTTTATTATATTTGTTCCTGAAAGGATTATTTATATTTTCTGTTGTTTCATATAACATTACACATCATACATAATGTTGTATATAATAGTATATAAATATATTTATACATATACTATGTATATAGTATATAAAATAAAAATAGGAATGGTAATTAAATTTCATAGTATTTTCATTTTCCTGAATTTTTACAAATATGAGCAAATATATATGTACATATATATATATATATATATATATATATATATATATATATATATATATGTATATTAATGTATAATATATATATATATATATATATATATATATATATATATATATATATATATATATATATATATATATATATATATACATAAATATATATATATATATATATATATATATATATATATATATATATATATATATATACATATATATATATATATATATATATATATATATATATATATATGATATACATTATATACATATTTATTCTTAGTTATTCTTATAATATTGTTTTAATGTAATTTTAAAATTTTTGTTAAAATAAAAGTAATATTAATATAATTAAATACCCTGCGGTGTTGAAAAAAAATCTGTTTTGTTTAGTTTGGATAATGAATCGCGTACGTTGTTGTCATAATATTTTTAAACGTAAAATAAATGACATTTGTTTGTCTTTTATTTGTACTTGTGTAGTGTATATTTCACTTGTACTTAAAGTTTTTAGCTCTTAAAACATTAAAAGTCTTATATGTACAAAAATAAATCTTATACTAACTCTATAGTTATGTATCTATTTGGTTGTATACATTATACAATAATTATAAGAATTTGAGACTTATCAAAACATGTAAGAATCAAGACAAAGTGATGGTTGTAATATTCTGTCTTAATAGTTTCATGTTAGTGAATTGCTCTTAATTTAGAAGTTGTGTCTAAATATTAATGGTTTAATTTTTTTTTATGAGTCTGTATGGTAAACAAGTATATTCGATTGAGCTTGTGGCATTTTTTGTGGAAAATACTAAATTTTATAATCTTACTAATTATTTTTAAAATTTACGAATTAATTAAAAAACAAATATAAAATATCTATTCAGTTGAATTATTATTATAAATTGAGTCTTGGTGAAATGTGCTGAACCACATCCAGGTCTCTATGAATTAACATTTCAATGCGAAAATATTCCTTATTGCACAATACGAATTGGAACCAATTTTGTTCAATTATAAATAGTAACTAAGTAACATCCAAAATTTTGCGTGATAAATTATAAGCCGAGTTATTAGTACTATGCAAAGTTAATTTACATCTGTCTAAATATTTAAAATTCTTTAGAAAACGATGTCTGTAAAGTTATAAGAATAAATTCAAGAATATAAATTTAAATTTGGAAAAATTCTCTTCAAAACTACTTATCTTAGTATTAAATTTATTTCTACTACTCGAGATATAACAAAAAAAACAACAAAATGGAAACTATTTCTTATATTTGCAACATTAAAAATATAAATATACCAAAAGTTTAAAATCCATAGAGGAATGCCCATTAAAAATAAATTTCCCAATGCATACACATACAAGTGCTTCGATTGAATTGTAGATCTATTACGCTGTCGAAGTAAATTAAAAATTTGGTCGGTCTTTAAAACGACATGATAAAATTTGGTAAAATTTTAAAAGAACAATTTTTTAGAGTTACATTTATACAATCACTTAAACTATGCTACATAATTTGTGAAATTTTGCCTTGCAATTTCCATTGTGTTTTCGCTTATTGTCAATTTACATGAAATTTTTAATTTCACTTCAACAGCGTACTAGACTATCCCACATACTAACAATTCAAAATTAAAATAATTATTTTGGAATAGAACTTGATTAGATGAAAGATTTTAATTTGTTATCCTATGTCTTCCACAAGTGGTTCTAAATAGCTTAATAGGAGCTAATAATGATTTAATAGCTTAAAAATCACTCAATCATAATTTAGTAAATTTTTCAATTTGAAATTCTATTCTATTCGGATACTAAAGAAACCGGGGCCCTAAACTTTAGACTGGATGAAAAATGTCGTTAAAAACTCTGGGAAATAAATAAGATCCTGTGATTGTGGTGTCATACACATACTTCATACTTCGTTAGAATCATAAATTTAATGTAATATTTTGTAAGGTGTGGTACACTTCGCCTCAATTTTTAACAACATTTTAGAAAGATCAGACTGTAATTAGAAAATTTCTAATTAATAATTCAGAAGAGTGGTTTAGTACGATCATATTCCATTTATGAATTTGAAGCTACTGTAAAAAAGCGTTATTTCTTTTAGAACAATACGGTCTGACTTGTTTCAGAACAACAGTAAAATCAATAGATTACGTCTCTTTTTTATAGTAATAATAATTAAATTCAAACTTTGAAGGGCATGGAAATTGGAAGAGATCACATCGTTGTGCATGATTACCTCAGAAATATCGAAAGCTATGAAAATGTTTAAACGTCGTGAAAGCATGGCTACGACATCCTAAGAGAGAGAATTTTTTTTACACAAAGTATTGGAGAAATAATCTGATACTTAAATAAACAAAAGTGTTGTTAAATTTAGATTGATTTAATTTTAAAAAAAATATTATTTTTTGATTAAAAAATATTTTTTCTCTTACTTTTTAAAATACATAATTTGATATTTGCAAGATATTCAATTTTATTCATTTTTAATATTTTTATTTTTTCTTGCACGTACATGTACGTGCGATTTACATTCATGTTTAAAGTCAATTGTAAAATGATTTGTAAGGATTTAATCAGCAAGGTTTGATATCTGCAAGGTTTCAGTAACATATTATATGTTTACTAAACGCTAGTAAACCGTAAGTTCTTTCCATAAGGCCTTGTTCACAAGTGGTTTAAAACCTAATACTGTTAAATAAGTTTCCACGATTTTCAAAACTGATCTATTAATAAAATTGGAGAAACCGATCGATGGTGGTTATTTACGTAATTACGTCAGGTTTATAGAGATTCAACTTGCTGTTTTTATTATTGTTGTAAAGACACACAGAACTTTTGAAATTTTATTTAATTTTAAGTTTTATATTTTTTATTTACACAGACATTCAAATCAAGTAATTAGATACGCCCTATAATATGTGTGCTGTGGTATTTCACTTTTACGAGAGACGTTTTCCAATATAAGATTAAAGAAGTTGTAAACATTTCTGATCTTTCCAACAACAATGTCTGGCTGCTTTATAAAGTTATATAATTTTTTCGGTATTTCCAGATTTTCTATCGCATTCCACATAAACTCTCACGTATAATAAAACATTTTGTTGTTCGTAATCATTTAAAATTATGACTTTTTCGTTGTAATTTTGTTTTTATTCAAATATATATTATTTTACTTAACTTCTGGCATAATATTAATAAAATATAGACTTGGAAGACCAGGTGTAGACGTTCATATAAAACATGAAGGTGACTCAGCATGTGCAGTTACACATATTGATTTTTTAGTTAATGAAGGAGCACTAGTATCAGCAACCGCTGATGATACGTTACATTTATGGAATTTTAGGCAAAAAAATCCGCAAGTTGTGCAAAGCTTAAAATTTACCAGAGAACGGTATGTATATTATGTTTGGATAAAATATATAAAAATCATTTTTTTTTGTTTAAATTCGTTTCCAGCGTAACCTGTATATTTCTTCCGGTTGCTAGCAAATGGCTTTATATTGGAACAGATAAGGGAAATGTTCATGTAGTACATATTGAATCGTTCACCCTCAGTGGATATATAATCAATTGGAATAAAGCAATTGAAGTGTAAGTGTAAACAATTTTAAATATTATATTATAAAACATCAAAAATTTGGTTGACCTTTTCGGGTTTTAGTTAGGGGCGAATGAAAGTTTATTTAATTATATTCAAATTAATGATTTTCTGCATTAAAATTGTCTCTCTGTCTTTTCTAAATTCGTAATTTTTATTTTATGTTATGTATAGTGAAAATGAGGTGTTATACTCGTAGAATATTTGAAATTCCCAAATCAAATTTTAATTGAATAATTAAAATGTTATTATTATTATCCTTAGTCAGTCGTCTTGCCAACAATTTATTGTTTGTATCTCGTTTTTATACATTACGATTATTGGTTTCTTGCTAAAGTAAAAAAAATTATCAATAAAATGTATAAATTTTAGGTAATGGTATAAAATCCTTTTTTTTTATTTTTTATCAAGTGAATTTGTGATTTTATAATAAAATATAAATGAATTTATACAATTTATAGTGTAGGTATATATTTTGTAATAAAAATAAAATATGACATTACCTTGAAGATTAAACACCGTTTTTATGTTAGGTTTAGTAATAAAGTGAGGGAAATAAAATATAAAATTTCGTGGGTAAAAAATGTGTAAAAGTAAATTTTTATTATTTTAGCAGGTGCAGTTGGGAAATTTGAATATTAAATATTTATTTGATAAGTTTTGATTATTTGAAAATTTGAAGAAAATATAAAAGTTTTCATCTTAAAGTTTTTTGTTTTAAATCGGAATAATTTAGTGTAATTCCCGTTGAAAAACTTTTTAATTATAATAAAAATGTGTAAGTATCCGTTTTTATCGATTTGGATTTTTATTTGTTTTACGCGTTTAAAATTTCTATACTTAATATAATTTTTATGTACTATAAATATATTTACTTATGGAAAGTCATAAATAAAATATTCAGGCAAAAGTGATCATGCGAAACTCTAAACAATACATGATCGGTTAAACTCGCTGTTTTATAGCATGTGAACTTGAATTAAATCACTTACGATTCACGGTAGTTCAAAGAGATTGAAATCGATGGCCCTTCAAAAGGGTTCTACACCGATTTGCTTATTTTGGAGCAATCAAAATTGTGTGAGCCTCTAAACCATATCTGACCACGCCCAAAACCGTTTCTAACTGATTTATTGATTCTATTTGGGTTTATTGTATAAAATTAGATTAATACAGGTATAACACAAATTTTAATTTGTATATGAAATGTTGGAATAAAAGCATATTTCTATATATGTGTACATTTACATACACACACAATTCAATGTAATGTCTCCTCCCAGATAATTAATTTCGAGTAATTATTTTAGATTACCTAAAGGCTAAATACAGCGCTTTTATATTACGTGTATATTATGCATATAATATTCCAGGAGAAAGTTGGGTTGTTTTGCGGTAGTATAACAAATACACTAGAATGAGACATAATAATAATAATAATTATTATTATTATTGTTTTACTTTTAAAGATACTAGAGGTTTTGCTCATTTAATTTATTTGAGATTTTTTGTGGTATATTTTCAAATGGCTGTGATTATTTTCAGCTGAAAATTATAAAAAAAAAATCCTTTTGTTTGTGCTATTTTACATGTGACAAAAGATTCCAACCATTTGTTCTTTGTTTGACAATACAATTTTGTTTTATAAATTTAGCCGTATTTATGGTAATTATATTAGAGCTTTATAATAAGTAAAAGAGATAAATGTCAGCACAAAAGAATAATAATCAAATATCTTTAGATTAAAATGTAAAACGCTAATCGTATACATACTTAATATAAACGTACAGTACAGTCAAAAGGAATTAAAGGACCTTTTCAATTTGTTTTCACTATACATAATCTTTAACTTTTTAATTTCTGTTTTTGTTTTAGACTTAATACAAAACATCCAGGCTGTGTAGTCCATCTAAGCGATAATCCATTAGATGCGAATAAGCTATTAATAGCATATGAAACTGGGCTAGTTGCACTGTGGGACCTAAGACAAAAGTTAGCCGAAATGCGATGGCAATCGCACGAACCATTAAAATCGGTTACTTGGCATCACGAAGGAAAACATTTTATTACATCACATTCAGACGGTTCACTGTGTACATGGCCATTACGACCAAGTCCAAAGCCCCAATCACACTCATATCCGCATGCAAAAACAACAAAAGAAGGAAAACTTGAACAATGTAAACCAATTCATAAAGTAGAGTTGAAAACATCAAAGAATGGGTAGGATATTTTATATATTAAATATACAGCATTTCGAGGTTAAAGTTAACTAATTTCGAATAAAATGGTTCACAAATTAAACTAAACACTAATTACAATAATTTCTGATTTGGGAAGAAGTTTTGTATTCTTTAGATATATTCCAGCCTGAACTTCTGTATTTAAGTATTTTAATCTTCTAAGCTAACGTGAATTAAATTTTTGCGTATCTTAAAAAAAATTTAAATGATTTTTAAATTAATTTGAAAATGCTGTATGTAGATATAATGTCTTTATAAGAGCTTCTGTGTAAACAATATCGTGATTTTTACAGTGAAACGTATACAATATTTTCTGGAGGTTTATCAATGGAAAAAGGAGGAAAATCACCATGTATTACAGTACTACAAGGTAAAGCAACAACAGTATTAGAGATGGAACATTCGGTCGTAGATTTTATAACGATATGTGAAAGCCCGTGGGCAAGTGATATGCAGGAGCCAAATGCAATAGCCGTACTATTACAAAATGATTTAGTTGTAATTGATTTATTATCATCTGGCTTCCCATGTTTTGAATCACCATATCCTATGGATTTACATGAATCCCCAGTTACCTGTTGTAGCTATTTAGCAGATTGCCCCTCGGATTTAGTACCTGCATTTTACTCAGTAGGTCGTAGTGCATCATCTAGACGTGTAGGTATTTCGGATCGTGAATGGCCTATAACCGGTGGCGAATCATCAATAGCGTCATGCAGTTATTTCGAAATTATTATAACTGGTCATCAAGATGGTTCGATTAAATTTTGGGACGCTAGCGCAGGCACACTTCAAGTATTATATAAATTAAAAACCGCAAAAATATTTGAAAAAACTCATCCAAGGTCATTAGATGGTTCGGACGAGGATCCTCTAGCAATACAATTAATTTCATTGTGTCCTGAATCAAGAAGACTGTGTGTGGCCGGCTCAAGCGGTCATGTGATACTTTTCAAATTTAGAAAAACCGAAAGTTCGTCAGAAATTTTGGTATGTATCATGCATAACAATTATTATTATAATATGTAATAACATTATTAATTATACGATATATTTATGTAGGTCCTAGAAATTCCAATTAGCTATGAAAATTTTGATGACGGTGAAACTAGTCCAGAATGCGAATTTATTCCAAGGTCACTGCCAAAACAAACCGATTCAACTGAAAATGATAAAAAGGTAAGAAACTAAGGTTTCACAATAATTATTATTAACATTCTTGAATTAATAGAAACTATATTATTTCTATATAGAATGATGGTTTATTAAAAGTACGACAAGGTTCTCAAAGAAAACCACCTGGATTTCAAGCGCAATTAGTATGCATAACACCATACAATAATGGAATCCATCCGGGCCAAATAACATCCTTAACTATAAATTCCAGTTATGGATTGTAAGACGATTTATATACATACAATTTTTAATTTAACTAATTTATTTGTCTACTATATTTTATTATTTAATTAAGGATGGCATACGGAACCGAATTTGGACTTGTTATTGTAGATATTGTTCAAAAAGTTTGTATATTAAATGTAGCAAGTCCAGATTTATATGGGGCCCAAGATCCATATTCTAGAGTGCCAAAAAGTCCAAAACGTTCCGAAAATATCCCAAATAAAGATGAACAAGCCCGGTCGCCCAGTATAGATCAGGTAAGAATGGTTTTTTCTAAATTTTATTTTACAAACACAATATAATGTCAATAGGTAAATAAAAATATTTAGTAGCAAATTTAAACAAAAAAAAAAAAACTTAATTTAAAATTTTCTTTCAAGAAGAAGGTTTTCTTACAAAAGTAAAATTGAAAAATATTAATAAATTTTTTTGAAAGAATTTAGGGTTTTTCCATTTTTTATATGTTTTTATTGGATAATTAATTTTTTTGTTTTGTTTTACGTTAAGTTTTTCAAATTCTAATTTAATTTATTTATTTCGTTTTTATTCGTTGTGAAAAATAATTTAATTATTTTTTTATATTTTTTTTAAATTAAGTACAAATTTTTTTTTACAAAAACAAAGTAATAAAAAAAAGTTGAAAGTCATAGCATACCAGAAGAAGAACTCAATATAAATATTATAAATTTGCTTGCAAAAAATCCCAGAATAATATTGAAAGTTTTCCCTATAAATAATAGAAAGAGCCAGGAATTTTTGTTTTGTTCTGTAAATTGATACAGAATTTCTGTTTAATTAATTTTTTTGTTGTAGTTTCGATTAAATTTGATTTTATTATTTGCTCGAAAATTTTTTATATGCAGTATATTATTTTGACCCAATACTGACCCGGTAATGATAAATTATTGAATTTATATAGTGAGAAATTATTGCACCATTATTTAATTTGCATTTTTTATTTTTATAATAACTATTAATTTAATTTAATTTGTTTGCTTTGTTTAATTAAAAATATAAAAGAGTAATAAACTTAGAGAGTATGAGCTGCACAAAGTTTTAAACAGAGTTTTTTTTATTATTTTGTACAAAAAACTAAAAAAATAATAATTTAATTTATAAAATTTCGAATTATTCAACTTTGTGCGTTAATATTTTTTTGATAAGTTGAATTTGAATTTGATCATAATATAACAGATAGGTTTTTTTACGCAATACATATTTAATAATTTAATTCATATAGTAATTATTATATATAAAATGGAAAATTATAGTAAAACATAAAAATCACTTTAGTTACCTGAATTATCGAGTAGTCCTCAAAAAGTATGCACGTATTCATTACCTCAAGATACAATGTCATATCCCACAACATCTTCACGACCGCCTTCTCCAGCAGTAGAAGCACTTGAATCACATAGTCCTGTTGATGAACAAATGATAACGCCTGAAGAGCTAGCAAAAATTAAATCAGCACAAAATCGCCGTAAATCATCATCATGGAAAGGTTTTAAAAGGCAGTTGAGCAAAGTTGATTTGAAGATAAAAAAAACTTTTGGTGACAGTGGTGGTAATGCTGTTAATATCGGAGGCGGAATTAATAATATGACACCACAAATAGTAAATGAAAAACCGAGTAATTCAATATTTTATACTTCAGGTGTTGAAAGAACACCTTTGTCGCCGGTAGCTGTTTCACCGGATTCAGCATCAAATTCAACACCAACCGATACCGAACAAGATAAATCTGAATATCTAGAAGAGCTTGAAAAAGATATATTAAAAAGTTTAGAAGATGTGGGCACAGCAGCAACCAGCACCGTAGACGAATTCGAATCAAATATTGAACATCCCATTGATGTACAACAAAACAGTAATTCAGATGCAGAGGGCGATTCTGAACCAACATCAAATTCTACGTTTTACACAAAAAAAGTGGATTTTGTTGAAGATACAATAGTTCGATCATCGTTACCATTAAACGAAGGTGGTTTTGTGTCCCGGCCATCTAATTTAGCGCTTTCCGATAATCTAAATGACCGGCCACCGAATCCACCGCCCCGTACAAAACGAAAAGAAAAACGTGATCAACGTTTATTATCGGTACCAAATATAAAATATGGCAAACCTGAGGTGAAAGATTTGAGACGAAAATCAACCAAAAATGATCAATCATCATTTTCCGGAAATTTTATTAAATTACCCTTCATGAGTAAGTATCAACAAAAAACGAGATGTGCTGAAATTATTGTGATAATATTATTATTAATAAAACGAACTTACATAAATTATAAAACTGAGAAAACAGAAAATTTTTAATTAAAATTAAAAACTACGTAAATTTTTAAGTCACGATGTCAAAAAGATAAAATTGTATAAATTTTTTCTTTTATTTATTTTTTTTTTTTTTAAATAATTCACTGAGATCAAATACAACCTTTAAAAACCAGAAATCACCATTCCCATATATATGATTATTTATTTTTATATAATTTTTGAAACAAATTGAATTGCAATATATAATTTATTTTTAATATTAGTAGAATTGATTTTTTTTTTAATCAAGCCGACCAAAAATTTTAATTAAAATTAGATTATGCAACATATATAAAACGTAGACAAATCTTTAGATATTTTTTATAAAAATTAAATTAAATTTTGTTTTTATCTTTAAAATTTTAATAATTATGAGAATATGTTAAAATTCTTTATATACATATCTTAAATATAATTTTTTTTTCCAATTTGACAAAATTAGTGCGAATGTGCATATTTTTTTTAAAAATATATAATAATTAAATTTACAGTAGATTAAAAATATTTTTTTTTTAATTACCTTTTGTTTTACGTTGTTTTTAATACGTTTTAAAACTATATAATTTGTACATATTAATTAAAAATATGTGCATTTATTATTTTGGATATATTATGTTAATTATATATAAATCATTATGAACATATAATTTTTTGTTCAATCCGCTAATAATTCTGTCAGGATATTATACAAAAAGAAAGAGTGTATGGTTGTTGAGATAAGAGAGTTATATAAACAAACTTATTATTCTGGCATTTCATTTCTGCTAAATACGCAAGCTTTGATGGTCTGTCCCTTTATACATTGCTAACTTTTTTTTGAAATGCTTCTTGATCAATTTATTATCATCCCGTTTTATATATATACACATATATAAATATACAAGAGCGATTTTTGTATTTGTTGTGGGTTGAAAAAAAAAAGGATTCGAATTACGTATACAGATAGTTTAGCTTGTTCGATTGTACACTTTTTGGTATTTACCACAAATTTGATTATGTTTTGTTATAGGTTTCTGTTGACTTTTAAATTTCAATTAACTAATATATTCTAATTAATACAATACATTTTTGCATTGAAATGATAATAATATTAACGAAAACCATATAAATAATATCGATTGCTGTCATAACATTTAATTAATTAACAACACTAAAAAAGTAAAATGCTCATAGTTCACGTGCCTAAATGTCAATCTAATGGTTTTGTTTAATTTTTTGTGTTTAAAATATTTTTTTTTGTAATTGGTAACATTATTAAATATTACCAGTTTATTATTATTATTATTCGCTTCTGGTAATGGTTTGACTTTAAAAAAAAAGAAACAAGAAAAGAATCCTAAAAACACTTAAATAATAGCAGGACATTGATTTTAATTTTTATTTTATTTAATTAATTTATTTTTTTTATGGTTTATTTTGAATTATCTATTTTGTTTTTGTAATATAATAGATCAAAAATCAAATTAGACAAAAGCAGCATAGTGCATAAAATTAGATTAAAATCAACACGTAACTTTTATAAAACAATTTTTATTTGAAAATCACTTTTTCCAAATTTTACTTTTGGATATAGAGTATTAGAGAAAATCAAAAAAATCAGATACAAATAATAAGGTTAAGTTCTGTGTGGTACCGCACAACATTAGAACAAAATATTTAATGAAACGAGAAAAATTAAAAAATACGGTAGCAAACATAAAATATATTTTTATGTTTTTATTTTACTTTAATGTTAAGTTAAAAAAAAAAATTTTTTTTTATTTTAATTTTTATAAAAAAGTTTTCATAAGTTATACAATTTTGTACATCGACTCGAAAGTTTTTTTTTATTCATGATACGTTTTTTTTCCAAAAAGAATGTGTTTGTATTTTTATGTTAAACATTATAACAGTATATTAATCACGTTTAAAGAGATTAAACCAGCACATATTTGTTTGTTTAGATGTAAATATATAATTTGCGCAAAATTTATAACCGAATATACATAAATATGCTAGATATTTCAATACTGACCATCATCATTGTAATAATATGTATATCAGTGCTGACGATAAAATTAATCAAAATTTGTTACGAAATAGGCATGTTCTAGAAAATGATTTAATATATTGTAGATGGGCGCTAAATTACAAATAACCCATCAAAAAAAGAGATTGAATTCGATAGGATATCCCAAAGATCAATGTGATCGTTATTATGCTTACAATTTAGAACGAATGAATGTGGATCTAGTTTATAAATTAGCCAAATGTAATAACTATTAATGATGGTTTTCGTGCAAACCCGCTAAAACTTCATTGATCTCTTCATATAAACTACAGTTCATAGATTAATTTTGCAGTAAGTTTTGCGCATACTTCTTTTGCTTTCAGGAAAAATTTACATTGCTTGTTAATAGTTTATTAAATTTTTCTAAAAAGGTTCGTGTAGTCGAATTCGAAACGAAATGAAATCCGGTAATATTATTCTCATGATTCTGCCTAATATATTGCTGACAACACAGAAAAGAAGTTCAATAACTGTATCTCAATTTCTTTAACGCCCTTTTTCATTGAGTGCATTTTCTAATTCAAGAATTAGAGAAATTAAAATCATATTCAACAATTAAATGAATCTAAGAAATTCGTAGTTAAAATAAAAGTTATTACAGTTTTTATTGGGCACACCTGCTATATCATAATTTTGTGTAAAGTTAATTGATTTTTATCTATTAATCATAACACTAATTTGGTGGTGGTCCGTTTTGAAATAACACTTGTCAGCACTTGTTTTGTGTTATGTTCATAATTTGATTAGACAAATATTTGGGAGATTTAAATTCTAAAATTAACTAAAATCGATTTGAAAACTTTTTGAGATAATACATACGCATTTAAATACTGAATTTTGATTTAAATTATGTAGTGCTTTAAAGAAAATAAACTAAATATGTGCAAAAGCTGAATTATAAATACTGGAAAGACTTCTAAACAATTTCTAAATTCATAAAATAGTTGTATCATAATTTATTTTTATTTTATGTTTTCATATATATTTTTCAAATCCATTTTTATCTAGGATGTGTCCGAATCGGATGATCAAAACTGCCTTAAATTACTTTTCGGAGAACTTTTTGGTAATAATTAGAATTTTGAAACAAAAAAACGTAAAACCTAGTATTTGTGTTGTTTTTTTAAAAATATAATACATACATAATAAGTACAAGTATATTGCAATAATAACTAAAACTTAAATATACAGTTGGCTTTATAATAATACTTTATTAACGAAAATAACATGCTCAGTCAAACAATATAAAATACCTAAGCTATACAATTTACTGGCGTTTCCTTTTTTTCTACATACATATGTATATAATTTTAGCATTTATTGGGAAAAAATTGATATAAAAGGAAGCGGCATACAATTGTTTATAACATATAGTAAATAATATAAACTACAGAGACTGGAATTTTTATTAAAAATTGTAAAAAAGAAAATTGATACATTTATTTTAACTATTTTACTTGATTTTGATCATCTTAGTAATATTATAAATCTAATAATATTCGTCTAGTAGACTTATTTAGATTAAATGCAGGCTTTACATTTAAATTAAATTAAAAATAAATCAAATTGGGTGCCTTACAGTTTATTTGATCATTTTATCGTTATTCTTGAAGCAAGTCGATGTGCAGTAATTGTAGAATTATTTATTTATATTTCGTCTTAGATTTTCTGTTTTTGTTTTAATTACTACGAATATTATTATTTTATTTAAGTTGAAAAAATTCCATACAGTTAAACCAAAAAAATTAAATAATAAAAGATAATAAAAATTTATTGTTTTTGAAACAATGAGATTTTTGGACTGGAATTTAATTTCTTACCTTGCGTTAACAATATTATATTCGACGTTTTACATAATCAAAAAAAAAAAAATAGGTATTCATTATGATCTGAACATACATTAAATTAATCAAAATATGAAAAAAGTAATGTAAAAAACATATGAATTAAAACAAAACCAAACAAAAATTATTTAATCCCAGATGAACGGATTATGCGGATCATCATCAACAACAGAACGTAATATGGTTAATTACGGTGGTACAGCAGGAGTTGGAAGTCCAAATCGCCGTGGTGGCAGTGGCGTTAGTATAGTTGGTGGTTGTGCATTGACATCCAGCACAGGACCTGATTCTGTGAAAAAGTCTAGGTCACAAGGTGGGAAGAAATTACAAAAATGTCTATCAACAGCATCATATGGGGAGGAGAATTCATTTAGTCGATTACAGATGACACCATTGTCGCAAAACCTTCTAATGACGCGACAATATTGCAGTTTTGGTAGTACCACGTCCAATAAACTAATTTTTTTTGCAAATCATAACGTTTTTCATTCGAATTTTTTGATTTGGTTTAAATTTCAGTTCTCTTTTTAGTTTTTCTTAACGGTATATTAATTAATTTTACGCGATAAATTATTATTCCATTAACTAGGCAGATGTCAATTTATAATCCATAGTTACTCATACGCGACTTAAATATTTATGTCGGCGCTAACCAATTTCTAGATTGCATATTATATTATTTTTCGTTCGCCGTAAGCTTTATAAATATATCACTCTCATTAGCGGTTTTTTTTAGATTAGAATGCCATAGAAAAATTTAGAATAACATAGATAGAAAAGAGAACATTTTTGATTTATCTATTTTTTACATAAATATTATTTTTTCCAAATCAACGAGTTAAAAAAAATTAGTAAATACATTATTTTTTTATATTACAAATAAATTATATCTAATCAATTAATTTTTTTTATTTATTTTTCAAAATCTCATTAAAAAATAAAAATAAAATAATGAATTGGAATTTCAATTAATAATAAAAATATTTTAAAACCATTGTTCAAAAAAAAAAAAAAAAAATATAAATCATATGATTTCAGATCGAAGTCAAACGATAGGTAAAATAATTGTTATTTTTTTCAAAAAAAAAAAACTTTTTGAACGCATTTTGAATCGCATTTAGCATATTTTCCATTTTCTTGATTTTTGTTTGTCCTAATATTTTATTTTTTTGTTCAACTCTATTTCTATGCCGTAGATTATATTATATTTTCTGGATATTTGTTGTTTAAATAATTGGTTAAAATCTTAAAAAGTATTTTGCAACTATTTTTTACAAAAAACAGTTTTAGCATTTTTTGTGCTGCATTAATTAATTAAACAGATGATATATTAAAAACTATAAATGATGATGCAACTTTAAAATTCAACAATTAAATTTCAAGAAATTTTCAAAATTCAAATTCTACATTATCACACAATTATTATTTTTTATTAAGTTTTTTAATTATTGCAATTTGCAAAATTATTTAATTATACACACACAATATATATTTAAAGTACGTAGATATTCACCTTTTATTATTAATATATATGTATATATATATATATATATATATATATATATATATATATATATATATATATATATATATATATATATATATACATATATATATATATATATATATATATATATATATATACATATATATATATATATATATATATATATATATATATATATATATATATGTATAATATATAAATATATTAACATAATGTATATTTAAATGTTATGTAAAACGTATAAATATGTAGGGTAGTAATGGTAATTTATATTTTTGATATTGAATAAGACATAAATAAGCCACGATATATATATAGTATGTATATTAAATACAAAAAAATATTAATAAAATATAACATTTGATTTCATGTATAACACAGTAGATAATTAACGTTGCATGCCGTATATAATATATTTAATGAAAATTTTAATCCTAAACAAATTGTTAAAATGCCATTAACACGTAAATAAAGTAAATCAATAAATAATTTAATACCGTTTAAAATAAAACAATTATAATCCTAAAATAGTAATATTCGAATGAATATTCGAATGTATATATATATATATATATATATATATATATATATATATATATATATATATATATATATATATATATATATATATATATATATATATATATATATATATATATATATATATATATATATATATATACACTTATAGTCGTAAATCAAGAAAAAGAATTAATATAATACAGGGGATGGCCCACGATTATCATAACAACTTTAAAAATGCATGTCTTTAATTTTTTTAATTGCCTTTATACATCATGCCCAAACTATTTCACGAAATAATTTATTTGGCGAATAAGAATTGGTTTTATGTAAATAAATCCAGAAGTACGCTCAAGGTTAACATCAAATCCAAAGTTAAACATTATATGTTATTTTTATTTTAAAAAAAATAAAATATGTAATGGTGTGTAAAGAATTTGCCAATCTAGAACAATTGTGTATGATATATAAATCTCATTATGAATTTGATTACTAGACCTTTTCAAATTTAGTTGCAATTTTTTCAAAATACGTATGGATATGTGAATTACTAGATACAATTAAATAAAATTGTTCATACATCTGATCGAAGTAAAAAGCTATTCCAATAGTTTGAAGCCTATCGAATTTTTAAAACAATTAAATTTTGATTCATCTAAAATTAAGATAAACGTACAAACAATAATTTTATTTGGACCTTATATTACATTGACCTTATATACAACCTACCTACTAGCTATTTAGCAGATATTACGGATCCAATAAAAAATATAGGTACATATAGTTTAATACAGACAAATTAACAAAATTAAATTTTGCAATTTTGAAGAAAGTGGGTAATAGTGAAAACAATATACTCTCACAATTTATATTTGCTGTCTATTTCGTTACCATCTATCACGATTTATAAAACGATACGATTGTTGATAAGGTTTCAATTATACGTAAAAGTTTGAATAGGTTTGCAATTTAATAAATAATTTACTATTCTATTATATATGCCTGATTTCACAAAATGTGCATTTTATTTTTAATGTGTATAGAACACGTTCTCTTTTTAATAAATACTCAATGAATTTGGCGATGCAGCAAACCTCAGAAAACGTTTTCATAATATTCAAATATATATATATTTTTATTTCTAATGCCACAAACACAGTTCATATTTAGGGCAAACTACAATGATTATGAACGAATCAAAATACAGATATAACACATTTTATTATTATATCGTATATGAAAAATATACAAAACGTATAAGTGAATTGGAAACTAAATCAATATTTATAATTTTAATTAGTTGTTTTTTTTATTATTAATTATACAATGCAGTTGATTATATTCCAATTCATATAAAGTAAAATATATATATATAGTATATTTACCGTATGTTTCTTGAATTTATGACTTTTTATTACAATTTTTTTTAATCAAAATTTTTTTTATTGCTAATTTCATTATGTCATTTTTTTCATAAAATATAATTTGTTATATTATTTACTTAGCGTAGTAGATTTTTCCATAATTTTTAGTTTTTAGATTTTTGTTAAATGTTCTTATCATGGTTAAGTAAACAACTCCTTGTGATGTGGTACTATCTAAAACTCTTTCTCTCTCTTATTTTTTTATATATTAAATCAATCTTTCAACCAAATTTAAAATTAATTAGTAGAATATTAAATAAAAAAAATCCTCTATTATTAAAACAAAACTGTATATTTTAAAAAGCGTTGAAATGTACAGTAGTTTTATAAATATATAAATAAATTAAAATTAATACACTAAAAATATATATAAATAATAGAAATCTGTTTTCTTAAAATTCTTTCATATATACATACATACCTATATGTATTTAACAAAAAAAGTAAAAAATTAAAATAAATGTTCATGTGTTAAATGTTTTTACGACAAAAATATATTCCTCCTGTGTGTTTAGCTATCTTACAACAACAAAAAATTATATATACTAGTAAAATTATATACAAATGCATTTATATAATCATAATATTTGAAATTAAATTAAATATTGATTGATTAACCACATACAATTTAATTTCTAATATTTTGATTATTAAATTATAAAAAAGTCTTTTTTAATTTTTGTTTAAGTCCTTAATCACTTTTCGATCTTAACACAAATACAAAAAAATACATCCCATCTAAATATCTCCTTGTTCTAAATTTTAAATTATTATTATTATTTTTTTTAATTTTATAGTTTATTTAATTTATTTAATCTTATTATGTTTTTTTTTTTTTTTAAATATAATAATAATAATAATATATATAATATATAACGATAAAATAAAATTTTTAAATTAATTAATCTAAAATTTTTAATTCAAATGAGCATGCCTTTTTGCCTTTTGATTAAATGTTATATTTAAATAATAAATGGATTTTTTTTGACGATTTAAAAAACAAAAACAAAATGCAATTGAACACGTACCCCGGTGATGATGATATGTAAATGATCTCTGACATACTGAATGTTTTGACTATTCCTATATAATATATATGTTTCAATTGTATTTTACACAAAAATGAACGATATTAAAATCAAATTAATATTCACTTATTTGTTAGTTTTGAATTAATTAAATATTTTTTGTTTAATTCGCTTCGCTTTAGCACACGTTACATTTGTTTGATCTTATTGTAAATAATAAAACGTATTGTTTAATTTTCGTTTTACAACTATAAATATATTACTCAGATCTCGGAAATTGAATGATATCTCTCGGTCGTTCAATACATTTTTATTTGGGTTTTGTTAATTTCCAAAAATTCATATATTGGGTTTTTGGTTGTGATCTGGTTCACATATTATATACCAAGAGTGTCGATTTAGTGGGTTAATTTACACTTTACTATAATTTTCTCAGAAAATAAATCTAAAATCTAAAAAATATCATATTTGTAGTATCATTAAACAATAATATGTAGTAAAACTGCAATAGTACTTGAATTTATATTGACTTATCATATATAATTATATATAAATTATATATATATATATATATATATATATATATATATATATATATATATATATATATATATATATATATATATATATATATATATATCGTAGTAGAAAAATAACTTCACTGTTTTTAATTAGTGCATGAAATGCATGAAATATTTTTATACTTCTGATAGATTTTGTTTACTTAGAAAGTATTTACTCTATTTAGGTTTTTATTTACTATATTTTTTCCTAAATCTATATTTTTTGTTTCTCTATTTTTTATCAGTTTTAAGTTATTTATTTAGTCCTAAAATTTTAATCTAAAATCAATAATTGGTATAAACTAAAAAAAAAAACAAAGATTTCAGTACTCTCATTTTTTGTACTTTTCTTTTTTTTAATTTTTTTTTATTAAAAATTAAATTTTTAATTTTATTTATTTTATTTCTATGATTCAATGTTATACAAGAAACAAAGCTTTAATTGAATTTTTTTTATAGATATTAACCTATATCTATTAAAATATTACTATTATATTGAATCTAAACAAGTTTAAGTTAATATTTTTAATTTTGTTTAAATTAAATTTTAAATAAAATTGAAATATTATTTATTAAAAATTAAAAAATGTGCATGGTCATGTTTTTCTTTATTTTATAAATTTGAATATAATTTTTTGAAATGTTTTTTTTATACATATTATATCCTTAATGATTATACCCTATTTTATGTCGAAATTATGTAACTAAAAAAAAAAAAAATGTAGAAAAATATTAATTAAATTTTAACAATTTTTCTATGTTTATTTTTCTATTATCGAAATGTAAATCATTAGAAGTTATATATTCTTATTTTCTTTTATGTTTGAAAAAAAATATCCTTTCGAATTCCTATTTTAATAAAAATAAAAAAGACAGTCTCTATATATATTAAACTAATTTAAACTTGTTTACACGTTAAACAAATTTATGTAAACTAATACTAAAAATGATTTATTATATAAAAAAATCTAATCTATGAATCTATTTCCACAATGTCGGCCGAGTAGATAAACTGGATAGTTCATTTTCACGCTCTCGTTCATCATCAATGTCGAGCTTAGAAAATATATCAGCCGAAGCTGTACAATGTTTAGCGTTTGCTGATTGTTACACAAAGAAAAGTGGTAAGTTAAAAAAAAAAATTTTTAATTATGTCAATTTATATTAAATTTTTTTATTTTAGAACCATCAGTACTTATTCCTACGTTATGGATTGGAACAAGTTTGGGTTCAGTTTTAACAGTGTCTTTAGTTTTGCCAGAACTTGAAAATCGAAAAACACAACCTGTTATTGTTTCAATTTTAGGTAAATTCATTATGAAATTAATTAATAAAATTCCATATTGATTATAAATCAAAATGTATTTTAGGTGGACCAATATTTCGACTCAAAGGCTCTGTCTTATCGATGTCATTTTTAGATTGTAATGGTGCTCTCATTCCGTATGCGTATGAATCTTGGCGAGATGACGGAAAGAGAGATCGTAATTAATTATACGCAATTTTTATTATTTTTATTTTTATTAATAAAACATTTTTATAATATGATTATTTATAGGAACGCCAACAAAAAATCGTATGAGCCCTACATTTGGTGGCGGTGATTCATTCGGTGATCGACAATTTATTGTAATTACTAGTGAAAAACAAGCACGTGTCGTTGCACTACCGAGCCAAAATTGTGTGTATAGGCTTCAAATTACCGAAAATGATTATGTTGTGAAAGCAGAAATCATTAGTTTGAAGGGTATAACAAATGAATTAGAATGTTTGAAAAGTATATAATTATTAATAATAATATATTTAATTGTTTTTATTATTTTTTTATTATTTGATTATTATTTTTTATAGATAGTGTATGTCTAGTTTGCTATATTTCAACCGGGCATTTATTGGCATATACATTGCCTAGTTTAAAACCATTGTTAGATGTTGACTTTTTACCTCTGGCTGATTTAAGGTATGTGACTATATTAAAATGGCTGTTTTAATTCCATTGCTGTTTCCAAACATGTTTAACTAATGATAATTATAAAATATCTATTATTGGACAAAAAACAAATAAATTAGTTAAACTTGATTGGAACCTCTGTTCCAATGTAAACATTATTATACCTTCTATATATTATATATATAACACACACCACTAAAACAATAACCAAACAACTCAATTTAACTAGCCTAGAAACTGTTTTAAAAGTAGTATGAAAAGTGTCTAGTGTACCACTATCAATAATTCCTATATATTTGTTTTTTTATGTATGTTTAGAAAAAATATCCACCGTCAATATAGTTTATTATTGCGTATTAAATCACTTTTCACACTACCCTTAACTATTATATATTAAACATAATTACTATAACCTATCATACCATAAATATATTAACAAGAAACAAACGGTACATAAATTAAAGAAAAATTAAACTAATATCGTTTTGTATATGCACTCTATATTATGTAGTTTAAATCACCATTTTAATTTGTATATTAATATTAATGTAAATTTAATTTATATTAAATTGTCAACAAAGTAATAAAAAATACAATTTTTAAAATTAAAAAACATGATAATTAAAATCAGCATATTATAATAGAAATTACACACGATAAAAAACACAAGTCAACAAAAATACGTTTGATGGTAGATAAGCACATATTAAATATTAACTTTTCTATATATATATATATATTTCTTTTGCCTTGATTTTAGTTTTAAATAAACCAAAATATAAATTTTTTTTAAGCCAAAAATGTACTTGCTTTTTGTATCATGAAAAACAATCAAATCAAGCAAACAAATATCTCGCTTATTTTGTTATAAATATTTCTTTCTACTTTTTTAGTTTTCTATATACGACACCTTTATTTTTTTATTTAAAAAATAACGATAACGCAAAATATATTGTTTATTTAGAAATAGCTGAAAGTAATAATAATTGGCACCACATTTTTTATGTTTAAATTAATTAAATATATAATTTTTTGTTTTTGTTTTTCGTTTAATATATCGTTGATTTATTTAAAAAAAAGTTTTTTTAACTTATTTAAAACGCGGAAATATTACAGCCCTGGAGAAGGCCATTTTATTTATTTATTTGGTGGAATTTTACACGATATTTCAATATCGTGTTTTAGTTTTTAACGTATAATCCATTTAAAATGAATGATTGATGTTTAATCGAACTATTGTGCCCCCCTCCCCCCTACTAGGAATAGTAAACCCTTAAATGTTAAGTTTTTTATTTTCTGTGTTCCCATCAAAACTCCATTACTGTTTAGTAAATCTTAGTTAAAAATACAGACTCATTTATTCACAGAGAGAGCAGTATAACACAGAGACCTAAAAATATGAAGTTATCACGGAAACAAAACACACAAAAGCTGGTGACACGGTTTCTTTCCAAAACGAGGTCTGTAATGATAACTACCCTTCAATATCCCAAATCTAAGTCATGTAACATAAATTCTACAAAATAATAATAGGACATCGTGTGGTTTAGGTATATTTCTACTATACATATAATATAAATATACATAGGTGAATTTGGCTTAAATCAAATAAATTCCCCCTGCGGACATATTCCCCTCGGTTGATGTTTATATTTTATTGTCTGACTAGTAGAAACTTTTACTAATAGATTGTGCATATAAATAAAATAAAACCAATATTATATTATCCATGCTTACAGTGTTTGGCAAATAATTATTTTATAAATAATTATTGTGTATAATCAAATTATATAATATTATCACGTTATCCATAACTAAACTATATATTATAAATAAAATTTTAAAATTGCTTTTATCAAGAATATAAATAAACTAAAATTAGATAGTACAGCAAACCTAGAAGTAAATTATAAAAAATAATTTAGTTTAGTTAGAGTAGTAAATAGTGTATATGTATATATATCGACAAATAATACATAAATTATATATAACACTTATATATTCATGATTTTAGATAATAAATATTTTTTATGGAACAACTACAGTATATTATGATCATATTTCAATCTTAACGAAACTTGGTAACAATCAAACTAGGCTAATTTACAATTTATTTGTATATAAATTTGTTCTAATTTTCATATCTTTGTTTACATACAATTTTATATGTTTAAATTAAAATCTCTGCTAAACTATAAATTACAACAAATTAAATTTAATTTTACTGTAAGTATTTTCTAGTTCTACAATTATTTACATAACCTCTAAAGTATTTAGCATTTAATATAAACGATTTTATAACACTATTACAGTAGTTAAATTGTTGGTTCAACTCTTGTCGAGTTGAAACGAAAAAACAAATATCGAAGTGTAAGATACATAATTATTTCAATTATTTGCTTAACATTTCTATAAACATTTTAGGCCAGGTGAAAGAGGCCTAAGGTGAATTTATTGTCACTTCTCCTGGTACGCTAATAAATATTTTATAAAACATTACAATTTGTAGGAATTACGTATTAGATGAAAACTGTGAGTAGATGTGACTCTAATTTTAGTTTATGTATACCTCGAGCATAATATTTTACCAAAATAGTAAAAATGTATTAATTTATTGTAAATCGCTATTTTATTTGCTATATTGCGAGTATACCAGTAGCGTGAACATGCAATTTAGCAGAGAAAACGAATGGCTCAGTAAACGTTTAAGACTCACACTTATTACAAGTAAAAGTACAAAATATATATAATTACATACATAAACATAGATAAATATTACTTATCTCTTGTTCCTGTGTTCCAATTTTCCCGAAAATGTTTACATACTTATATACGTGAATCAGTCAAAAAAATTATGTTTGTATAAGTTTCGCTGAAATCAACATTGATCTTTTATTGAAGTTAAAACTTTTTTATTATTATAATATAAATATATATATTCTACTACTTGAATACAAATATCATAAATTTATATTCATATATTTTTGCATAAAACAGATTTTTCTTCTATCTCCGTCATTTAAGAAACAAAGTTGAATATAATCGTCTTTTACAAATACAATAAAAAACTACTTGAAGATAGTTTGAAATATTGAGCTTTCTTTAAATTATATGTATAGCTTTCAGACAAAATGTAAACAAGGAATAGTAGATCCAATGCTATCAATTTGGGGTCAACAGTTATTAGTCCACGAGGATACAAACCAGTAAGTCTTGATGAAAATTTAAAAAAAAGGTTTAATTAATAAAAACAAATTTGGTTCAGTATATATAAAATAATAAACCAAAATAAAGAGTGTATTTTGACTTAAAACAAATTAATATTCACCTTATATTTATATAATAATCCTCTGTACTATTTTGTAAAATTGTAAATTACTATATGTAAACTATACAACGAGAGAATATATATTATAAAAAATAACGAAAAAATAATTAAATTATATTTTATAGAAAAATAATTATTTTTTCATCACACAATAAAGTGTGATCTAAATTATAAACTTTTCTTTATTTTCAAATTATTATATATTTTTTTTTATATTAAATAAATGTGCTTTTATTGCACGACTTAATTTCCAAAAATTTTCTAAATGGTAGCACCTGATCCGATTTTATATTTATTATATATTTAAAATTTATAGTTTTCCTAATTTGTGATTTCTTAAATATATATATATATATATATAATTTATTCTATTCTAAATTAATATATACATATAACTAATTATCGAGCATGTAAAATTATTAATCATACAAACTCTATTCGTAATTTCTCTATTTTCTAATCGACGTACTATTAATTTTACTAACAGATTAATAATAAAATAAAAAAACGATTTTGTTTTATCATGCATGCAAGTCAGTCACCTTAACCGAAATAATAAATAATAAACTACTAATAAAAATAATATCTAAAAAAAAATTTATTATTTATATTTGTTTTTGTTTAATTTAATTTGAATTATAGATCTATATTTTTATTTAGCATCTAATATAATTCTTTTTTAATATTTTCAATATAGAATTTCAAAAACATTTTGCTTTAGTAATAAAGGACATGGTCTTTATTTGTCTACACCCACCGAATTACAAAAATTTACCATGTGTGCCGAATTTGGAATTTGGGTATGCCACAAATTTTTAAAATATTAATTATGATTTATATATATTATTTACATATTTACATATTATATAATTATATCTTCTAGTCTATTTTTCAATGAGATGATTGGCGAATTATTTGTGCCTCATGACATGCCAGAACAACCTAAGGAAAGTTTCTTTAAAGGTCTATTTGGTGGCGGAGTGCGTAGTTTAGATAGAGAAGAATTATGTAAGTTTTTATAATAATTAAATGGGTGGCAACAAATTCTCGGCAAAACAATTAAAATTAAATTATATAAACTTTAGTAAAAAAAACTGCACACTAAATTTGTTTTGAAATAATTGTAGTTGGTGAACAAAGTGGAAAGGCTAATCGATCGGTTGCAAAACACATTCCTGGACCAACAACAGAGCAATTAAATGCTCGTGCTTCAACCGCACAAAATGAAATTAGCCGTGCACATCAAATGGTATTAGAGCGTGGCGATAAATTAAATCAACTTGAAGAGCGCACGGAACGTATGACAAATGAAGCTCAACAATTCAGTACAACAGCTCATCAATTAATGCATAAGTACAAGGATAAAAAATGGTATCAATTGTAAACTATATAAGCATAATTATTATATATTATCTAATATTATTACTATTTGTATTTTGAAGTTCAAAATAAAATAATAAAAAAACTTACAAAAAAAACATTTAAAAAAAAATAACTGACGTCTTGAATATATAGTAAAATGATTATTTTTCTATTTTTCTAATAAACAAACAAAACACAAGTAAAATTAAATTAATATATAATATGAAAAAAAAGATTGATTTCAAAAGCAAGGTTCTTTTAATTAAAAAAGCAAAATATACATAATACCGTTACTTAACCAATATGATTAATTATGTTCAAAAATTTTTAAAAAAATGTTTGTTAAATTTTCTTTGGTGTCTCGGGTAGTTGATATATTACTAATTAATTATCTATAGCTATTTTTAAATTAAATAATATAAATAACGATACAAAATTCATTAATTTATATACATATATGTACATATATATAAAAATAAAAATATATTTATATATACATATATATATATATATATATATATATATATATATATATATATATACATATATATATATATATATATATATATATATATATATATATATATATATATATATATATATATATATACATATATATATATATATATATATATATATATATATATATATATATATATATATATATATATATATATATATATAATAATAATAATAACAGTGTTAAAGGCCATTACTGGCCCCTTACTGAATCAACAATCTGGCTCCAACGGTTTCGATCCTGAGCTTGGTCTTCATACTGTCTTAGACAATCTGAAGAGGCCAAGTCGTTCTCTACATCGTGGAGCCATCGTCGCCTGCAACGACCTCTGCGCCTACCATATGGTGGCTCTCCTTTCAGAGATCGCTGCACAATTCGTTCCGGATCAGCACGCAGAACGTGACCGAGCCAGCGTACTCGCTGAGATCTAACTTCATGTACAATATCGGGGATCTTCATCAGATCTCTGATCTCGAAATTGTACAGAGCTCGGTATGTACCCTCTATTTCGCGTTTAGGGCCGTAAATCACACGCATGATTCTTCTCTCAAATGTAAGGAGCCATCTCTCGTACTCATCCGTCAGCGCCCAATATATATATATATATATATATATATATATATATATATATATATATATATATATATATATATATATATATATATATATATATATATATATATATATATATATATATATATATATATATATATATATATATATATATATATATATATATATATATATATATATATATATATATATATATATATATATATATTATGATCAGGTTATTCTGTCCTCTTTATAAACAGAATATGTAAATATTAAAGAAATAACATTTTTACTAATGATGATATAATAAATAAATGCTATTATATATATATATATATATATATATATATATATATAATATATATATATATATATATATATATATATATATATATATATATATATATATATATATATATATATATATATATATACAAAATTTGGTTTAAAATATTGCAAACATACTTGAAAACCTGAAAATTGCATTCTGTCAAAATTGCAGTGGTGGCTAAGAAGTTGCACAAAATCGAAATATGTGGATACCTCTAATTCTATCGCTCGACTTGAAATAAAAGAAGTGAAACCAAATGTTCCGGAATGCAAAATGTCATTTTTTTTATAACAGATTAGTTATGACCAATTGCAACAGAAAAAAACTGACCATTAAATTAGAAAAGTCTTCTTTTAAGTGGTCTCCTAAACATACTGCTCTTAAAAATCTAGTAATTCCTAAGTTTTTTAATTGCTCGCAAATATAGTACCGTTCGGCTAATTTCACTTTTAATTGTTAAATGTTTCGTTCGTAAAATTTCTTAAAAGTTATCATGAAAAAGCGTAAATATCAATGATTTGAATATCATATTTTAGACTAAACTGGAGTTTTTTTTATAACGTTTATTTAGATTGCCCTGAAAATTCGAAATTTTAAAATCAATTGTTTTTCTATATTTCAATTCAATTTGACAAATTGTAAACTGGGGCCCTACTATGACTTTCGACAACGATTTTCGACGACGGTCGTTTTCCTATAGTAGGCAAAGGAAGAAAAAGGTAAACAATATAATATTGTTTTCCTTTTTCTTCCTTTGCCTACTATAGGAAAACGACCGTCGTCGAAAATCGTTGTCGAAAGTCATATTAGGGCCCCAGTTTTCAATCATTTTAGGGCAAGCGGCACTTAGTTAAGCAGAATTGATTGGCTATTTTTTTGTACAAATTTATTGAACCTGGAATTAGAATTGCAATTTATTATATTTCAAAAATAGAATATCGGAGGAAACCACACACTGCGATTTTAACTTACTTACTTTTCAACAAGAGTGTTACTAAACATAAAATGTGTGAAATGTGTCATGACATCTAGACATGTGGAATCCAACGCATTTGAAAACGTAGTTAGTATAAAATATAAAAGATATTTTTCAGTTGGCACATATTCTTTAAAGAGATACGAAAACAAATATCCTTGACATATATGCAGAAAAATTTGGTAGAAACTATTACTTAGCGGTGCTAGTCAATTTTGAATAATGTGTTTGGCAAAAGCCAATAAAAACTTTAGAAAGACAGTTTGTTTTATTAAATTCGTTACGCTTTTCTTGAAAAGACCGTATATATGTATCTAGAAATTTATCATTATGTAAAACTCTATCTTAAATGTGGTTTACACAAAATAAAATATACATTATACACCTACATATATAACAAACAAACAACATCATAAAAAATTCGAATTTTATAATACTTATGATAGAATACAAATGACCAGGCATAATAAGAATTGATTTTTACTTATTAAATTCAGATCTGAGTTACATCAATATTTTGATATAATAGCGCTTTTATTCAGCGTATAAAATACATTCATACATTAAATCAAAATTTTATTCATTGAATGAAAATTACTATAATTAAGAATTAAATAGAGCTACATGTTATCCCCGTACTTTTATATTTATATAAAATATATATACACTCACTCACAGAATACAACTATATTATGGCTTTTTTTTTAAACATTTTCTAAATGAATATTTATAGTTCATGAATTACCCGCCAACAAATAAAAATTAAAACGGAAATTATTTTTACACAAACTCTGAAACAATTGACATATCCTTTTCAATAATTATAAAAATAAGCATTTTTACAAATTCAAACATAAACACTAATTTGACAAAATGTATTTAAATAAAAAATATATTATGACAATATACTTACTGATTAAAAAAAGAAGTCAATTACAGTCCTAATATATTGTTTAAAAAAATACATGTTTTATACTTAAATATATTAAATTTGCCCCGCCACTAAATTTAGACGGCCATTCAGCGAACCACTGTTTTGTTATTCATTTAAATCATGCGATAAATGTTATCCACCACCATATAAACATTTACATTCAATGAATAAAACCGAAAATACAAAATAAATACACAATATTTAGATTGAGATTAAAAACTAAAAATGTAAGAAATAATAATCAAACAATTATTTAAGATGTAATTTAACATAACAAATTACTTTACGATAGACTACATTAATTTCAAAATTATTATTTAAAAAAAAAAAATTTAAATATTCAAATATAACATACATGTATTTTAATTATTAAAAATAAATATATAATAGTATACAAATTTAATTACCAAAAAAAATAAAAATAAATTTAATGTGTTTAATGTTCTTCTTCAGTTCAATGATTATTTTTAAAAAGTATGTTGCCAAAAAAAATAACTTTATTTTATTTTTAAATTAAATATAAGTACATAAATTTTAAATTACTATGTTAACATTCATATATAAAAAAACTACAACAAAATGAGCTTAAACTACATTTCTCATTAATTATTTCTCATTATACATTCAGTGATTGGTAAAGCGGTTATAAAATTATAGTGAAGTTTTAATAATTAAAATATTAAAAATATGTTTGTTATGGACGATGTTTTGTTTACAAAAATAATATGTAATACTAATTTTATCGCAGTTTTAATAATTTTCGACGTGAATGTCAATTACAAAACAGAATACAATTTAAATAAATCTATTAAATTATAAGTAAAATTAAAAAACGATCAATTTCGGCGGTTTTTATATTTAATAAACATAAAAAAAAAAATAATAAACAAAATAACAGAATGGAAGACAATAATTCTTTATATTCATACGGGTTGATTATTTTTTTTTGTAATTTAATTATTTCTTCTTAGGTATAATTTGCTGATCTTATAACAAATTCTTTGATTAATTTGTGGACTATATTGTGTTTTACTGTGTTCACATTCGAGTCTATCTACAATTAATTTCTTGTTAATTTTTATTCCGTTTAAATATTCTCTATACATATCAATCATGGTTTCGTTTAAAAAAATATATATATAAATAAATTTATTTTTCTTAGCAAACATTTTTTGTCGCAATTTCATACCAAGTGGCTTATAAAAATATAATATTTATAGAGTAGAACTACAATGTGATACAGTAAAATATATTAAAGTACCAACAATTCGTAATAATTTATTTCTTTGGGAATATATATATATATATATATATATATATATATATATATATATATATATATATATATATATATATATATATCTATATATATATATATATATATATATATATATATATATATATATATATATATATATATATATATATATATATATATATATATATATATATATATATATATATATATATATATATATATATATATATATATATATATATAATGTTATTTATTTTAAATAGTGGATATAAATAATTTTGAATTATAAAAAATAATATCTATTAGGTTTTATATTATTGTTATATTTAATTACCTTATGTTAATACTCGTATTTAAATGTTTAGTCCGAAATACTAATTTGTACTAAAATACAAATTTAGCGAAGACACATTCAAATAATTTATGCGAGGAAATTTTTTATAGGCTTTCTGAAAAAATTAATATGTATTTTTATAATACGTAATTCTAATTAATTTTATTTTTTCTTCAATTTCGTAGACATTTAAATTTTATTGAAAAATGTTCGATGAAATTCGCATTTCAGATACACATCAATAGTGTATCTGGAATACTCATTTGTACTACAATAAAATATGCATTTTATGCTCGAATGATATATAAATACATGTATATGTTTAGTTTCGAAAATATTTAAACCTATTCCCAAAGAAATACCACAGTTGTGAATAAAACTAGAATTTTTTCGTTCGAATATATTTAGTTTATATGCAAAAATTATAATACATTTTACACTATCTAGTCTCATATTCTAGTCGTCAAATTCGGTTGGGTAAAACCGTTACATATATTTTCTGCATAATTATCATTATTTTACATATACAAAAAATAGAATTATATTTATATTATATTATATTTAAAAAAAAATTTATAATAATAATTGACAAAATTATATAATCATATATATTATTTTTAATTATATTAACTATTATGTCTTCCTTACATAAAATGTGTTTAAAATGAAAAAAATTAATATTTAGTTTATACATACATACATTATAATATGACATTATATAAATAATTTTCCGTTGAAAAATAATTAAATACGCTTTTTAATTAGCTAAAATTTGCTTATTTATAAAAACCAAATTCATACAAATAAAATAATTGAACCAAAATTATGATTCACCCAAACCATTGTGTAAAAAAAATATAATTAATTATTGATTAACAATAAATAATCGGAAGTAAATAAAAAACTGTCACAAAAATGTACAATTATTATTTAATTATAAATTATTTAACATATAAATAATTAACAAAAAAGTTTTTCCTTAAACATACATAATTTTAAGAATTAAATGTGATAAGACAAACCATATATAACTGTATAAAAACGGTATATATTATATGTGTGTATGCAAAGCGCTGGGCATATTAAATACGTTGAGAATTTTACAATTTATACACATATATATATATATATATATATATATATATATATATATATATATATATATATATATATATATATATATATATATATATATATATATATATATATATATATATATATAAATATATATATATATATATATATATATATATATATATATATATATATATATATATATATATATATATATATATATATATATATACATAAATTAATATCAAATTAAAAAATTAGGAAACGTGTTAACGATGGGAATTTAGTAACTATAGATAGGTAATTTTTTAAAATTGGGATTGAATGGATATTTTTATTACAAATTTTTAAACACAAGTTTTATTACCCCTCGAAAAAAAAATTCTGTATCAAACAACAAATCTACAATCCAGATTATCAGAAGTTAGAAATATTTATGTGCCCAGCACAGTATATAATATTATATAGTTATTTAAAAAAAATCAAAAAGTATATTAACTTTAATAACAAATAAAATTAAATCTATTATATATTACTACAAAAAAAAATTAGTATTAATAAAAAAACAAAAAAGAAATTACATACATATATAATAAATGATGAATTAATGATAATACTTTATAAAAAATAAAATTAATAAAATAAAAAAAGAAAATATAATATTGATCAATTGTTTTTTAATGCACAATTTAGAAATAAAAAAATGGAACATTTAAAAATTACTTTATATTAATATTAATATTACTAATAAAAAACATTCTCTATTTTCGAAATCAAAATAGAATTGATATACTATACTAAATAAGCAACTTTATTTGGTAAAAATAAAATATATAATGAATATGTATTTATTAGGTACTCAATATATATTTAATTTTTACTAAATAACGTCTATATATATATTTATATATATATATATATATATATATATATATATATATATATATATATATATATATATATATATATATATATATATATATATATATATATATATATATATATATATATATATATATATATATATATATATATATATATATATATATATATATATATATATATATATATATATATATATATGTATATCCACTGCTAAAAATTATTATATCTAAACAGAATGATATAAAAATCAATTAATGATGATTAATTCACATTAAAAATGAGAAAAATTAATTAGATAAATTAATAATTACCTATACATATATAATTTTCAAATATATTTAAAAAAAAATACGTTTAATTTAAAAATTAATTATGCTAAGAGCAAATAATTAAAAAAATAATAATAATAATTTATTTCGTTATTAATGTTATTAATTAAAAAAAAATAAAGTAAAAAAAAATATTTATTGTTTATTAATTATATTATTTATTGCTAATTATTACATTTTTATTCCAAGACAAAATAAAATATTGGAGCCGAGTTTTGTTATAAAATACATAATAATATATACATATATACTTATATACTTATTGTTTCAAATATTTATTATATGTTATATAGTAATATATTTTTATTTTATCCTTCTTTTTGTTTGTTAATATGAAGCTTTATTTACATTTTTTGTTTTTTAAATAATTATTTTGATTGACAAAACAAAAATGAATAGATTCAAATTGTTAATAAAATAAAATGAGAAAAAAATTAATTAATTTTGGGTTTTAATCATTTTTTTGTTGAACATTTAGGGCATATGGCACAACATGTGAAAATATAATGAATCGTCTTGTCGTATGTTTTCGATCTCGTACATCTTAGCCAAATGTTGTATAATATGCAGCAAGGGATGACAAGTCGCTCAATTTACAGTAACGGAATGAATTCATTATTTGCTGCTGTATTAAAAATTATTTATAATTTATAATTTTACTACTCACTTAATAACACAAAATATTTTATTCGAAAAAATAACATGATTAATTATTAAATTATTTGTAATATGATTTCTTTCAAAACAGACCATTTTCGAGCTTTGCTCATGGTCAGTTTAATTTAGTTACCCAGTTAACAAAAACGAAACATGAATTAATTATAAAATTATTCGTTATTCTAACAGCAGTCGAATAATTGTAAACACCTATACTCACAAAGAAATCGTTATTTCATTGTCAATTGCATCAGGCTCAGAGATAGTACTACCATTCTGATCAGTAATTTCTCTTACATCAACTGTCTTGGAGTGCACATTTATTATATCATTCATAGTGTGCTATTTTTTTGCGTACATGAGTCCCATTTTTCTTAAACTGTTGGGTGTAACACCGCCTTTGGTACTGGTTAATTTTAGCATTTACAATATCACATAGTTTGTGGCTGTAGTTAGCAACTGGGATGGGCGAGTTAGATTACGCCATGTAATCTACGCGGTTGTCAACACGTAAACTATAACGTATGCGGTAATGGTCAAATAAGCATAGTCCATTCCTGTTGTTAAAATTTTCAATTTTCTCTATTGAATTGGAAAATATAAAAGATTTGTATAGCATTATATAAATTCGGCGGTGGTGCAGTTAACAGGGTCATTGCTTTTGCATTCGTGGACCAGAGTTCAATTCTCGTCAGCGTTAATAGTTTTTAAATTTAATTTCTTCGGCAATTATAAGAGCCATCTCTTGTGTATTATCGTAATGAATTGTCCATTCCTGTTTCTAAAATTTTCAATTTTCTCTATTGAATTGGCAAATATAAAAGATTTGTAGAGCACCAAATTTATATACGCCGGTGGTCCAGTAAGCAGAGTCGGTATATTTGGAATTGTGAACTTGAGTTCAAGCCTCGGTTTGGCATTAAATAATTTTTAATTTAATTTATTTCATTTCTCCCTTCAATTGGCAAATATAAAGGGTCAGTGTCGCAAAAGCACTTTATATGGAAATGGTGAGGTGGTAAAGTAAGCGGTGTCATAGGATTTGGAATCGTGAATGTTGTGCAGTGTTCGAACCTCGAAGAAGGTTTAAAAAAATTAGCGTGGTATCCACACATTTCTCATTAAATTATACAAAAATCGCTTTTTGATATTAAAATGACCAATTTGCAATTAAATTAAAGATATATATATTGAGAGGCTTGAACTTAGTCATGATAACACTAAAATCACACAGCTTCTTTTACCACCGAGCCACCGCCATACATATAAAGTTTGATATTCCTACCGTTTATAGCTGCCATTAAAATAGCAGCCATTGAATAAAAAAATTGAAAATTTTAGCAACGGCAATGGACTCTGCTTATTTGACCATCGCCGTACATTTTCATTACCGGCTCTACTCTATATACCCATATCCATCTTTTATACTTGCCACTTTCACATGGGGACTATTGAAATTTTGAACAGAAGCTGAGTTGTTTTTGAGTAATTTTATTTCACCATCACCAATTTTACAAGAGATATTAAATCAAAAAATTGTTGGCTCGATCGAGAATTGAACTTAGATTGCTAAATCCAAAGTCACTGACTTTGCTTACTCGACCACTGCCCCATGTGTATTTCATGCTATACAAATCTTTTATATGTGTCATTTGAATAGAAAATATTGAAAATTTTAGCAGAGGCAATGGACTATTAAGCAGAGGCAATGGACCTTATTAAGAAACTTGGGCAAATTTTTTAACAGAAGCTGAGTTGAACCAAAATTATCGCAAAATTAATATCGTTTGAACCTTAACTGAACCGCATAGTGCCAGGTGCAACATTTAATGCGATGACATTCCAAGCAGCTTTGTTCCTCCTTATGTTCTTAAAAATTATAAAACTTCCGTTCCAGTCAATGATGCTTAATGCGATTTTCTAGGCGGGCCACAATATTGACCACTGAACATACAAATTTTAAGTTTAATTCAGTACATGAATAACGTCCAAATCAATTTTCTATAATGGCAATCAGTAATTATTTTCCTTTAGTTGTAGTTAATTTAGAACTCCAGAGTATTCTTTGCATTGAAGTCACCACCTATTATGAACCTTTTACCCAGACGTTTGAAGAACTCTGAGTATTGTTTGCTTTTAAAAGAATGTCTTGGTGGACAGTACAATCCTGCCACAATAATAGGAAGGTTGTTGGTTTTTATATACATACATGAACAAGTGATTTGGCTTTCTAATAACTCTGTAGTACTTATAGCCTTCATGAACTTGAATTCGTTTTACCATGGATTGGGGTGTGTTAAATTTTATGGCACGGCCATAGTTAAAGTTCTCAGGATTATTTTTAATGAAAGTTATTACCTTTTTGTCTGAGCCATTTTTCCGGTTTTTCTGGGAGGTGTTCTATACAGTTCCACCGTTATCAAGAGGGCCCCACTCTATATAACGCTATATATCGTTGTTTTGGGTCAATTTAATAATTTTGTAATGGATAAACAAGACGCTGAAGTAGATTCATGGTATTTGAGCACGATTAGTTTTAAATTCCGCTCTTTTTGAAAAGAGATTTAAATGCATTGACGAACATTCTATAAAATTATCACCAATACCTCATAGTTCCTAAAGAAATTTGGTCACTTTAGTTTAGAACTAATTGACAAAACCACTCTAGGAATTGTCTACATTATCGACGTTGTCTACGTTGTTGACGTTATCTTGTCGACACGTCAATGTAGAAGATAATAGATGCGGGTAAATGCCCATCCCTGAAACAATCTGGTAGTGTTAAGGTATTTGCTTCAATAAATGATCGGACATCCATGGTTTAACTTTAAACGGTTTTCTGCCTTACTGACCTCGTAAAATATTTATAAAATAGTCAAAGGCTACAGATGCACTAGTTTGGTTATACGCATCTCTCCATTCTTCGCTCAAAAGCCATTCTTTTAATTAGATCAATTCGGGCGTAGTTTAGATTGTAGTATACCCAATCTAACACGTTTTATTGTTGATCATGAAGAAGCCAAACATGTTTGATGGGAATGAAAATATAAAATAATTCTTGGATATGGTCAACTGGAACCAAACTGGGCTATTCTTTGGTCGATTATAACGAAACCAGACATGTTTAATGAAAATGAAATTAGAAAATGATTCTTGGAATATGGCGATCTGGAATTAGACCTAAGGTCGATTATTATGGAACCCGATAAGTTCGATGAGAATGAGATTATAAAAGAATTCTTCGATAATTATCTGAGATATGGCTAACTGGCACGTAACTAGGCCATTCCCAGTCGATAATGATGAAAAACGAAAATTTGGTAAAAATAGGATTATACAATGATTCTTGTATAAAGTTCTAGGATATGGTCAACTGGAACGGAACTAGGCGTTTCCTTGGTCAATTATAATGAAATTCGACATATTTGATGAAAATGGTATTACAAATATGATTTTTGGTTCTGCAATAAGTTTATGTATCTGCAAGAAAGATTCGAGGGTTCAATATTAAAACAAAATTTTATTTAATATTACTGATTTTACTCTTCAAAAAATATAATTTTAAAATTTATGAATATATTAAAAATTTTACAAAACAAAATATAAAAAATTTCCCATTTTCTATTTTTACTTTTACAACAAACAAAAAATTAACAAAAATCAGCTGGAGGTAATGTATGTAAGGATACTTTCTAATGTATACACAAAAAATTATGAAATTGTAAAAATTAAAGCTATTTTTTAAAACGATTTGAAGCAATCCGAGAATATAATAAAAATTAAAAATAACAAATTTAATTGCAATACTGTCTTTACATAATATTTTGTTATTATTTATACAACCAAATAATTTTCATTCCTTAAATCACATTTTATTGCTAAATTTAAAAGGTGAAAATGTAAAAATAAATTATTTTCCTTTGTATGTTCTTTTAATGCTTCTTGCCACTTGTACTTGCCACCACTGCTGTACTATTTTGTGATGGCATATTTTGTGTATCATCTTTGCATACAGACGGATCTTGTGATGGACATTCAAAGTGTACACAGTGAAATATTTCATTGGCTGTATTGTATGTTCCCGATATTCGAATGAATACAACAGGACGTGGATTGAACGTAAAATTTTGCCAGGATCGTAAATTTTCATTACGCTTATCCACAACCATTTCCCAGTTTTTTAAATTTGGCGATGTTTCTATATAAAAACTATACGTTCGATCGTCACAATCCCAAAGCAGTAATCTAAGTGACCCAATCACATAGGGTTGGCCCAGCTGAATAAGTATAACGCCACTACCGATTTGATGACAGGTATATCCTGAATCCCAGTCATAATTTTTTATTTCACCATTTAGTAATGCATTTCTTGTGCGACTAACACCTTCTATAACGGTTGCGCTCATATTAACGGTGGCAATATTATGAGTAGGTGCAACTAATCCATTAATGAGTTGTGGCATATTCGCTGTATACATAGCCTGTAACGCAACTACATGAAATATTTTATTCACCGTATTATGTGTGCCCACCAATCTGATATATTTAATCGTTCGTGTTGGAAAATATAAAAATTGCCATGACCGACAATTATAATCTGTATGATCAATAACCCTGTCCCAATGTTTTTGATTTACGGACACCTCGACATAATATGAGTATGAGCGTAAGTCACGATCCCATAGCAATATTTTAAGATGATTTATAATACTTAGCGATCCTAATTCAACGGTTATATTTTCATCTCCGGTCTCTGTTATCGAATGCCGTGTATATCCTTTTTCCATATCGTACGAAACTGTATCGCCATCAAGTAGGGCACATCGAAATTCACCTGATATTGTTTCCGAGCCAAATTGTTGGCTGGCTACATTATCTTCGGGCCATAGTGCCCCGCGATATGGTATATTTTCGGAATTTGTTTTTTCATCGATTGCGTCTAAAATACGATCCGGATCTAATAATCGAGATGGCCGGACAACAGTTAAAAGTTGTTTCAAATTCATTAGAGGCAAACGAACGAGTGATATTACCGTCTGAAATTATGATTTAGCTCTTAGGTACATGCATTATCCACAAATAAATCGTTCACTTACTTCGGTATCCACATCTGGATTGTGTTGACACCAATTTTTAACAGCTATGAATATAGCAACCTCAGGAGCAAAAAATGAATCTCGTTCCAATAATCCACATAGTGAATCAAGCGAAAGTGTTTTGAATGATTCGTGTTTTAAAATTTCGTTTGCATTTAAATCCAAAAAATTATAGCAAACCGTAATTAGGGAGTCTAGACTGTATAATCTGTTGGATTGAAAATATTCGTGTTTAGTAATGAAAGTACAAGATTTCGGAATAAGGCATATCTATTCTACTTACTTGGCCGCATCAAAAATCGAGCAAACATTATCTAATGAAAGTGCCTGTCTCATGTACTCGGATATCGCCGTCTCAAGTTCTGTAAAACCATACTGATTCGCTAGTCCCAACGTGTCCAGAATATTTTCTTCTTTCATCTGTGACAAGGACATATGGCCAGAATATATATATCTTAATAACGCTTTAAAAGCTTCTAATGGAATTTTTAATTGTATTTCACGTTGATGCGATTCGGACAGGCCGCCAAATAGCATTGCCCGAAAATATTCACTGCGCGCAGCTAAAATCACCCGGTGTGCATATAATTTTTGATCTTCCACAATAAATGTTACATCTGAGTAGTCTGTATTCATGCATAATTGGGCCATTTGATCAGAAAATCGTCCAGTTAATTCAATTTCACCATTACGATTTTTATTCGGATTTATACCACACATATTATGACTTTGACTGCTCATTTTTTATATTAATAGTCCTAGAAATAATATAATTAGATTTATTATTATCGTGTACACAATATAATTGTATTTAATCGCGAATTCAATGCGTCAATAATAGAAAAAATCGAGACACACTTTATTCCGCATATAAATACAGATGTATGCAATTTTTCTATAAACAAATAAAACTAATGCGCTCAAATAAGGTTTATAAACACAATTAACGATAATGTAATGAATATTATTATCACTTTATAAAATATTTACTTTTAGTTTAATAAAACATTTGTCTTCTCAAGAATTTTTTTTATTTTGATGAAATTGTCATTTTGTTGTATCAAACGATTTTGAGCTACATTCTTTAGGGCATTTTCCCAATGCGTTTACATGCTATGCAACATTTGTGGTGATATGCTACAACCTACAACATTCCATATAGAAAATGGAACGCTCAAAATATATCGTATCGCTGCGCTTCTGTCGCTGCACTCCTTAATAAAAAATTTAAGCGACGTAAGAGCGGGGTTCAGTAAACATGTCAGGAATATAAGAGCTATATTTTCACACAAATAAACTATTCCAAGAAAGGCGACACTAGTCAATGTGAGTAGAAAATAATAGAACTATAGTGAGTGAGATGTACTAAAACTTAGCGTAGGAAATCAAATGAGAATTCTACTTTTTTTTGTGTGGGAAATCCCTTGATTTAAAATTTAAGTAGAAAAACGATAATACTGAAATACAAGAAAGAGCCAGTATGTTCATGCTGTTATTTTAATTGAATTTTAGTATTATGTCAACGAATCTCGCCTTTTTGAGCTTTAAATAAATATCAAACTAACAAGGTTGATTTAAACACAAACTCATGCTACTCGGCTAGTGGATTTGTTGTCCGTTGAAAACTGAACAGTAGCTCCTTATTGCATGCAACTATACATGTCCGTCTTATAATTGGCCATCTCCAATAAAGATAATGCAGTGTTAGCATTATCTTTTTTATCATTATTGCTATGTCGACACCTTAATTAATTGTAGCACTAAAAACTAAATATGATCATTAATGAAATTTTCTATCAACGTTATGATTCTAAAATAGCGTACATTGATTATGAATTTTACTGAAGTAAAAATGTAGGCTAATTAATTATGAATACATAGGATAATTAATTATAGTACTAAAAACTATCAAATCATGATCATAATTCATAGTTGACTCAATTATGTCGATTTTCTTTGGTTTTACAAAAAATATCAATTATTTTCTTGCCAATCGAAAACGAAAAATTATTGATTATTTTTGGTCTTTGTGTTGGTATTTTGACATTTTGTTTTCTGTCAGTTTAATGTGAATTTATAAAATTTGTTATTTTTTTTGTGATTGACACATAAAAGAAAACCATTTAAGAATTGACATAAAAATGGCGAGGCGTCTATTTGTCATATATGACATTTCTATTTTTCAATAGTAGATTATAGAAAAAATCATGATTTGAAAAAATTGATTATACATCAAAAAATAATCAATTATTTTCCAAAGAAAAATGAAAAACTGAGAAATATCAATTATTTGTCAACATAAGCTATGTCGCAATTACGACTTCATGGATTACGAGTTGTCGTAACTCGTAATACGAGAGATACATAATCGACCCCCTTAAATACATTCTAATTTGACATATCGAAAGCAATCACGTATGTACGCGGAGTTAACACGATTGCTTTCGATATGCCAAATTAGTATGTTTTTAAGGTTCGACTTTACGTATAATGTAAACTAGCCTAGTACGACGTGGCATTCCGCGCTACACAACAAAATAACATCTAGCAATATCTCCAAAATTAGCGTTACGTTAGGTAATAGCGATTTGTAAAAAAATAAAATATATTTTGGAAAACCCTTGTTCGATAGCTGTCAACTCTATTTATATTGCAAAAACAATAAAAAATTTCGCAAAATATACAAATTAAAATAATTAAATATTTATAAATTAAAACTTCTCCATAATTAACACTGAATTTCTATTTGATTAGTAAATTTTTTTCGAAAATGGCTTGGAGATCTTATGGCAAAGATAATGCTGATTTGGTACGACAACTTCAGGGTATGTTGTTTTGATTTATTCATACATATTTCGTAATAAAATCTATGTAATTACTTTGTTTTTTATTATTCAGATCATGGTGTTATTAAATTCCAATCCGTAGCTAAAGCTATGCTGGCCACTGACCGAAAATTTTATACAAAACGTAATCCATATATGGATGCTCCACAAAGTATTGGATGTGGAGTTACTATTAGTGCACCTCATATGCATGCGTACGCATTAGAATTGCTCAAAGATAAATTATTGCCTGGTGCTAAAATCCTAGATGTTGGATCCGGTTCTGGGTATTTGACTGCCTGTTTTGCACGATATTTAGATGGTGCTGAAGAAACACACGATGGAAAAATTATCGGAATCGAACATCAACCCGATTTAGTGGAACTTGGAATACAAAATATAATGGAAGATGATCCGACTTTAATAAGTTCTGGCCGAGTAACAATTATTTTAGGTGATGGTCGACTAGGTTGTAAGGAACATGCACCTTATGATGCTATTCACGTTGGAGCCGCATCACCAGAGACACCACATGAACTAATAAATCAACTAAAACCAAAGGGTAGATTAATTGTTCCGGTAGGCCCTGAAGGTGGAACACAATATTTAGAACAGTTCGATAAGAGCGAAAGTGGTGAAGTTTCCAATACCAGATTAATGGGCGTTATGTATGTACCTCTAACAGATTTAAAACAAACGTGACTTCTGAAATATTGTAAAATTTTGATTGCCGCACTATTAATAGCATTAATTATTATTAAAATATATTTTGTTTTTACTAATTAATGATTAGAAAATTTGGCAACATTTATTTTTAAATAAAATAATTATTTATGAAGTTGTTGTTCTGTTATCATAATTTATTCAGTTGTGCGTTCTTATCACATGCCGTAAATTTCATTTTATTATAAGCGAAAAAAAAACAAACTTGCAAAGAAATAATTACGAATAAATGTTCAAACTATATTTCATTACGATTTATTGAATTGGTTGAAATTTGTCGATGTCCTATCTAAAATTTGGAAACAATAAATAATTCCAGAAGAAAAATTTTTTAGTTCAAAACTTTATAATAATTATTGCGCTACAAACTAACTTCTGAATGAAATAAATGTACAACATAAATTCGCTTATTTTTATCATTATCCGAAACAATCATGGATAGTTATCTTTTCATCATCATTGCAGATTTCCAAAATCTCAGAGATTTTTTTATAAAGAAAAATCTAAATACATACTTTACATCGATTATACTTCCGTTAAAACGTTAAATAATCAAAATAGAAAGCAGGGGATTTTCTCTATCGGAAATTTCAATTCTTCTATACATCATTCAATAAAAAATGTTTGTTGATTCAATTTCTTTAACTATGCTGATTGATCGATTTGCATTGATTGAAGCAAAATATTAATTGATTCGAATTATAAGCTACATAGAATGTATATACATAATTTAATATTTATATATCGAGAACTTTAAATTGTTTCGGCTTATTACGGAATCACTGTCTTTTAAAGAAATTAAGGATAGACATATATGATTTACCCTCACTCTTTTACCAAAATATCGAAGAATATTAATCGTACTTATTTCAACTATTCGAAAGTCTGTTGGTAATTCTTGATTTATCTGATGTTTCAATGGTAATAGGCCATAGAATAAAGTACATATTCAGGGGCTTAAGCAGACTTAGTGGTTTATCATCATAGTAAATTAAATCTGAAATTGCTCATGCATTTCATACTTTTTAGTTTACATTAAAAATTCCACGTAGCTATTTGTGTTTTTCCAAAAACTAACACCTCAAAATTATTCCTTATTTCTAAAACTTACCTTCCTTTTAAATATTCTCTTTCATGCGAATAACAGCTAAAAACTATGTACATTACATACATTAATGCGGTAGATAATTTCGTTGTAAACCTTTTGCAAAACAAATTTTTAACATAAGGCATGTGTGCACATTCCAGTTTAACATAGAAATATCTTTGACAATTTTAAATTGTCCTAGCCGCGGGTCTTGCCATTTTATTTTATAAATATAGGCCATAATATCCTTAATACAAATTTTATCATTTAAGACAAACGTCTAAAATAAAATATTTTCATTACGACAATTATTTTAATTTTATTATTATCAAAAACGCAAAAAAATTTACATTTTTTTTAGTTTTTATCATATTTTAAGATCACATGTTTTTAATTAGTTACAAAAAATCTTTATTTCATAAAAAAGTATAAAATATCTTTTTACTCTTTTTATAATCGTCGTATAATTCATTACGATTAAGTCTATTATATTATATTATTATTATAAGTAGATAGGTTAAATAATATCCATTTAATATTATGAAAAGAAATAAAAATATATATTAATTTAAAAGTATGAATGCAACTCAAAAAAAATCGTATAAAATAATATGGTTAAATAGGTAAAAAAAACATTAAAACTGGCTTTTAGTTTAATTTATGATGTTTCTTGTAAAAAACAATTTTTGTTTTATTTAACTTAATTATCTTCCAATTATAAATATATTATGTATATAAATTATTTATTCTGAAATTGAAATGTGAGCTTCTAATACTACGTATCACTTAAAATAGTTTTCTATAATATAAAAAAATAATTTAACATAAAATATTTTTCTTATTGGGCAGACAAAAGTTGTTTGATTTTTTAGAAATACTATTTTAAGGATTTTGTATTTTAAAAGCTGATAATATAAAATTATTAGTTTTTTTTTATGATGAGTTGTTAAAACATTATAGATTATCTTTTTATGCCTTTTTCTCTTCTTCGATGGTTTCCTTTGTGGGCAATGGATTCTTTTCACATGTTTCGGTGTGCTTTAATTTCGTTGCATCAAAAGATTCAATTCCATTTATGAAATTATTTTTTTCTTTTTCTTGTTGGATTGCTAAAAATATAAATAATTTAATTATTTATGTATCGGTAATAATATAGATCGTATATAATTATGTATATAAGTGCGAAATATTAGAAAAAGCAATATAAACATATATGTACGTATAATTATAAATTACTTCATGCGTCTATACACTATAAATCTACAAAATATTTTTCCCATTCTATCTATCAATATAGGCACAAACCTTCAATTGGTGGTAACGGATTTTTTTCAGCAGTTTCAGTATGTTTCATTGTGTTTTTATCAAAATGTTCAACACCATTCAATAAATTTTGATGTATTTTTTCAGCAGCAACAGCTTTTTAGAAAATTGCAAGCAATAAAAAACTTAATAAAATTAATAAAAAAAACTTCATGCAATAAAAACTAAGTACATATTTTATATACATAGAAATCGGCATAATCCATCATTCAATATTATGTAAAATGTAAAATAAAACTTGTATGCAAACATTATTTTTCATTCTCTAAAGACGTACCTGTTTTATCTGGAAGAGGATTTTTTTCTTGAGTTTCAGCGTGCTTTAGTTTCGCTGTATCAAAAGTGGCAATACCTTCAAAAAGGGTTTTTTGAGTTTTTTCTTGCTGGAGATCTATATCGCAGAAACAAATGTTAATAAGCCAAATAAATATATTATACAAAAGGAATTACCTTCAGCGCTTGGAAGTACAATTTTCTCATTAGTTTCAGTATTTTTTAAATTATCTGTCGAGAACCCTTCTAATTGACTTTTTAAGTCGGTTGCTACTTTTGGAAGATCTTTAAGTGCTGGTGCAGCCATTTTTATTTAAAAGACTGAAATAAATAAAAAAATAAATTGGTTATATCTGTGCTAAAAAAAAATTCTAAATCAAACTTCAATTGATTGTACTGCTTAATTAATATAATTATATCATGTGGAATTAATACTATGGCGTGCACAAAATCCTTGCTTTAAAAATAAACCGCCCAAGTTAGATTATGTATTAGCCTCATAATGAATCGGAATCGCAAAAACTGATGACAATATTCCGACATTTTTTTAAACTATTGATTAATTATTCTTGAAATTACCACACCACACCATCTGGTCAAAATTAAAACCAAGTACATAAATAAATACTTTCATTGCAACATTAAATCGAAAGTAAAAAAAAAATGAATACATAATAAAAAATGTACTTCAATAATATCTTTTACTTTATAAGGAGAAGTTTGATAAATTTCATTTTGTTATTACTTTATTACAACTCCATTACCTATGAACTCAATTTGCTAATTTAACGCCGTTTAATTTGCTATAACGGATTACTATATTGAAAAAAAAACTGTATGCAAAATGCATATAACGCCATTATACGTAAACCGTATATTTTCTATTTTTATATAGTACACATACAATAGTGATGACGTAATGTCTGGAGAAAAATATACGAGGAAAATGTGGAATGGAAAATGTCTGGTCATGAACTTTCCCTTGAACTAATACAAGCAAACAATATGAAACTATAGAATATGCATGTATATGTATATTATACATAATATATTATGTATTTGGTTGATTCATATACCGTTATGCTATTTTTGTACATAAATTAAATCATATATGTATGTATGAATCATTTGGCGTTTCGACATTGAAATTTTATTAAATTTAAATATAGAATTGGAATAAATCAATGCATTATTATGTTAATATTTTTCATGTTACGATTATAATTATTTATGTTACTATACAAATCCATCCTATCACGCGTTTATATAACATGAACATGTCCACGAGAGCAGCCATGATCACATTATTTTTGGAAGGAAAACTTATCTCGTGTATATATAATAAGAAAATCAATACTACATAACATGTTTTTTTTTATAGGGTTCAGACAATTAGACGATGGTAAATCTATGCTGCGTGAAGACACGTGAAACGAAATTGCATCGCCTTGAACCTGTTGTCTGTAAACTCAAATATATGGGTATAAATAATTAATTGAAGATTATTTTCTACCAAATACATTTTAATTAAAAATAATAATACAAATATTTTTCAAAGAATATATAAAAAAAATTTATGTAGCCTTTAATTACCACTTGTGTTCAACGTGCATTTCATATGGAACTAATTATAAAACATTAATAATCTGAAACTTATTAGTTTATTACCAATTAACAGTAATGCATTTTAATTAATGCACATACATAATATATTTCATAATTACAAAATTAACTCCTAGAATCATTCTTATTTAGTATTAGTACATGAATATTTGCCAACCGCGATTTGACCGTTGCCAAAATATATTATTTGTTTTCTTCGCGTTTTTTATCAATTGTATATATGTTTTAAACTTTTAAGTAAATAAAGGTTTGTTTTCGTTTTATATCAACTTATTATTTGTATTAATCAAAATGGGAAAAAGAAAATGAGTCATTTTAAAATGTCTTAGTTAAAATGGAATAATTTCATGTGCTTGCATACATACACACATAAACAAAAAAAAAGAGTTAGCATTTTATTATTATTTGTGGATAAAATACTGTTCAGATTATTTATATAATTTTATTCTTTATCGAAAGAAAGCGATATCGATATAATATGTACACGATAAGCATTTTATAAAGCAAAATATTATCAATTAAGATGTGCAATTATATTATTTTTGTGTTTGTATATGTCAACAAAAACTGACTCATTTGTCCCAACAAATCATTGCACGAATAATAATTCTGGTGTTGCTCATTGTACAAAATATATATGTATTATACACGCTGTCACACAATCGATAAAAAAAAAACTATACTATAGTATGTAAATTACGTTTCGTATATACAACTCAACAGCAGAAAATATATGGTTGGATTTAATTTTTCTTAGTGTTTCATCGACATATTTCTTATTATTATTTTGTTCAACAAAAAATAAAAAATATAACTAAAAATTTCAAGAGAAAATTCGACCTCAATATTAATGCCAACTCGTTATACTTTATGCTATATAAAGTAATATTTGTTGGTTTCAAATTAAATAGCTTTAACATCGGTTACTCGTCTCTATAAAAGGCAATCAATATTTTATTTATACAATTATGATACAACACGCTTATTGTAGAAAAAAAATCAGCGTGCAAAAATATTAAGATCTCCCCATATACAGTATCTACTGAGATCTAGACAATTTGCACACATAAAATGTTTGAAAACAGTTAAAAAATGATTTGAATTTATTTAATAACTGATTCCGTTACAATTTTATGTTGCAGAAAGATTTATTATACATATACTCGTCTTCAATCTATATATAAACACACACACACATTATATTTAATAGAAGTGTGTGTGTATCTATACAAATTGTACACAAAAGACTTGATCGAATTTATATAAAATTGAATTATAATTCCGGTAAATCAGTGAGACTTTTGTAATATGTATATAACAAATTTCATATTTAATTAAATTGAGTGTATTATTTATTATCCTGGTTAGGTCATGGCTTTATAATTTTATATATGCACAATATAAATTCAAGCATGAATAATTTAGTTTCGATAATTTAATTTTAGTTAAATTAAATCATGTATGTACACATATTTTACAAATTAACTGGAATTTTAGTTATAGATAACAGAAAAAACTAAATTTAAATAACTGATATCTGTTCTACTATCACACATAACAAATGCACGTCTCTAACGATATTTCCTACATAGTTTGACTAATATTTTTTTTTTAAACGAAATGAAATATTTCGAATATTATTGTCAACATCGAATAAAAATAATTAATGATTCAAAATCACCCACTAGAAATGTGGACAGAAATAAATATAAAATTAGAGATCATTGAACTAGTTTTCAAGTTTAATTATTGATAAATACAAGAAGTAACGTTTTAATCGCCTTCGAGTTGTATATGTACATACTATTATAGTAATCAATGTATGAATAGTTTTTCAGATTCATTTTAAATTCGTTAAGATAATTTTTTTTGTTTTATAAACGAAGCGAATATAATTATAAATATTTTATTTATTCAAACCGTGAAAAATTAACGATTTTAGAATATTTCTACATTTATGAAAATTAAACACTGAGTATATAAATGCAATTTATATACATGTACATATATAAAAAAAACTATTCTCCCCAACTAAATTAATATTGCAGACATTACATTTACGAGAAGATGCATATAAAAATAGTAATTAGCTGACGTCAACTTTATACATACGAAATAAAAATAAAAAATCTATGCCGTCAAAAATATTTAAGAATTTGCATTATAAATTATTTGTATAATTTAAAATAAATATTACAAATATATCCTATTAGATGTAAAAAAAAAAAAAAAAAAAAATTCTTTGTTATTGTAGCGGCCGACGCCCATGGCGTAAATAACCGGTAAATATTGTTTTTATTTTATTTATAAACTCCTCTAAAAATGGCGAGATTCTCATATGATATTGGGAATAAAAATAAATGCAATATGAAAGATTTCAATTTTCTATACTTTAACATCTTTAAAAAAAATTGAAACACTTACCTAGGATATTGTATAAAAAAATATATATAAAAAAATAATTTATTTTATTTAACCACACAACGTTTACCACTTAACGTTTAAAGTCGACTATAATATTTTAGAAGCAAACAAGAATTTTTTGTTTTTTTTAAATTTTATCCAGATGTGGTGGAAAATGCACTGAAATATAAATAGTATTATTATGGCATTGAGAATGGTGGGGACGACTAAATTCTTTTTCATTTTTCAATACAATTTTGTTTAATTTATTACTTCCCCTTATTTTTGATGATACATACATATTATGTGCACGTATATACAACAATATGTATAAAAATAAAAATACAAAGCAACATTTTAAAATGTTTATAAAATGTACTTTTTGATTACTAATTGGAAGATTTAAAGAATGAAAATCTAGGATACAATTTATATATAAAAACAAAATTACATACTAATTACTAACCCATTCATTCTTGAGATTTCTCGAACAGGTGCTCAAACATCCGCTTGATGATTCATTTATTGGCTAAACCTCAATTTGTATACATTTTATCTAGCATCAATCGTATGTACATTGTGGCATGTTTACAGCACGTGGTAAATAGGGATGTCTATATCCTTTTAGTTATTAGCCAACATGTTTTCCGTATTTTGTATTGCGCATGAGTTTTTTATAAACGCGTTTTCTATCCGGCCTTGGTCAATTGATACAGATACGCTTTTGAAAATGTTGCATATTATTAAAATGTCCATTTTTCGAATTATTATACAGTATATCCTATAGTCATTGATCTTAATGTTATTCTTAATAGATTATGCCTATTTTGAGAGCCAAATATTAGACATCAAGTGTATTATACATTCTCAAGTTCAAGGTCGAAAAAATATTATTTTAACTAGGCCATCATCACTAATGTCTAGCTTTATGGATGATTCATCATTGTATAAGTTTATTGTATGTAATACTTTTATGAATTCTAAAGTTTTAATAGTTTCAGTGTGCAGACGGATCTTGTCATGTGCCAAATATAAGGTATAATTTTGCAACAGATAGTTCTAAGTTTAATTAGAGAATTAACAAGATAATCTGAGTAAAATGATGCAAACTGCAATACCGTTTTTTTTACACGAAGGGCCAGTGCTGGGATGTTCTATCATCACTTCGATTCGCTTCGATAGACATTTGTGTCTCTTTTTTTTACGAACAAAATTGTATTCTATTTCGCAATTTATATTGTGAGCATAGCCTACTCGATTCTATTTCTATAAATTCATGCGATAAAATATCACCAATATTTTTATTTTCGATGGCAAATGAAAATAGGAAAAAGAGATAGTTTGCAAATTTAGTCTAACAGGCTGAGATCGCAATAGACAAAACGTAATTCAAAAAACGCAATGGAGCACAATTTTGTTCGTAAAAAAAGACACAAATGTCTATCGAAGCGAATCGAAGTGATGATAGAACATCCCAGCACTGTCTTCTTGATTACGGATAATATTACCTACTCTTGATTAATGAGCATATAACATTGTAATTCTGTAAATTAAATAAATACATATTTGCATCAACATTTTCGAACTCCCCTGATTATACTTACCATTTAGGACCTAATTTGTTTGCGATTCACGATTACTTATAAATTCTTCTGATTATAAATTCTCTTCTCATCTTTAAAATTAACTCACTGATTTCAATAAAAACACAAATAATTTTGCTGAAAAAAACCTATTTATTAGCCTGGGTTCAAGTTTTTTTTTTTTTTTTTTTTTTTTTAATATTTTTTTTAACCCAATCAATATACTCCGCTTATTTTTTTTTTGTAATATTTAAAACGTTATAAAAGATAAATATGTAATTTTTTTTAGTTTAAGATTAAGTTTATTTAAATTCAATTCGGCTATTGCACTACAACGCAATAAATGTATTTACCCACGTTCTGTCATCCATATACAAGTTAATATTCACAAAGTTCCATTATCGATTAGCCTGATAATAGTTCTATTAAATTTCAATTTCAACATGGTTCGTATTCTATACGCAACGCAATTACAATTTGAAGGCTCCATTCGTATATTCTCATTTCAATATATTTATTTTTATATATATTTTTATTATTCGACTACCTTTGAATTTGCATTGAGTGCATTTCTGGCACATACGTATCACTAAGATTAAGTTTTAATTATTAAGTTTAATTATCTGAATATAAATAAAATTGTTATCTTAAATTACACTCCTTAATATTAGTTGGAATTCTTAATTTAAATTCTTAAAATATAAAAATGAAAATAAAATATACAAATATTTCTTATATTTAACGTATAGGATGATACATAACCAAAGGAAAATATTTTTCCATTGCGCCTGAATCATATTCTACGAGTAAATTTATGGTTCTTTAAACAATTATGTACTATGTATAGGAAAATACTAGTGGTAACTTATTACTATTTGTATAGCAGAATAGAAGAGCACATGAAATAAAAACGAAGCAATAAAATATTCCTGTCTAACCCAATAAAGAAAATACGATACAATTACTAGCATAAAAATAAAGCCACCTATATAGGTGTATATTGAACCTACTTCAAATTGAACAATGTTGAATAGTAGATCGTTCAATTTGAAGGAGGTTCAACAATTAAAATTTACTACAATTAATTTAATCTATAACCAAATCAATCATTTTCAAAGTAACGACGTAGATAACAAATTTATTTGTAATCAAAATAAAATCATTGCAATTAATTCTGCTATCTCGGTCATTTTACATTTTATATAGAACGATTCAAAATAAGCCGTTGAAAAAATAGAAATTAATTGCTTCGGTAATAACAGTGAGGTAAATACGCAAAAGGCATTGAAATTTAACTATAAACGTAGGATTAATTTTGTTTTAGCTAGCGGATAATAGAATAAGGGAAATTAGCGAGGATCGAAAAAAACGATCTCATTCTGTTATATATATATGGGATCACGAGTTATATTACGTCCTGGTAACTATTCTATCTATTTTAGGCTCGATTGATGAAAGGAAAATTATATTTGTCTGCGTTCATTTAATCTAGTCTAACAGAGAACTATAAATTAAGTATTACATCCTCCCACTTTTCATCCTACAAATATTATTTTCCTTTTATTAAAAAGATATAAAAAAAAATCAAATTTTGAATTTTTACAGCTCTCTTGCTTGCTATGCTTTTCAAAATAATTTGACTACATAAATTCAATTAAATCTGAATGCCGTCTTTTTTTTGTGCCCAGATCTAATAGAAACGAGGAGGGAATTTTTTTTACTATGTATATACAAAGCTGGTACGAGACTGTGTTTATATATTACTAAGGCCAAAAGAGAATACAATAAAAGAAAAAAAAGGCCGCCCTACAAAAAAATAAAACAAAATACCCCAACGACGATGAATATACACATTTTTGCCGTTTTTACTTTGTAAACATTTTACACAAAATTAATTCAATCTCTTATATTTATTTAATAATAAACGATTTTTTTCTACTTAGCTATTTTATATAATAATACGTAGCATCGTACGTAGATGTATAAATAAATAGATATTTTCTACTTTGGCATGAAATAGAGTAAATTTTACAAAAAATGTTATTACAAGAAAGCTAATTTAATCTTTCATAATTTTAAATTTAAAAAACCGCAATAATTTCCGGGAAATACAGAATATGTATACTAAATAGAAACTAAATTTTACACTAAGGCAAAATAAATCTAACTATTTAATAATAATATATATATATATAATAAATATATATGCATATTAAAAATTATGGCATCTAAGAAAATAACCTAATTTCCTAACGCATTCGATTATTCAATAAATCGGAATACATAAAACAAAAAAAAATTCATGACTTTGAAAAGGTATAAATTAATGTTAAGCGCCTTACACACAGGAAAACGAAAACTGATTTTATATTTTTTGCTATAACTCCAATATAATTAGTATGTACAGATCTTAATTCTATAAAAATTATTCGTAAACACAACACAAAGCTATTTTTATTTAAAAAGTCAATTAAAAGTAATTAGTTTTGTCGGAAAATCGAATTTTAATATTTTCGGTCAGAAAATTTAATTTTCTAACCGAAAATATTAAAATTCGATTTTCCGATTAAATTAATTACTTTTAATTGACTTTTTAAATAAAAATAGCTTTGTGTTGTGTTTACGAATAATTTTTATAGAATTAAGATCTGTACATACTAATTATATTGGAGTTATAGCAAAAAATATAAAATCAACGGCGCTTAACGGCAGTAAAAATAACCAAAGCAATACAAATGTAATTACATATTGGTTTTAGTAATTATAAAAGTAATTTGCGTAGTATATTAGTATCAGATATTTTTTTAGTGTAATAATAATAAACATGCTTACAAGAAGTCTACCACCTAAACAAGATACAAGCGATAGAAATAAAAATAAAACTGAATTATTTATAGAAATATTTTAATTTTTGTAAACACAAAAAATATAAATATAATTACGGCCATTTTTATATTTCGTTAATACAATAAAAATAAACCAAGTAATATTATAGATATGCAAAATTTAAGAAAACATTAAATTTAAATTCAGATGTCGTTCGAAATATTAAAACTAATTGATACAACTAATTCCGAGTTTATTTATATACATATCACAAAATAAATTCAAAGCAAACTCATAATCAAATATATTTTCTTATTTTGCCAGATTGAAATGGATGATGGTATTTCAAAGAAAAACGTAATATTGTCTAATTTCCAATTTCACTTGAAAATTGTGGTCCAAGCATGAGTGTCTTTAAAATAGGGGGTCTAAAGCTATACGCGCTTATAAAGCATATTCATACTTGGGCAATATGCGTATTAAATAAAATAAATGATTAATTACAATGTAATTATAAAATTAATGCACAAATAATTTCATAACATTTTTTACTTTACAATTACAAATTGGACAACGCTTAAGTTTAGCCCAAACTTTCATGGCACATTTGTAACAACAGCATGAATGTAAAAATCGATTATGTACAAATACACCATTCTTTGGCTCGGTCAAACACATCATACACATTTCAAAGCCTTCACTGTTCTGAGTGCGTTCAAACGAATCTTGCGATTTAAGGGCTGTTACAATTTCAGTAAAATCCGAACATGATGATGCACTCCGTGATAATAATCCCATTTTAGTTGAACTCTCGCTCAATGTAGACGATTCGATTGACGATGTCGCGTATACTTGAGTTACTGGACCATCATCGATCTCTAATTCAGGGCAGTACGTTTCTTGGCTAGAATTATCGACGGGAATTTTTTCGTTTATGAATTCTTGAGTTGCGAGTATAGGTGATAATTCTTGACTTGAGCTTGAACTAAATCCAGAATCTTTATTAGACGAACTAATCAAATCAAGCTCATTTGGTGGGGTTAGTTTAATCGTATCTCCTGTATCGGTATCAGAATTTCCGCTCCAATTTTCTATGACATTTTTAAACATTTTATTGTGAAATGTTCTTATTTCATTTTCGTTCTCTAACTTAAAACGTTTCGGTATTTGCTCGTCGACCATTGAATTGTTTGAATCACAGGTACGTTTTCTATTACTATTTTGACTAGATAATTTATTACTACTAGAATCAGTCGATTTTGTGCTGGAACTTTGTTGACTTACATTTATTGCATTGGGTACAATATCGGTCAATCTGTTTGTTGTTGTCGAGCTATTATTTAATAAAACTAAAAAATTGTTGGAAGCTTCACCTAATTTTTCACTACTACTATTGTTGTTGTCTGATTTTGTCGTGTTATTAGTCAAATTACGATTGCTTAATCTTTTTCTGCGTTTGCACATTTTTGGTGATTTATTTAGAAAATTTATAATTTTATCATTTTGATACTCATTATCGGAATCATCCGATTTACCACTTTCGCCGGCACTATTGGCTTCTTTTGATTTACTTACTGTTAGACCCACACTATTCTCACGAATGTAAGAAAAATCATTTTTCGATTTACCACTAAACACAGGATTATCCTCTCGGTGGTGACCCTTATGAATGCCTGAGGTTTGCGACAATCGAGTCTTCCGGTTTTTCTTGGGGCGTGGCGGAAATAGATTTTTCCGTATCTGAAATAATAATAATATTTTAATATATGTATATGATTTGATATAGGTAGATAACAAAAATTTATTGTGTGAGTCTGTGATTATCTTTATTTACTTGTCACTAAATATTATATATTATCTACTTGTAATCATGTTTATAAATAAAATGTATTCTAACCTGATAACATTTTTCACAGTACCGGTATAGTGGATTGTTTTGACGATTTTTGCATTTAACGCATTCCCAATAATCGGCTTTTCCTAATTCCGGATCATCACTTGTACTATCCGAATCCTCGGTGTCAGCAAAAAGTGAAAAGTCACTCGGGCTACTCGATGAATCGTCATAGATAGCGTGAGCTACAGCAGCAATCATAAAATCCTAAATAAAACGGGAATGAATTTAAAATCAAATCAAGTTTACTTACAACGATAGGCAACATAAACTAAGCATTCTGTAAATGATTATTGCTGATTATAAAAAGATACAAGCTCTCATTTTAATACTAACACTAAATTAGAATTTTCAGATTAATAAATTTATACTGTTATCAACCAATTTAATTGTCATATGCATGTTTTGATTTTTAATGTTAATTTAATTTTTATAAAATTGGTCTTAACTTATTTAACAATATTATCAAACATAGAAAATCGAAAGAGATAGTATAAATATAAATGCTTTTGCTAAAAAACGAGACACAAACTGTTACCCGCCTATTTTATTTATATAAGTACAGTATTTTTAATTAAACTATCTCTTTTTAATTTTCTAAAATTTGAAGACCTAATTAGCTTAGATTTAATTAATTTATTAGGATACTATTTTGTTCTATTTATTTAAATAGATTGCGACCAACTTAAATATTAAATATCCAGTTACGTAACTATTTAAAACCATCGTTAGTTTATCTTCGCGTAATTAATACGTAGATAACTTGTTTGGTAAACAAAAAAGATAAAACAAATTGTACAGCCAACGAAATCGCGGTATGTTACGTAATCGTTTAAATCACTTCATCTTATGCGTATTTAAGACGATGAATTATTAAATCTTTATAAATGAATTTTTTTTATATATTTTGACTAAGGAATATTTAAAAAGTTAAATTACATCTGTTCCACTGGACGACATGGCATCCGTATCAGCATCGCTCTCATTACTACTTGCGATTTCATATTCAACAACAGCCATTGAAATTCCTCTTTCTTCATCGGATGAATAATTTGAGTCTGTATCACTCGTATCTCTGCATAAATCTTTAAAACATAAATAATTTAAATAAATTAAATTTTCCAAGATTATAAATATGTATAAATTTATTTAAAGACGTTTAATAAATTTATTTATATTAAAACGAAAAAAAATTTCCACAACATGTCAATTATTATCGCGCAATGAGTATGAATAATCTTTACTACGAAAATAATTAAACATGATTGAACATGAAATGTTTTGTTGTAAAAAATATCGTTTCGTAGGCATGCCCAAATTGTACGAAACAATAACAAAACTAGGAGGAATTCAAATCTACTTTATTCAAAAGAAGTTATTATACACACGTGGAAATGAACTAGAATGAATTTTTAAATCCAAGAATCCATCTACGTTTTATGTTATATTTAAAATTTTTTACGAACAAAAAAAACCAAAATGGCAGTACCTGTTTCGCGGCCATGAAAGCTATCATATGTACTATCATCGGAATCAAACACCCTTTCTGGACTATCTGCTTCGGCCAATTTTATGTAAATTGCAGCCGCGTTCGTTGAAAATTTGGAGATTTTTGTATGCGGTTCATTATTAATTTCAGCATCATCCATTAAACAATCATTTGCTCTTTTACGATTTCTCCTTCCAGCATCTAATAATTTTTCAATGGTGGAGACTTTACATCATATGGGAATTTTTAGAACAAATTTTTTATTTTTTCAACACTAATTACCTGGTATTTCACTAATATTCATTATTAATATGTATTAAAATATTAAATTCTAATTATTAAGGTATTATATTATACACAAATTATTTTAATAAAATCAACTTCAAAAAATTAATATCATTACAATATATTGAAAATTTTTGATCAAAATTCTACGTGTCGGCAAATGGCGACAGAAAATGAATGACACTTTTGGTTATAGCAAATGAATTGGCTAAATCATAGCAGTTTGGTTGCCATCTATTGTAAATTAGTGGAAAGTAAGCATGGATAAGGGGAAATGCTATATTTGATACTAGAAATTTTTGACAGGGTTGGATATCATCATAATATTTTTGCTTAATATTCCTTTATGTAGAAATTAAATATATAATTCAAGTTCTCATAACTAAATAAATGTTAAATATTTATTAGAAATTTATAATAAATGTATTAAAATAACAATTTTTGAGAATATAAAACATCAATAAAAATAATTTATTGCAGTTTTGTAAAACTGTTATAAACCAAAACGAATGAATTATTTAGGACACAAACCATATTTATCGTTAAATATTCTAAAATTTGATTTTTCGGAATTAAAAAATTTATTATTATTTAAAAAAACAATTTTATATGTACATATTTAAAAAGTTAATAAAATATAATAAAAAGAAAAATAATCGGCACATCTATTGGCGTACAACACTCGTATAACAGAACTATAATGTGTGTTACTTACGTTATGTAATCTCTTCAATTAGGTACCTACCAAGAAAGATGTAGTTTATAAGACAATAATGTACTTATCGTTGAATGGCTTATGGCCCTATAGATGAGTCGTAGTTAAGAACCATGAATTATGGTTAATAAAACAAGGGACAAAACTATTTTACCAACATTAATAATTCATATTAAATAATTACACCAACTGGAAGCTATTTTTAAATTATGTAGACAATTTTCTAATTTGAAATTAAAAGATAATCGCATATATGTACGAAATTTATGTATAAATTAATTTAAATAAAAAAAACGCCCTCTCTTTTATTATTCAACCTACAGATAAAAATATTATCTTGTGCGCTGTCAAATTTGAAATATGCAGGACAAACAAATTGCAGTACATATTTGTATTTTGAATTTAATAATAAAATAAAAATTGTGAAAATGAGTGAAAAATTTACATCTTCGATCTGTAGATTATGCACGAGAAAAGGATTATATGATATGTTTGAACATCGGTTAGAAATCAATGAAGATAATTTAGTTTTAATATCTGAAGCATATCAAATGTTTTCGACAGTCAAGGTTGGTATTATGATTTTCGCAATGTGTTATCCAAATTTGAATTCATATGATTATAATTCCAGATTGATACTAAAACCATTGCACCTATGTTGTGTGCATACTGTACGGAAGAATTGGGTCAAGCTTATAATTTTTTTGTTAAAGTCAAATTATCTGAAGAATCTTCGCATGGTTTGAATGATGACGTTGATGATATGATCGACCAGGATTTTATCGAGATTGTTGATGACCATGTTGATGAATTGAATAAAGATGATGTGTATCATGATCATGATAATTTTGAATTGATTGAAAGCGAAAATACCGAGGAGGATGAGGAGGAGGAAATAGTCAATGAAAATGCCACAAAATCGAAGATTGAAGTTCTAGAGCATGTGATCATTCCAGATTCAAGTGCCAAAAAATTTAATAAAATCCCTAACATCCAGCTAACAAGTAAAGTTTCTACGCTGCTCAATAGAATCACTAAATCTGGTACATTGTTACAAAAACGAAAATCGTCCATCACCGATATCGAGGATTCGAGTGCACCAAGTAAAATGCAAAAAATTGATGATAATTTTATAATGGCCCCAAAATTTGTGTTATACGAAACTCGATTCGAGGATAATATACCAGATAGTTTGAATGATGCGAACAATCGGATATCAGAAATATCCGATGGCTCGATATTTTCATCTGGGCCTATCGAAAGTAATGAAACAAAGCAAAATTTGAATAAACGGAAAATGCCTGCCCTTCCAACTCATAAAGTCACCATGAATATAGCAGCTGTAAGACTAGAGACGAATTCAACTCAACTGGATATATACTCGAATTTAGATAAGAAAGAAGACGCATCTGTTCTGTATCAATGTTCATACTGCCCAAAAGCATTTGCGACCCAATACCATTTAGGGCTTCACACGCAGAAAGTTCATGTCTGTCAACATTGCTTGACTGGATTCAATAAAATACAAGATTTGTATGCACATGTAAAGGCTGAGCATAGTACTTTTATATGTTCGTTCTGCAATAAACAAATGTCGACGAACTCTAATCTGCGAGCTCATGTGCGTAAAATTCACGGAGTCGCACTCCCAGCTGGAGTCTCATTAATTTCGTTACAAAAGTAATAAAACCAAAATTTAATTTATTGAACTACAACAAAATTTTAATAGTTTAACTTAGTCGGATGCTCCCAGAAATATCCTTTATTTTGGAACACTTTTCGTCCAATCTTTTGTAGATTTGTATCGTTAGAAAGGAATTGGCCATCATCGATTTCCGTTATTAAAGTTTTAACTTTATTCCTGGCTTGTAATGTAAAGGCACTGGCTGTTAGCATATCGTAATCAGAGTTCTGTAGTCCAATGCAATAAGAGCGCGAAGCACGAGATACACTTGCAAACATGGCATAGATCAGTACTGCGGCATCGGCCAGACGCGCGACTTCTACTTGTTTTTCAAGTATTTGGGGACCATAGCGAGTCAAAAGTATACTGACGCCCAATTGAAGGCGTACTATGGATTCCTCTAACCACTGAGCGGCCGGATCTAATGATGGATGTAGGTATTCATTTAATTTTAATGTTAGCTTTGGTTTTTCAACATTGTCACGTTCAAAAATTTTGCCAAACGTGAAACTGGGATAAAATAGTGGATTTCTAGCTTTTTTCACCGTTTCATTCAAGGAAATGCCAGAATATTTAAGTCCAGCCAGCGCGATATATTGTTTCAGTGCATCGATTCGTTCACCGTGCAGCAACATTTGAATCGAATCTCGGAAGTTTTGCTCATCCTGTTCTCCGTGGTATAAAGATTTTACACCTTTTGTTTGGATCCCATTGATACACACATCCAAAAGAGATTCCAACGAATAAATCTTTAGCACGATCGATTCCAGATCAATATCTTGGCCGTCGTAATTATCAATTAGTCCGGCTGTAAGATAGATCATACTCTCGGCTGCATAAATTTGGGAAGCCAATGATCCTATACGATTTTGGATTAGCTCTGTCTTCATCCGAGATATTCCTAATTGATTGGTGTTCATTGAGTGCTTTACAAGATCATTAAAAATCTTTTTTTTTTTAATAAGTGCGACCACACTACTCTGAATCCGTGAGAATCTCAATAGTTTCTCCCCAATTTCACTGCCATCGGTCAAATTTCCTAGTAAATTATCCTTTGGTACTTCAACATTATTTAGAGTGATTGTCGCATCGTTAAGGCCGAAGCATCCAAATGTTTTATCCGGTTCTGACTTTAGTACATTTACAGTATTGGCGTCAACCAGAAAAGCCGAAACACCTTCAATTAAATTACCTAACTCATTTTCGCTAATCGTACAAGCAAATATTAAATACAATGATGGATCCAGACCATTCAGTACAAAATTTTTAGTTCCATTTATAGTCCAGAATTTCTCATTGGATCGTAACGAGGCTTTCGTACTAAACGTTCCATTCTCATTCAACGATTCCTCAAATAGCGCAAATGTTCCGATGTGCTCCCCAGTTGATAATTTTTCTAAATATTTTTGTTTTATTTTATCGGAACCATGTTCTAATATTATTTGTGTAACTACCCGATGGCCATTCAACAGAATACTTAAATCCGTATTCTGCGATTCGACTTCGCTCGTAAGCATAGTCTCGGTTAGGTTATATTCTGATCCTTTAACAACTTGTGGCGTATTTAAACCAAAACTGATTAAATTACGTAGCTGACGAGATTTTAAAAATTCGTTTGAATTTATATTCGCTTCAATAAAATTCTTTAAGTTTTGGTTATTTTCCTCCAGCTTCACGATGTCTTCATTTGTTATGGATTCTGGATAGGCCAGTAAATCTTTGTCGACTACACCAAGAAAAAAGTTTTTTAGCAAAGGCTCTCGCTTCGGCTGTTTCGTTCGTAGATTGGTCGATATTTTTATATTCCCCATTCGAATATCTTCCGTGAGCTTTGAAGTATCAGCCTTAAGTTCGATCGATTCCTCGCCACTTTTATATTTACATCGTGTCGTCGACAAGAGTCGTGAATGGCAGTTGTTATTTATTGATTTAAATAAATTTACATATTTCCACGCATTACTTGATATTTTAAGCATTTTATATTAATTTATATTATTTATCTTTTATTTTGTGTTATGAACTAAAATATTATGAACAACTTAACCAAAACTTTTGACAATCGGCGTTTGTAAATTCATATTTTTGAGTATGAGTATGACATAAGATTTCAGGGCTGCAAACCGAAATCTGAAACTGGTAAAATTATTCATGATATATACAGTAATTGTTTAATTACTAGATTACTACACTAAATACATAATCACATTATTAATTTCTATTTTTTTGTAAAATATTTTAGATATACCAATACCAATATATAATAGGCCGATTTTCAACATCAATTTTGAAATTGCATATGTATGAAATTCAATTTCTCCGGTTTGCATGTGTGTGTAAATTTTAAATATTTTATATTGTATTTTATACTCTTCCTGAGAATTTCCGCGTGTTTTCATTCCATTTATTTTCGTAAAAATTTTATTTATCTCTGTCACTCACACCAACCGATTTTTGTTAGCTCGCTTATTTCGAATGTGAAACAGATGCAGTTTAATATGAATAATAAGGGACACGAATAGCGAAAATTATTAATTTCTCATATTTACCCCTAAAAAAATAATGAAAATCTTGACTGAGAGTGGTTGAAATACATGAATGAAAAGTGTGGAAATTGAGTAATTTTTCATCTTAAAATGAACGAAAACATATTGTTCCTTGTACTCAGGTTCATGAAAAAGTGCCTTTGGGCCTAATTTATAGTTTATTACAAATCTAAGACCAAAAAATGCAAAAAAAAAGTAGTTTTCATATGATTTGTATGGAGCGATTTTTGTTGTTATTACTCGATACATACATATGCAATTTCAAAATTGATGTTGAAAATCGGCCTATTATATATTGGTACATATTGGATATACGTAAAATTACCGAGGACTTCGGTTCAGTTTTTACAACGCAAGCGTTTGTTTGGTTTATCGTTGATTTGATTGTATCTTGTGGGCCACATTAGGAAAAGGAAAGACCAAGAAAACTACCTAGAGTTTCTAAAATCTCATTATAATATAGACTTACATATAGAATTAAAATTCATTGGCGGTACTGAGTGAACAAACACAGAAATATAGTGAATATGATAAACCTATTAATTTTGGTGGATTAAAATATATTTTAGTTTTATTTAATTAAAGTAGATGCATATACAAATCTTTGAATATGTACTATTATGGTTATAAGTCTTTATTTGATATAAAACGATTCCCTTCGGACTGTGATCCTACATATTTATATTTACGTTTAGCATAAGTGCCAATATGATCACCTGGATTTCGAAATGTACTCGGAAGTGGTGCATGATCGTTGAAATAGTCGTTGCTGAAAAATTGTTTAACTGATAGTATTGCGTTTCGTTTCCTCGATGTAGATTGATTTCGTTCGGTCGTCGTTACTATTGAAGAGTCGAGAAATTTGAGATTTGGTAACGTTTTAACGACTTTTTTCCTAGAAATTAGTATTTTGGAATTAAATTTACCAATATTAGGAGAATTTGTATAAATCATGTATTTAAATTGGCCAAGGCCAGTATACCGTGGTTCGTGAGTTCCACACTTACCTATAGTTCTGATAATGATCAGGATCAGTCACAAGCCGAATATAAAATGTATTATTCACCATACTTAAATATTCTAAATTAGGACAGCTTACCACCAGTTTCATTAGTAGAAGATCTAAATTCTCAATTTTATTATTATTTAACGATAATAGTTTTAAATTTTTTATATTTTTCGGGAATGCTGTCCGATCACTGATTTTATTGTTATCAACTATTAATTCTGTTATATTTGGGCATGTCGACAATCCATTCAAACAATTCAGCTGATTAAAACTAAAATCAGCATAGGTGATTCGATTGTGATACAAATTAATTATGGTTGCGGGAATAATTGATAGCGTTTGTGAATTAAAGAATAACTAGAAGTAAATTAATTATTGTATTTTATTGTTTTTAAATAATAATAATATAAATTGTATATACGTACTTTTTGCTCTTCTTCAATATAATTAACATTATTCCAATTAATAATTTCCATAATAATATATTTGACAGTAAATTCTAATAATTTACATGAAATCTTCTTGTGAACTGAAATATAAACAAATTGTCTGTATTTTTTTTTGTTTGTGTTAACGTGATAAAGTGAATATCAAATTTCATTTGCTACTAAAACAAAACCAGTGTACACATACAATGTACACAATACATGTAAGTTCAAATGAGATTAGAATATGTATGTACTTTGTAGGCATAAAAATATGAATACAATTTAAATAAAGAGAGACTAAGTAGAAGAAGTATACCGAGGGAGTGTTAATTATAATGTTTGTTTTAAATACACTTCGGAAAGTTCTTTTTAGATGGTGCTGATGTACTCAGTTAAATGAAACAATAAAAGTTTATAAGCTTTTTTTATACTAGTACTAAAATTTATATTCGAATATTTGATTTGGAATGAATCCAAGCTAAGGCAACAATAAAGTTTTCAATTTTTGTTTATGACTGCAGTACAAACTCGATTATTGATTAAAGTTAAAACCAGAGTTATACGAGTAATAAAACAAATTATTGTAAAAATTTGGTACATATTTTAACTAAAAATTGAAAATGTATAACATTTTTGTAGTTTTTCTTTCTCCAGTTTTAAAAAATGAGATCATTTTTGGACTGAATCTTAATTTTAAGGTTTTTTAAACTTCCTCAGTCGAAAGTTCGTTTCGGCCATATTCCAAACAAATTGGTTAAGTATGTTTAATCCATTTTCATCATCTTCTTAACATACCTAGCTGGGTTATCATCTTGTTCAATAACATTTATGGATAAGGAATTCTCCGATATCCATTTATTAATATTCTTGTCAGATATTGTCTAACAGTTGAAAATGAAATTCTTAGAAATAAAATGTTAACTGTTAATATGTTTCACCTGACATTGCAAGAATTGTTATAGAACATCGGTGAAACTGAAATCGATGTTTTTAGAAAAAAAAGGCTCGTTTGAAAATTTAATGTTCTAACAGCTAAGATAAATTCGTTTTACAATAATTTGGATGTATAGGGTATGTGTAGTATAGAAATCTAGTTTGCTGTAAAATTAACAGCTAAATGAAACTTATATGTGTGACAAATTTTGAAGAAATAACCAATTCCACAAATAAATTACGAATAAGGAATAACTCACGAGCAGAAAAAAAAAAACAATCAAATGGCAAATGGTATTTTTGGAACCTCAAACTATAGATAGATAGTTTTCGTCAAACCGTTTGAACGTAAGGTTATCCAAACTATTTACCATGGTATAGTGAGTGTAATCAGAAGGCCAACCGAAAGCTTTCTACACTGTGTATGCCTACATACTGTTTGTAAATAGTAAGATTATAAAGTGTTTCGGCTTCAGTCCCATATCTAAACCGATAATTGAAGCATTAATTTTATTTTACACTTTTCTCAAGTACTTATCAATATTATGTACATAAATACAAAATAAATCCCAAAGCTTATTTCGAAAATAACAAAACAATTAATGGACATTTAATTCTGTAAATCTTATCATAAAATGTATGTATTTACAAAACCAAAAATACATTGAAAAAGTATTTGTAGTACGTGTCAAATCAATATTAGGGTAAATACCATTTATTAATAACTCGGTAAGTGAAAAAAATATCGTATTACCGCGATAAACAAAATATAATCAATTTTTACATTTTATTACATTTTTTAAATATATTATAATACTTAAATTATATGTATATACATATGTACATATATGTATAATTTAAGTATTTATAATGACAAACGAATGAAAAAAGTATGCTAAATCAATTTATAATTTATTACTATAATTTAAATTTATGATTGATTTATTTTATATACAATTTCTAATATCTATTATTATTTTGCTATGATTGCGGCTTTGAAAATGTCTATATCAGTTTGTATTTGATAATAAAGTTTTTCCCGTCTATTTATATTTATATACATAATTAGTTATGTATAATAATATGTCTGATGTCTTTTGTATGCCAATTAAGCTTAGATTATTTTATTGTACTTATTATCTGAAGATACGGTACAAACCTGGTAACGCCGGGTGCACTTCCTTTAAGTACAGAAATTTAAATTTATTCTATAGTTTTGGAATATTTTTATTTGTTTAATAGTTTGAAATAGAATAGTGTCATCAACTTTGAATAGTTTGGTCAGACAATCATCTGTACAATTATTGTACTTGATTTACATTTTTTAATCGTACAATTGCAAACAATTTACTATTTGAATTGAATCTGGATAGCCTAAAATAAACATAATTTCTTCTAATTTGGTATTAAAACTTATACTATTCTTATAATAATAATAATAATTAACAGTGTTAAAGGCCATTACTGGCCCCTTACTGAATCAACAATTTGGCTCCAACGGTTTCGATCCTGAGCTTGGTCTTCATACTGTCTAAGACAATCAGAAGAGGCCAAGTCGTTCTCTACATCGTGGAGCCATCGTCGCCTGCAACGACCTCTGCGCCTACCATATGGTGGCTCTCCTTTCGGAGATCGCTGCACAATTCGTTCCGGATCAGCACGCAGAACGTGACCGAGCCAGCGCACTCGCTGGCATCTAACTTCATGTACAATATCGGGGATCTTCATCATATCTCTGATCTCGAAATTGTACAGAGCTCGGTATGTACCATCTATTTCGCGTTTAGGGCCGTAAATCACACGCATGATTCTTCTCTCAAATGTAAGGAGCCATCTCTCGTACTCATCCGTCAGCGCCCAACTTTCACATCCAAACATAACAACGGGTCTGATCAACGCTTTGTAAAGCGTTGATCAGACCCGTTGAATTCTTATAATAGTAGGTTTTTATTTTAAAGGATGTACCACTAAAAATTATTTTCCAATATTGATGTTTGTCACTAAAATTTGCGCTTGGATCCAGTAAATAGGCATTGAGCTCAATTTATAATCAAATAAATATAAGAAGGCTACTATGCCAACCCTGTAAAAATGCCCTATAGTATATATGGATTACGCAATATAATTTTGTATATAATTACACCCAGCTTCAAAACACGTCGATAAGTTTGTTTATGACCTGAACATTTCTTCAAAACTTGTATTTATTAATAATGTAGAATAAATAAAAAGTTGGCGGCAAATAATAATATAAATATATTATACATATGTGTTGATTTATATATGAATTTTATTACAATATTAAATAAATTGTTGATATTTTAGTCTGCATGCTAAATGACTTTCTTGGCGTAACCCACATTTTTCATAATTAATTGCTTAATTATGTGTTAATAATGAATTATTATACGGGTTAGCCATCTTGGATGGGCACACACATAAACTTTTCAAAAGAAAATAATCAAAATTTATTGTTTATGAATATATTTAATAAATTTATAATAAACCTTTTTTTGTGCAAAACCTCTTCTTATTTATGTAATTGAAATATTTTGCTTAATTTTTTAAAAGATTTTCACCAAAAACTTTTTAAAAAATGGATTAAATTGAGTTACGTCCTGTATAAGGTATTCAATCACCTTTATTTTAATCGAAATCGTACACGTTGTAATTAATACAGAAAATTTATGAATTTTTAGGTATATATGTTGACATATGTTTTTCAAATAATTACATATTAACATTTTAAAAAAATCGTCCTTTATTTTATTGATTAGATTCGGATGCCAATTCTAAATTGAATGGTTAATAAATTTAGAAAATTTTTAAAATTTAAGGAATTTAAAATTGTAGAGAAAATTCGGTCAGAAATTCGAAAAAATAAATTGTTGTTTTTAAAATTTTATTATTCAAATATTAAGTATTTCATTCTAATTTTTTTTTTGTAACTACTATTGTATAGTAGTACAACTTATGCATATATTTTATGAGGAAATGAAAGAAATACGTTCGTACGTACGTATACAAATCTTAGTAAAATATATAATTTTTAAAAAGATTATTATGTGACCTCTCTTGTCTTTCCTCCAAATTTGAGTTTGATAAAGTTTTCCTCAATAAATAACCGTTTCTATCTTATCGCAGTTATCGTTTTTAGTCCTACATACTCGTATCACTCAACTACCACATTTTAGTTTGGTGTTAAGTTTTTTGATGTTATTAAACAAGCATTATTTTTTAATTCAATATTAATTCATTTCGAAGTTTAAAAATATATATTTTAATTTATATTTCCATTCAGAATTCCCTGTTGTATCTATCATCCTTATGCTTCTTAAATATGTCATCTATGAAAGGCCTTCTATAACATTAAAATATGTACACATTATTTTTAAGTAAGTTCTATAATTCATTAAAAAAAAATATTAATATTGAAAAATAAATAAAACTCATTTGGATCTGTATAATTATATAATATTAAATTAAATAAAAAATAATAATTAAAATAGTATCATTTACTGGATAATATTAATACACGCAGTTATCCATGTAGATATAATTTTGTAACACCATCAACATTTTATCGATATGCCCTTTGGCTATACTATATGTATGTAGCTATTATACAATAAAAAACACATATTTATAATAAAATCAATTCAATTGATTGATTTTAGATAAATCTACACATTCCTGTGAGGTAAAAATATAAAATATATAATTATTTCAAAACTAATTAATTTACCGAACGTTAGTTCTATTCTTAGTAACCATTTATGATTATGCTACAATATTACAGAATAATATTATTTTAACTATATAATAATTATGTATTTACAAACTAACCATAATTTATATACGAAATTATTTAATTTCACGAACTAATTTTAATTATATTCTATATAAGTATTATTCCAATTTTTCAAATAAAAAAACTTTTTTCAAACACCAAATCTATATTCTCGATTAAATGAAGATATGGACTACGTGACTTGGTCGAACAAAATGTAGTATATAATACAGTTATGTATATGCTTATATTAAATTAACAACATACTTAACTTTATCCCCTTACGCACATAACGATATACATACCAGCTGAAAAGTATATAAGTATACAGTGCCCGTCAGGCATATTCTATTTTATGAATTATTTAACAAGTGGTTAAAACACAACTCTTTTTCTGTATACATATTTTTAATTAAAATAGGAAATCCAATTTTATTAATTACCTATAATTAAAATATTCTTTAGTAGATATATATGTATACATAAAGATTTGCGAAACTTTCTTGGTAATTTTTCCAGTTACAAAATTAAATAATTTCTGTTTTCATCAAATTGTTATCTATTTTACGAAAATTCGATTAAACGATGTGTTATTAAAAATTACAAATGAAATTAAATAATCTCTATTTATCTAGTATACAGTTCGGTGTAACATTTATTAATTTACGGACTACCCAAGTATAACGAAATCCGACATTTCTCGCATTTTTCGGAAAAATTGATGAATTTCTCTCCGACTTTTTTCATCAAATATGTCCGACTTATTGTAAGATTTACTATGAACGTTGTCGCGAATAGTCGGACAATGATGAAAAAGAGTTAGGTTATGTTTTCAACAAAATGTGGGCGGAGCCTATATTATAGATTTTAGCGGCAGAAATTTAAATTTGAAAATGTAAATAAAAAAATTTTTGTAAGGTTTTAAATAAATATATTTAATTTTTCAATATGAAAAAAAATTTTCTCTTCTTAAATTTAAGTAATTCTTAATAAATTTAATTATAATCACAGGATTATTAGCTCTAATCACAGAATATTTAACTTCATTCTTGTAACTTAAATCTAGACTAGAATATAAAAATAAAATATAAACTTTATTCTAATAAATGATTATCACAAAATATTTATCAATTAATTCATAAGTTTAGTGTAAATTTCAGGTATTCTTAAATTTTAATAGTAAAATATAATATTTTTATAATAATTATGATTAATATATAAAAGTTAAAATTTCAAAAAATTCATTTATAATAAAAGGGCTTCATACTTTTAATCTATATTTCAACTATTGAATTAAATTTAAATTAAATATTTCAGTTATTGAATTAAAAAATTAAATTAAAATAATTAACAAAAGGAATTCATAAAAACTATTCTTAAGAACGAGATGTGGATGGCTCGTTTTTTTTTAAATTTTTTGTAGTCTTATCTTTAGTATAATAAAATATTGTGTACAGAACTGAACAAACTGGGTTTCTGTAGCGCTCGGGAACTTATCCAGTGTACAATCTGTAATTAGATAAAAAGTTCAGAGATGTATAGTATGTGAGAAATTATTGACATGTTGAGAATACGATTATGTTTATATAAGAATTTAAATGTAAATAATGTTCGAAAAAGGGTGCCAATTTATCTTATTTACCCCAATATTGAGATAAACCAAATTTACTAAATACACATAATCTTAATTTTGTTAGTAACCAACTTATTTAACTAAAACATATCACAAAATATTTACCTTTCAATAAATGATTGAACAAAATGAAATGAACAAACAACTATATATGTATGTACACAAGATATATTATTTACGTCCGAAATTTATAAACAAAAAAAATATATTTATATACACTTAATTAATATTATATACTATAATATTATATACATAAAATTAATTTCAATTAAAAATACTCGAAAAAAAACACAGAAAATTTCACAACAAAAATCTAACCAACCGAAATGGCGTTTCTGACAAAAATAAAAAAAAAATACAGCAACGCTGTAAGTGTTAAAATTTGGAAACCAAATTTCATCATTTCCCGATTTTTGCTACCGAAAATCGGAAAAAATTTCGTACTAGATTCAAATTTTCAGTTTTGTTATACTTGGGTAATTATTTAAATGTTTTTTTCGTAATAAATTGGGCCAAACTCGCGTATATTATTAATAATTTAATAACTTCACGTACGTAATATTTTCTTTTATTTTAATTCCAGTTTTATACTATAAACAACATAATGCCGATTTCACAGGATTTGCTTGCTAATGTAAATATTAGGAGATGATGGTGAAAGTGATTTACATGTGTAGCGTTTGCCGGTGATCAAAAATCAAAATAAATTACCAAAAAATTAAAACTGTAGAAAACAAGTCTGCAGTAAAAAAGTAAAGAACGCATAACTTATCGACGCACCCAAATACGGATGAAAAATTTGTCGATAAATATTTGGTACATATTTGTTTCGTAAATATTTGACAATTTGATATTTGCAAACCGTGTTTACCAATGTATACATATACCAACACCGTCTATACACTATGCAAATCT